>JAYKKM010000075.1:1730000-2427161 GCA_035772405.1 Chrysogorgia sp. JL179-B06 | reverse complement strand
ATTTCCCCTACATTTAAATGCACCTTTATTATGTTGTTGAGCAACCAAAGGGTGATCAGAATAAAATTGAGCATTTCTGTAAAGCTCAATGCTGGTTAGGCACCGAAGGTAAATCGCCATGGTCTCATAACCACATAATGCAATAGAACATGCATTATAAAGGCAATTGGCATCTCCTGTAGTTCTAAAGGTAATCAAGAGATAGGCACATTTGTAATACTGTACATGTACATAGTCAGGGCCAGAATAGATATCTAGGCAATTTGGTTCAATCATCAGGTCTGTTGTCCTGACTATGATTTATATGGTTCTTCTGTCAATACTGAATACTTTTATAAATAAATAAATAAATAAATAAAATCATTCATTATAATACTATTACTGTCTCAGTTTAACTAGGCTAAATAAGCAAAGCTATAGACATAATATTATAAAAATAAATAATACTATTTATTATTAGGTTATAGAGAATATTAACCATTCGAATTGGGAATCGATTTGGACATTGTACTTATACTAGTAGAGTAAGAAAGAGTGAAAGACTAAGAATTATATTGCACAATTTTCCCCAATGTTTATAATTTAAATGTCACTCGATGACAGCACTGAGTGTCTGACTAGTATAATAACATGAACATGAAACCGGTTCATATAACAACACTACAGCATAACATTTATAACAGCTCAGTCAGTTGGCTGAGCATTTTCGAAAGCTATTTATTAATTTATAGCATATCAGAATGTTCAAGTCAGATTGAAGTCGTTGAACACTGTAAAAAATAATATAAAGCAGACTTATTTCGTTTTAATCAAATGAATCAATACGCTATTAAAACTTATACGGACAGATCACTCATTAGCATATTCGACATTTAGTGCATATGATAATATTAGTAGAGCTACTTAAAATATTTATTATTCATGAACTTACCTCACTGGTTGCTGATTTAAATTCCGCGCTTCCTGGTTGCGAGGGAACTGTATCTTCGCAAAATTGCATAGAGAAACACGCATATTGGCACCGATTTTCGTCTCAATTTCGGCTTTAAGTAACTTCTCGCAATCGCGCTTAAGAAGGGGAGTAATCTACTCGCCTTTTCCACCGACGAATAACTTGTATTATCCAAGACACACAGTAGCTGTTGTAGAACATTGTTGAATGCCATGGTTAAAACAGAGTTGCGCTCGACTAGAGTCGTGGCTTGTAAACTTGGATAAATCACACCATCGACATGGCATAATCATACTTAGGTCCTCAGATAGGCCACGGCCGATACAGTCCACTATATCGGAATGTATCAGAAAGTGGCGTTTTGATTGGTTTGATACAGTCTATGACGATTTGACTGTATCGGAATGTGTGCGATACAGTTACTATAAATAGCACAACTGTATCCGTCGGAAGGTCATCGGTAAAACATCGCCATTAAGAATCGAGACGGCTTCGAGCGCGCATTTTGCGCGATGTAAAGGAACATGTTGGTAGGAATGCGATTACGGACAATTTTCGCGGGCTCGAATTTCAAGACACGAATTCGTCTCGCGCTGAAATTAATGATTGTAGAATTGGACCGCAGAAGTGATTTTAAACCAACTTCGAAAAATAAAATTGCGCACATCAAAGATATTGAAAATGATGTAATTGTTTGGAAAAAGGTACTCCCGCAAAATTTAACATTCGAATTTTAATTTATTTTAATTATTAGATTATTAGTTAAAATCTGACTGTATCGTGTCTGACTGTATCGTGTGATACAGTTGATACAGTCTAGATCCGCCACTGCACCAATTAATTACTTACAGGGGCAGATCTAGGGGTCGTCAAATCAGTTGTGCGACTGAAGTAAAAATTGCAGAGTTAATGAAAAAAATTAAATTATACTCCAGTTATCTACAGCGGCCAGCAGAGTTATTAATATTCCAGTTAAGTTTTATGCTCCGGCAGAGTTTCTGTAAAGTAATGTTACTCAGTCAAGAAACAGCGGTCTTCCGCATCAGTTTCGACGGATCTGAGTCAGAATCCTGCTATCTGATTGGTGGATACGCTCATCTCCATGGATACGACCATTTGCAACGGATCTGTGGGGAGTTTTGACGGATTTACACAATCAGGGGCTCTATATGAGTCTTCTGATTGGACAATTTAAAATAATTCTACACTGTTATTGGCTAATATTTTCGCATACTGCATGATTATACAGCCTTCTGGTCGCTGCCTTGAACGCGAAAGTTCAATATTCGAAGGTCTACCTGAGAAAGTTAAAAGAGCGAATTTGAACCAGCGATGTCTCATAACATTTACGACAATGTCCAGTGCGCATTTGCGGCAAACGATTTAGATTCTCTAGAACGTTTGTATGCGGACCGTGAGAAGAAGGTCAACGCTTCACGTACGAGTTCTGTTGAAGAGCTATTGAGCGCCATCAACAACACGAGTAGAAGCCTCGGTAGATATTTTTGGTGCATAGAACTACCATTCCCGAAAGTATGTTCAAATATCGGGAAAAACAAGGCTTGCACTGCAAATAAGGTAGAGAAATTTATGCTTTTATAGTCCATATAATTTTTTAGTTTTTGAAAGTGTATTAACCAGGCATCAAGCGTGTGCCCCTTGTTTATTGATAGTCTGGCACATTTTAATATTCCGCTATACTGTATTTAGCATAATTCCTGCAGTCAAAAAGTTAAAAATTATTAATATTTATATCGTATACCTCATTGGTAAGCATTTGTTCATTCTCATGTTAGTTAAGGATTTTGTTTAAGATCTCTTTATATTTATTTATCGATTCACCCACGACATATATGTGCCATTGTTTTTTTTAGACTTTAGGTACAGGTAATATAGACTCAAGACCGCATGGTCTGGTGTAACCATGCTCATGTGAAATAGCGATACAATACGAGACAATAGATAAGCATATTGACTGGTAGCCTTCCTGGTGTAAACCTAGTTTGTATATTATTTGAACTTAATATCTTGTTAATATTTGACTAAATGAATATCTGGTTTTTTTTTTTAGATCTGAGGCCTATTGGTACTGGTAGGTGACAACAGTCCTAGTGCAAAAGTTGAGAGCCCTTGTACCGCAATTGAGCCTTTTGTCAACAACCCCTGCTTTTTCCATCTGCTATAAATGAGCGCAAGCGGAGTAAACTTCAGCAAAAGTATTAAGAATATTTTACCTATGTCTGTTTCTGAACAGAGTTTAGACACAGGGTTTACCAAAGATTGACTTGGTTTAAACAGGATGTCCCATTTTAAATTGTAATGATAAGGAAGTGGTCATCATTTCTTTGTATTCTAGGACTGTCATTCTTGGTGTACATAAAATCCTTTTTACGTTATTAACCCCCCTGATTGTGGAGCGCAAAAGGTTTAAAGAAACTTCTAAATTTTTAAACCAGGCATGGTTTCACAGCCACGATTAAATGCCTAAGAAAGGTTTTAGATGACCCCTTCATATTTTAATTCCTTGTTTATATACCGGACACCAAGGTACTATGTAAACCTGGGAGGAGAAACCCTTTTTTCCAGTCCCAATCCACTTTTGTATCCTCTTTCTTTTTTTATTTCCATCCCTCAATCAGCAGAAATCGGAAAAAAATCTGCAAGCTAACCCTCCCCCCATTTCCCCTCCCTCTCAGGAAAAATTGGGTCCAAAAAAAAAACGCTGATCCCCCTTTAAGAGTAAAATTTCCTAAGTGGCCCAGAAAAAACCCATTTGTGAAATTCCCAACCAATTTCCCAACAAGGGTCAAACCCTAATGAAGCAAACAATTTTTTCTCTTCTCCTGCCAAGCCTCTTGCCAATTTCCAAAAACAGCCTTATTTTAGTAAAACCTAGCAACTTCAGTTTAATAGTGGGTTTAATAAACCACCAAAAGGCTCCAACCTAAGTAAAACTTTCCCCCCTCCAGTCCCACCCCCCCAAACCTCTGAGGAAAAATCTAATTTAATTATATGTAATAATTTTTTGATTGTATTGCCCCGCATTGGATAAAAGTTTAAGTTTTGTTTTGGTAAAATTATTAATTTCAGAAAAAGTTAGTTTAAGGACCCCAGACAAGGCAAAATAATTTACCTTAAGAACCTAATGGTAGGAAAATTTTTCCAAATATTATAATTTTGGCCTTAGAATTTAATTTACCTAGGCACTTTTGCTTATTCACCTTTCTAAAGATTGGTGGCATATTGTTTTTGTTTTTGACAAAAATCATGTTGGTTTTTGTGTTTTTTATTTTATGGGTAGCATCGCTTTCACTGGTTAAAAGCTTAGCCAAAATTCCGCCCAAATTGTTTCTCCTGAAAAACCCCCCTTCTGCACCATTTGGAACGATGCTGGGCATCTACTTTTCAAACGTACCGGGCTAAATCTATAAGGAGGGGAAGAAATAGATACAGAAAAAACTTTATATATAACAACCCGCCTCTAGAACCTCCCGAATCCAACCGATTAGCTGAATTTTTCCCAATGGGGGGGCCCGTGAGGGTTTTGCACAAAATATTTTAACAGATAAAAAAATTTTTAAAAGGTTAATTTTAAATCATTAAAAAATTCTAAAAGTTACTAACTAGTTATTAACAGTAATAAATCTAATAATTTTACAGTTTTACCAGTACTTCAAAAAATGTTTGCCCATTTTTAAACTATCAATTCAATGTGGGGAAGCAAGCGATTTTCCTTTCGAAAGGGAAATTTTTTGCCATCTCCTACCCTAAATTTCTTTTTGGAAAATAGAAATTTCCAAAAGGTGTGCTCCGTCAAACATGAAACTTTTTTTCATATTATTAGTACGCGGTTGTGGTAAACAAAGGCTACTTGAAATGTCCAAGAAGGTGATACTTTTGTTTTCTCACCTTTATATGTGAAAAGATTAGTGAGTGACTTAGGACCCATTTTATTTAATAATTTGTACATTATTTTTAGTTTCCCTTTCTTTCTTTCTGTTTTAAGTGGCTTCCAGCCCAATGCTTGCAGAGCAACAGAATTATCTGTGTCATTGTTCATATTAATAATAATCCGAGCAAGCTGTATTTTGGAGTCTTTTTTATTGTGTTTTCGCCAAACACATCCCACACTTCACAGCTGTAATCGAAGTAATGGCCGAACAATAGCATTATACACAGAAAGAAAGCTTATCAGCAAATTCCTTTCAGTCGTCTAAAGAGCCGATATACCGGATGTTATTTTCTTGCAAACATTCTCAGTGTTACTACTCCAAGATAAATGCTGGTCAATTGTCACTCCAAAAGTTTTGGATTCATAAACTTGTTTTAAACTGATTCGTTCTCAATTTTAACATTTAGTTTCAAATTTTGAAATAATTCTAAACATTTGTTTAGAACCAATTAAACATAAACTCTGTAAATATTTGAGAAAAGATATAGCTTGCCCTTTCATCAAATTCTATTGAGAAAACTGGAGGCATTTCATTAAGTGAAGACTACTTGGGTTGAACTTTTTCCAGTCTAAATTCATATACCACTCAGTATTGTACAGTCCAGTAATGCTGTGACTGTAGAGTGAAATTTTCGAAAACAAATTGAACAATCGCTTAGATGTCCAAATTTAGTTAAATAATTATATAGTTGATCATATAGAATTTGTTCCATTAATTCTGCTAATGGCTGGCAGAACTGAAATTTGGTCTGTAATTTCCAGGCACGTTTCGGTTGGCCATATTTTTTATAAAGAAGGTATTACTCTAGCTGTTTTTCCATTCATCAGGGAAAAGGGATAAAGTAATAGCCTGATTGAATATGTATGTCAATGAATCTGAAATGGTAGGTGCAAGCTATTTTAATAATTTTACAAGAAATCTTTATCATACTCCAGTAGCCTTTATTGCTGGAGAGACAAAGTAAGAGATGGTAGACCTCCTTGAACAGTGACTGGCTGGAATGCATGCGAATTCTGATTTAGCAATTTTCAATATACGTTTCAAAGTTGAAATTTGACGAATCAATTTTGCTAGCTAGATCAGGGCCAATATTTGAAAAATAATCATTAAAGCCCCTCTGCAATATCTTTGGTATGGTGTCAAGCTATTTTCATCTAATTTTAACTCTTACTACTGTTGGTTTGCTTTGTTTACCTAATATATTGTTTATAGTTTTCCACGCCTCTTTTAGGGTTGTGTTTTTTTAACCAGCAATTTAGTGGAGTAATAATCTTTTTTGGCTTTTTTTAGCTGAATATTAACTTTGTTTCTTGTTGTTTTATAATTTAACCAGTCTATCTCTAGGTTTGTGACATCGTTACAGACAACAAACTACAATGGATATGAAATTATCCGTAAGGATAGAAATAGACATGGTGGTGGTGTAGCTATGTACATCAGAGATTCAATTAACTATAAACATAGGTCTGATCTAGATCACGAAGGTCTAGAGATCATAACTGCTGAAATTTTTAAACCTAAAGCTAAGTCTTTCATTATCAGCTCGTGGTATCGGCCACCAGCTATGACACTTAGGAGTAGTATAGAAAGTGGGGCTACCAGCGCATTTTTCCATTTTTTCATGCTTCGCAATCAAAATTTAAAAATTCGCTGTTAACCCCACTTTCGAGACTACTAAAACGAGACGAAATAAATTAGACTCGAAAACCATCACACGCGTTTCCCAAAGTATTTTTTTCGAGTATTAGTACGTAGAAGCTGCAACTCTCTGTAGTGACTGGTCATCCTTTTCCCGAGTACAGTGTGTGTTTAAACCTCTCGTCTAGTTCCTCACGTTCTAAAAGCTAGTCTTAGCGAAGAGTTGTCGTTTGATCTCTCTAACCTGGTAGATAAATAACAAACTCTTTGTTGAGTCTCGCTGTCTTTTCCTCCACTGACTCCTGACGTTCTACACTCATTAAGTTAGTATATATTCATGTCTTTAGGTCGTTTTGTAAATTGTTGTAATTAGGTAGAACTGTCTCCTTCACTCGGGGGTTCCCCCTCGGGGATTTCCCCTCTAGCCATATGGCTAAATACGTGTTTTACTAGTTGTTAATCCACCTGATAACAACCCTAGACAAGGGAGGTAGGGGGATATATATGATATAAACTTCTCTACATCTCTTTTTAGTAGCTGGTCAGTAATCAACTCGTTTTCGAGCTTTTCAGGTGACTCAATAGCGTTGAACCCTCCTAACGCGTGGGCGAACTTGCTTATTAAAAGGTCACAGAGGAACATGTTCGCTTTCTCCATTCTTTTTACCTCCCATTCTTCAAAGATCTTATTGATAACTTTAGCTGAGGCCTTTTTAAGATAAGCGACGGATTGGTCTATCTCACCGTCCTCTGAGAGTCTTCTTAGTTCGTTTCGTTTCTTGTCTACATCAGTTTGCGGGGTGTCGTCAACTTGTGGTGTGTCCGATTTGTGGTTCGTCGATCACTTCCTGTTCTGCTTCTTGTATGTCTTCAATGAGTTCGTCAATTGTCTCGAGATTTTTTGTCTTACGTTTTGGCATGTCCTAATACTATACGATATGTTTTGTTTTAGCGGAATAACTATTTCGTATGAGTATGGGTGTCTTAGAAGTATCTCCAATCTTGCGTACTCGTTGTCTTTCAACTGTTTTATTATTTTCTGAATTTCCTCTTTATCGACTCCGTTGAGATAATCGTCTACGATAATTTTCATATCGTTTCTGTTAGGGTTGTAGAATGTTACTAACTTTGAGATGTTCTCATGATATGGTTTACTAATTGAGGTTAGTTGTTGTGTTATGACTATCGTGGATAGGTTGTAATGTCTAGCGCTAAAGGCTAGTTTAACTAGTTCGCTTGTTCTGTTTTTAACGTCCTGCCCACCAGCACAGTCATCTAGTATTATTAGTGAATTGGTACCTTTGTAAGTGTCAGTCACGTGTTTGAGGACTACGTTGACCTTATCTTGCTCACACTGAATAGCGATAAAGTCTGGGTCTCTCAAGTATTTCCACTCTGTGTACGTTTTGTTCCATTCAAATGTTGGACATATAAGAATGATGAAATCGAAGTGATTCGTGTAGTCTTTCTCTATCATATCCAAGAGGTAGTACGTTTTACCGCAGGCTGTCATACCAACAATCAGCATGTTAAAAGGTGTTTTCATATAGAATACTATATGTTTAGTACTGGATTGATTGTAGATCGTTGTTGATGAGGTTTACGAGACCATCGGAGAGCACGAATATTCTACACATAACGTTCGCTGTCGTGACTTCTTTATTGATTTCCATCAATATTCCTGACTGAGTGTTCACAATCTTTTTTCCAGTTGCAACTTTCACGTTATCTTCGATAGATCTAAGGTCAACAACCAAAGCGAAACCGTCCTTTGTAAAACTTTTGGGTAGTCATATACTGGTCGGAGTCTAGTCCCTTGTCCGAATAGTCTTTTCGCTTCTCCCCAGAGTCTTGATTTCGGTATTCCTTGACTGTAAGACCATGTTCGGCACACCTTCTATGGTGAGTTTGACTGGACTCTATGTTTGGATAGACGAACTCTTCACTATCAGTTCTTGTTTTGTTTGTGAAGAGTAAAACGATAGATTTCATCGATTTTCTTGGTAGATTAATATTCTCGTTCACTAGTGTGATTCCTTTATCCCACTCCACAGTCTTCATTAGTGTGATGTGTTCATATGATAGAGACCTACCAGATGCATATAGAGATGATACTTCATCAGCAATCTCTTGATTCTCGATAGTTTCGTACTCCAACTCAATGTTCTCTAACGTATAACCAGCCACAGCCTCGTTAGATTGAGCCACCATAATATCGGTTGCTTTGGGGAGTGTGATTATATACCTGAAATTGTTGTTCATGTTGTATGGTGCGTATAGACCCTGATCTTCTAGAATCTTGTCGATTTGAATCTTTTGTTTAGTGTTATAGATGGAGAACATCAGACCATCACTAACTTTTTGTGTGTCTCCACTGGCTGCGCCACTGTCGTCCTTCGAGATTAACTTTCGAATGTTCTCGTTTGCTATACCATATTCAACCATCTGGTCTCGCTCACTGTTAGATTTCCAGAGGTCTTTGTACGTACTGATGACGCTTTCACCACTGTTGTCGTACACAGTCTCACCTGCTAGTTTTACCACCAGTCCTCTCAAGTAGTAGTCTCGAAAGGTTGTTTAAGAAACCATGATTTCACGTTCGAACTCTTAAAGTCGAATAGAAGATGGAGACTAGAGGGTACCAAACAAGTGTTACCCTTTGTTTTGGGGATATCGATGTATAACTCCTCCCCTGGATTGGCTTTGTTAGGGTTCAGTGTCACAACGTGACGGGTTCTTGTGCCTTTGATAGCAGATATTTCACGACGTCTATATCCAGGAAGCAACTCTTTTTCATTAGTGTTCATACTATATTATAACACATGTTTTATTTCCTCTGTTTGTACTGATCGTAGACGAACCAAGCTAGTGCCATCGCTAGTATCCATAAATTAGACGCTAACCAAGATACACCTGCAGCTCCCCACTTTAGAACAGTCGCCACCATGTTTAGCAGTCCAGCCAGTAGAGGACCAGCCTTTGTGGCTAGGTTAGCTATAGCTTTTCCTAATTTTCCAAGTGCTTGGCCACCTTTGAAAATAACGCTTCTAGCGGATATTATAATCGTGGTGATGAAAGAGGCTATGGTTATTCCTAAAGCCGAAGCGCCTAACCAATTTTCTTTAAACCACTCCTTTATTTTTTGTAACCGAGTGATGTCCTCTTCTTGTCGCTCCCTAACAGTCTCACGTTCCAATTGCTCTATGGTTCTGTCCTTAGCTGTCTTGAGACCTGTCAATCGTTTGTTCAACTCGAACTCCTTTGTGGAATCGACTTCCTCTCTGTTAAGAAGGTCTCTAGTCTTGTTAATAGTGTCCTGAAAGTGATCGGCTTGTATTCTTAGAAATTGTGGTCTAGTGCTTGAGTCGATTGTGTCACTTGGGTTTAGAGCACCTCGTAGGTCACGATTCTCTTCTTCTGTTTAGCCCGAATACGTTGTCGTGGTCCACCTCTGTTTCAATTACTGGGAAGTCGCTTGAAACTGTGGTGTTTTCTGTTCTAGCGTCTGTTGTTGTTGTTGTTGTGGTGTCAGGGATTTGTTCGACTAACTGCTTGAACTGTTCAATCGCACTCTTACTATTTTTTGTCTGTACTGTAGACTAAACCATTTTTTCCAGGTTTTAGTATTAGTTTAGGTTTCAAATATTCGCCGTCTTCTCCTACTGGTTTGAAAAGAATAGAACCTGAGGGCGTCATGTATGACCTATTGACTATATTCCTTGACACATCGTCATGACTAATTCTTTTTTTATACAATTTACGTATTTTCCTATCTATTAGATTGGTTCTTTTTATACCATTCACTACTAACTCTTTGTTGAGTTCGTTTAGTTTACCCAACCTTCTCTCGATTTCGTTCACCTCTTCGAAAGCTAGGTCGAAGCTCTCGTCGTGGACGTCACCATACGTCTCCGGTTCAGCAAACGTTGCTGCCGAGGTCTCAATGGTGACACCACTGCCCTTACTAGTGATTAACACTGTTTTCCCATCTTTTTTACCTGTGAATGATGTCTCCACATGTCTGGTTCTGTGTTGTACTCTACGTTTTTATGGCTCTAGACTCTATCTCTACTTCCACCCTGGTGATTGTGATGAGTCTATCATTATATTCTTGATCTGTTTCACCTTCTACAGGTGTAGTGTTGTTAAGTATCTCGAGTTCGCGTTTTAACTGCTCGTCCGTATACTCCTTAAGCTTGTCAAGATCTTGCATTTCGATTTCATCGAACCCTCCTTCAGCCATTATATACTACTCAATGTTTTGAATATCACTTTCTGGTATCCCATGAGTTGTGTTTGCTATCATAGCCAAGCCACTTGACTAAAAACCATCTTTTTACCTCCCACCTTCTTTCTCTTTAGTATCTTCTCAACTTTATATACATCGTCTTTTTTATCAACAGCTGATAGCTCTTCCTCGTAAAACTTACCAATGATGGGTTCCCCTCTATCTCGTACACGGTAGGGTCACCACGTACGACTTTTGTCACTTTGAATAGCTCCTCAGTGAAGTTTGCCTCATACCCTTTCGCGAATATGCTCTTGTACTTTGATATCCTGACTGTCCTCACCTACTTTAAACTTTGGTAGTGGGTAGTCACCGAAATGGTGTCCAAACAACGTCGTCCATACTTCGTTTTCGTTTTTCTTGCTCACATCTTTAGGTTTCATTAGAATAGTACTATGTTTGGTATTGTTTGTAATTCTCAACGAGCTGATCTAAAATGTCTATCCACTTGTACGTTCCTTTACTGTAGAAGTATTTCCACATAGACGTCTTGAGTGTTCTGTTAAACCGTTCCACGACTGCTGCCTTTTTAATCAGAGTTCGTGCTGAAGTATTTCACGTCGTGTTTCTCCAATAGATCCTTCACACCAACGTTGTAGAATTCCTTACCATCGTCAAACTGAACCAGCTTTGGATACTCACCAAATCTAACCTTAGCCTTCTCTAGTAACTCTGTTACAGCCTTAGTCATGTTTTTCGTATCTTTCCTGTAGACAGGTATGGTAAACGCATACCTACTAAGGATCTCAGTGGCTGTTAGTATCCAGTAGTACCCACTGTTCTTATGCTTGTACTTACCCATATCGACCAAGTCCATCTGTATCTGCTCACCCAGATAGTCAACAAACGTTTGTCTAAACTTGTGTTTCTTAACAACTGGTTTGTACCTAGTGTATGTGTCTTGAGATTTTAGCCAGTCCTTTATCATTGTCCTACTAACGTTTAGGCCGTCTTCTTGTGCCTTTTGGTACAGCCTCTCAGCAGATTGGTAACCAGTTTGATGGATTATAGTAAATACCTCTTAGTTCTTGCTCTATGTCCATATACACTACGTGATGTGTAAAATCTAACAACACCCTCGCCAACGTTAATACTGTTATCGTCCTGATCTGTTATCTTGAACTCTAGTTGGTTGATGACTCCTTTGTTTATCAGGATTTTTGACTCAACACCAAAGAAATGTTGTGCAGAACCCTTTAATGTTTGTGTGCTAGTTATTGGCAGCACTGCGATATCAATCGCTTCTGTTGCCGTTAACTATGTTCTTAGATCTGTCCCACGATACTAGACGTTACTTGTATGTATTTCAGTCCTCTGTTAACGTTCACAACGTTGGGACTAGTTTTTTGTGGTGGCTATCGTAGTGTTTTCGTCAAATCCTAAGAGTTGTCCAAATTTAAACAGTTCTATTTGTTGATCAGTTGTTATCGTAACACGTCGAGTCATACCTGTTAGCTACTAGCTTCACGTCTCCTAACTCTTTCAAGTCGTCGGCGATCATTTTAAAGGTGTGGTACCCAGGACTAAAAAACGTGGTTATTACTGTTGTAAGTTGTCTTGTTGTTAGCTGTGGTTACGTTAACGTAGTCCCAAAAGATGGTTGCCTTCTTCACCAATACGTAAGGGTCTGAGTTTGTTACTAAAATTGACTCTCGTAGGTCTATAGTTTTCGTTGAGCCACTAATCAATACTACCACTCTCATATAACGTACGGTATGTTATGATGGATGCGTTCAAAAGAAAGTACCCTTATGCTGACAAGAATAGGTTTTTTTCTTGACGTTGACGACAATATGCATATACATATATTCTTCGTAACGAAAACTAATATTGGTGACGTTTCGGTAGACTCAAGTAGGTTTAAGAGTAACCCGGAGTATACTAAGTATCTAACGATAAACAAGCCAATGATAGCTAACCAAAAAGAGATAGCTAATGCCGTACGCGTGGCTAAGCTGAATCTAGTGAGAAAGTACCCTCACATCACTTTGAGCAAGTTTGAGTTCGATCCAACTGTCTCACAAGATGGTGAGGTTAATGGCGTTGACATATATTTTAGAAACAACGACATCATAAGCACTAACATAACTAGTGATACCTTCAAAAACGACAAGAGTATGTGGATTTGGTTACACAACAACAAGTCTCCAAAAGGTCATGACGACAAGTTTCCAAAAATATGGCTATCTGGTGGAAACTATCCAACCATTACCGAAAGGTCGCAAGAACCACTGGGGACTTTGGGATGGCTGTCCAACGGAAAACGTGTTGAACTACTCAGTGAATAACTTTAGAGTCTTCGTTAATCAAAAGAAACTACTTTCTCTCAAAGCTACCAATACTACAAATCACCACGTCAAAGACAAAGTCAAAGTGGGACGACAACGAGAGCTACTATAGAGTAGTGTTTTGCAACATATTGTGCAAGTTTCTGTTGTGGAGTGTCGTTACAACACTTATCACCCTCGCAAGAAGTTTCACCCTGTTATCACAAGTGTGATGAGGTTTCATCTGTACTTTACTGTTAGAAGACTTCTCAGAAGGATGGAAGGTGGTTGAGAGTATGAGATCGATAAGTAGAGAGTTTGATGCTGGAGAATTGTATGGTAAGACAGACAAGATTCCTAAAAAACATTACTACCAGGGTAAGGTTCTTGCTGATGGTACAACAGGTGAGGAGAGAGTCTTCACGATTAACGACGTTAAGAACGACTACAAACGATACGTTTCCTCTGGTGTCGAATGGTTTCACCAACATTGGGCGACAATACCTAAATCAGTCTATAGAAGCCTTTGTTTACTCCACACTTGGTGCACAAGCGAGAACACGCGTGTCAGTCGTTGGTGACTCTGCAGGCAGTCTAGAGACTCAACAAGAGTTCCGAAAGTTGGTGGAGGATAGTGTTATAAACTACGACGTGTCAACGTGGATACTCAACATGAACAAGTCGATTAGAGACACTAACGTTGTCCAAAATCTTGCGCTATCACCGTCTACGTGGTTAATTCCAAGTAACGTGGTAATCCTCAAGAATAAAATCGCTGGGTACAACAACCTATTGAAGACTGCTACACAGAGTATGAAGTTTGGAGTAAATAGTGGGTTAAACTACACAGAAACGACACCAAGAAGGTGGAGAGCATCTGGAGACACTTGATAAACCAAAGGTGACGCATCGTCTGACGACACCAAACGTGGTACACCAGGAAGAGCACCTGAAGACACTTGACAAACCACCAAAGGTGACACCAGGTGATAACACGACAGAGTTGGGGCTAGTTCTAGTGGTTTCGGCTGTGTCTGGCTATTTAGTAAGCAAATATATGTTATAACATAATGAGTCTAAGTTATGGATTTGAGGACAGAGACTACGAGAGCGACAAAATATTAAGAAGAGCGAAGAGACATCTAGACAGTGACCCTAAGTTAAGCGTTAGCGGGTGGGAGGATGTCTGGAGATATAGATATGGCGTTCAGGACACTCAAAAACATAGCAGATCCAGAAGAATGATTTTGATGCTGTCAGTAAAAAAGTATTGGAGTCCGTATACTTGTCGCAATACTTTAGAACGCAGTCCTATAACGTTCTATTTGACTTTAACGTCACAAATCATGCCGTGAGTTCGGTGGAACACCACAGTGGAACAAATAAAGTGAAAACCATTAGAGATAAAACGAACATGTTAGTACAATACGATCCATCGTATGGTCCTATTATTGGTGTTAACAATGGTCATAGCTTCCTATCCCCCGAGCTAACTCCAATTCCGTTTGAAGCTGGAGTGCATTTTAACTGTCCACGTATGCAATACTGTGACATATCCGTTTTTGTGGTAGTGAGGTTAGTCACGAGGGTTTCTACTAGAGATTGGGAGGCGATTATCTCAAACGACGATGGATCGTGGGACAAATACATAGGGTACAAAGGAGGTGAGAATGATAAATTATCATATGGTGGTGGCGCTCCAGCAAGGGAGTACACGTGTACAATCCCAAATAACATCGACACCACCAAGAGACACATGATATTCAAATAACATTGGGCGGATGGGTAACTCCTACGTTAAGGTGAACAACATAAGATCAACAGACTCAGACTTCACAGCTAATTATGAAGAGATAGGGTCTCCTTACGTAACGATCTTTGGAGTGCATCGACCAAAAATACCACTCGCACCCTATAAAGTACCCGTCTTTGATAGAGTTCTACGGTGTGAGGATTGTCTCTGGTTACATGACGAGCCGAGACATAATATTAGTTGGTAGAGATATGATGAAGGAACATGATGTGAGTTAAGATATATGAGGAAGAAGTCAGTTGTTGTTTTCAATCACATATCAAAGGATATGTCAGAGGAAGAGGAACTAGAGCTCAAACGTTTGTACGCGTACTACCACAAACTAGAAGCCTGTTACAAATGGAAATACAAGAGGTTGAAGAAAATTAAACTATCGTTAAACATGACTAGCATAGGGTTAACGACAGTAGGGATTGTAGCTGGATCGGTAACCGCTAACCCTCTAATAATTGCTTGTATTAGTGGTCCTGGTGTGATCATCCAAGGCTACTTGGCTAAGTCCAATCTGACGAGTAGAGTGGAGCATTGTAAGTTCGCGCACACTAGCTACAAAAAGATACTGACACAACTAAGATCGTATCTTAGAGGTCTCCCTTATAATGAGTCAACGTTCCTCTCAGACGTTAAAGTGTTTGGACGATAATGTGACTGACTTATGCCCACCAATGAACGGAAATGGTGAAAAGGTACAATAAAGTATACGAGACCAACACTTCAAATTAGGGTAAGACACAAAGGAGCTCGTTAACATCCTCAAAAAGGTCAAACGAGAGGTGTTTGAAAGGGGGGGCGTGACTCGCGCCCCCTTCAAACTCACAACCAAACACGATATTCATATCTGAACTAGGAGTGTGTTCCACATGAAAGACGACGAGAGTTAACACCTTAAAACAAGGCGTTGGTTGGGAAACGTTTGTGTTTAGCAGTTACTTTTTAGGAATAGCTGGCCCCCCAAAACGGGGGGTCAGCTTTTCCTAACAAATAACTGCTACTTTGAAGACTACAATCAAGATGTCCTAACAACGTGCAAATAGTAGTAAAATATTAAGAACACTACATGTGACCCCCTACTCGTGGTGTGTTTGTGATCGATAGAAGGGTCGTTTACACATGAGGTCCCGATTCAGGACCTGGTGGTCCTGTTTCGACGAGTTGTGTAGACATAGAAATAAAAACATGTGGTATAATATATAGTAATGAGTCTCATTAGAAAATTCGTCTTTGAGAAGGAATCAGTCATGACTATTAAGGATGGAGACAATATATGGTTCTACGGAAAAGAAGTAGCCGAGGTGTTTAGGTTACAAAAGACCTTCTAAAGGCAATACAAGAACGTGTGGTAGATGACGAGAAAAGAGAGGTTTGGGAGCTAAGGTCCTATCTCGGGACCTCAGGGTCCGAGTGTCGAAATAGACGAGTTTGGCAAATAAACGAGAGTGGTTTGTATAGACTAATATTCTCATCTAAGTTAGAGTCAGCTGAGACTTTTAGAAAATGGGTGTTCTCAGAAGTCCTACCATCTATTAGAAAGACAGGTGTTTACACACAATGCAAACCAGTTATCGATAATGAATGAGACAGATCTACACTAAAACATTGTGAAGTACATTAGAGAGTACCATCCAACAATAGTCATCCCAGGGTTGGGAGAGTACCAAGACACATCTACTAAAAGAATAGATGGATGGAAGAAGGGTTACAGTGGTGGGCAACCAGATTTGATAGTTCCGCAACTACACAAGAGATATAATGGTTTTGCTATAGAGTTCAAAACACCGAAAGGTAATGGGGTTATTAGGAATAACCAGATGAGGGTATTAAGGAGACTAAGATCACAAGGGTACAACACGTTACTATCCTCAGACCAACATGAGATAATACATTTCATAGAGACATATATGAGAGACTCCAGAGTTCTGTGTGAGTACTGTAATAGAAGATTTAAGAGTGAAACCACACTGTCTAATCACCAAAGATACTTTCATCGAATACTCTATCTGTGAGACGACCTGTGAGATGACTGTGAGATGGTCTGTGACGAGATATCATGTATAATATAGATGACTGACAACGAGTCCGTACCTATTATAACGTCGACAACAAGGACCAAAGACCCTAAGAGAGTAGAGGCAGGCAAACGGTTGGCTGCTATATCTAAAGCTGCGAAAGAGAGGAAGATGAGAGAGAGAGTGATAAGTGAGGACGATAGTTTTAATTACGGATACATCATAGGCACTATAGGAGTGGTTATAGCCGCTAGCTCACTGTATTACACGATGAGGCAAGACAAACAAGTAGTGACCGAAGAGCCTAAGACCGTTGTTATAAAACCATCACGTAAACTCGACAGCCTCGATTAAAACATATCGTATAATATATGGCATCAATAGATAGAAAAGAACTGATGAACGAGTTATACGACGCAGCCCTTGTGACTGCTGGAGCCGTAGCCGTATCCATGGCATCAAAGAAAGTACTAAAAGAACCGTTAGGCACTCCTGAATCAGTGAAGGGCACCCTCAAGTTAGCGACTGCTGTAGGCGTTTCAACGCTACTCGTTAAGTGGGCGCAGAGCAAGAAATACTTACCTATTGACCCGTTCTCAAAATAATCTAACGTAATACATAATGGCTAGTGTGATAGCGGGTGGTTTGTTCAACGCTATAGCATTCGCAGGAGCTGGATTCATATTCAGCAAGCTAAACCACACCGGCTACGAGACAGAGATAAAGAGACACAACAAAGCACTGGAAAGTCTTGCAAGAGCGAAAGAAACGTTCTACGAGAACGAGATTCGTCAGAGAGACAAAATTCAGGAGCTAAGACAACAACTGTCAGATGCTAATGCAGACATAAACGACACGAACCACGCTCTGGATCAACTAAGACAAGTACTGACGATACAGTATGATGGGAAGACTTTTAGTAAAGAGCCTGAGTTATCAGACTATTACAAACCCTCAGATGAGATGAAAGAATATCAAATGGTATTCGTTGGAGTTGTTGGACTACCTTTAGGTTACTTAATATATAGAGTAGTGTAGAAATGAGCACTAAAACTTTGAAGGAGATGGCTATGGAAGCAAAACATAGTAGTAGAAACTTAATGGAGATAGTCTATGAGAATCAGATTCGTCAGATGAATGAGATTAAAGAGTTTGAAACAACTATTGTTGGACGTTCTAGACCAATCAAGACAGTATAGTAGGAAGACGTTTGATTCTGCTAACTATCACGCCTTCTAGAACGACATTTAAGTTATTATACTATTATGTCTTTAAAAACAGTATAAAGACATAATAGTATAATAACTCAAATGGTTGACGAACGTACTATGAGAATGTTCTATGCTGGGTACACATTGGATGAGATTGCATCAAAAAAGTGGAGTGGTACTACATTAGGGTACACGTTGGACGAGATCAAGAACGGAAGTAAGGACGCAAAACCAAAAAAGTGGTACGACACCACATACTGTTACGAGTGTAGTAACCACAGAACCCAAACAGAAGATGGTGTATTTAGTTGTAACAAGTGTGGAGAGACTACCTACGGACGCGTGAGAAACTTCATACCTAACATTTGGATGTACAAGAAATCGACTCATAGTTACAGCAAGTGGTTAGAGAGAATATTGACTAGTAAAAGACTAGTTAACGAGAGTGACGTACCAATAGTGGTCAGTGATTTTATAAAGATAGTATGGTCTCTTAAAAGAAACAAACTGATTGTCAAGAATATATCGAAATATATTTTCTATGCCATAAGAATATGCTCTAGAAGAGGTATAGAGTTGAGAGGTGGTTCTAACGACCTCAAACTTGGTAAGATCAAGGTGCGATTCGAGTATAACCTGTATAGCGTAGTATACAAGGATCTAGGTTGGGATGGGAGAGGAGATCCATACTACAACGAGTGGGTAAACAAAATATATAGTAATATATAATGGGAAGACCAAAAATTTACCAAACCAAAGAAGAAGCTTTAGTAGCAGCCAGAGCGCAAACCAAAGAGTGGATGAGAACTCATAAGTGGGTGTGTGAGACATGCGACCAGTCATACCACGTAACCTCTAAATATAAACACATCAAGACTAAAAAACATTTTAGAAATTTAAACAGCTAGTTCTGGACTATTTTGTAATGTCCATACGCATAGCTAGATACAGCGTCTGGTAGTATATGTCGCTTGTCGTCAAAGCAGCTTAAGGATATCTTATTTATTTCATAGCTTCCTAGTTGGTGGCTCTTGCTGCGAATAGTTTTAATTATGTGAGACATTTGCTCACCATTTGTTAGGACACTTTTATAGTTGTCATGTCTTATGTTGTTTCTAATGGTACTCTTCTTGATACCTTTAGCAGTCTTCCCACCTTTTCCGTCCTCTTTTATGTAGCTATACATTTTCGACCTTAAACCAACGAACTCAATGATTGGGACTCCTAATGTCTCATCCTTCATTTTACCAATAACCTTCTTGTTAGTTAGGTCGAAGTAAGGAGATGACTTATCATATTCACTAAAGTCGAATACTTCTTTGTTAGCGTACATGTCTTTATACACATCCTCCGTCTCAATCTCATACATTAGACTATCCGTGTCTGTGAATAGTAATTTGGCTTTGTTGCCATATTTCTTTTTGATGTTACTGTAGTGGAAGTCGTACATCAATGTCTTTGATAAGTCTAGAATACACATACCCACGTATGCTGGTCTATTTAGAGTTAGTGTCTCTTTGATCTTGTGAACTGCTACCAAGTTATTGTCAAATATTTTACTGCTAACAAAGGTTGGTTTTGACGTTAGTTTCTTCAGTTTTTCCTCGTCTGTTACTAACTCCACATTCACACGCTTTCGCAGATTCTCCATAGTCTTTCCAAACACACTATTATTCATAAGCTTGAAAAAGTCTTTCTCAAAGTCATTCTTCGCTTGGGTTCTCTTGTCCGTATTAAAGTCGATATATTGCTTGAGCCATGGTGACTGATCGAATTGAAGTACTCTACGCACCTTCTTAACCTTCATTCCCAAACTCTTGTATAATTGTAGGTTTCTATAATGAATGACGTACTTACTCTTATCGCTTAGGTTAGGTATAAGTTTTGCAACCTCTCCAACAGATATCTTAAACTTGTTTTGGATTGTCTTACAATAGTTTGACAACATATCACTACTTACTTTCATCCTCTCAGGGGCTAAAGATAGTCGTTGTGAAGATCGTGCAACTCCTCTGGATACTCTAAATCAACCTCGAGTATCAACCCCTTGTCTGAGTCGTTGTTATATTTATCTAGATTGTTGATGTCAAAACCTTCGACCCACTCAAACCCACCAGTCGGTAGATACTGACACATAGCCCAACCATAAAGGTTATTCGCATCTAGGTATACGATATGTTTCGATGGTTTACTACTATCATACCCCTTCATGTATTTGTTATTAGCTTCTCCATGTCTATGCGTTATACAGGAGACACCACCTCGCATTCCTTTCTCGATAAACTGAAACATATCAATGTTAGTCATCAACTCTAGCTCCACTCCTGTCATCTTTAGAGCAGCGTCCCACGATAGTCCAGGTGACGTGAAGTAATGACAAGGATCTAACTGGTAGTACTGTTTACACGTTCTTCTAAAGTTCTCGAACACGTCAGCCAGTAGTAATACGTCAGATTTTAGGTATAGGTCGTGGTACTCACCCATATTCTCCACACCCATTGTCTCCCACACTTCTTGAGCGTGCTCGTAGTCTGTGTCTGACACATGCTCGTCGTTTAGGATGCTGTAGAAACTCTCCTTTGATGGCAACTCAAGTTCATTAAACTTATCGAAACTATCCATATAGTCATATGGGTACACACCTTTTCGCGACACCAACTCTAGCTCCTCACCTTGAAATAGTTCAGACGTGTACTTGAGACATTCCTTTGGTAGGTTGTTCACTAGGTTGGCTAGACTAGAGCTCATGAATTGGAAACTATCTAGAAACACTAGATGTTTACCTAACATGAATGCCATATACTTCTCCATATTATTTGGTATGACGTTGATTTTCTGACCTAGCTTACCTATCTCTTGCATTATGAAGTGACTATCATACCCTCTTAGATTGTGAAATATGACAGGTATCTTATCAGTCAGTCTATAGTTCCTATTACACAACTGATGTGCTGAACCTCTATATTTACCAGTGATATGACAATGATCTCTAACTCTCGTTTGTCCCCTTTTATATTTCCTATCACAAATATGACATTTAGTCGCTTCCTTGAAGTTAGCCTTATCAGCTCTGGTCAACACCATGTCCTCATTAAAATGCTCCTTTCTAACTTTCTTACAGTATTTAACCTCCTCTAACATCTTTTTCATGAACTTCCTAACTGCGTTCTTACCTCGAAACATCTCTACTGGTTTACTATATTTATCATCATAACAGCACACTACTTTGTACCCATACCCACAGTCCGTGTGTTTTTGGTTCTCGCTAGTGTACGATCCTGTGAGTGGTGTCACGTTGTCGACCTTCTCTGTGATAGCCTCGAAGTCTGCGTATATTACGAATGGTACCTCTAATTGTTTATGAAAGTTTTCATACTCAAGAGTGCTGTCTTCTTCATCTGGCATCTTGATCGCTTGCTTACCATTTACCACCATACAAACCTCCTTATGATTCTCAAGAATCTCATTAGTAGTAAAACATTGAAGACAGTATCTACAGAAATTCTTGCGACACTTGTGTTTAGACTGACCGCACATAAACCTACCAAAGTCTTTGATGTACACGTAGTGTCGTTTAAGACCATTCGTTATTAGCAGCAGGTCCATATGGTCCTCGCACTTCTCCTCAGAAACGTAGATAGGAAATGGCTGCTTGTCCTCGTACCCAAATACGCTGATGCTAATACCATTCTGCCTCTCTATCTTGTTGTACTGTCTCGTATCCACTGGAAATCTTACTCCGTCATAATTGACAGAACCTACACTCTTCTTGTGCTTCGACACTCTCTGCGGATCCTTTCCTACAGGACACTTATGCAACACATGGCACCACATAAAACACTTGTCATCGTTGTTCTTTATATTAATCAAACCTTTCGACGCGTTCCTCAACTCTAATGGTAACTCAACATAACTCGATCCTTTAAGAGGCTTATACACTACCACATTAATGAAGTGATCACTAATTTTATCCACAACCCACCCAGACCCTTCTGACAACCATACAGCTATACGATTCACTATCTCCTCACTAGCTTGTCTCGTAGTCCCACTAATATCAACACTACTAACCACTGTTTTGACCACACTATTGAAGAAGGCTGTCGTAAACACAGACTTACCGTCACCAATCTCTTTCTCTAGAGTTACTTTCAGTGTCTCAGAAAACTTCAAACCTTTCAGTCTTTCTAACTCTTTCTGTAAAGTTGAGCGCACTACTCTTCTAGTCTTGACTAGTTGTTTTAGTGGGTCCTTTTTCTCGACCACCTTAACACTATACGACTTGGTGTACCCTTTGAGAGCAACTCTCCTTTGAACTACAGTAGGACGTTTCATCTTAGCAATAAGAATATTGATTCTCTTGTACTCTTTGTCTGAGGCCTCCTGACTTAGTCGTGACCTCCTCACATACCGTCTAAGATCGCGTCTAGCCTTTCGAACTTCTCTGACCTCCCTAACTCTGGTGACTCTACTAATGACGTTCTCTCTAGATACCCTTCTAATAAGATCCATCCACTTATACCCCAATGCTTTAGCATCAGCTAGATAGCCAGACATCCTCTCTAGAAAACTCATCTTAATATTCGGTATAACTAAATTACCAGAACCTATAGCAGGATCACGTGCACCACCACTCGATAGTGTACCACTACGAGCGACATCACCACCCACAATAGGGTTACGTTTGTGTTCAGACCTTTTCATAAGAGTCGTTTTATTATTTAATATAGCCAAGTCTTTAGACCCTTTCGAATCATGAGCCCCACTCAACTCACGAGTTGAAATAAAGCCCACACCAGGATCACGCGTAATATTACTTGACATAGTCTTGTTACGAGCGACATCCCCACCCACGGCAGCCTCACGTCTAGCGCCACGTCCAGACACCTCACTCTGTAGCCTACTAGCCGAGACACGTCTCTGACTCCCCAAACTACGCGACACATTGTCTATTAGTAGGCTAGAAAGTGGGGTTAACAGCGAACTTTTTCCATTTGAGTGTCTCAACTTCTCTGGAGAACTAAGCACTTTTTCCGTTTTTGGATTCCACATATTTGCTCGAAAGTTATATGTGGAAATACAAAAACGGAAAAAGTGCTTAGTTCTCCAGAGAAAAAAAGGTGAGACACGAAAAATGGAAAAAATGCGCTGGTAGCCCCACTTTCTATACTACTCTTAGGTAATTGACAAATACGAAGAGTGTGTCAGAAAAATGAGTTCTGAGAACAAAGAAATTGTCTTGATAGGACACTTTAATTGTGATTGGACGCATTACAAAAGTAACAAAAGCTTTTTGACCTGACAGAATTATTTGAATTTGAGCAACTGATAAAGGAACCAACAAGAGTAAGTGAAATATCAAGTACCATGATTGACTTGGCTTTCAGCAACAGACCTGAGCTTATAGTTGAACTAGCATTGAGCATATTGGAATAAGTAACCATAGCCAAATTATTGTTACCACAAAAATATCAATTCCAAGAAAAGAACCGAAAATTGTTAAAACTAGACAGTTTAAAAATTATAATGTAAACGCCTTTAGGGCAGACTTGGATGAGATTCTTCAGACAATATCAAGTGGGGAGACGGACCCAACTGCTCTATGGCGGGAGTGGAAAACAAATTGTTTATATGTAGCTGATATACACGCACCATCGGTGACTCGTAAGGTTAGAAGTGAGTATGCTCCTTGGCTTACAGATGCAATAAAAAGTATATGTATGAGATTTTTTAAAGAAAAAGGCCATAAAACAAGGTCAACATATACACATCAAGCATTCAAAAGAGCAAGAAATGATTTAAACAAACTGAATTACTATATGAATGCTCTTAACAATAATATAAAAAATCCAAAGGAGATGTGGAAAACAATCAACAAATTGACAAATAAGAAATCTAAAACTACTCATGTAACTGAAGTAAGTGTCGATGGTAAGGTTATTACGGAATCTCGAGAAATTGCACATACCTTCAATTACATTTTTTAGTGAGATTGGTACCCAAGCTGTTCTAAGTTTGAGATTCAAACCGTTACAACAGCAGAAGTATTCAAGTCTATTTCCGCAATTAAAGTTACTAAAGCATCAGGACGGGATCTCACCCAAAATGTTGAAGGATTCGGCCGACATTATAGCCTATACCCTGACCATTATTTTCAATCAATATTGACTGGTACTTTTCCAGATGATCTAAAAGTCGCAATTATCGCACCAATATTTAAATCAGAGAACAAAACACAAACTACTAACTATAGGCCAATTTCTTTCTATCAGTAGTGGCAAAGTTATTTGCCAATGACATACTCTCTCAGGAGCAAGCTGGGTTTATAAAGAACTACTCCACACAAACATCTCCTTGCTACCACTAATAATTGGTTAATTAATATGGACAAATGATACTTAAATGGAGTGATCTTTCTGGACCTTAAAAAAGCTTTTGACTGTGTAAACCATGACTGTGTAAAAATGGCTCTTTATGGCTTCAGTGAACACACGCTGGATTGGTTTACATCATACCTTTCTAATAGAATCCAAATTTGCTAAGTCGAACAAGTCTTATCAAAACAAGAAATTATCAAATGTGGAGTCCCACACGGCTCCACTTTAGGGCCTTTGTTATTCTTCATATATATTAATGATTTGCCAAATTGTCTTCTGCAATCTACTGCCAGTATGTTCGCTGATGATACAAATGTAATGACAAAAGGAAAGTCAGTTGTTGAAATTGAAAATATATTAAATATAGATTTAGATAAGATTCATCAATGGTTGTTGGCAAATAAATTAACCTTAAATAAGGAGAAAACTGAGTATATGATCATTGGCTCAAGACAAAGACTTGCAACTGCAGATAATGACCCAAATATAAAACTAGGGGAAACTCATATTAAAATAGTAAGACAGACAAAGACATTGGGTATTATTGTCGATGAACAACTTTTATGGAAAGACCATGTCAATAATGTTGTTACTAAAGCTTCGAAAGGAATCGGTATGCTTCGTCGCATGAAAAAGTTTGTTCCGAAACCAATATTGATAAATGTGTACAATGCTGTAGTTCTGCAACATTTTGACTATTGTAGTCTCGTTTGGGACAATTGTAGCATTGGTCTACAAGAAAAATTGCAAAAAATGCGAAATAGGGCAGCAAGAGTCATTACTGGAAGATCATATGATGTGCCATCAGCGAACGTGCTGGGGGAATTAGGATGGAAATCGTTGGAAGACAGAAGGAAATATAATAAATTATTATTTATGCATTAGCATGACCAGCATGTTTAGTGTTAACAACAATTCAATATATAGTCTACGCAGTAATAACACTGACTATGCCTTACCAAAACCAAATTTTATGAAGAAAAGTATTGCCTATTCTGGTGCTAGTCTGTGGAATAATCTACCAAAAGATACTGAAAGAAATAAATGCTCACTAAAGCAGTTCAAGGCAATTCTCTCGGGCAACTAAGTCTAAGTATTCAGTTGATGGTTTTGTAGTTTTAAATAGATTTTAGTTAAGATTATGTACATTTGTTTATTTTTTTGTCTGTTGTATATTATTTATATCATGTATATCCTGTAATTATTTAAGTAATGTATTATTGGTACAAACGGCCCCATGGAAACCAGATGCCTACGCGCTCTGAAGGGCTACCGTTTTTAAATAAGTTTAAATACAAATACAAAGGATTCCCGGTAAAAGTGGACAGCACAGTCGCGCTCCACTGGATTCGGAACCCAGGTGACTACAACAGTTCGTCAGATTATAATCCAGCATTCGATAATCCAGTAGAGGAGGAAACGTTGGTGAAGAGCAAGAATTGTAATGGAAAGGCCCAAGTTGGTTGGAGACCCTGGAAAGCTGGCCAAAGGATATTGTCACCACTACCAACGAGGCAACTCTAGCAGAAACGAAAGCGACCAAGACACTCTTTGGTATGGTAACAGATGAGTTCGACGTTCTTCTAGACAAATGGAACTATTGGAAAACATTGAGAATATGTGCATGGATAACGAGGTTCGTGTTTAACACCAGAGTACAGCTAGAAGAGAGAAAGAAGAACCCCTTAGCAACTGAAGAGTTAGATGCACAAAGGCACTTCTGGGAACGTCGAACACAGCGCGAGGGAGAAAGAAGCAAGCAGTATCCAGAACATGCCTAAAGACTGGATTAACATGGACAAAACTGAGTCAAAATTTATTTGAAAAAAAACAATATTTTAACATCGGAATTTAAACAAAATCAGTAGTTACTATATATGTATTTATATTTACATACAAA
Source organism: Chrysogorgia sp. JL179-B06 (assembly GCA_035772405.1). NCBI lineage: Eukaryota > Metazoa > Cnidaria > Anthozoa > Scleralcyonacea > Chrysogorgiidae > Chrysogorgia > Chrysogorgia sp. JL179-B06. The sequence goes on along the minus strand of JAYKKM010000075.1, from coordinate 2,400,756 downwards.
TTTTTTTTCAATTTCAACTTAATTCAGTGTCAATGTCAACATCGGCGATATACTTCATGGTAACAATACATATAGTCTCCCACCATATTTTACAGTTATTATTAGGGTTATGGTTAGGATTTATCCGGTCTAGTGTTACCATGAAGTATATACCCAACATCGCTGTCTTCAAATTCGGAATCGGATGAGCTTAAGCTGTCTACACTCTCGTTGTGGGTCGCCACCTACCTATACAATCAAGTTTTGTGATTGGTTAATTAAAACAACAAAACAATAGAATCAACCACAAAGAAACCAATAACCCTAACCACTTTGTTCCATATAGCCTATCAAAAACCTGTTCATTTTAGGTACGTATTTACCGCTCGTTGTCAATGTCGATGACGTCTTTCTCAAGTCATCTCTTTTTAGATGGGTTTTCTTCATCCACGGTTTGGTGTTGGTAGTGAGTTGAACTTTGCACTTTTTTTCCAGGTAGATTTCTTATGCACGGTTGAGAATTTCTTTACGTTCGTCCAGTGACCTGGATTTATCATTCCCTTTGATGCGATGCATGCACGTGGGGAGGCGCCTCAAGGCCTGCTGTAGTGGTGTGTTCACAATCTTCCAAGCAAAATTAAGTGTAGAGTTTCGTATCATCTAACATAGCATTCTGAAGAACATTTTTGCGGAACCGTCGGTAAATCATTGATGTAAATTGTAAAAGTAGAGGGCCTAAAATGCTTCTCTGGGATGCTGCAAACTACAGGTAATGGATCAGATACCACTGAATGAATATGCATGACTTGATGTCTACTTGTATAAAGACAATTACCAAACCAATGGAGAACAGTGGGAGAAGCACCAACGTCTTGTAGTTTAGTTGATGAAATCTCATGATTTATGCTATCGAATGCTTTAGACATGTCCAAAAGGACAAACGTTGATGTACCCATTGAGGCATAGCAAACGTTGATGTACACATTGATAAATTCCATTGTCATCAAATGTAGCATTCTGCACGAATAGCGAACCGCCTTCAATAATGGAGACTCGTTCTCCAATTCCGGAATCCTGACATATCCTGTCATAGATCCTAAATATTTTACCATAGATCCACTGCTACTTATATTAAAGCTGCAATATAAATCGAGGTCACAGCCTTGCCACACATATTTCGTGACTATTGTAAAATTGGATCAAAGAAACGTGAAGTGCAATTCATCGGCGTAGTTAGATTGAAATGACTGCTGTCCCATGACATCATGCCAAAAAGTACAATGAGACATCTTACGAGTTGCGAAATCACCAGCTTTCTGCTATTTAGCTGTTAGTCCGCAATATGAAAATTCACGCCATGTTCAACTACAACTGTACGTGGTACTATCTTATGATTATTTAAACTTTTCTCTGACATTGGATGTTGAAGAATGTTTTACTCTGATGAAAGGTCTCCTACAATATTTCGGAACAAACCTTTTCACCTCGGCTACCAACAGTTCGACTACCTGCACAAACTGACTCAATCCAAATTCAACAACTGTCGAGAGGCCATCCACGCCTCGTTTGTGTATGATGGGAAGTAATGAAAATTTGATTTTAAGGCTAGGAGGAAAAGTTGTTTTAACCCCACAGTCTGGCCAGGTGCTTTTGAGCCTTCCTTTTGCCATGAATGAAAAAGTACTCTGTTGTCTACGTAGCAGTCTACCCATGCGTTGGCTATGTAGGATGCTGCTACTGTTAATGAGTTATACAGAGCCTTAGTTTCACAAAGAGTAATGGATGTAGCATGCTCTTCTTCACTACACAACACAGTGCGTTAACCCATATCGGTTGATCATCATGCAAATACAGGACTCCTGCCCAATCGATAGTGGTATCTAGTACGTATTCCTTATAAGGAAGCGCAAATAGAAGGCATTGACGAGCAAATAGAGTGAATTAACGAGCAAATAGCTGACACGTTCAAACCTCGTACCAGCTTCCTTGTTAATTGGATTGTAACCGACCCCAAAACAACAAAGGTCCTAACCCTTTGGCAAACGTTTCTTGAGAAATAAACCACCCCCAAAGCTATAGAATATATCAAAGGAAAGTTAAATTATCTATTTACGACATACGTACAGCTTTATCCCGGTAGCTAACTTAGTTCTCTTTAAAAGCGCTGATAATCGAACATGCCAAAATATAATTTTACTAATACGGATACCATCTTGTAAACAAAAACACGGCTGTCTTCGACGAACGTTTTCTTGAGAAATAATCAACTCCCAAAGCTACAATATATATTAAAACACAGATAAATTATCTGTTTACAATATGTGTACAGCTTATCCTGCTAGCGAACGTAGTTTTCTTAAAAAGAGCGCATAATCGAACATATCGTAACGTGTTAATAATCCCACGTCCAGCGGGCTGGTACGAGTGCCATGTATTTGTTCGTTAATGCCTTCTATTTGCTCGTCGGTCACTTCCTTATATGGAATACGTACTAGAAGTACATATGGCCCAATCAGAGTCGGATGCATCAGAAGTTACCTGAACCCGATAGTGGAACTCCGGTCACCAGGGTAAATAGCCGTAGTACAGTGGGCTTAGCAAGCAATACTCTTAAAACAAGTGCAGGAGCTGAGCTGCTGGGATGACGAGGGCTAAAGAGAATGTTTTCCCCACTAAGTTGAGCGATACTGTTTTTTTGCTAAGATAGACTCCGAAGATCTGAACACGAGTTCCGCTTTTCTTCCAAAGTATAAAAGTATATGCTCGTATCGACGAGGATTCCAAGGTAGAGTGGACAAGGATATTTTTTGAGACCTATAAAGTAACCCAAATCGGACGAGAATTGCAGATGCTAAGAACGCCGTGGGAAATCGCGAAAGAAGCAATATGTGGATGGATCCACAATAGACTTTCAAATCGACACATCCAACAGAAGAATCGTAAACACGTGGGTGAAGAGATGAATGTAAAGTGTCCAAAGATCGCGAGTCAACTAAACCAACAAATCCGTCTGCGTTTGACATCCAACAAAAGAGTTTTGAAGAAAGTGTGCACAGCAATGACGACAGAAACAGGAGCTTGAAAGAAGAATCAGTTCCAGCAATAATTAACAATTCTACCAAGCTAGCAAAACTCATGAGTGCACGGTTCAATGGATCATATGGATTTAAACAATAATATATCACCAATGATATTTCTTCTAATCCTGGCCCAGCACTTTGTAACAAGAGCAGCAAAAACTCTGAGTTTCTTCTACCAGAATTCTAGAAGTCTCAAGTCTACAGTGTTCGACAATGCCACTAATTGCTATTTGAGTAAGTTGGCTTACTTTCATCATTGTTCCAAAATACTATAAGTAAGGGAAACACTGTCAAAACTTTTAAAGACATCAATTATATGCAGTTAAATTCGGGACTTTGGGAACTGTCACTTAATACAGGTGTCCGCTTAATATTATTATAGGTTTGACTGTAGTAAAAAACCATCTTAACATGAGATGCAAAATGAAAGTCTAATGTACTGTTTAAAGTGCATATACGAGAATTTTCAATTTTTTCTAAAAATCGGCCGTATCGAGACGATTCTAACGATATATAACATATCTTAAACGGATAAAAACTTCTCGAGATATCTTGTTCCAAACACGAGTTTTTCAAAACATGGCCGGGAGAAAAGAGTCTGAGTCCGAATAACGCTGGTGACGTCAAATCGGGAACGAGCTGTAAGACGACTACAGTTGTTTACTTGGTTTTACACGGTTTTACCGATCCAAGTGCGGATAAAATCCCTTAGCGATGCGTTGTATACGGGTGTTACAACAAGCCAGACCCTGAGAATGGTATAATACAGCATAAGATAGCTTATGCTGGTGATTTGAGACTGGAGGCAATAGAAATATGGCAACGTTGGATATATTTTGTTAAGCGCAAGCGTGCAAAATGGGAGCCTTCCAGGTCAAGCTGCGTATGCTCTAAACACTTCAATCCTCACGATTGTTAGAAAACTTGGTTTGCCTAAATATCCGTATTTATCACAGATGATCGCGAAGAACTTTCATGGCGAGCGGCAAGAGCGATACGACGCAAGGTGAGAACATATTTCAAATAATTTTTATCACAAACAATAAATAACTATTTACTATTACTATAAATAACAGACCAAGGAAATAATTGTCATTGAACATCTTGTCAGCTGCAAGTCTTCTCCAGTTACAGGCACTGACTTGGTAATTAAATACATCCATATCCATATAGTTTTAATACACGAATATGTTGAAACTGATAACTCATGTGCTTACTATATTTATCTATTTTTTTGTAATTTCCAAATTACGTTTGTTTGAAGGATGATGAGCCAATGCAATAGCGTAGAGTCTGGTTGCTATTAATAGCTCAAAAAGCGGACAAACAAACCAAATTTGACTCACAAATGATTGCAAATGAGCTATTTCTTTTGTTATGGTCGCAAGAATTATGGGTAAAAGCGGACAAACATCGGTACTGACGTCATCTCGACGGAGCGCTATTGGAAACCGAATTAATTACATAATAACATGAACAAATTGTCTTTATGGCACAATGATTTTGAGGATTACTAAAGTATTTTAATAAGTTGTTTTACTTTGTGTTATTTTGTAGTATCTCAAGTTGAGGAAACAACACAAAGCCAAAGAGCCGAAGCCACACTACCATATCCAAGATATCTCACCACCCCATGCACGAAGGGTCATAAGAATGTTTAATATAAAGTTGTTATAAATTGTGTTATACCAGTCTGAGTCATCTTCCTCAAAGCCTGTAAATTCATCCCCACTTGTTTTAAATTTTGTTCGAATTGACTGATACACAGATGATGGTTATAATGGTTCGTACCATCGACAAGTCGAGAGAATAAATTCTCTATGATATTGATTGTACAAACCCCCAAAAGTTTAAATGTGTCACTGGATTGAAATAAATAAATAAAAAGCTAAGCGCCTGTTCCTATGCAATTATGAAAAGTTGGTGGAGAAATTATTGACTACTGAGGAGGGACAATATATTATTTTAGTTTAGGAGGAATTAGCCCAAATAAGACAAATGACCCTGCGAGTGATATTTACTGTACTAATAGTTGATGTGTACCATCATGTGTTACACATCATTCTGGATTTCGCGTGAATAAATAGGCTTTAAGATTATCAGCTTCGAAGTATATAACTAAAGTCGTATAAATATCGTCGAAGGTATCGCCAAAGTTTGGAAGATGCATACACTGCAAGTAGAATTTTGCTGTTTGAATTTTGCTGATGGTGGCGTTTCGACATCTTGTAGGACGTCGTCAGAACTCAACGCTTTCACGCACCTCTCAATCTCTAGACAGCACTGAGTTTCGTACTCGTTCTGCAGTTTCATTTGCACCGAGACAATATTCAACCGATAATAGTAATCGTGCATTGGTCAGTCGTCATTTTGGTGTCGAGTGTCGACGCAATGAGATAAAAAGTAATTAGGAACTCCACCATCTAATCTAGCCTCCTTCGCAGGCATCTCTGCGCGAAATCGTTCTTAAAGAGCCTCGACGCGAATCTTCTCTCTCTTTATCTTCTTCATAAAAATCGGCCGTATCGAGACGATTCTAACGATATATAATATACCTTAAACGGATAAAAACTTCGAGAAATCTTGCATCAAACATAGCAAAAAAATTGTTTTTCCAAAACATGGCCGGGAGAAAAGAGTCTTATGACGTCAAATCGGGAACAAGCTGTAAGACGACTACAGTTGTTTACTATAGTTTGGAGAGACAGGCTGCAGCGATTTATCAATTACTCTGTATTTTGTGACAATGTCTACATCTGAATCTTACTCAGACGAAAGTTCAACAGTGGACACGCATTTGGACTTATCTGACAACTATGAACTCGAGGTAGATGAATGAGAATCTGCTTCACTAGATGCAGCTTCCCCCTTGTCAGGAAGACAAAGACAGCCGGAGAGATAATGCGGTTGTCCTACCATATGACCATGAACCAATTGCTGATGAAGAATGGGTTCGGACATAGAAAACAATTAAATTCTCGTATATGCACTTTAAATATTATATAGAAAATTTATATTTTGCTCAAAAAGTGCCCTGAAAATACAGGAAATGCTGTTTCATAGACCTAAAATTCAAAACTTTCGCAGAACGGGCATGGTATCGATCCCACTTACCTTGACGTGACACTCCAGCATCCCTACCATTTTAATTTGTAAAGGTACATTAACTATTTACAGTATAGCTAATTTAATCTGACTAGGCAAAACACCAGTATGTACAAGTTAAGATTCATTTGGTCGGTCTACAATGATGGCACCGCATCGACATGCCACAGGCACACACCCATTGGTTCCCTTTGTAATGCTGCCAGTATGAATGTTATAATACACTATACAGAGTAACATAGGAAAAGTGTCCTAAAATCTTAGGAAAACCCTAAATCCACCACTGTTGGTCCCAGCAACGAGGCTTGTGTTTGGGAAACTAATGTACACAATCAAATTAGAATTCCAGTTGTAACAAAATAATTTGAATTTTATAATTACCACTCTACTGTCAATGCAGAAAAGGTAACAGGAACTTAAAACTGAATACACTTAGTACAACTATAAGTGATATAACATAACATAACCAATCTACTACCATAATATATGGAAATTATGAAACCAAGCACAAGAATCATTAAAATAACTGTCAAAGCTCAGCAATCTCTTTAAGTACTGACACATCAACATTTATAGCTAAAAATAAAATACCTTCCCACTCCTGTAAGCCATTGTGTATTTCAATAATAACAGTCCTCAATTACCCTGCTCAACGGTTTCACAAATACTGTATTGTCTTGTATGCTAGGTCTCACAGGAATGATAATTGATGGGTTGGAACCTTTTTAAACAACGTCTAAATTCTTTCTAAACTTTGTGGTATTATTACAAACATAGCGTTTTCTCCCACACATATTTGTCTTCTATAATCTGCCATGGTATTTTTGAAAACTTTCCACGATTGACAGCCAATCAATCGTTATTACTGAAATACACAACAACTTCAATGAACAGGAAAGTATTTGTATTTTGACTGTAAAGTCAGTGATTAATAAGCAAACCATTTCTGTTTGGGTGTACAACCGTAAAATGCATGATATCGTGCCCAGAAGCGAAGATGAGATGCTTTACAAACTTTCAAAGTATTATTTTCAATTTCAAGAAATTGCAACTTTATGGAAGCTTTCAATTCACTACATTAAGAGTTTGTATGACTGCATTGCTAACTTTGTAACCCAGCTACTTTTTGTCATACAAACCTTCTACATGTAAATGTAAATAAGACTTTATACTTTGAAACCCAACACCAAATTTCGCATAAAAATTTGACCCCAAACATGGCAGTCTTCATTTCTCGTAGTTTTACGATAGAATTAAACGATAGAAACAAACTGATACATGTTAAGAATGTTTATACGACACGTTCCATAATAACTATACACATTTGGAATTGTAGCGATCCTACACAAATAGTTCTGAAATGACAAGACTTCTGGTATTGTATGTGATCGTAATTTCCTCCAACAAAAGCTTTTCTGCAATTTCATTCTCCGTTAGGGCAGCTAAACTTCCTACAATGACGTTTTCTACAGCTTTCTCAAATGCAGTTAAATGTATTAACTCGCCTTCTGGAGACTGTGCCACAACTTTAGCACAAAGATGTTTCGGACAGTTCGCGATTCTCATGGTATATCCACATCTGTCACAATGAACGACTCTATTCGCGGATGCCTGAAGAAGCTTTCGAGAGCAATTTACACACTGACAAAATAATTCTACTTTCTGGATTGAGTGTAAATTTGGTACCTTGATTGTCGTTTCACAACATTCCGATTTGATTTCCTCCTTGGAAACTGTAACTTCGGCAAGGACATCATCGTCAGGTATCGCTGTTATCACTGAATGTATAGTCGTGCTGAATAGGTGAAATACGGTAAACCTTCCCAGTTTCAACCATTGGGATATGCTGCTCCCACAGATCTACTGCAATACTTCCTGTCTGGTTGGCAAACGTAGCCTCGGCCAATCGTAATTTCTTTGTACTGACCACAACAGCTTCCTCAACATGCACAGCTTTGGCAGAGTGTAACGGAATCCCATCGAATACGGCGAACTAGGCAATATGATACAAGATTTAGCGATTGACTGCAACACATGGCGAAAGCAAATAGCAAATAAACAGCAAGATTTAGCGATTGACTGCAACACATGGCGAAAGCAAATAGCAAATAAACAGCAAGATTTAGCGATTGACTGCAACACATGGCGAAAGCAAAGGAAAATCGAATTCGGCGAAATAGGCAATATGATAGCAAATAAACAGCAAGATTTAGCGATAGACTGCCACACATGGCGAAAGCAAAAGCCAATCGAATACGGCGAAATAGGCAATATGATAGCAAATAAACAGCAAGATTTAGCGATAGACTTCCACACATGGCGAAAGCAAAGGAAAATCGACTACGGCGAAATAGACAATATGAAAGCAAATAAACAGCAAGGTTTAGCGATTAGACTGCAAAACATGGCGAAATCAAAGGAAAATCGAATTCGGCAAAATAGGCATATGATAGCAAATAAACAGCAAGGTTTAGCGATTAGACTGCAAAACATGGCGAAATCAAAGGAAAATCGAATTCGGCAAAATAGGCAATATGATAGCAAATAAACAGCAAGGTTTAGCGATTAACTGCAACACATGGCGAAAGCAAAGGAAAATCGAATTCGGCGAAATTGGCAATTGATAGCAAATAAACAGCAAGGTTTAGCGATTGACTGCAACACATGGCGAAAGCAAAGGAAAATCGACTACGGCGAAATAGGCAATTGATAGCAAATAAACAGCAACATACGGCGAAAGCAAACGAAAATCGACTTCGGCGATATTGGCAAGTGAAGGTCTTGCGAAATTCATCGTTCAAGCCAATGGGATGATCGTGACGTCGAAAAAAAAACGCATAGTAAATTATCTATCATGCGGCGCGACCTGACCAAATTACCAAATACGAATGGTGGAGTTTACCAATTAAAGAACACTTGCGGCGAACAGCTTGTTGGCCGGTAAGTGAGCCATTTGCTGTAAGGAATTCAGCTCTATACCAAGAACTACCATACACGTTGTGGGGCCCAGCTGTCAATAAAGCATCCAAATAAAGCAGCAGGTCGGTTATAGAGTAGCTATGATGGAAAATCCATTCAGGTAACTCGGCAATCGGATTGAAAAATAAAAGGCGCTGAGCGTAAGCCAAATGGAGTTATGATCGCGTGAACCTGTGGCGTTCGTTAACCTACATGAAGTAGATGCTTGCTATGGATTCCGAACGAACGAACGTTTACACGGAATATAAAGCGTTTGGAATATAAAGCGTTTTTAAGGCACCGCAATCTTCACAAATTGAGTGGGGAGACCGCAAAAACTGATGACAGACCCTGCAATAAATTAGAGTATAAAGCTTCGTCAGCAGAATTTAATTACGCACGCTCTGGCGCCTGGCTGAGTGACGAACGTTAGCAGCGACGTTCTAAAACATGGCTTCTCCCAAAAAAGGAGTTGTTGGGGCAAAAACAGCAATTCGATTTCAAAAAAAACAACGCGCGATATCAAATAAACAGCATATTTGGGACTGACTGCAACACACGACGAAAGCAATAGAGAAACGAATTCGGCGACTTGGCAATGTGATAGCAAATAAACAGCAGATTTAGCGACTGACTGCACTGACACACGACGAAAAGCAAAAGAAAATCGAATTCGACGACAGTGGCGATGTGATAGCGAATAAACAGCAGATTTAGCAAAAGAAAATCGAATTTGGCGACACTGGCAATGTGATAGCGAATAAACAGCAGATTTAGCGACTGACTGCACTGACGCAATTCAATCAATTCAATTCAATTTTATTTACACTGTTTTTAAAATATTTACAATGAAGGATAAAGAAAGACATTAAGGAGAATATAAGTATAAGACGATAAGTAAATACATTCAGAGATATAAAATTAGTGAACGGCAACCAGAGGAGCATAGCTTTCGAGCCGGTTGCCGCAATGTTAGATTAATGTAAGAAGATTAGCTCTCAATTTCAGCAAAATATATTCAATCCACCTATTCAACCCATCCAAACCATAACATGGGGAACTGAAAATACTTATTCTTGATTATTAAGTAGAAAGATTTTATAGTAATTTTTAAAAGATATACTGTATTTAGGCGACATTTCATAGCAATGTGATAGCAAATAACCAGTAAAATATAGTGACTGAAGAGTGAAGGCAACAAACGGTGATATGCTGATAGCAAAAGACTATCCGAAGGGCAATCGGATAGCAAATGACAACATGCAAACTGCGTATCGCATATGAGCAACGGCTATAGCGTCAGAAGACCACACATTTGTGATAGCAAATTCGAATAAAGAATCAGGCAAAACGGACAATTATTATTTGTAAGCAATATAATGCAAGCAGGATCCATGGACATAGTCATGGACAAGGCCGGTGGTAGCTCATAGTCAGTCTAACAAGTTAACAGTTCAAAAACGGTTTCTTGCGCCTAGGTTGTTCGAAGCCTCGATTCGAAATGACTGAGTGGAAAACGTATAAATAAAAAAAAAAAGATGGTATGAGCCTACCTTGAGAAGAAGGGTTACCTGTTACCTACATCCACCAGTTTATTACCATGCAGTGTCCCTTCCAGGGCGGTAACCACCGAATTCCCCAGGTTCGTTGGTGGAACGTAGTTTAGAACAACTAGTGGAAACGGACGCAAACGATGCCGTTTAATACAGGTATTCGACTTGGTCGGTCACGTCGATTGGTATGAAGCCTAAAGGCTCGCTATCCCAGCATTGAAGCAAGCCAGGGTTACATGCAGGGCAACAGAGACTGCTGAATGGCGTGCCAGCAAAGAACGCGGAACCTGAAGCAAGCAAGCAATACACAGCTGGGAGCTGTATAGCAATTAAACGTTTAGTAATGCTAGCAACTAGCAAGCAGGAGCCAGCGACCAACGAGCAGCAAAGTGCCAATGCTGTAGCGACGTGATCGCAAGCGTCATGAGTGACACTCGTGCGCGCCCTTTGACTTCTTAGGAACTTGGGACTCCCCAAGAACTATGGAGGAGAGGACCGCTGGCCAACTACATCTGCAGCTAACTTTGCCTAAATAAATTTAACCACATGAAAACAATGTTGTGGGAAAGTTGTCAGAACGTTAGGTCCGACCTAACCAAACCACAACCTTTTACGAACGTTGTGATTGCGTCGTGTGCTAACCATGTTCACTGTCCATAAGATGCGGCCTTGTGTGTTGAGAGTACAACAACGCTCCTTGAGCTGGTTCGTCGTTTGTCTGCAAAATAAGTGTAGAATAATCCAGTGTTTTTTTTGTTGCGTCTTGAAGGAGATAAATACTGAACATAGGCAATCATATCAGCATCAGCAGTTTTACAAGGACTCAATGTAGAAGATGGCTTCAAAGCACATTGCTTCGATGGGGATGATGGCAATGGCACATTTTCCGGCACAACTTACATAACATCTTCGCTGTTCAATGACAATGTTAAACAAGAACTACTCGCAGAAGAACCTAGCTTCTTTATTCTGTAAATTTGATAATCTAGTAGACGTTGCCGAAGAGACGATATCTAGAGGATTGTATTTGCTATCTTTCTTTTTATTTACACGCATTTTCCTTTCATGCACAGACGCCATTTCAGACTCTTCAATCTCGTACCCAGAGCCTACAATCTTGGACATTAGAGAGTTTTAGATTGACGTTCTTCGTTATTACGGCAAACCGGTAGTCGATGTAGCCGTTACACGTTAGCGGTTCGGAATTTAAAAACGAATTTAGATTAAAGTTTTGACTTTCGGCGCCAAATGAAAACCCAACATGGCGGGAGCCAGAAGGTACGTACACAAATGTAGTTCACTATAAAAGTAATTCGGTTGTTTATTCAGTTTTTGAAAACTTTTGTCGTTTTTGTTCTATAAAATTTGAAATTTAGATGCAACTTTGCAGATTTTAGATTACATGATGCTTTGTTCAGACAGTGACAGTTCTGACGACAGTGATGTTGAGCTAATTTTTTTGGAGAACTGTTTTGCCCCCAAAAAGGTTCTTGGGCCTCGAATCAACCTTCAGGACGTTTCTGAATTCGACTGTTAAAGAATGTTTAGGTACTTTACTATAAAATATTATTGTCGTGTAACATAAAATTAAAGACTTGAAAACTTAAAGACATGTTTTTGCTGCTCTATTGTTTTTAGATTTGAGAAAAAATGACATTAAACGACTTAGAATATATCTGCAAATTCCTGAACGATATACATGCAGTGCCAAAAAACGAACTTATTGCGCTGGGCAATAGCATCCCAATCCATTCGCTTTTGTGGTCGGTTGCTTGCAACTTCCCTAGCCAATGCGAGATCATGTTGTATACTTGACCAACAAAAGGGTTTCGTAGTCATGATATATTCCAAGCTCTGTAAAAGAAACGAACATATTTTATATAAAACTCGCTATGAAATTAGTGTAGGAGTAAGACTTTAAACGACAAGAACTGTGATAAAAACAAATAACAACAAAAACAATGTAAATCAGCTATGCTTTAGAGCTACGTTTATTCAGCCATTTTGTTTATTTACATCGACTGAATTCTACACAATATTTCAGTCAAAGATAACAGTATTTGATCCCTATTTTATGCAAGAAAGAAAGCCGTAATAATAATAAACATAAGTGCTATGTTTATATACGTGAGAAGAAACACAAAACATTTATTAAAAAGTTTGAGGGAAACTACTTACCTGAAAACAACCTTTTTCGTCTACTTCGAACGTGTAACCTGACCGCAAGATGGCTCATCGATGACGTCAATCTAAAACTCTCTAATGTTGTAACACCCCCACGCCAGGGGTCCCGTCTTCCTTAAGAACATACGAGTAAGCACTGTAATAGTTGACATGTGTACAGCTGAAATGCACATGAAGATCTCCATGTGATAATAGTATCCACCTCCCTTGCCTCGTTGTTTATGGCACTCTTTTGAAACACACCAATGCATAAGTTTAGCATTTACCGCATCAGCAAATTCTTGTCTGGTTGGAACCAGTATCGTTGAAGCTTGGCATTTGCACACCGAGAGATTGGTAATTTATCTTCTTCTTCACTTGACTATTGGGAGAGAAACTCTATTATACCAATAATATTTATTTACGTCGTCTTCGATAAACATTTTCTAAACACCTCCAGTTTCAATTAAAAGTAGAAAATACTCTCACCTTTGTTTATATATTTGACTTTGTGACTGGTCATTGGTGGAATGCATTCAGGGGTATTTGTTAATTACTCTTGGGGGAGGGTGGGTTTGGGGTATCTTTTCAATATATTTGCTAAACTTGGACGATTAGCTTGAAAAAGCACAAAAGACCTGCCATGCTATTTAACATGCATGCATACTTTTGGCGGGGATGCCCCATGTTGGAATGAAGCCATCTCTAAAAGCGATTAAAAGCACCGAAGAAATATGGCGCTAAGCATCTTATAGAATGTTATTCAAACCAGCCTTATTTGTATAAACAGCTATAGCTATTTTAGTTTCCTTTGCGCAATTATCGGCCATATACAACGATCTACCATGGATTTCAAAGAGAATGTGTATGCATATTAATTTTGTTATAAACTATTGGTAGACCATGATAGATCGTTAGTAGATAAATTGTTATTTATCGTGTAAATTATAAGAATTAACAAAAATACCGATGCAAATCTAATATTATATTTTAATTTCCAATCATTTACTGAGAATTATTACAAATCAATACGTTATTCTTTCCTTAATATTTTATTCTGGATAGAAAAAGTATGGTGAAAGAGCCTGTGCCGAGTAAACCCGTATTTATTATATTTATATTAATCTTTAAATCTGAATTATTGACCTTTCTACTCAAGGAAATGGCCTCTTTTGTAATTTCTTTATTTTTTTTATTTCATAAATAGAAAACATGTTTTACCGCAATTTCATACAATAAGTAAAAGAAACAGCCAAAGACAATCTTGGACAATGTTGTAGTAGCCCCACTCTTCCCAAATCAATGTTGCCACAGGCTTTCAAATGACAACATTGAAATGGGGGCGGGGGTTAATTGTTACAACTACTTTTGAACAAGATTGTAGTTTGAATCTGCAATAAAAAACAAACATCAAATCATTAATAATTCATGAAGAAAATTGCCAGCTGTGATAAATACGTTTTCTATATATTATAAACTAGCTAAGTATATCCCTAGCGTTTGCTCACCTTGGAAGGTGGAAATTTGTAATGTTAGTGTTTGGTTATTTATTAGTCAGTCATTTATTACTTCCTTTAAAGCTTCAATAACGGTATTTAATCCAGCAATTGGTGGCGTGTCGTCCGTCGGATTCTGTAAATTGTCGATGGATCTAAACTGGAAATAATCAAGAATACAATAAAATAGAAAAATAAGGCAGGAAACAATTTTATATATTAAGTACAAATGAAAAACGAATGTGTAAGTATATAAAAACTTACCAATGGGCATAGGGATGCACTCAGACAAGCTTTCCTCCTGCTTGCTTACTTAGAGGGTTGCACCTTCAAAAGGTGTTAAAATTGTTACAAGCCCCTCCAGAAGGTTCCAAAAATTCCCAGAGTGCCCAAAGACAATGGTAACAGAAGGTAACGTGATCGAGAAGTATTCCCACAGCTGCTTTGTTTTTTGTGAACGATCTGCACAAAAAAAGTAAGAAAAAGGACTTCCTCTGTTACTTGTTTTTTTCCTCTTAAAACCTTGTCAAATTCATTGGATAGCCAACAAATTGTTGTTGTTATGAAATTTTCCCAATACGAACCTGATTCTAATGATTACAATGTTAACATATGGAAAGTGGATGGGTATATTCTATAGATATCCTGCTTGTTTACTTTGTTATTATTTTGAGCAGTCTTCTATTAAGAATGCCAAGGACTACTTCTAAGACAGAAGCATTTACTTGGTACTGCACCTTTTTGTAGTATTATAACAATTTATTTTTATCAATTCTGAAGATGAATAGCATATGGTATTTGTAAAAGAGGAAAATAGTTATTTACAAATTTTAGTGGATTTTAACCACCCATTAGGTTCAGTGGAAAAGAGCGTTGATAAAAACACAATGTGATAGCCAGTACCCATCTGGTGTTCCACGATATGGTTGCCCTTGTACATGTTTTATTGTCAGACCATCATAATAGTACCAATTACATATAATGCTTGTTTGGATCCCAGTATGTAGCAGCTTGCAATTCGTATCTATTTTTAGAAGGTAATGAGAAATTACGTGTTATCACATACTGACCACTTCAGCATTATTAAGCTACATATTTTTAGTATTATGTTTAGTTTTGGCTAGATCACAATATGTCTGGTCGAACTCTTGATCAGCGCGAACACAATGGCTCCTGTGAGAACAAAACTGTAAGACTCCTAAAACAGAAAACAATATGCATCAGATAAAATATACGTCGCCTACTATCGCAAGGAAAGTGCTGCCGTTAATTACTCCAACAAAAATTGTAAATGTTCACAGGAAAACTGATCAACAAATTTCATGTCGATTAACATGACGTTAATACTCATAATTTGTCGCCTTACCTTGATAAAATTTCGAAAATCAAACCAAACAGTAGACAGAAAAATGATATGGCTCCGCTTGGTCATGTGATTCAGGTTTTACGTCACAAACGAGTGTCCAAACACAGCCATATAGTCCTTTAGTCATAGTCTGCCGCCGATAACATAGCGTTTACGTTGCTAAGCAACGTAGGCGCAAAAACGCAATAGTACTGACCTTGTATGTATAGTCGTTTTTTATAAATAGCAACCCACATTTAAAGTGTGGGGAAATTATATTTTTCTTGTTTTTTCCTGCACAAGGTACTGAAAAGTTATTTTGAATTCACCAATCGCTAACCCAAATTATAAACTTTTGAAAGGATACTGTGAGATAAACGGCTTTTTGATTGTTTTGTCTTTCTGGCCTTCTTTTTGTCTTTTTACAGCCTTGTTTTGGACCCAAATATAGTCTGAAAAACAATATAGCTCATACATTATTGTAATTGCCAGTATGAACTGTGAACAAATTATATTTTCTTTGGTAAAGTAAAAAATCAAATGAGGCCAACTAGCTACTGTTTTAAAACAATTTAATTTGTTCTAGCTTTTGTTGTCTACGACATCGTCAGAAACTGAGAGGAAGCGGTAACAATGCTGTATATATAGTGACAATCACAGGGCGAAAATATAGATTTACTACAGATTAAAGGAGTATTATAGTCATATTATTGGTGTCTTTACACACATATAATAATAAATATTAAAGTTCGTGAAGATATCTTTACACATCTTTAATATCAGTGATTTTAGCAGAATAGTGGAGCCTATAATATAATGAGATAAAGACACTATAAAGGGGGAGAATGGTATATTTACCAAAATTCTTAAAGATATGGTAAAGCAGCATTATTGATACCTTTACATAGCTTTAATCACCCTATTATTTGTTTTTAAATGTAAACAAGATTTACATCCCTTTAATGTTTTGATTAAAGGTGGTGTAAATTCGGTTGCAGTTTATTATTCACGGCACACGCCCCCCCCCCTAAATAAAGCAATTTGTTACATTACACAGTGATAATAACAACTTCAAATTTTAATTTTGTTTTTATTAATGTAAAAATACATAATATAACCAATAGCAACAACGCACATACACCAACAGATAGATAGTAATGTATAGCAACTACTTTTAATTATTATAGTATTTCGGTGTGATAAACTTCAGGGTTAGGTAGACACTAACCCTGGGTTTGCTATACAGTATGTATATACATGTATATTATCATTAAAATAAAGAAATTTAAGGTAAAGATGTTTACAGGTGTGGCAACTTCTGATTCTCATGCAACCAAGACCAGTTGCGAAAAATGCAACTCCAAGGCCTTTTGGTGAGAATCGAACTCAACCCCACGATGCTAGTGTGCCACTGTAACCAACTGAGTCATGAAGGGCTGTTGCTGAGTGCAAGTCATGAGTTCTAGTGTATATTATAGTGGATGGTAATGCCGTTGAATATTATATTTGGTATATCATTATTATTATTATTACTTGTAATATACCAAATAAATATTCACTGGCATACCATCCACTATATACCAGAACTCATGACTTGCCCTCAGCAAAGACCCTTCGTGACTCAGTTAGTGAGAGTGCCCCACTACCATCACGGTGTCATTACATGAAGTTTGATTCTCACCGAAAGGCATTGCATTGGAGTTGCATTTTTCGCAACTGGTCTTGGTTGATTCTCAGAAGTTGCCCATACTCGTAATATCTTTACCTTAAATTTCTTTAATATTATATTATATTGATCTTGGATTTTCTACACACACATTATTGTAAGTATTTAATAAAGTGGTGCTGCAACAATACTGTAGATTAGTAAAATAAAAATCACACCCTAATTTCTATACTAATTATCCATACATATAAAAAGTATTTGTGGTAAACAGTAGTTTTTTAGTCATCAACAGTATATTGTAAGCAGTGATTGAATTTGATGTTGATTGAGAAAGTATAAAACACAAGCAATAATGTCAATATTAAAAAATAATAATGTTCAAGCAATACACATAGTCTGAATGTGATGTTCATGAAGCAATTGATGCCCAGTCAGGGCAATTGTGTGGTTTTAGTCGGATAGATGGGTTCCCACGTTTTCTTGGGGTTGTTCTCCGTTGAACCAGAGATGGCAAAGAATCCAGATGGTGGCTATCAAGGGACTTTTTTCTTTTTTGAAGTTCCTCAGTTTCCCATTGAAGTGGCCTTATTTCGTAGTGTCCTGTCTCCGTTTTCATCACTATCCTCACTGGACATATAGTCCATGGTCAGCACCTCCACCACTCTTGCTTTCCTTGCCTCACTCCAATTTTTGCTGGTAAAACTGGACAAGCGATTTGCAAGCTTCTACAATAAAGATAAAAGAACTCTTTCAATGTCTTAAAATAGTTAAAGTGCCTATCTGGGTTTTGGGTATTTTACACATTTGTGATCTTTGGAATCTCTTGTGAAGAATTGTAAAATATCTTGTCGTGCAAAAATTTCATCTTCATACCAAGTGATTTACTATTCACAGGAAATGACGTCAAAAACATTGTACACTGATTTAGCAGTGAAATACAATGAAAGTTTGGGAATTGAGCGAATTTTGCCAAAACAGGTGTGTTTAAAGTTCAGAGACAAACTTTCTTTGTATTTCTTTGTGTCCTTGCTTTGACGTAATTTCCTGTGAATAGAAAATCAACTTTAGCAGGGAAAAAAGGCATTAAGATGAAATTTTCTAACAACAAGATATATTACATTTCTTCTTCTTAGAGCCCAAAGATTACGAATATGTAAAATCCCCAAACCCCGGATAGGCACTTTAAATAAAGAAACAAATCCATAAAGTGAATACTGTAAACTCTACGAATATCTGGTTTAAAAATTAATATTAATGGTCATCATACAGAAATATATTTAGAATTGCAATTTCACCTATAGAACTGATTATCCAGCTGAAATGCATTGACCCAGATAGCTGGAATGTCTTGTCAACCTTCAAAGTGTCAAACAGGCCTAACCTGGTTAACAGCTGTACCTTGATCGTATTTACTTGAATCCCAGAGCTAGCTTGTCCTCCTAATTAGTGATTTTAATGCACATTATGATGCTAATGACGAATCACTAAGCAGTGATTTCGGTATCTCTCTCTTACAGATGGATGGAATGTAATAGTCTTTCCCAAGTTATTAATGAACCAACTCGCGTAACGGAAAATGGGGGTACCATTCTTGACTTAATAATTACAAATACTCTGGGTTATTTTGTTGCGTCTGGCACAGTTAGCCCTCCTAGTACCTGTGACCATTCAGTCATTTATGCAAGGATGAGTATATCTTTAACGAAGCAAAAGTGCTATAAACGTACTGTATGGGATCTGGCAAACATTGACGTGACAACAATGTAACAATGTGTGAAGCTTTTTTCGATTCTAAATCGTGAGGAATTGTTTGCTGATGACAATGTAAACATAGTTTACGATAAATGGTTCCAGTCTTTTCATCAAGTCCTTGAAACTCACGTGCCACATAGGATGGTAGTTATACGCTTACGTGATAAGCTGTGGATGAATTCACTTATTAGGAAATCAATTAGAAAAAGAGATAGGTTACTTAAACTTCATTCTCAATATAAAACTCTATCTACGTGGGAAAGGTATAAACAGCAAAGAAATTTGACCACGTCGCTTATTCGCTCACGTAAAATGGAGTATTATAAAAATTTAAATCTCAAATTACATGACCCTAACCTGGGCTCAAAAAAATGGTGGGGTATGGGGAAAAAATTCAGACTTCTGTTCCTATGCTACGGGAGGGTTCTAATATGATTACTGATGCTAAGGAAAAGGCCCAGTTGCTAAATGAGTATTTTTGTACGCAATGTACACTAGACAATGCTGACACAGACCCTCCAGAATTTCCTAATAATCCAAATTCGAAATCAATATCCCATATATCTACTACTGATGAAGAGGTTAATTATTTATTGAAGAGTGTCAACATTTCAAAGGCGTGTGGTGTCGATGGTGTTGGAAACAATTTAAGTAAGTGCTGATGGTATTTCTGGGTCTTTTTCGCGCTTCATTAATCTTTCATTATCCTTGGGTGTCTTCCCTGATGCTTGGAAATTTGCAAATATTACCTCAATCTTTAAGAAAGACGACCGTCAGCTTAAGGAAAACTACCGTCCTGTCTCGTTACTACCATCTCTTTCAAAAATTAATGAAAAGATTGTTTTTATTCGACTTTACAATTTTTTGTTAGATATTAAATTTTTAAGCCCTTTTCAATCTGGTTTTCGACCAGGAGACTCCACTGTGAATCAATTTATTTATATTGTTTACAGAATTTATGAGGCATTAGATTCAGGTAACGAGGTACGGATGGTGTTTTTAGAACAAAAGTTTCAAAGTAAAGCCTTTGATAAAGTTTGGCATAAGGGACTTATTCACAAGCTTAAATATTTAGGTGTCAAAGAACCATTACTCGATAATTAGTTATCTTTCAGGAAGAAAACAGCGAGTTGTTGTAGATGGTCAGTCATCTGATTGGGGTAACATTGAAGCTGGTGCCCCACAAGGATCCGTTTGAGTAAGGTCGCAGTGCTCTAGAAGAAGGTCTGTGATTGGTTAGAAGCTTTCTGTGATTGGTTAGGATCTCCTGTGAGATGGGGGAAATGAGTCGTAATTTTAACCAATGACAATCGACGTTCTAGAGCACTGCGACCTGACCCATCCGTTTTGGGTCCATTGCTCTTTTTAATTTATATTAACGATATTTTAAATAATATTTAAAGCAATTGTTATCTTTATGCCGACGATACCTCATTGTTTCAAGTTGTTAATGATCCGAACCTTACAGCCGCTAGTATTAATCAGGAGCTAAGGCGGATCGAGTCGTGGGCCCGTGACTCGATGGTAACCATAAACGCTAGTAAAACGAAATCTATGTTTTTTTCTACTAAACGTAATAAGCCACAACATCAACCACTTTTTTACAACGACGCTCCCATAGACGAAGTTCACAGTCACAAGCATTTGGGAGTCACTCTTACTTCGAACCTCTCTTGGAAACCCCATATTCTAAATATCCAAAAAAATTTAAAGGGATTAAAATTTAAAATTAGTAGACAAGTCTTTGGCAAACTGTATAAATCGTTAATAAGACCAATTCTGGAATACGCCGATGTTCTATGGGATGGTTGTCACGACAATGAGTGTGAGCTCCTAGAGTCTGTTCAATATGAGGGTGCTAAGGTGGTCACAGGTTCAATGAGGGGAACTAGTAGGCAGGCGTTTATTGAACTCGGTTGGGATGATTTGAAAACCAGAAGATTAATTCAAACTAATTTTGTATTTTAAAATTGTTTGGGGTATGGGTCCATCCTATTTGCGTGATCTGATTCCTTTGACTGTCCAAAGATCTGGTCTGTTTTTAAGGTCTGCTAGAAATTTTTCACTATTCCCCGTCCGTACGGAGAGATACAAGAAACCTTTTTACCCTTCGACGACTAGATTATGGAATAGTATTAACTCGATACGAGCAACAGAATCACTCGACATCTTTAAAAAATCTTTAATTAAATTATATTGTTTACAGTCAAATAATAGTTACTTGAACGTAGCTATAGATAGATACTCGTCGATATTACACACCGGCCTTCGTTTAAATTGTTGTGCACTTAACTATTACCTTTTCAAAATTAATTGCTCTATTTCACCAGCGTGTGCCTGCGGAGCTCCTTGTGAATCTGTGTATCATTAATTATTATACTGTCCCCAATATGCTGCCCTCCGACAAAACTTACTCTCGGCTGCTGCACAATTACTGAACAACCGTTGGAGTAGTTTGTTAGATTTCCAAAAATGTAATGTACTTCTTTGTGGATCTAATGACATGACATTTGATGAAAATAAATATTTATTTAAAAAGGTTCAGATTTATATTAAAGAATCTATGCGTTTTGCTAAAAGTCATTAATGTACTCAGTCTTATACTTATACTTATGTATCTATTTGTTTTTTCGTTTTTTTTGTTTGTAATTTTTTGATAAAATTTTAAATTACGTGAACCCCCTAGATGAGCAGGTGTGCTCTTGGGGTAAATGCATGAATAAAATATGTTTATGCAAAAAAAAAAGCTTTCAGGTAACCAGCGGAAAAGCGATACAAATTGGCCAGATTATGAGCAAAGCGATGGTGATTGGCCCTGTGAACACAAACCACACAACAATGCATGAATATTAGCAGATTATACACCTAATACACCTCATTACCATGATATTACTTTGTAATACCATGGTTGTCGAAATTTCATGTCTTTGCATGCCAGGTGAGAAGAAGAAGCTAATACTACCTCTCATGACGTCATTCAAGGTTGTATTAATTCTAATACGACATCTAGATTGTATAAATTAATCCAAATGAGGTAATTTAGTTATTAATTCAACCTGAAAAGACAAAAGAAATTGAGGCAACCATGGTATTATAATAAATACACAATGCAGTGTTTATCGACCTTTTTGATTTCATTGCTGCGAGTTAGAAATTCTAAAATCATATTCTTTTCTATCCCAATTGGTTGCTAATTTAAACACCAGACAACAATTTTTTTTCACCTCGGAAGAGATCCTCGAGAGTTATTAACGTGTCTAGGAAAGATTCTTGCGAAGAACTCGATATTAGCACGATAGTTGTTATCACGCACATGCTCTTTTCAATCGACGCCCTGTTTTCCGGCCCTCTGGCGATGGATTAGATTGAATTCCATGTGGTTTTGTTGTTAATTGCCATCCATGTATTGCGCTGGATGTGGGACTGAAGTCAAAACAGGGACTAGCTGCTGCATAAACTGCAGAACAGGTAGGTTCTTAAATTATTTGTTCTGTATTCATTACTTTATAATTATATATTTTGAAATGGTATATACACACTAAAAGTATGTCCGTCCCAGACATGCATGTCCGTCAACTTATTATCTTTGCACGTTTTGTGCTCTGTGTTTGCAACTAATGTCATATGATCATAATATATTATTTTCACTATTTATGCAGCGGTTAAGCCAGTGGGAGGTCGTGATAATTTTGGGTAAAATATCCAACTGTTCGGCACAAAATGGTAAAACACACCTCCATTAAATAGACTTTTCATGATTCTCTAACACTTTTAATATTCAAAACATGCAGGTCGAATTACACACTCTTGAGCCCTGACAATAATAAAATTCGAGTTGTCAAATTATCACATATGCCTGACGCCCATACCTGTCCCGATGGGTGCATTTCGTTATATAATGATCCTTATATTTACATTATAATATAAACACATTGGTCATTAGTTATTCTAGCATATTTTATTCTAACATGTGTACTAATTTGTATCAATTGTATCTTTACAATACATAATAATAAAGAATGTTTTGCAATTAAACTTACTTAAAATTAAACTGTTTATATGTTGTATAGCTTGTGCTATAAGTACTGCTTCAACATCTGTGAAAGTGAAACAAGAACATTGCCAGACGAATATTGCAGGTACTGTATGAATCATCTTTATTAAAGTATAACAGTGATGTTTGCCAACTTTTGTACCTGTGTCATAGATTGGAAGGCATAGGGGTACGGCACTAAAAAATGTTGGGTGTGGGCAACCTATTTTGCCCGAATTTTAAGTCAGTTTTTCCAGAATTTTGTCATTTTCCACACTTCACACAAAATAATTTTTTTGGGGGAGGGGGGCAGTTGCCCCCCCTGCCCATATGCCTATGCTGGAAGGTAAATTTTCTACCACAGCTTGGTTGTGCTCATAAAAATAATAAAATAAAATGGAGAAAAATAATAAATTAATATATGTATGTTAAGATATTCATAGTTCTTGATTGTGTATATAAATAATATAATATTTATAAACAATATAATTAATGTCATTTGAGCTTGTTTTTTCATGTTTCAAATCTCTATATTTATGTTAATTTTGACTGATGAAACCTCGTCAAGATCATGGAGATTTCAAACATGCGGGAAGAAGGTTAATGTGACATTTATTTTTATTATTTGCTAAATAGTGCAGCGGTAAGCTCTCGTATTATATGAATTGTGCATTTTTGGAGAAAAGCATGAAATTTCTTACATAGTTAGTGTATACCAAAAGGTTTATTTTCAGATGTGGAGGGAAGTCAGATTTGACCTTGGGGGACCGTGAAAGGTCAAATCCAAGATGGCCGCCATTCCACGTGACCTAATGTTCAAACACGCTAAATTGTGGAGCCAAACAGTGGAGAAAAACATCTTAGGTGTCTTTTTTTACTAAATTATGGATGCACGTCCAATTGGTAATACGTTTAAGATCGCTAGAACTAAATGACATGTAGTTAGTTGAAGGTCAAGGTCAAATTCAAGGTAAAAGTTGACCAAAAATACAGAGTGGCATCTAATGGTTGGGATGTCATATTAAAGTTTTCTTAAGGTGCCCATAAATGCAGTTACACATATAGATCTTGGTCAATAATTCAGTATGGTGTACAAAATTGATCTTTGTACATGTAGTATTAATAATAGAATGCTTATATCGCAGTTATAATATCTGTGAATATTTGTTGTGTAAAAAGGTCTAGTATTATTATTAGAAGTCTTAAAAAGGAAAAAAAGTTTTGATAAGTACATAAATACATAACCATATATAAAGGTTCCCTACTAAAAGGTTATAGCGTCCTCGTGAGCCAAGTTGGCAACGATCAGCGGTCAAGAGTGCTGGCTCAGGCATTTCAATATGGCGACTGGAATTAACATATTTATGAAATCCAGGTGAATTTTTTTATACATGGATATTATATAAAACATGTTTTTATACATAAGAAACCAAAGTTTTAAAATTATCTTTGAATAAATCACTTAAAAATGTATCTTAGAACTAGGTGAAATGGGTAGTTACTTCATGTAAGCCTGTCCCCAACACAACTATAATCCTAACCAAAATGTTGTGTCGGGACACAAAAATCGGCATACATGAAGTAGTCCCCGTGAAATGCAGAGTTTATCAGTTTGTTTGTTGTTACAAATACAATATACTTAAGTTAATATCTACCTTTAAGCTTCCATACCAATGCTTATCACATTAAAATATCATCTATAGATATATATCTATTAAAACTTAACACTTAATTTGCCTATCCGTTTGGTAGAAATATAGATAATTTGTGGTTTGGGCCCATGGATTATTATAAAGCATTGTGAACAAAACAAGCATTATGATATACAAACTGGTGTAAAAAGACAATAAAGACAACAAAGAATGGAATACGAAAAAGGCAAATTATGAGAACATTTTAAATTTGACCATTAATTAATAAATTTCATGACTTTCGCGTAACATCCACAATTGACGATGCTCTTGATGTAAAACGTGTTGCATGGTATTATATTATATTGTGTTTTGCTTGTTTTAGAATCTACTTTCTCTCATCATTTATTGATTGACCCTGCCCGGCCTATTGCATCCAAACGATCCAAGCCACCCCCAAGCAACAACTGGGACATTTGTGTCCTCTGCAGAGAAGTTAAAGATGACGCTTTACAGTGCCCACTTAAATCAACAAAACAGCCTGTTGGTAGTGGCTATGTATCCTTGGTAGGAAGACCTAATCCGGTTCCAGACTCTTCAGCACATGCCAATGGATCTTGACTTGGACCGACTGGATGATGGGAATGGCATAGAATCCACTCTGACGGCACACAAGGCTGTGTGGCATAACAAATGTCGTTTGAAATTCAACAAAAAGTCGTTTGATGAGCAAAGTCGGAAAGAATCTTGTACAGCACAACAACCAAGTACCTCTACTGTGCACACACGATCTGCTCACACTCATCCACTGAACACAGAGCCTACTTGTTTCTTTTGCAACGAGCCTGCTGGCTCTGCAGACTTACATGTACATAATGCATCGACCTACACTATTGACACAAATGTACGAAGGATTGCCCTTGAACTCGAAGACACTGCTTTGTTGGCCAAACTAGCAGCAGGAGACATGATTGCCATTGATACCATCACGACTGTTTGCGTTCACTGTATAACAGAGCCAGGAAGGCTGCACCCAAAGGCAATGATAAAGACGATTCTTGCCTGCACGGCATAGCCTTTTCTGAGCTAGTGGCATTCCTCGAAGACACAAATAGTGATGAGGATACTGCCCCCGTTTTCAAACTGATAGACATAACTCAAATGTGCAAGGTTAGACTGGAGCAGCTTGGTTTGACTGTAGAGAAACGGATTCACACCACCAGACTAAAGAATAGACTGCTTTCTGCACTTCCTGATCTGAGGGCTTATTCGCAAGGCGGAGACACGCTTTTGAGTTTCGAGAAAATATTGGACCAGCCCTCATGATAGCTGTTCTCATGATAGTGATGCCATGCACTTAATGCGAGCAGCAAAGGTGGTGCACAAAGAAATATTCGAGTCAAGTTTCGTTTTTGATGGGTCGTTCAAGCTAAACTGCCAGCAGCAAGCTGTGCCACCATACCTTTTGGCTCTGGTCAACATGATACTCGATGGGGCAAACATAAAGGATCAGAATCAGCTGGTCCACACAACCACTACGAAACCTGCCCTAACAATCGCCCAATTGATGGTGTTTAACAGCGTGAAGCATGCACGGAACTTGAATTCATTAAGCTCAGCACGTCATAGCCGCAGCCGAGAAACTCCACTCCCACTCTATCTGTCCCTCAAGATCCACACAGTTACACGAAGTAGAGGGCTGGTTGACACATTGTTCAAACTGGGGTTGTGTGTCTCCTACGACAGGCTGTTGCAACTTACATCAGACATTGCCAATGGTGTCTGCCAACGCTTCAGGATGGAAGATGTTGTGTGCCCACCAAAGTTGCGTCAAGGACTGTTCACAACAGGAGCTGTGGACAACATCGACCACAATCCAAGTTCTGCAACAGCCAAAGATTCCTTCCACGGCACAGGAATCTCGCTTATGCAACATCCGTCACACACACATGGTGGAACTGATCGTGGTGTACCAGTGATTGGTCAGGGTTGCTCTTCCACAAAGTCAGTGACACTTCTGCTATCAGCCTACACAATTGTTCTGCCAGCTGCCTTCAAGACCAAGGAATTCAACGCCCCAGCTATTCAAGGCACTGCGAGACCTTCCTACCTCTTAGTTGTTGCAGCTGCCATAGCAGATGAATATTTATGGTTCAGGAAAGTCGAGACAAGCTCTTGAAAGGTCTACCGTAGATGGATGGATATTGTGGTCTGCCTACCACGCTGAAGGGCACCAAGCTGTCATACCACCTCCAGCAATTAATGCACTATTGCCTTTGTTTCTTGACAATGCACACTCAGTGGCAATGATACGGCACTCCATGGATATTGTCAAGGCAGCAGTTCAACACTTGAATCCTGGTCAGGTGCCCGTCCTTGCTGCTGACCAACCACTATATGCTGAGGAAATCCAGTGGACCTGGCCAGCCACTCATGGCGAGGATCACTTCGTAATCATGTTTGATGGTCTACACATCGAGATGGCCATGCTGAAGTTGCTGGGAGACTGGCTGGAAGATAGTGGCTGGTCAAACGCCCTGGTACAGGCTGACATTGCAAGTTCTGGAACAGCAAATTCCTTCATAAATGCCAGCCATGTCACAAAGACCTGTCATGCACACCAGGTCACAGCTGCAAGCCTTTACGCACTCCTCCAACAAGCTTACAGTGAGGACTGCACGTCCGATGATACTGATGCCATGCAACCAGATACTCCATCTTTTGAGGAGTGGTGCATACAGCGAGCAAATGCTAGTGTCCACTTTGACTACTGGCTTAAGACCCTGTCATTGGAGCTTCTCTTGCTGCGGTACATTAGATCATTACGTGAAGGTAACTTCCAACTGTACGTGGACTCCCTGATGCAGATCATGCCCTGGATGTTCGCTCTAGATCATACACACTACAGTAAAAACCCGTGAGTAAGAACCTAGTTTTTAAGAATCTGTTAGGCTAAAATTTGCCAGTTATACCCCCTCTATACAAGAACCTGTTTAGCCTAAAATTTGAAACAGGTTCTTATTTTCTAAAATCTATATAAAAAGATGTGTACACTTGGGTGAATAAGATACAGATCAACATTTTTGGAGACACAGGTGCCTTATTACTCCAATTTCATACAATGTAAATGCCAATGTTGAAAATCAAATAGAATTGTTATTGTTGTAATTGTACATAAATACTGTAACTGTATATATATATTGTTTATACATTATCTCCATGGCTACACATCAGCATATGGAAGAGTCTGTTTTTTTCATGAATTTCTTTATAAATACTTACATGGTATGCAGATGTTATATTATAAGCAATACAGGCTGAATACCACTAAATTCTATTACTACAATGTATTTTTTTCTTTAGAAAGTAAGAACCTATTTAAGAACCTAAATAGCCTCAATTTGTGCTAAGTACCATTTATATAAGAACCGGTTTAGGCTAAGGGACCGGTCAGTATTTATACCCAGGGTTGGGGCCGAAGAGAAAATGGTTGGGTTACTAAAAAATCCATGACATAAAAGGTTGGGTAAGGAAAAATCTGATTCTTTCAAGGTTGGGTAAAAAGAAAATTGTAACAATTTTATAAAATAACAACAATATATTATAAAAGATATAAAATTGAACAAAATATACTTAAAGTTCATCATCTGTATAAAGAATATCAATTGGATCATCACTTGATGAATCATCCTCTACATTAAGCCTGACTGGTTTTGACATTTTGACAGTTTGTCTCTTTTTCTTTGCCTTTGACCTGTGCTCCTTTGCTCTCTTCAGTTTACGTTTCTCCTCACTCTCACGAACAGTGCTTGAATTAAATCTTTTCATTAATTGATTGCTAACATGTTCCACATCATTAGCAATTTTCTCAGATTCATTTATCAACTCCTCTATCTGTAGTATTGTTGGTAGAACAAAAGCAATTTCATTGCTAGCCCATTTCTTGGCTTCCATATCTTCCCCATACAGTTCTTTTTTTCTATTCAAAAGTTTGTCTTTTTCCTTTCTAATTTCACACATTGTATTGTTGATATGCAGAATTGCTCTTTGGCTCTTATTCACATCCTCTATCTTGACATCTGCAGGGAACTCTCTGTAACGATCACAATCGATATTTTCTTTTGGGATTACACCAGATTTGTAACTGGAAACAATACCAGCAAGTTTCTCGATGCTGCATTTCATATTCCACCTGAACTGACGTTGACCATTCAGATATGCCTGGAAACCCGATTGCTTAGAAGTGTATGACGAGAGGTAAATCTCCTTGGTTAGCTGGTTGTGATAAATCAGCCTCTTGGATTTTACATTTGGTATAGTAAACTTTTGCCAGGGCTCTTTATCCATAATTTTAGCATTCTCACCCAAGACAAATTTCCCACCAACAAATGAAATCCCTATATAAAAGAAAGAACATATATTATATTATTTGGAAAAGGAGTTCTGATTATTCTGACTTTTCCTTATCGAGTATTGTAAATGTCTGATTTCTCACTACCTCAAAGATAAATGAGCAAAGGCCTTCAGTCAAGAGGTACAGTAGGGGCCTTCCCTTGAAAAAAAACATGGAGATGTTTTATTCATATCTTTCAGGTATTGGAAAACACAAACATTAAAGCTTAATATACAGTCGTTACTGTATTTTAAATATACTAGTTTATATGTGGACATGTTGAATGTTGATATGATCAGTATATTTAAGTATTCATGTATGATGTAAAATGGAGAGCCTTCTTCGACTTTTGAAACAAATATTGATATGACAAAGCGGAACTCACTATTTATATTAAAATGACTTCGGACACGAAATATATTACAGCATTCTGTAAACAACATGTCATATGATATTTCTCACTATCATTCTGCAAAATATATTTGCCATCTGCTCATGTCATCATCTTTAAAAATACCTTTCCAGGATTGTCCCTCAACAGATAGTCATCATAGTGTAATAATTTAATAATATGCATTGTTAAAAACTTACTTTTTTGAACTTTCTTCTGAGGCACAGAACTTTGATCAACATTGCCAGTTCTTTGTGGTGTCGGTGCAGTGAGTTGAGCAATTGCCTTCTTAAACTTTAAAACATGCCCCGGTTTTGCTGCTAGTCCCACCATATCAAACATATTCTGCAGTTCCCCCGGCTCCAATGACTTAGTCAAATCAATGTCGTCAAAGCCAGTCTCCTTAAATCTTTCAAAATATTCCACAGCCAAATTTATCGATTGGAGAAAGGCTTCAAATTCGTTTTCACTGGCCGCCATGTTTTTTAATGTTGTGAAGAAAAATCACTCGGGCCAGACTCGGCTAGCGCTCGCTTAATTTGTTTATTTCAACCCCATGCTATCCCTTACGAAAATATTCTATAGAATATTCGAAATCCTATAGAATATTCTATTGGATTTCGGAATCCTATAGAATATCCTATAGAATATTCTACATCCTGTAGAATATTCTATAGAATATTCAAAATCCGATGGAATATTCTATTGGATTTCGGAATCCTATAGAATATCCTATAGAATATCCTATAGGATTTTCTATACCCTATAGGATTTCTGAATATCCCATAAAGTATTCTATAGAATATTCTATAATGAAATTGTTGAATTAAAGGTAACATATGTTAGAGAATTCCTACAGAATATTTCATCAGGTTTGTCTATGGTATTTTATATTGTACCATAATTATTTTTATCAAGAATGAATACCATTTTACTGTTCATTATTGCCTAATACGTTAATAATGGATATAAACATGCATCTACAGACCTCTTGGCTTTTACACCTATTAACCTGATCTGTGTATACTAGCTTCATTTTTTATTCTGAACGATCACTGAATGTTTGTGGCTTTTTATGATATTCAACAGATACCACTTCATAAGGCAACTTTGTATTATGTAAATTGAATCTAAAAAGTTGGTGTACTGCTGATATGAAAAGGCAAGGTCTAACTTTTCGAGTGTTTATACCCTTCATCAGAGAGAAACAAAAATTTCAAAATTGATAGTGTGATATAGCTATACTGTAGTAGATAGTTAAATGTTGTAATTATTTAATAACAGCAGAAACAACATGATGTCAAAGATATTTTATTTTTCACACATAATTTATACAAAAGTAATATGTAGTTACAATATATATCCACCATGCTATTACTGCCGCCCATGGTTCACCGTAACCCTGGTAGGGAGGCTTACGGAGTGCTACCACTTGCCGAAGGTGGACTCCCAGACTAGCGGAGGGAAGGAGGTGCCTTAATGCTCCATTGCAGACCATCCTTAACAAGGAGTGACCACCCGCTGCCCAAATTATTTACACAGTATCTACTATTTACAAAATGTACATAATAAGAGTAGAAGGGTTTGAAATTAACAATAAGTATATATTAGGAATAAAAATAGTATACTATATTACAAAACTAATCACCATAAATACGGTAGGGCAATGGACAAAAGTATGTTTTGTTACCTAATCTCATACTAATGCACTTCCGTTCAATTTGGGAAGGGAATATGGCAATAACACAATCTATTTCTTCAACTTCTACAATAAATTTACTGGTAACTCTGAAATCTGCATCTCTAAATAACATTCTACCACTAGCTACCATAGGTTTTACAATAACTACCTTGTACAGTGAACATTGACAGTACTGTAACATATCTAGAGTACATTCACAAGATGGCTTAACACTTATAAGCCCTAATATAATTCCATATTTAAAGTTGGAATGGTTAAAAGATACATTGTGATTATTGTGCCTTTTGGATCTAGTATAGCTGAGACTAGAATATAACTTATGACTGTAGATGAATCTCTCATACAGCTTTCCTAATCGATTGCTAACATTTACATTTAAAAGATCTTGAATAGCAAGTATCCTATGCACATCTAAAGTAAGAGGTTTCTCAGAGCCTAGTGGAGTTAGTCCATCACAATTCTTACCATGACTAAACCTAATATTGTCAGTCAACTTGGTCACCATTCCCTTCACAGATTCACTAGAGTCATCACCAATACACAATCTTGCGACTGATGCTATCAACACATTGTGTTCCATTGAACATATTTAAGAGCACGTGGTTGTGTGACTCAAAACTAAAAGCAGAAGTAGCCCACAATGGACCACAGTCATTAACACAGTTTGCCAGATGCGTCAAACAGTGAACGTTAAATGTACAACTTGACAGGCCATACAACTCTTCTAAGTTAATGACAAACTTTGTTAAGCATGCCTCAGAATGAGAAATTGAAACACTGTCAATTGAATCACCCAGAAGTGTGTAAATGCCATACACAAAAAGGAAGAAGTGATTCAAGTACCTGGCTGGAAGAATTCCTTGCAAAATAACCAGGCTGTAAAAAATAAAGGCTCTCCATTCCGATGCTTTCCAATAACATCGTTGAGAAAGGTGGGCCTCGATGTATTTCACTGGGAGGACTAATTTGTTCCAAACGTTCATCGACTAACTTGACCTTTGGGCCAATATAGTATGCTTCACGATGATGTTTGCTGTCTAGCCATAGGTTTACCATTTGCCTGGTTACTCCTTGGCAAACCGAATGCATGTAATCAGCAGTAGTGCCCCTTACAGTTTCAAATGTAGGTAATAAATCTACAACTGTCATCCCCTTTACTCCTTTAACAGGATTTTTTGGCGAAGCCTGTAGCGCATAAGCTGCTTGTTTTCTAGCAGTCCGCATAACAATTGGTGTTTGGTGAGGGTAGTAACGAGTTGGTGGACCTTTGTTATTCTGCTTAGTTACTCCAGGAAACTCACACCAATCACACCCATACTGACCATTAAATTGCTTCACATTTCGGACCATAGCTTGGGCTGGTGCATCACCACAGAAGAGTAATGGGAACACTTTCCTTGGCTGAATCTCATTGTTAAAAAAAAAACCATCTTCTTGTAGCCTTGTACATTCCTCGACAAATGGTTTTAAGAAAGTATTCATATTTGGCTTTTCACCAAACCATAGACCAAGTAAGAGCATGTTTTTGGTTCGTAGATGTGGGGGAAGTTCATTCAAGGAAGCTTGTAGGGGCCATATAGAAAACTTAGATGAATTAAACACTGGAATACCATCAGTGTTCCATGTCAGTGACATATCATTTGATGTAAAGCCATGTTGGGTAACAAGCTCTTTGTATAATTTTGATGTAGTCACATCATTCACAGTTTCTGAATGCAGGTTAGTTTCCAAATTCCGGTCAGTTAAATGAGAGTATATCTTAATATCTGCAAGCAGAGTTTCGATCTGCTGTTGGAGAGGTACATAAATAAAATAATGGCCATTCTTCATGCTCTCGGCTTCGTTAAAAACACTGCCACATGAGTTGCACCTTGTTTCAGTTGTGTCTTTGGCCAAGTATGCGATGCACAAAGAACAATAGAAATGAATCTAGAATTGTAAATAATAGGCAAAATATTAGAGTTTGTAATAACACTTTCTCTCTATCTGATAGAAATAGTGTAAAACAATAATATGGCTAAAAGAGTAGGTTGTTCGTGTTAGATTATAATATTCAAGATAAATATAATTATACCTCAGAATTCTCCATCCTAAATGATTTATAGAACTTGTGCTTGGTAGAAGGCACAGTGTTGGGGAAGAATGTATTCAACAACATTAGCAGATCTGCCAAAGCCACATCAGTAAGTTTGTGTCGCAACATATAACACAAGATCAAAAGAAGGCTTTGGGCTTTGGTTACATTTGCCCCAGGATATATTGGTTGATCTTCAACATGAAAGTCCTGAAACTATAAGAACAGAATAACAATTTATAAATTAGATCTAGATTGTCAATACACTCAGGAAAAGTCAGACTTTTTATGAAGTTATTAAACAAACTATTAAAGTACTGTTCCTAACAGTTCAATAAGAGCTTTACTATTTTAGGCCCTGTTCACAAAGACGTAGGGTTGGCTACAATAGCAAGAGGGTTACGGTTACCCTAGCAAGAGGGTTACCATATATAGCTCATACATTTCTTCTTTTTTCATTCGTCTACTTTACAAGGCCGCTAGGGTAACCCTTGTGCTAGGGTTACCTAGTAGCCTGGTTATGTTTGCCCTTGTAAACACGTCAGCTAGGGATAACTCAGATTGGCTATTTATTGATAGAAAGCAAGTAGAAATTTCAGTAGCAGTTCCAGTATGGTCCTCAAGCAGTCACATACCATGTAGGCACGTATAGTTTGCAGGCAGCACCATACTGGTAAAAACATTTTCTGAGTTTGCGGAGACTGGCTGGAAGATAGTGGCTGGTCAAACGCCCTGGTACAGGCTGACATTGCAAGTTCTGGAACAGCAAATTCCTTCATAAATGCCAGCCATGTCACAAAGACCTGTCATGCACACCAGGTCACAGCTGCAAGCCTTTACGCACTCCTCCAACAAGCTTACAGTGAGGACTGCACGTCCGATGATACTGATGCCATGCAACCAGATACTCCATCTTTTGAGGAGTGGTGCATACAGCGAGCAAATGCTAGTGTCCACTTTGACTACTGGCTTAAGACCCTGTCATTGGAGCTTCTCTTGCTGCGGTACATTAGATCATTACGTGAAGGTAACTTCCAACTGTACGTGGACTCCCTGATGCAGATCATGCCCTGGATGTTCGCTCTAGATCATACACACTACAGTAAAAACCCGTGAGTAAGAACCTAGTTTTTAAGAATCTGTTAGGCTAAAATTTGCCAGTTATACCCCCTCTATACAAGAACCTGTTTAGCCTAAAATTTGAAACAGGTTCTTATTTTCTAAAATCTATATAAAAAGATGTGTACACTTGGGTGAATAAGATACAGATCAACATTTTTGGAGACACAGGTGCCTTATTACTCCAATTTCATACAATGTAAATGCCAATGTTGAAAATCAAATAGAATTGTTATTGTTGTAATTGTACATAAATACTGTAACTGTATATATATATTGTTTATACATTATCTCCATGGCTACACATCAGCATATGGAAGAGTCTGTTTTTTTCATGAATTTCTTTATAAATACTTACATGGTATGCAGATGTTATATTATAAGCAATACAGGCTGAATACCACTAAATTCTATTACTACAATGTATTTTTTTCTTTAGAAAGTAAGAACCTATTTAAGAACCTAAATAGCCTCAATTTGTGCTAAGTACCATTTATATAAGAACCGGTTTAGGCTAAGGGACCGGTCAGTATTTATACCCAGGGTTGGGGCCGAAGAGAAAATGGTTGGGTTACTAAAAAATCCATGACATAAAAGGTTGGGTAAGGAAAAATCTGATTCTTTCAAGGTTGGGTAAAAAGAAAATTGTAACAATTTTATAAAATAACAACAATATATTATAAAAGATATAAAATTGAACAAAATATACTTAAAGTTCATCATCTGTATAAAGAATATCAATTGGATCATCACTTGATGAATCATCCTCTACATTAAGCCTGACTGGTTTTGACATTTTGACAGTTTGTCTCTTTTTCTTTGCCTTTGACCTGTGCTCCTTTGCTCTCTTCAGTTTACGTTTCTCCTCACTCTCACGAACAGTGCTTGAATCAAATCTTTTCATTAATTGATTGCTAACATGTTCCACATCATTAGCAATTTTCTCAGATTCATTTATCAAACACCAGGCACACACAGGATTTTCACTAAAGTTTCATCTATGTCTGATGTTGGGGAAGAAAAGTTGGTTACAGATGAAGATAGTCACTTTGTATTTGTTCGCCCGAAAGCCATAATTGGATCAAGTGGCTCAACCTGGGCCAGTGAGACTGTGAGACTTAGGCAACGGAACCCAGAACTCTTTGAAGTACAAGGAAATGGGCAGAAGTATAGTGATGTTTTCAGACAGTCATGTGCTGTTGTTCATGACTCATGTTTCCTTTACCAGGATATGACTGAGGAGGGGGATCTCTTGAATGCAACTGGACTCAACCAATGTATTTATACTTGTTACGAAAGTGAGCGCCTTCATAATTTGAAGAAGGAACTTGAGTCAGCATTAACAATCAGTGACACATTAGAAAGCCAAGCAGAGAAGCAAGTTTTTTTGCATACAATTACTACAAAGCATACCAATATGAAGGAAACAATTGAGAAGTACTTTGATGAAAAACCATCAGGTGATGAACTCCACCAGTGTATTAGGCTTGTAACAACATGCTGTCGAGACGTTCTAACAACTATTAAAGATCTTCAGTTGCCCGATGTTAAACCTCGATGGTGTGATTTAACAGATGCAGAATGTTCAACTCTGACTATAGAATCCGACTTCACAGATCACGAGGAGACAGTGGCCAAAATGAAGCAGAAAGAACCAATTCTGCAATTGGTGATTCCGTAGTGGATGGTTCAACAATAGATTGGGAAAGATACAGAAAGTTTGAGGGAATGTCCAAGGATGATATAGCTGCATTAGGAGTTAAAGAATATGAAAAACTGGAGAAAGAAAGGATGGAGAAGAATGCCTGGCATGTGGCAGAACTATTATTTGAGCGAATTGATGGGGCACCAGTTCATGGTGAGAGAATTAAGTGTTACCTATCCGAGCACAATAATGAAACCTTCTATTTCAATACAAGATATGTCACTGAGTTTAACTCATCATCAAGCTCTTCAACAAGAAAGGCTATTCCTGGGTCAGCATACATGGAGAAGATATTGAAGTTCTTTGATTCCCATTACATTGTAGGAGAACTGTTCATGGAATTCATTAAATATGGATGTGAAGAGAATGAGAATCAGGAAGAGGATGAAAATCAGAAAGAATGTGACTTTTGTTTCGCCTGGACTGATTCTGCAGCTAAGAGAGTACCCCAGCCTATGCCAGACCCAGACAAGCCATTCCATTACATGCCTGTGATGGTTACACCATTATGTACTGAAAGTGGCAGCACAAGACCTGTAGATGATTGGCAACCAAGGGCAAACATTAAAAAACAGTTTCACAATGGTGAAATATCCTTGGAAAATCAAGAGGAAATCACAAAATTGTCAGAAACATTTTATGTGAAAAGATAGTATGTTGTTGCATCCATTGAACACCTTACTAACCTCCAGTTGACAAAGAACATTCGTGCAAATACCAGAGAAGAAGAGCAGATCAGACAAAGGAAAGAAAAAGAATACAATGAGTATGACTGGTTGAACTTGGTATTGGAAGGAAAACTTAATACACTGAAGGTATGTGAATTGGATAAGTACATGGATGAAAACAAGTGGAGTAAGAAAGGAAAGAAAAAAGATAAACTGAGTGCAATTACTGCAGACATTCTACGCAAGAGTAATACTGGAACTGTAGAAGAAGTTTTAAAGCAGGGGCAAGTAGATGAAGGAAGCAATGAATTGGAAAGTGACTTGGAAAGCGAACAGGACATTATTTTAGAGGAGTTTGGCACAGAAAGTGAACCTGATGTTGAATCAGACCATGAACAGCAGCAAACTATAAATGATCCAGTTCCTTTTATTGTCCAAACTCGTTTTGGACGGTATGCTGGAAATTGGGCATTATCAGCATTGAAATGAAGAGTCGTAAAGTGCAAACTGGTGGTAATCCAAATTTCTGGTTCAAGTTGGGTTGGGTAGGTGAATTTTTGGCAGTTAAAATAATTTCTCTTCGGCCCCAACCCCTGGGTATAAATAATGACCGGTCCCTAACTTGGGAAAACGCGGGTTCTTACTCGCGGGTTTTTACTGTACTCAAGATGGCTTTCCGTGCACATCCGGGACATGACGACACTTGCTGAAAAATACGCAGATGTTCTAGCTGAATTCAAGTCAGGAAACTTCGTACCAGCAACAATTTCTCTGCCATGTCACTTGACCAGTCTCACGAGCAGAACAATGTAATGGTGAAAGGTTCTGGTGGGGCTATTGGACTGACTGGAAATCCAGGAGCACTTAGACGTTGGATGGTAGCAGGGCCAGAAATCGCCAGAATTACTACAGAGTTCGAGGAACAGGCCATGAAGCAACAGGATTATGCTGGTGACACTAGATGCAATCATCATGACCAGCAACCTGGAGTGCAAGAAGCATTATTAAAGGAGGTTAAAGCACTTGTAACATTGCTGGACGAGATGGGAAATCCGTTCTTAGAACACAGCGAAGACCTACTAGTAATTGATACAAGGGACATTGTAGACACCGAAGTGGCAGAAACTGTGAGAAAGATCGAGACCCTTGGTGAAGAGCAGTACACCAAGTTCATGACAGAAAGGCTAGAGCAGTGTAAAACACCTGTCACGGAAACATTTCCAAAGAACAAGTTGCCACTGTTTAGTAGGCCACCTGTCAAAATTCAATCAAAACAGAATACACAGCTGCCAGCCAGCACTGAAGAGTGACTGGTCTCTTTTCGAGGTTGTACATCTCTTGTCAAACTCGTGATGGAGACATTGACAAATTCTTTTCTCATGAAAACCAGGCAGCTCCACCAGCTCTGTCAATTGCAGGAAAGATGCGGAGTGGTGTTAAAGCAGATCTGCTTCACTGTCTGGAATCAGATTTGTCTGAAAACAATGGCGTGCCGGTGGCTGATGCAACAATTCTTGATGGTGCCGCTGTGGTTCAAATGCTGAATCCTGGAACATCAAAAACATTTCAAGAATATGGAGAAAGAGTGTTTGCACCGTACATCGCTGCTCAACTCGAGAAAAGCAACCGCATCGACCTTGTCTGGGATGTACACCTACATGGCCGTGTCAAGGTACAAATTTTATTTTCGCGTGTTTGTAATATCTCATGGGTGAGGGAAGCCACTGAGTGAGATATAAAAACACGAGAAAATTAAATTTATATTTCTAAGCGACCATGTAATGTTCTGCATATTTTATGAACGTTTTGTAATTATTGATAACATGAAGATATCACTTTTGTTACACGGGGAAAAACTCCTTGTATTTCGTCATTATCTATATAATAAAGTATGTTATGATCTATACTTCAACTTCAGCAGCAGGAATAGCAACATCCTGTGTTAGAATACACATTTTATTAAAAGCTGCATTCCAGAATCGCAATTCAACATGGCCATAAGTAGATATCTCATCCTCTTTGTAGATTAATTTCATTTTCCTGATGTAGATAACTTTATCACATGGGATTTCCAAAGATCTGGCAAGAATTTGAACTGGTCTTTTAACCTGATATGCACAGTCCTTTGAATTAAAATCAGGAGCATAGTTTAAACGAACAAGATCTCTAGTTGAGTCGAAAGTGTCATTCACAACAGCAATTACTTGATATTCTTTTTTTCGCAGTACAAGAATGTTGTCTGGCTTGATCACATTACATGGTGAATAGACAAAATCAAATCCTTTCTCTACAACCAAAGCACCTTCTCCTTTGTAATTAGGAAACCAAAGTTTCTCTTTGCTTGTTTCGATGTATGTGTTAACATATCCATTCAGTATTGCCCTGTTATCTTCAGCATTGGGATCTGAACCACCATACGGAATTAAACACTTGAAACAGCCACCAGCTTTCTCAATAGCAAAGACAAGTTGACCGGTACATATTTTTTCTTGAGTAGAAATGTCAAATATATGATCATAAGCAACAACAAAGAAGGGCAAAATCACTGTGAAATCTCCAGATCTGAACCTTCTGACCAATGCTTTGGCACTAAATACTTCCATCATTCGGTCCAGAGTGTTTAGCACAAAACAAACAGGCAGTCTATCCACTCTCTCCGACTTCTTGAATCGATTATAAATAGACTTCATAAGTCTTCAGAGTCTAAACGCGTCTAGAACAACACACTTTTCCATTGGTTTGTCTGTTGTCACACAAAAGAAATTGTTGTCAATAATCTTCGTAATTAATTTTCTTTCAAAAACTATCACTTGTTGACGAAACAACTCTTTTAAAACATCAGTAGAAGGTGTTATTTCCAGATCGTTACCAAGAGGCGACAACATAGCCGCCATCTTGAAAACATAAAAACGCCGTAGGCAAAACCGCTAAAAGTTCAGCTCGGAAGCTCAGAAAATTTTCTTCATCAATTGTAGATGGCGTGTTACCTGGTAATTGATCATTTTCAGTGATATCTG
Organism: Chrysogorgia sp. JL179-B06; assembly: GCA_035772405.1. Taxonomy (NCBI): domain Eukaryota; kingdom Metazoa; phylum Cnidaria; class Anthozoa; order Scleralcyonacea; family Chrysogorgiidae; genus Chrysogorgia; species Chrysogorgia sp. JL179-B06. The sequence continues at coordinate 2,360,926 of JAYKKM010000075.1, read as the reverse complement.
CAGTGTTGTCATCAATATGTTCCTCCAGGTCTTCACACAGTTCACGGTTTAATCCATGCACAACTGTACAACTGCGCTGATGCATCTTAAGACCACGCGCACCTTTACATATTTTACCACAGCAACACTTTATTACGTTACGGCTTGAGATGACAACGTTAGGAGAATTCATGGTGGGGGTTTGCCTTGCTGTATCATCGGCAGAATGGTCTTGTTCTGCTTGATGAACTCGCTGTTTACATCGCCATGAATGTCGACCAAGCGTAACAAAATCTTTATTACAGAATGAACACACGACACCAATCAGTAACATGCCAATAAGACTTGGACGAATCATGATTAAAACACTTGTAGACTTGGTAGATACAAAATTTTAAAAATTCAATGTGATTCAAGTAAGAAATTATGATAAAACTATAAACATGTACAGAGCGCGTCTGAACGGCTCTGCTCGATACTTAAAAATAATAATAATGATAATAATAATAATAATAATTAGAAAGCAGCACTCACCAAGGTGTTTTTCAGGGAGTGCTGAAATTTTGTCACTGAATAAAGTCAAATCAAAATTAAATATATATGAAGCTACACTTTTGCCTTAACCCTAACCTAACCATAGTGTATAATTAGACGCTAATATGCACAATATACACAAGACACACTTACAGTTTATGTATAAGTGTGTAAATAGACACAATAGACCTTAATATACACTAGACGTCTATTAGATGTATATAGTGAACTGAGATGAATAAAATGGTTCTCAACGAACAGAAAACTAAAGCAATGTTCATAGCATCAACAAGGAAAGTGTCTGAGATTCCGCAGAATATCGCGATCACTATAAACGATTTACAAATTCATACTGTACTTGATGTGAAATTGGTCTGTGCATATCGATTTGTTGTGTAAAAAGATATCTCGGAGATTAGGAATACTATGAAGGGTTATTAGGGTCATAATTATTGCCAGAAATAAGCGACATGCGATATTACGCAACAGGCATTCGGACTCTCAAAATGCTTGTGAATTTATAGTAAATAGTACTAGCAAAAGCGCAAAATAATACATTTTGTTATATACGAAGTATGAACATGGTAAATCGACTTGTAACGAAAGCGAAAAGCAAAATATTGTGATTTCTAGAAGCCGATAAAGCTTGTCCCTAAGCGATTCAAACTTATCTACGGATTGTAACGAATTAGCCGCCATTCATCATCAATTCTCACATACTTCCCTGCAAAAACGGTGTTTCAGGATATATATTAAATACAAATTCCAACATGCGAAGCTTGTTCTGGCAAGATGCATCGAGAAAATGCGGGAATTTTGGAGCGGTAGTGTTGTGATGGCTGAGAATCCCAAAAAGTTCATTTAAAAAATAACGTTTTCTAGCCAAACCACCAACGTTAACTATGGGAAAACATTATCATCCCATAAACCCGATTTCGTTTTTGAAATTCCCCAGGAAATTTATATGCACTGGCACGACCTTAAGACGAAAGGTCAAGCTCGTAAATATGCAAATTTGATCGCGAAAGATCAAGTGCTTTCGTTCAGAATCATCGAAAATTCTGCCTTAGAGAAACGAATTAATGATGCTGCCTGCATGCCGTGGGAAAACTGGAAGGAAGAAGAAAGAACTGTTGAAGAAGACACGTAGCATAAAGATCTGTGAGGAAGATGTCGAGGACGTAGGGACCGTAACTGAACTTGAAACCAAGTGCTCAGAGCTGAATTCTGAGTTGGTTGAAGCAAAAGAAAATGCGAAAGTTGTAGAAGATAAATTGAACGATTCTATTGAAGAAAAAAATATGTTAGAGAAGCAAAATTCTGTCCTGACTAAGCAGCTCAAAGACACTGAAAAACCTGCATGCCAAAACTGTGCTAATAGCCTTGAGAATACGTCAAGCAAATTGAACCAAGTTGGAACAGTTTTATTGAATTAACAACGACTAGGCTAACGTTACCGCTTTAATTAAAGTGCATATAAGCCCTACAGGGTTTTTAGTTATTCGTGTAGACCACGAAAAATGACCTAATAAAGTATGTTACAGTTTTTGATTTGGTCCTTTCGTTTCCGAGATATTGCTCTTCAAACATAGCAACAAAAAAAAGCCGCGCATGAGAGAGTCCTGGTACTCGGGACGCATTAGATTTCACAAACAAGGAATACATAGCGTTTTGGACAACAACAAGTTGAAAAGATCATATCAAGTGAAATCGCCGCGATATCACGCTCAAATTTTGACTTGAACGAGATTGAAAGCTTATGTTCTGGTTCAAATCGAATAACTGAGGAAAAATCTGCGATATTGGCGGAATATGAAGTCAATGAACACAAGTCATGGAGGGTTCTGACGAAAAGTGAGTGTGATTTATAGTGACTTGCCGCATATATAAATAAAAACATAGCCCAACGTCCTGGCTTTTATTCTATTTGTCACAATATGTCACCTCATTTCCACAACCTATAAACACCTCATGGCCTTCGTACAACGAAGAAGAATCAAATGGACGCCAACGATGAATTCAGGTGTGTGTTCTGCCCACTTCACGCCGGATTGTTTTGAACGCGGTTCCGAATCAAAACCGATGTTTAAAAAGCCAAGACTAAAGCGAGACAATATTGGTATCACAGCCATACCATCTATTTTCGCTCCCAAGCGTAAGGATGATGAACCATCACAACGAAGTCAACGAAGTCATCGTAGGAAGGTAAGAATATTAGATTAGCATACGCGCAATTAGTTGCGCGCTGTTTGCATATCATCATTATAAGTTCGTCGACAGCACTATTGTTTCAAAACTACCAACTTTTATAATAAAATCAAACGATCTTATTTTAGATGAATGCTGAAGCGTCCACTGGGGCAATTCTTCATACTGGCGATGATGAACCTTCCACTTCCTATAACTTGGAAATGTGCATGGATGATCAGACAACAGAACATGTTTCGGTACGTTTTTAATATCATTTTTTTTTTTTTTTTTTTTGCAAAATTTTGTTTTTATCTGTTTTTTCTAAACATCTTTTATATTCGACAGAGTGAATTTGGTGACGATTTGAGTTTGCTTACCATCTCGTGTTGATGTTTTCATGTGATCTACAGTATAAACCATTAATTAATCCCACACAGTTATTATATATAAGTTATTGTTTGTTTTTCAGCTCAAGAAAACAACAAGTGAAGACGCAGGTAATGGTTGTTCCAGTTACACAACTCTAATCAAGGAGAACAAGAAGCTAAAGAACCATTGGCTGGCAACTAAACATAAATTGAAGTTGTGCAAAATAGAGTTACATAAACATAAAAGTGGTGAGTAAGAATAAGTAACCATTTCATGGCAAGTAACACTAGCCAACTAGGGGTGGTGACAACATAATTATGGTGTTGTCTAATTATGGTCAGTTGTCTTTATATTATGTCTATGTGAGTTACACTTTTATCAACCATGTAACATTTATTAATTATAGATCCACAAAGTATTGAAACCACCTCTTACTTGGCTGATAAAAGTGACATTCCTGTTGAATATGATTATGAAAGTGATAGTGGTGACGAGTCTGACAGCTCCGAAATAGAAGAACCATCTGATGATATATTGGATGATGAAACAGAGACAACAGCAACTGAATCAGAAGACGAAACTAGTGGTTTTAGTAGAAGGTACAGTAATATTGTATATAAATTTTACCTTTGAGAGATTAATTTTTATGATACTTTTGCTATTTTCTGGAGTTCATATGAAAGGCAACAATATCCGAACAGAGCCCAAGTTTATTGTGTTCTTTACCCAATTGATGGCACTCTTCAGATTTTGCCCTTCTTGTAAATCAGACAACCCACTTGTGGAAATACACGAGACTGGCACAATGGCTGAAGTTACAACAATTTGTTCAAACCCAGTCTGCAACAAGAAGATTAACAAATGGTATAGTCAACCCTATATGCCAAGGGACAAGACTTGCTGCAGGAAATTTTTTTGCTGTGTTTTGCAATTCTTGTTGCTGGTGCATCAGCAAGCAAGATCTTGCGAGTGTGTAAACACATGGGAATGAAATGTATCTCACTCACGACATTCTTCAAACATCAACGTGTAGGTGAAATTTGTATTGGATGTAATACATGTACTGTATTTGCTCAATATACTGTAAAAAGGGCTGAGATTCAGACTTGTTTCAAATGAGAGACTTCATATAAATCAAGCTTTATAATGCAAATTTGCATAAATGACTTGCAGTTTGTTATATACACTTATATGGGTTTGGTTCATGTGAATTTCAGTGTTTGAAGCAGTGTCAATGTTTTATATATATATTAGCAATACAGCAAATGTTGGCATTATTTTGACTCTTCATAGGAAAAGCTGTTCCCTTCTATTTTTCTGCACTGGCAGAAGTATCAAAATGGATTGGTCGAAAAGTTAAAGAATCGTAGTGATTTGGTAATTGCTGCTGATGGGAGACATGATAGCATGGGGCATAGTGCAAAATACTGCGCATATACTGTATTTTGTTGCACTGTCCATCAATTATTCACTTTTCACTAGTACAGGTGGGTTTACTTTGCCAGAAATATGTTGATTAATTGACAAATTGCTAATTAGAAACTATTGAAAGTGCTTCTTGGTATTTAATTGCATGGTAAATAATCATTGTCAGTTGATGATAGGTGTAATTTCTCAAATGAACTAGTAGTGACAAACACACTTTGTAACTGTAACTCACTTCCTAGAGTGATAAGTGTTTTATTAACCTTATATTAACCTTATTTTTTTCCTTTTATTTACCTTTTATTATCCTTTTATTAACCTTTTTCCAGTTTATACAACAAACAGCTAGATTTGCAGAATAGCCAACAACATTCACAACTAGTTCTGCTTGTCATTCCTCAACTTGACAAATTGCCAAAAAATTCACCTAATAGAATTCCCTTGTTTTTTAAATTGCCTGTCCAAGTTTTTAGGTTAATCATAATATATTATTTATAAATAATTCCCACATTTATTTCTGCATGTAAATAAACAAAGGTGGATGGGTATTCTGCGATTACCTATATTTCATATTTTCAATTCAAATGTCATTCTATACATAAGTCATATTGAATATTATATTTATAGAGAAACGAAGTTGGTAGCAGTACACTCATGGAATATCGTGGATTTATGATGTATAGAATTTCTTTTTGGGTGTGGCCTGCCTTTGACAACATTTGTTTCAGACAGGCATACATCAATTGCCAAGCATATGAGGGAGAAATTACCAAATGTTAAACATTACTTTGATATTTGGCATTTGAAAAAAAGTATGTTTAAACAGTTTAATTGTTCTAATTAAATAAACCACCTGTGCTAATTTAAATTAACTGTGTTAATTGTTTATGTTTAAAGGTTCTACTCCATGTTTAGCTTCAAGTTATTTCAGTTGAAAAAATAATTTATATTATATTTTCAGAGATTACTAAGGTTTTGTCCAAAATTGGTAAGGTGAGTGGTTGTGAGGCAATAAATGAGTGGATAAAGCATTGCACAAACCATCTTTTTTGGAGTGCACAAACAACACACAATGGGCATGGAGACGTCATTTGGGCAAAGTTCAAGTCATTCCTGAGTCATATGGTTAATGTACATAGTGACCTTGATGATCCTCTGTACAACAAATGTGCACATAGAGAAGATATTCCATCACGCAAATGGTTGGAAAAGGGTGTGTGTAGTACTTGAATGTTGTAATATAGTTGTTTATTATTTATTTATTTATTCCCTAAACATGTAGCTTATTATTAAACAATGAGGCTGTTTACAATTTGTTTACAATTTTTATAGACTCCATTGTATATGAAAAAGTGAATGCTGCACTGTCAAATACACGATTGATGAACGGTATAAAAAAGGCCTCACCTCTTGGGCAAACAAGCTGTGTAGAGGGGTTTCACTCTGTCCTTAACCAGTTTTCCCCAAAGATGATTGGTTACTCATTTTCTGGAATGTTTTGCAGGTACTACACAGTATTGCATCATAGATTATGTCATCTGATGCAATTCATCTTTTTCAATGCCCAAACATAATTCCCCAAGAACATATAGGTGTGTACTGTAATAGATCACAGGAGACGTCACAGCGTGTAAAGAACAAAACTACTTTGCCTCGTGCCATACTTTTTTGTTCTTTACAGTTACACGTGACGTCATTGTGATGAAATCTATTTTGTATTGGGATAAAATGCATAAACAGGTTTATTTTTTCATTTAAAGGCATGCAATTGCTGTAATGCATTTCAACAGTAACCTCAACAGAGATACAAGAATGATCAATGGAGTTGAGCAAGTCAGTGTGATTTATCCAAAATTTAAGAATGGGGAAGCTGTTGTTAGAAAAGTCAGAATAACACAAAATTTTGGTATGTACAAAACCATGTTTTTTGAAACCATGTGTTATATTATACAGTATCTTCTACATAGCCTGGGGTACTTGTCACAACATGATGACAATATAAAAATATGATTTTGTATTGTGTTGAATTGTGTCTATTAATTGTGAAATATATACAGGTAGTTCATATTTTCTTGATAAAAGGTATACCATGATTTTATTATTAGTTTACCAAACCTAACATTCAGTGTTATGGAAAATCTATTTTCTTGCAGATTATGTGGAAGAAATATACCAAACCATACTTGGTGTTATGCAAGACAACACATTGGAACAGGCCATAAAGCACCTGAACGATATGACACCTCCACCAATGAATACCATGTTGCAAAAACAACCACGCAGTGATGCAATAAAAAAAAAAAGCTCGGGAGAACATGCCTCTTGTTGATGTACCTCCAACAAATCCAGGTAATGTACCAGTATAATAAAACTGAGAAATAAAAAAGGATGGCCTGGGTTGTTTGAGCATTTTTTACTATTTCTTAATAGTGGATGATGTTGTGGCTGGACCAGCTGGTAGGAATCAAGGTGAATCATCAAGCAACAGGACAAAACCAAAATGTTCTGTCTGCAAACATCCCATGAAAGGCCACAAAAACATTACAAGTTGCCCAAGGAATCAGAGATAACTTGTTGCCTGTTTATACTAATCCAGTCATCCTCTGACCTCATATGTATCACATAATTATATTTATCAGTTATAGGGGTGCACCAGATAGTGCTTTTATTATCCAGCCGGACACCAGATTTGCTGGATAGTTGAAAAAAATCCGGCCGGAAACCAGATATTCTTGTGCACAAGGTCAACTACGTTGAATTCTTAACAAAAATGAGATTGCTTGCCATAGTTTCCCAGCTTTAAGTAGGGCATCAATTGAAACTGAAGGTGGGAAACTTGTTCCAACTACCACACTATCATTATTGCCAGAAAGAACTTTTACTTCATCATCTGATCCATGTTGAGATGTGTGCTCCTTTTACAAACATTAAGAAAAAATATTAGTGTTTCCCTTTTTGTAGTCATTTATATTTCTAAAATAGTAAACTACTGTTACATATAATCAACAAGAAGATATCTTGTAAATAGCCTAGACAGTATTCTATATTGAATATGAGGTGGCACAATTCTGCGACTTTTAGTACAAACAGAAGTGCATGGTCACCTGGGGTAGTCTGGAGGACTCTACAGATGACCATTTTTATACAGCTTTGGTGGCAGGTTTTAGACACACTTGAAGGCAAAATTATAACAGCCACATGCAGAGTAGAATGGCAAACATATTTAAACTCTAAAAGAACACCTGCATATTTTCCTTTTCAATTTGTCATTGGGGGTACACCCTAAAGTTTGGTATGGTGGACTGGAGTGATTGGAAATACCTGTACTGTAAATGTAATGCATGGGTAAATTCTTCCTGTAACCATCCCCCCCGCGGGACAATACAGAAAATCTAATCCCGGGGGTGGGGAATTGTTTTATTATTTTTTGCCCGGGGGTGGGGAATTGTTTTATTATTTTTTGCCCGGGGAAGGGCCCCCGCCCTTGGAAGTCTGGTAACTAAAGTAAAGTATTGGCATTCCGAAATGGCGACGTAAAAAGCGAAACGAACTAGAGCTCAAAGGAAGCAACAGAAATGAGCCACTGGTTAAGTTAAATTTACATTTGATGTTAAAATTTGTGTAATTATACATTTGTTTGATGTTAAAACTCGTGTGTTTTGCTTTTTTGTATTGTTTCAGGCTTGCCCAGGGGTGGGGAGTTGTCAAAATTCAAAGTCCCGGGGGTGGGGGATGGTTACAGGAAGAATTGAGCCATGCATAAACACCAGTATCATTGTTCTGAATATAAAGCTTCAGTCTTTCTCTGAGTTCATATCTTACATAATCATTACCATATCAAAATCGATGCGCCAAACATGTCAAGCTATGCATATACAGTAATACACTTAAATTCCCCTTGAGTGAAAGATTCCTCATTATGTAAGCATATTTATTTTGCTTTTTCTCATGCAACGCTTTTGCAACAGAAAAATAATTGATCAAAATACGTATTAATAAATTAAATACTAATAAATTCCGCTTGATCTCGGTGAGGTCTACGTCCGCGCTCCTTTATATCTATCGCTCTGATTACAACCAAAGAGAAAAAGAATGAAACCATTGTAAATTTCACATACCTTGTCTTTCCGGTGAGGAATATGGCTAATATTTGTGCACGACGGCCCTTTGTTTGAAACCAGGACGTCACACGTGTTTGGTGACAGATTGAAATGAGATGCACATGCTTTTTTAGATTGCTTAGAGTAAGTTCTTGGTACTCAAAAGCGACAAACTCGCGAGGTTGAATCGGTTTGTAAGTCTGCCTGTTGTCTGCTTCTGAAGCCAGCCTCTGCACTATAATTTCGTGAGGAGCAGTTCCTTTCCTGGATCGTTGACCCTTTTCATCTTTCTTCGTCCGTTTATTGCTCATTGTCTTTTGTAAATCATCCCATACCACTTTACGCTTGGCTGACATTTATAATAGAACACTTTTACAGAATACGATGTGATATACAGCATGTAAAGAGAAGGAGTGTTTAAAATCTGTGTCCCAGTCCTTTATCGAGAACGTACTGATGCATTGTGGGCCATGAGAACGCTGGGCTGCTTGTGCAACATTTCATTTTCGTTTCACTTTTTAATTTTTTTAACAATTAAAATAAAAAATAGATAAGAAAATAAATAAATATTAATGAAACATTTTTAAATAAAAACAACAAAAAATGTTAAATAAAAAAAAAAATTAAAATAAAAAAGTAAATAAATAAAAATTTTAAAAATAAAAACCAAAATTTAATAAAAAATAAATAAATAAGAAAAACATTGTGTTTTTTACTAATTGTATTATATTTTACTATGAGAACGATGGGCCAATATGTACATCTTCGGCCGTTGACATTGCGCTACTTGGTTGCTAAACTCAACAGTAGACACAAAAACGAATCGCAACGCAGCCAAGATTGTGACAGTTTTTTCTTTAGAATTATTTCTTGCAAAAAGGTGCTCAGCTTCCATGGCAAGCAGTAGCAAGTGACAGTTTCGAAGTGGAGGGAGAACATTACACTGTATTAGTAGATATATTTACTCAAACTACATCGAAGTCACTCATCTCCCTGATATGTCAACGCAGTCCCTCATGCTAACTGACAATGGTACCAACTACAGTTCACCCAAGCATGGGAAATACACCATGTCACTGCAAGTCCTCACCATCCCAAGTCCTCACCATCCCAAGTCCTCACCATCCCAAATCAAATGGAAAGGCAGAATCAGCTGTCAAGATAATGAATGCATCAAAGGCTAAGGATGGGATGGACATGTGGAAATGCATACTAGAATGGAGAAACCCCCAACACCAGGAACAAGCAGCTCGCCCGCACAACGACTCATGTCCCACTGTACAAGATCCATATTGCCTTGCAGTCAAACCATGTACAAGCCTGAAGTACAAATGTCAGTTCCCAAACAGGTCATCCATAAATGTAAACAAGCCAAGTACTAGTATGACCGACAAGCGAAGTCTTTACCCAAACTTGTTACTGGTCAGCCAGTTAGGGTCAAGTCACACCAACAACAACCTCACAGCAGCTGGAAGTGCGGAATGGTTGTATAGAACACGTTAATACCACAAAGCTACATAGTCAAAGTAAGATGACAGAAAGTATTGTAGAAACCGCATACACTTGAGAGACTATTGGGTTGCAAGCAGGTCCACCAATCCAAAAGGAGTCACAGTCAACATCACTGGTCACGTCATCGGAAGCGAGTTCTCTGAAGCAACCAATCCCACCTCCTACCACACGATTTCACTGATACATATGGAATAAAAATGTGTGTTCCTGCTTTGATTTCATGGTGGACTTTAGTTCTCAGACTCTATTATCCTGACCATGAATTTTCAAAATGTAAAAATAGTGATTTTTGGCATATTTGCAGTTCAATATCTCTGGCTATTTTACTAAACAAATACAAGTTTTGACATTAGACCTATGCTTCAGGTATCATGATCGGCTTGAGGCAGGCGAAGAGTCAGATGAAACGATGGAACCACCGAGATTCGCTGATAGACCATTGCATTGCAAAAATTCGGAGATACTCGCACACACTTTAAGATCCTGGTATCATGGTCTCAGCGCATCAGTCCTTCAGAAGTATTAGTATTTCGCCAAGACAACGCCAGCGAACAGACGTCCGAAGCACGACGTTAAAGTACCTGCAACCTTTCTTGCATGAGCGAAGGAATACAAGACCCTTTACTGACTTTGTGGATAATTCCAACCAAACATAGAAGACCTGATTGCAGTGCCCAAAGATGGGATATACTTCATGGTAACAATACATATAGTCTCCCACCATATTTTACGGTTAGGATTAGGGTTATGGTTAGGATTAGAGTTACGGTTAGGGTTAGGATTTGGGTTAGGGGTATAAAAAACAGATGGAAATCCGGTCTAGTGTTACCATGAAGTATATACCCCAAAGATTCCCTGCATTTCTATGACTAAGATTCACTTGCGATCACGCTGGAAGACGATGCCACTGGCGAACTGTCACTCTTAGCAACTCACGACAACCACATCCAAATTCCTATAAACAGCACGAATAGCCAGAAGGAAAATTTTCCGTACGTACCACGACAACGTTTATGACGAGGCACGTCGGGATCGAATTACTGCGTGCAACACGAAAGCTCAAATGGTGTATATCGTAGTCGAAAGATACGGCAAGGGATAATTGACTGTTACTGGATGTATATGGAAGAGACTGATGACCATTTGGTTGCAAGACAAGCTAGAAAATCTTACCAATCTCGCCGAGAAACTTTCTTGGACGCCAACATGCAGAACGTAATAACGGAGAAGCGCGGTATTTACAACCTTCCCAAGGAAATTTTCACCTATATGTACAGACCGTGCGAAATACAACGTGAATGGCCAAGGAAACCAGAATTTTAAAGAATACCAACCTATCTTAAATCCACCAACACAGCCGGAAACGCAATGGAAACCTTCGGGAGATGCTTTTCAATACAACTCCAAAAACGAATCGCAACACAGCCAAGATTGTGACAGTTTTTTCTTTAGAATTATTTCTTGCACAATGCATTTGGAAAGTATTTGTTTTAAAGCCCAAAGCACCATTCCAGGCGCTGGGAACAGACTGTTTTTGAAACCTCACACTACATACCAAAAGGTGCTCAGCTTCCATGGCAAGCAGTAGCAAGTGACAGTTTCGAAGTGGAAGGAGAACATTACACTGTATTAGTAGATATTTACTCGAACTACATCGAAGTCACACATCTCCCTGATATGTCAGATGAAACCAATCTTCGCCACACATGGAACACCAGCTGTATTGCTAACTGACAATGGTACCAACTACAATTCACCCATGCATGGGAAATACACCATGTCACTGCAAGTCTTCACCATCCCAAGTCTTCACCATCGCATATCAAATGGAAAGGCAGAATCAGCCATCAAGATAATGAAAGGCATCTCAAAGGCTAAGGATGGGATGGACATGTGGAAATGCATACTAGAATGGAGAAACTCCCAACACCAGGAACAAGCAGCTCACCTGCACAACGACTCATGTCCCACTGTACAAGAGCCATGTTGCCTTGCAGTCAAACCATGTACAAGCCTGAAGTACAAATGTCAGTTCCCGAACAGGTCATCCATAAACGTAAACAAGCCAAGTACTAGTATGACCGACAAGCAAAGTCTTTACCCAAACTTGTTATTGGTCAGCCAGTTAGGTTAGGAGCTGGAAGCTCAGAATGGTTGTATCGAACACGTTAACACCACAAAGCTACATAGTCAAAGTAAGATGACAGAAAGTATCGTAGAAACCGGATACACTTGAGACGATTGCGTTGCAAGCAGGTCCACCAATCCAAAAGGAGTCACAGTCAACATCACTGGTCACGTCATCGGAAGCGAGTTCTCTGAAGCAACCAATCCCACCTCCTACCACGCGATTTCACTACTCATACATTGTAGAAAACGGTTCACATTCGTGACTATATTTAGATCTAGCGAACGTCAGTCAAGTCCGTCGCCATGGCGAAGTCAGACGATCTAGTGAAATTTGACACTTGACCTTTATATTTTGTTGACATAGTCGAAGTCTTTTGTGTGTGTGCGTGAGAATGTAAAATCGAAGAAAGAGTTGATGTAAATATTGTAAATAAATCTACGAAATTACAAGGAGAGTTGTCTGGTGTCTCAGGGAATATCAAAGCGGTGAGAGACCGAAGATTCCCCACAACATATGGAATAAGAATGTGTGTTCCCACTTTGATTTCACGGTGGGATTAGTTCTCACACTCTATTAGTATTATCCCGACCATGAATTTTCAAAATGTAAAAATGATTTTTGGCATATTTGCAGTTCGATATCTCTGGCTATTTTACTAAACAAATACAAGTTTTGATGTTAGACCTATGCTTCAGGTATCATGATCGGCTTGAGGCAGGTGAAGAGTCAGATGAAACTACGGAACCACCGAGATTTGCCGATAGACCAATGCATTGCAAAAATTCGGAGATACTTGCACGCACTTACTCTGGTATCGTGGTCTCAGCGCATCGGTCCTTCAGAAGCATTAGTACTTCGCCAACACAACATTCATTCAGTCCTCCAACCTTGGCCCTTGGAACGCCAGCCAACAGACGTCCGAACCATGACGTTAAAGTACATGCAACCTTTCTTGCATCATTGAACTTAACATGGCGGCGGTAGCACATTGTTTTTGTGTTCCACGATATTTTCTTTTAAAACTCTTGATACAGCTCCTAGTCTGGATTATGCTTAAAGGATTATTGCCAAGAAACTCTAATGATGAGTTTGATCACAAAAAATTATATATTGGCAAAGAATTGGCGCCAATCGATCACAAACAAATCAATGCTTTACTGGAACATTATCGCCTCTAATTAAAGCAGTAATGGCTCTTTTAAGGTCCTATATTATTTTTCTGTTGCATCGCTAGCGATCCTTCTTTCTGGAGACGTCTCCTAACCCAGAATGGCAGGATGGTGTGACTCAAGACTACAGAAGCCAGGCCTAAAGATCGCTCATCTAAACGTACGAAGTCTTCCGAAACACCTCGACGAACTTAAAATACTATTGCAGGACAATCCATTCGATGTCCTATGTTTAAACGAAACGTGGCTTAATAGTTCCTGGCGTGACGAAGAGCTAATGATGAGCAAAGAGGTGGTGGAATTGCAATTTATTACAAGTTGAAATTCATCGTTTGTCTCCGAACTGATATCGATTAAAATGGACTTGAAACTATATGGTTTGAACTAACACTTCCAAATATGAGTAAACTCTTAATGTCTTCCCTCTACCGTCCACCTAATATTGAGAGTAAAGAGTTTCACCAGAAGCTTGAAGGTCTACTCGATTATATCTGTAATGAAGGGAAGGAGACCATTGTCTTAGGGGACTTGAACTTTCAGGCAAGAAAGTTTTGTCTGGAACAAAGAACCTTTGCAAGTTATTTACTCTTTATCAGTTTGAGCAACTAATACGAGATCCAACGAGAATATTTGAGCACTCCTCTACTCTTATAGACTTGGTTTTTACCAGTGACAGTGAGAAAATTACTGATTCTGGTGGCATCTTACCGTGCTCTATAAGCGACCATTCACTTGTCTATATTGTCAGATGGGCTAGAATTCCCAGAGCTACTGGCAAAACCATCAACTTTCGAAGCTTCAAATCTTATTCTGCCAAATCGTTTGCTGCTGATTTGAAAATATCCTCTTGGGACGAAATTGAAACCTCACTCACAGTTGATGAAGCATGGTCATCTTTTAAAGCGGAACTCTAGTCCAACAACAAGTTGTGTTCTTATGAAACATTATCACAATTAGCTTAACCCTGAAATATTATAGCGTAGTTCTCTTTAGTTAACGAGAAATAGTGAGTCAAAGTAGGAGAAATCGCCACGTTTTGGACGCCATGTTGTCTTTTTCGAGCAGACGCGGATTGTCAGCGGTTTTCAAATTTTGACGTCACTCAGTGCTTTTTCCTTCGACGGCGTTGTTTTATAGGCGATTACAACGAGTTTCGTTGTTTAGCGTTCATTTGACGACGATTATTTTAGTGTAAATTCTTCTAGTTCCCCAGGCGAGAACCTAGACGAATTTATTGAACATAATTTACAAGCAGAAGAAGTTTAGGGTTATCGATTTCAACCGAGACGAGATTCTTACAGCAGACTCTGGTCGGCTGGAGGCCCAATGAAAGAACCAGACGAAGATATATGTAGATTTTGCTCGACAAATTGTTATGGTGAGTTCTATTTATAGTTTTATCCACGTCTGTAAATACTTAATTCGTATTTATCTCTGTATATTTATATTTCAATTTGTATCTCTACACTGCCTACGCAGCACACTACTTTCATTATCACTATTTTTATTTCTTTGCCATACTTGGTTGGTGTTGCTGAATTAAATCTTCTTTTGATGGCCTTGGTGTTATACATTTGCCATTTGGATTATTCACAGGCTGATATTGATAATCAAAGTTTTGTCCTTGTTTGGTCTTTCTCTATTTTATCTTAGTTTTAATATGATAACATGACTTGCTCCTTGATTTGTTTTGCCACCCATTTTTTGTAAGCTTTCAGTCAATATATTCATGTTATATTTTTCTTATTTGTTATTTTAATAATTAGGGTTGTGTATTTTTTGTTTTATTTAACATACAACAGCATCGAGTCATTTGTATTTTGTTAGATTTTGTTATTTGTACACAGACAGTTGTTATTTTTACATGGACAATTGGTCAGAAGAATAATTTATCATAGTTTTAATGGATGTAATGGACCCAATTTTTGTACTGTTTTGGACAAACTACTTTGTATCTCTTCTCCCCTCGACGATAGCCATTTTGCACCATAGCTTGCCTTTGTGCAAGCTACCATTTCATTATAACAGAAATGGTCCTGCTTTCTCTTTGGAATATACTTTATCACAACAGAATGATACTGCTCTAACTCATGAAGAATAGTATGGAAGCTCACACAACTAGCCATTCTGGATCACAATAATAATTATAATGTGAAAAGAAAGCAGACAGTAGTGCAAAATGGCTCTCGTGGAGAATAAGATGCAAAGTAGTTTGTCAAAAGCAGTACAAAAATTATAATACCACTTATTTTCCCTAAATATGAAATAGCTGTTCAAGGCACCTCACAATCATAATACTAAATATTAAATAATAGCCATTAACAACTGTCTATGTGCAAATAACAAAATCTAACAAAATACAAATGACTCGATGCTCTTTAATGCATGTATGTTAAATAAAACAATAAAAAATATATAACCCTAATTATTAAAATAACAAATAAGAAAAATATAACATCAATATACCAAGGTTGACTGAAAGCTTACAAAAATTGGGTGGCAAAACAAATCAAGGAGCAAGTCATGTTATCATTAAAAATAAGATAAAATAGAGAAAGACCAAGCAAGGACAAAACTTTGATTATCAATATCAGCCTGTAAATAATCCAAATGGCAAATGTATAACACCAAGACCATCAAAAGAAGATGTAATTCAACGACACCAACGAAGTATGGCAAAGAAATAAAAATAGTGATAATGAAAGTAGTGTGCTGCATAGGCAGTGTAGAGATACAAATCGAAATATAAAAGTTGGTGTGCTGCCTAAATATGATTTATACAAGGTCAAATATTTTGTGCGAAAGCCCTTCGTTAGAGAGTCTAGAACGTATCTCTGGTACAGAGATAAATACGAATCAATTATTAAGAATTTACAGACGTGAATAAAACTATAAATAGAACTCACCATAACAATTTGTCGAGCAAAAGCTACATATATCTTCGTCTGGTTCTTTCATTCGGCCTCCAGCCGACCAGAGTCTGCTGTAAGAATCTCGTCTCGGTTGAAATCGATAACCCTAAACGTCTTCTGCTTGTAAATTATGTTCAATAAATTCGTCTAGGTTCTCGCCTGGGGAACTAGAAGAATTTAAACTAAAATAATCGTCGTCAGATGAACGCTAAACAACGACACTCATTGTAATCGCCTACAAAACAACAATGCCATCAAAGGAAAAAGCACTGAGTGACGTCAAAATTTGAAAACCGCTGACAATCCGCGTCTGCTCGAAAAAGACAACATGGCGTCCAAAACGTGACTATTTCTCGTTAACTAAAGAGAACTACGCTATAATATTTCAGGGTTAAGCTAATTGTGATATGTTTCATATGAACACAACTTGTTGTTGGACTAGAGTTTCCCTTTAAGGTCGATTTTCCATGCACTGGGAAGAGATGGAGAGTGGGATCGCCGCCTTGGCTTGGGTAATCCTGCGGCAGACAAGTCGGTAAAAGATTATCTACGAATCTTTACCATGGAACAGTTACAAGCTAGAGTGCAACCGAAACAGGCAAGCCCCTTCTTCATCGATAAACTTGATCGCCTGGTGGGTCATATCAAGGAAAGTATGACACCTAGCCTTACGCCTACACAACGGTTCATTTTAGCAAGGGATCAAGCTTTTTTCAAGGCAGTATTTTTCAGCGGGGATAGACCAGTAGATATGGGCCAGGTTAAGGTTCCGGAGATTTTCCGAACAACGATGGATTCCTATTTAACCATGTTTGGGGGAAGACCCTAGTTCCAATATTTTTGGTATCAAATGCAACCCTCAAATTAGTATTTTCCCTGTTCGAGGTATTGAACAGTATATTGCTATCGCAGAGCACCTCAAGATCAATCTGAAGAGTGGTTACCTATTCCGTCCAACTAATCCGCAAGGTGCCATAGTTAATGCTCCATTTACTTCTTCAGCTACCGAAGCCCGACTGAAGACATATCTCAAAGAGATTGGAAGTGATAAGTGATTTGTAATTACGTACAATAAAAATGATACACGAACACGATTAAAACATGAACGACCTTTTATTCACTCGTCTCGTAATCGCACACGTTTTGTCAACAAGAATTCTCTTACGTCACTAAAAGTCACGTGACCATCATGTTTATATTTAACTTATTTACACTCCCCAGGTTAATTCGCTAAAGCGAATTAAACAATAACTCAATTATTATAAAATAAATGTTCAAGTTCCTTGCTCTCTTCTACGAATCTCTCCCATGATCGCTGCTTCTCGACGACTTGTTCTTGTATTAAATGGTACGGCATTCGGATTTAGTTGAGAGTTCTAGTCGCTCCTAGCAACGTTGGTTACTCCCTTTGACGATATTTCGGTAGGTATAAGTAACTGTAACGGTCTTCTCAAACGTGTCGTTCCCTTTGTTCCATCAGATTTCATTACACTTATTTCTGCTGATCGAACCCTTCCATCCTTCCCTGGTAGTAATTTTGTGATTCTTGCTAACTTCCAGAAGCATCTGGAAATTCCTTCCTTATTTAGAATGACCAGGTCTCCAACTTCCACGTGTGGCTCTTCTCTTTCTTCAATTTACTTGAATTCTCGCGCAGACCAGTTAAATACTCGTGTTTCCACTGTTTGGCGAAGTACTGTAAAAGACGCCTATGTCGTGCACGTCTCGTCAAACTTTCACTCGTACTAATGACGTCGTAAAATTCGGCGTTTGGAGTCGCGCTAATTCGTCTTCCGTAGATTAACTGGGATGGAGAAAGTGGATATGAACTGCCATTGATGTCATCATAAACATAAGTTAATGGACGGGAATTTACAATCGCTTCAACTTCTGTTGACAATGTTCGCAGCTAGTTCCAAATGAATTGCTCTAGTTGAAGTGCAAGTAAATAAGCATAGATATACTTTCTTATTATTCGTCTCACCAGTGTTGTTTTTTCCCTTTACGTATAGTGGGCCTGCATAGTCCACTCCAGTGGTTGTCCATGGAGGACCATCATCAACTCTACCGTCGGCCAAACAAGGAGGTACCAAATGGGCAAACGGTTTTCCACAATGCCTTTTGCAAACCACACAACGCCTGATAAATTTCTTGACTACTTCTCTTCCACGAGGAATCCAATAATTATCTCTAATTATTGTTAAGGTGGTTTTGACTCCACTGTGCATCACTCGATTATGGGCTTCCTTGATTATCAACCAGGTGAAGTGATGTTTCGTAGGCAACATGTCAACTCTGGATTCTGAGTCTCCAATGGTAAACTTGACTTCTCAAGTCTTCTCTTAAATCATAGAACTCCATACTCATCTACATACAAATTAATTTGAAGAACAGCCAGTCCTTAGGCCTTCAAATTCCTTGGCGAATTCCTTTAGCTGTACAGCTCGTATCCATGATGTTTTTGATATATTCAATTCCTCTGCTGTCATCAAGGATCCTCTTTCACGCTTGGCTTGCTCCCGACCACGGCATTGCAAATTCCGAATGAATCTCAGTGCGTAACTTGTAATTCTGAGTAATCGATATAGACTGCTGTACGACTCGCAGTTCATGTCTTTGTCCACTTGCATTGCCTTGATGATCTCACTTTCTCGGGGTAAAACAAAAACGTGTGTTGTATTTATAACATTCTTTATGTGTTCCTGTTGGGCTATCTCGTTTGCTTGTACAACGCCTTCACCAAGGTTTGGCCAACTTTCATTCTCCTTCTGAAGAAATTCTGGTCCCCTCCACCAAATTTCACCTTCTTTTAACTTGCTTGCGGTAATTCCACGCGATCCTAAATCTGCAGGATTCCATTCTCCTGGGCAGTGCTTCCAACTGGTGGCTTGTGTAAGCTTATGTATCTCTTCAACTCGATGCATTACATACTGCTTCCAGGGTCTTTGATTTTGGATCCAACATAACACTCATCAAATCGTCGTGACTTTCGAAACTTGCAGGGCCAAAAAGAGTGTTGCAGAAAAAATGCGATCCAGAATTTGCAGTGTTTTGTCTCTCTCTGTCAAGTTGCTCTTGGAGATGTGCATCAATCGTCTTCCTAGTAGATAATCGGTATTCGAATGATTTCCAGTGAGCAAGACTGGTGCAATGAAGTACGGAATTTTCATGGCCGCTAATTTTCTCCAAACCCTTTTTAAAGTTGCTAACTCCGACTTCACTCCAGTTGTTCTCATAGCCTTTAGACGATTAGCAGGGAAAAGCCAGCAACAAGAACAAAACATGGCATTTTCCTTCATGCAATAAACCAACCAGTCGCGAGGAACATTATTCGTATGATACCATGATTGGTGGAAGCTCCGATCTTTCGTATCTTTTGGAAATACTACGTCCATATCCACACTTTCCACAGGCTTGCAAGGACCATACCTGACAATTTCTGTGCGTAGAGCGGCGTTTATTTTAATGTCCCGAAAGTTGGCAGGATCTGTAGGGTATTTCCCAAGTGACGTAAGCCAAACATTTATTTCATCACCGCTTTGCACCTCCACCATGGCTTCACCTGTAACGGTGGTACATTCAGATGTATTGGGTTCGGGTACTGTTTTCTCTGGCTCTGGGGATGTTGTCATCAATGTGGGTTGGTCTTCAGGTTTGCTAGATGAGGACATTGTCGAGGTGCATGCATCGGGCGTTGCTCAAGACCTCTGTTGGTGGCACACTAGGCTTTGTTTTCCCTGCGAACATAAATGGATTATCGGGAGCGCCAACCAGCTTGTACGGAATATGGCGATGGGCAGCTATCATTTCACTGTGGTACTTTTCATTGTGCTTTTTTCTGTAGTTGCTGTCAAAGGTCATTTGACACAGAACATTCTACCTTTTTTCGTTTGGTCTTACCTTGACCAAACATGGTGTGCTGAAGTGAATTAAGGCACGAGACGCCGTCACGCAGCGGTCCGCGAGTATATAGTAACATAGACGGGTGGTTATACAATCAATTAAAAACAAGAGTTACTCAATTCTATTGCGTATGTATAATATGTATTCTGAAAAAGTATTAATTATTTATATATCAAAATAAATGTCACGCTCAGTCACTTGCTTGTTTATGTCGATGAGAAATTTTAAGATGAGAAAAGAATTCGTCAATTTGAGTCTTTGTGTTGAGTTATTGCACTGCCCACTGATTGAAACAATGAATGAAATACGAGTCGCAAGTTGCGACTAGTATTTCATCGGAACAGCTATCTGCTGTCAACAGTCGACCGTGAAAATGATCTGTTCCGTGTGTTCGCACTTCGCATTTTACAATCGCATGTAACCTGATGTCGTGACCCGGCACATTGTCACCAGTTTATAAGTATAAAGTGTCAGTTGACACTTCTCGTCTCTTGATTTTTCGCAACAAACATTATTTAGTTTATTGAAAAAACCGAAAGTAAAAAGTTATTATTTGTAAAATATAATAACACGAATGTGTAAGTCGTTCTGAATCAATTCGCCATCTCCAACGATACGATTTTCCGACAGGCACCAACATTTTCCGACAAACAACTCTGAGGTCCAGTGTGGGGGGGCGCTCGCCCCCCTCTAGCTACGCCACTGTATGTTATCCCTCCTACTTATAAACCCCTATATCTATCACTATAAAGCCCCTTTAAATTGATATCCTAAAACCGCTGTTCATAAAAGCATCACCTACACTAGAAAACCAAACGTGTTGTAAGAACATGCACTTTTGTCTCCTATATCAACACGCCAATCGTACAACATGTTGTATATACTGCGTAATGGCGGCGAGTCACAGTTTAAATGTGCTGTGCCTTATAGCCGTTTTTCTTCTTTTCCTATATATTCCGACTAAGGAATTTTCATCAGATAACTTGTTTATATCGTGCAGACCTAACTTGTTATTAAAGAGACGTCGTTTGACCTCACTCAGCGTTGCTATTGTCAAGAATTCTAGAAGAGGTGCTACTGTGGTTGCTTTACCCTTCAACTCAGACGTTACTTTACAGGCGTATTTCGCGCTATGTGACCATGTTCATCCACAGCCTGGCCCAGTAGGACCTACTATACGACACAAGGTACTTTATACAAGAAACCAACCTATGGATATTGGGACTTCAATGAATATTGTCAGATCAAGTATAAATTCTGATCTCACCACTCGATTCAAGATAAACAATATTCACATTCAAAGTTCAAGTCCAAGTCTGCACTACGGATTTAATTATCTACAAACACATGCTCAAATCCCGATTAGGATTTCGGGGGATCATCAACGCACAATTTCGAATGTTTTTTATCTTTGAAATTGTATTTCAATTCTTCCATCAACAACATTGAATTTGAATACTAATGAGTACCATGACAATGAGCAACATATCCCCATCCCGCGAAGAATAACAAGGCATCCCAGGAATGCATTGTCTAAGATTCCAATTGACATAAATTGTCAACAACGTGCAAAGTCCAACAATTTAATATCGATTGCCCATGCTCCCATGCTTCCATCTTTTAAACCTAGTACGGCTATGAACTTCAGCCTACTTAATACAAGGTCACTTAAAAATAAAGCCGCGCTTATAAATGAATATATTGTAGACCACAAGGTTGACATCATGGCATTGACTGAAACTTGGCTTTCACCTGGTGACGTCGACGGAATGGTAATCAATGAGGCCACACCTAAGGGCTACGTATTCAAACATATCCCTAGGAGAGGTTGGGGTGGTGGAGTGGCAGTGGTTTTCAAAAAGGCAATTAGTCTTAAAATGAATCCTATCAATAAATTTACAGCTTTTGAGCATATGGATTTGACATCTGCATCAAAGACCTTGCGGATCGTTTTTTTATATCGACCTCCACCTTCCAAAGCAAATGGTTTAAAAAATGACGTCTTCTTTAGAGAGTTCGCAACATTACTTGAGAAGCTTAATCCTGACCATGGATGTGGAAATGTTTTCCTCGTGGGGGTTTTAACTTCCATGTGAACGATGCAAACAATATGGCTGCAAGGAGATTCCTTAGCCTGATCGATTCTTTTGACTACACTCAACATGTGAAGGAAGCTACTCACAAGGGAAATCATATGCTAGATCTGCTTTTAACTAGATCTGGAGATAACATTGTGGTAAATACATCTGTGATCGATTCTGCTATATCTGACCATTATTCAGTAAACTGTAAGCTACTAATGTAAGAAAAGAAGTGGTATACAGAAGTCTAAAATCAATTGATTTCAATCGTTTTCGAAATGATATTAATGATTCTGGGCTGTTGGATTTGTCTAATCTGTCTTTGGATGAACTTGCTGATAATTATGAACGAACACTCAAAATATTATTGGATAATCATGCCCCAACTAAGAAAAAGACAAAAACTCAACGCACAGAAACTCGTTGGTTCACTCTTGACATTCAAAAAGAAAAAGTCGTAAAGCGACGTTTGGAACGCCGATGGAGAACTACAAGACACAATCCATAGAGAACTGTATATCCAACAATGTGTCGCTGTGAATAAGCTTATCTCTGCTGCAAAGTCAAGCTACTACTCTGATATGATAAGTGCGTGTGGGTTTGATCAGAAAGATCTCTTCAGAGCCGTAGAGACAATGTTTAAATGGAACGCAGAAAGGCAATATCCATCATGCGACTCAGCTGTAGATCTAGCAAATAAGTTTGCTGATTTCTTTGACCAAAAGATAAACATTATCAGAGACGGGCTGTTGGTGAAATCTACTGGTCTCCTCTTCCAGAATTAACATCGCCACTATGTAAAATTCAACTTGAGTCATTTAAGCAGATAAACTGGAAAGGAGCTGACATCACTTATTAGAAAAATTGCCACTAAATCATGCATCCTTGACCCAATTCCAGCAAGGGTTCTGAAGGAATGTATAAACGAACTTCTACCAATAATTACGAAAATGGTTAACTGTTCGCTGGAGACTGCTGCTGTACCCACGAGTTGGAAGTGTCTTCAGAGTCTTTCGGCACTGATGAATTTTCCAGTTTCCGACCCATTTCAAATCTTAAGTTTATCTCTAAAGCCATAGAAAAAGTTGTAGCGATCCAGACCATCCATCACATCACCACTAACAACTTGGATGAATTTTTCCAGTCCGCCAATAAAAAATATCATGGCACCGAAACAGCATTGATAAAGGTTCACAACGATATTTTAAGAGCTATTGACAGTGGTAACTCTGTGATATTATTGCTTTTGGATCTTTCGGCTGCTTTCGATACATTGTATAACGACAATTTGCTATACCGGCTCTCAACTAGATATGGAATAACTGGAAAGGTTTACGATTGGTTTAAAGCATACCTTACTGGTAGAACAGTGAAAGTTCATGTTCCTGGAGGTCAATCTTCTGAACGCCCTTTACCATTTGGTATTCCACAGGGTAGCATCCTCGGGCCTATACTCTTTTCACTGTACATCGCACCTCTTGGTGACCTCCTGAGATCACATGACATTAAATACCACCTTTATGCAGATGATACTCAGTTATATGTTACTTTTAAATCGTCTGACTCTGATGATCAAAACGCAGCAAAATCTAAGATCGAAGCTTGCGCATGTGACGTGATAACTGGATGGTTTTGAACAAGCTAAAGTTAAATAGTGATAAGACAGAATTACTGATTTTATCGGCTCGTCATCGTCCTTCTCCATCTGTTCAATCTATAGCTGTATGCGATGATATTATCTGTCCGTCACCCAAGGCAAGGAATATTGGTGTCGTTATGGACTCTTTTTTATCTATGGAACATCAAGTTACAAGCATCTGTAAATCTGGTTTCTATCATCTGAGAAAAATCAGCAAAATTCGAAAATACCTTAGTTATCAGTCGGCAGAAATCCTTGTACATGCTTTAGTCTCGTCTAGGTTGGACTTTTGCAATGCACACCTTTACGGAGTACCTAACCACCTTATAGAGCGGCTTCAGAAAGTCCAGAACGCGGCTGCACGAATTGTTACTTTGTCACGCAAGTATGAACATATATCACCTGTTTTATTCAAATTACACTGGTTACCAATACAGGAGAGGATTATATACAAGATACTTTTAATCACTTATAAAGCTTTGAATGGCATGGCACCGCCATATATCAGGGATCTATTAGATATCTATATTCCAGGACGTAACCTGAGATCATCTTGCAAAAAACAGCTAGTGGTCCCAAATTATAACTTATAATTATAACTAA
The DNA here is from genome assembly GCA_035772405.1 of Chrysogorgia sp. JL179-B06. Classification (NCBI taxonomy): domain Eukaryota; kingdom Metazoa; phylum Cnidaria; class Anthozoa; order Scleralcyonacea; family Chrysogorgiidae; genus Chrysogorgia; species Chrysogorgia sp. JL179-B06. The sequence goes on along the minus strand of JAYKKM010000075.1, from coordinate 2,336,379 downwards.
TATTATAACTTTATTTCTTTGTTATAACTTCCCAAAATTTCCCAAATTATAACTTTATTTCACTTTGCTATATATTCAAAACACTGTCTACGCAGCACTCTACTTTTTTATGTTCATATGGTTATAGGTCATTCTCCGTATCTGCATCAATTTTGTGGAATTCTTTGCCACAAGACATAAGACTATGTGATACCTTAGACTCTTTTAAATCCATGTTAAAGATGCACTTGTTTCGCAAAGCATATGAAACTTTCTTGTAAATTGTTAAATACTTTTATGATATAATTATACAGATTCTTTTTAGTGATATAGTTAATTAAGATAGGTTAGTTACAATTTCTTACCATAGTTTTAATTGTAAAAATTTGTATTTTTTGCTATTTTCTTGTAAAGCATGATAAGTTTATTTTTATGCAATTGTAAAGCGCCACTGGGCACTTGTGGAAGCGGCGCTATAGAAATATTATATATTATTATTATTATATGTTGCTAGAGCATGTTATCAAGATTTTTAAGTGTGTTGTAACAACACGCTTTTAGAACACTGCAGTGTGTTTCAAATTAATGTGTGTTGTAAGAACACACTGACGTATTACGATAACATGCAACATGTTTTCAGAACATGCACCCCAAATTGGCATGTTGATTTAGGGGAAAAAGTGTGTGTGTAAATTACATATTTGGCGTGTTGCGAGATTTTAATGTAACACACTCCGCGTGTTGTAGCTCAGACACGCTTTTTGTGTTCCTGATCTTCAAAAGCATGTTCTACACAACAGACGTGTTGTGAGCTGGACAGTTCTGTTCTAAAGGCGTGTTCCACTTTACACAAAACAAAATGGATGTTTTAATGCAAATAAGCAGTAAATAATATAATCTATTAATATCAAATGTTAAAGTTCAATCCTAGTTTCTTTGGCTTGGCAACTTTTTTCGATTTAGGGGTTCTCTCTCGTTGTATATTCTGGAGACTATTTTGCCCCTTATCCATCAAAACAGCATCCTACAGTGCAGCATTGAGTGTTCTTTGCCATATTTGATATTACACACAGTGGGATGCCAGTTACAGATTCAGTAATATTATGACAGTTGGAATGATGACTTACAAGCATACAAGCACTATGTGCTTGTTGGATTACGGTCGCAGATTTGAGTTATCAAACATGGAGCATTGATAACACTGGACTGGGTGTCTCCTTGCTGCTAATTAATGACTCTGTATCAATTAGTGGAACAATATTGGATGTAAGTTTATTAAAATATTTAAAATGGACAAAGTACCAGTCTTCCAGTTACTAAATATGGTAACTTATATTATATATATATATACAAATATAGACAATGATGCTCTTGAGGAATCTAAAGTGCTCAATACAGAGTTGTAGAGCTATATTTATTTATTAATAGGTTGTCTAACTAAAATTACACATGTCATTACACGGTGTTTCACGCGATCATTAGACAACTAATTGACATCAACGTTTTCAGTCAGTTTATATATTAATAATAATAATAATTGTTTAATCTGGCTTAGCCATTTACATGGTTCTTCATCCAGCTCTTCATCCAGCTAACTACATTACAGTAAGAACAATAACTAACATAATTTACCAGTATTTGAATCTAATTAAAATAAATTTACAAATCATTCTCTAATTCTATTAATACTTAACGTTTGAAAAACGTTAAAATACATATTTTTAAAACTAGAAGGAATATTATTAAAAACTTTAGCAGCAGAATGCTGAAAAGTGTTCTCAATTTGAGAAAAATCGAGTGTTAAATTTCCACTACTGTTACTACGAAGAACTCTGGCTGGTTGTTTGATTCAAAGTGGCAGATAGCTTGGCCAGTTTTCTTTATACAAGGCTTGAAAAGTCTTTGTACGGCGCTGATCAAGCGTTCTATTTTTCCGGCGGTGTTTCTTTGAAGTTGCGTAGGAGGAACTTGTTTACATGTCGGCATTTCGAAAGCACCTCGTTACGTTTGTTGAGTACTGGGTATATTTATTAACATTGGAAGAGATTTTCCTAATTTTCAAGATTGATTTTTGAAGTTTTTGCAAATGGTGTCTTTTTATCAGAATCATTTTGCAATTTACATCCAATTCAATCTGAGTAACTGACCTCCTGTGCAAACAGTCTGTAGATTGAGTAAATCTCTGATAGTCTAGAGGGTAGGCCACACAAATATTCCTTAAAAAAGGAAATATGGGTAGCTAAATTGTCATCATTCACAATTTTGCCCAATGATATGATGTCCACCAAACTGTGTGGTTGCCTGAGCAAATATGAGTTTCCTGGCTGTTGTCCTTTCAAATGACCTAATATTAAACATAATGCACCTTATCAACATTAATAGTTATTTTTTACAACATACAGATTAAATTAATATATGTACTGCCTATATGTACTCCCATCGCCTGACATTTTAATAGTGTCAACCATACGATTTTGGACATGAAAGTTTGCACAATCTCACCATGAACGATTACCAATAACGAACGATTTTCTTTTATTCAATTCCTCTAAATTCATCATCTTTGGCTAGCAAGGGTGGACAAAAACACTGGCTTCTCACTTAATTCCTTTGTTTTTTTTGTTTATGACTCATGGGGCTGTCACGATATAACAAAGAACATTGATGAGCAATAAATACACAACTGTGTTCTATATATATTATATATCAATATTATTTATTACTGCAGTAAGACTGTGATACTTCGTATATTTTGACTACATACAGTCACATGGCTGTAATACCTGAGCTAACATTTTTAAATGTACAACTTTGTAAGGCCCGTTTCAGACGCCGCTCCACTGCCGCGCCGAACTCAATTGATGAATTAAGTACGACAGAAGAGCGGCATATGAATCAATTAGGTCCAGCACATTTAATTTGGAGCAGCAGCGGAATTAAGTTCTACAGTGACTGTCGCATTATGCGACTTAGAGCGGCGTCGATTCATACGTCGATCTACTCATGTGCCGAACTTATAACTCATCCCCATACCTCTTTCATTAATTTTCGATGTTATTCTGCACATGCGCAAAAAGCGATAATGACAAATATGGTGGGTAATCCCGAGGAAGATGATTTTATTACTTCTCAGAGAAACTAAATACTGTTGTATTAAATGCAGCTTGCCCACTTGCAATGTGTGTGGGGAGGCTGAGTTAAATGATGAAACACCGGGTTGGATTGCTGGGCAAAGAGTTGGCTACTGTTGCGATTGTAGAAATGAATATTCAGCACCAACAACAGTGCTAACAGATACAAGGTATGACTATATAAGTTTTTTGGTGAATAGTTTAGCACATTTAGTCTTGGAGTTGATTTACAATTTATTGTTTGCTTACTTCTATTTCTAAAATATAAAACAATGGAGACTCGAGACTTTTCGTATTACAATCAACTTTATATGTACATATATCTTTAATTTGTAGATGTGAAAATGAAATTTCACCCATTGGCAATTATCCCAATGATGATGAGTTTGAAAATGATGCAAGTGATAAGGAATGTCCAGAAGACCATGATAGCAAGAGATTGTGTCAAAAGAAAAAGAAGAAAGTTGGTAGAAAGGCACAATGGAGTAACATTTTGCTGAATGTCTTGAATGACATAATAATAAGTAGCGATTACTACAAAAGAAAATTGGTCTTTACGAACACTAAAAACCAAAAAAATAGTGAAATTTATGCCCAGATCTTAACTGAGCTTAAAGAAAGAGCCAACACAAGAGGGGAAAAGTGCCATTCACCAATATTCAACTGAGAACAACATTTTAAAAAGCTATGTCAGAATGTAAAAGGGTTGCACTAACTATAAAAACAGAATAAAGCCACTGGAATTAAGAATTTAGAAGATGAAAAGGGATATGGACCATGGTTCCAAAATCTACTTTCACTAGTGGAGATCACTTGGATAATTTGATTTTCTGCCATTTATGTAGCATTTATTATGTAGAATGGTGGAGATTCGAACCAACAGTTCATCAAGATCATTTTGCCAACTGCAATCCCAGTGACCTAAACTTTGTTGGATATACCATGTTGATGGGGTTCCTATGTTTTAATGAACTGCAAGGTAATGTGCACATGTGGAACATTGTTTAGAATTTGTTCGAATTATAATCAATGACACTGATGTTTTTTTATTAGCACAATTTAATTTGAGAAGAGTTCTGTGTATGGAACAATGAGATGTTTGACACGAAATTCCAAGAACATCTTTTGGTCTCATTGGAAAGATTCTTATAGCTGGGATCAAAAGAATAACTTCTCCGAGAACTTGAAGGAAGATCATTTTCAACTGACTCCAAGTTTATGCATGAGGAATGGTTTGGCAGAAGATGTACTTGACAAAAAAAGTTTTATATGATGAAGGTATAGTAAATGCATACGTACACACGCGTGCGCACATGCACGCACAGATCGGTTCACTTTCTTTTTGTTTACAAACTCGCTTTCCCACTTCGGATGCAAACAATTGGTATAGGTGGAACACAATCTGAGAAACAAGGCATATTTGACCATTGTCAATTTCAAGCCAGTTTCCAACATTGATTAAGTAACTCCAGTATTCCTGTGTTAAAAAGAGTTGGAGTTTTCCTGTGGTATAAGTAAAGTTCCTGTTGGTCATATGCAGCTCCTCTGCATTATCGGATACATAATCTTTATACAAACTTGTGATCCAGCACCAGAATATTCGAACTAACAATTTGAATAGTTCCTCATTATCGGCAGCAAATTTGGCTGCCGATTAATTAATAGCGTAAAAGGATCTTCGTTTCCATCGTTGATGATCTTTTCTAAAAAGGTTTTAGCACTGAAAAACGAAGGAGGCGAAGAAAGCTCGTCACGGAAATCGCACATGCATAATAGGACATCTTCGAGATTGACTGGGACTCCAACATTGGTCTCGAAATATTGACAAGCATTGGCCATGTAATTCTGATCCACATCACCCAAAGGCTACAGGATTTGGTTGTTGTGAATGCACTTGCAGGGAAAATGTAGGTGCTAGAGAAACAGGGGACAGGCTGCTGTACAAGATGAAGTATTATTTGAAGTTGCAAGTAATTGACTTCCAAAGACAGTGGTCGAAGATGAACCAATTACATCAGGAATCTGTATTAATTGACTGTGTTATGAAGGCGACAAGGTAGGTAATTATACGTATGGAGATGCAGTGCAAGAAGAAACAGATTCCGTAGCTGAGGAGATTTGGCTAACAAAGTGAGGATGATGATTGGTTGCAAGAATTCACAGCAGGTTCACAGATGTCTGGATTTATAGAAATGGGTGTAGAGGCAGAAGTCTGGGTAATTACTGAAGTAACCACTGAATTTAATATAAAATTTCCAAAACCTTTTGCAGCCAAGTAACACAATTTTGAATAAACAGCTCCATCTGTCCCCCATAATCAAGTACAAGCATAAGAGGATTTGTTCTTGTTCTGCTTTCTTGTCATGATTACTACATCATATCCTTTTACGTTCAGTTGAGATGCCTAGAAAAGTATAATAAAAAAATCACAGGACTGCATACAGGACGTAAGTCTATCGACTATCAGTCCTCGTTAAAATGGGCGAGCGCCGGTCATGGGCTCATTTTCAATTTGTGCAGACAGGGCTTAAAATAATGTTGTATGCAATGCCGGTCAAGGTGACTGGTCGGACCGCATTATTACCGGTCAACAGGGATTATGTATTAACGTTATTCGCATTAATAATATAAATGAAAACAGACAGAACCAGTTTATATTGTAGTGAAATCAAATCATACTAAAATTATAGCCAAACGTCTTATCCCTATATATGCCTCTCCCACAACATTGAACTCTAAAAAACCTCCATTTTAGATCATCGAAAGTAAATTCTAGTAACATTAATTTACTGATCAACAACGTTACACTGTCAGACACTGTATAAATAAAATGTTTCATACTAATGAAGAGTTTGTACCATTACTGTTTTGTCTGAAGGACTAAGAATCCTTGGGTTATCTTTCACGTTACTCTTGCGCATATTTTTGCATCATAATACAACTTGTAAAAGTAAAGTTCTTTACACTTTTAGACAATTCTTTATATTCTTTAATAAATTTCAAATGGCACACTACTGAAAATCATCCAAGAATGAGAGAGCACATGATTATAACATAAGAAACAACCCAAAAACTTAAATTTGGGCATGCATTTTTCTTCTCCAAAGTTTTTCTTTTGTTAGTTTATGGTTAGTACAGTAAAATTGCATCTTGTCTCTTTTACTATGGTATCTTCTGATGCTTCAAATTTTACGACTTCCCTGTTGTAAATTTTAGGGAAAACCTTATCACATAATTTCCTCTTAGACTTACTAATAGCACTAACCAAATAATTATCAGAAAACTTTGTGGACAGTGTGTCAATCAAACCAGTGATAGCTGGGTCAGTATTTCCACTTGTTCCACCATTAATCTTTATTGCCACTTGAAAAGTTTCTGATCGTCTCCTGTTAGCCGTTCTCTTTGAGATGATCATATTACCACTGTTGTCACTAGTTGGTGTCATCTGCCGGTTTCGAACTGCTACTGCGCATTCAACAAATAACTCACTCTCTTCTTGCAACTTGTTGACACTTTCAGATACTTTGACTGTCTGTAAATGTGAGGTAATAGAAATATATTAATCAATTAATTAATTCATTCACCCATAGATAATTGTACGGGTGGCCGCTTAGTACAGGGTGACCGTTCAACCAAGGCACTACTTGCCAGGTGATCACTTAATAAAGGGTGACCGCTAAACATGGGACCGCTTAAAACAGGTTCCACTGTAATAACGAATGTTCTGATCAAACATATGGGAACTAGAGTATATAAACAAATAACTATCCTATAAAAACAGTGTGACCGTGTTGTACAAACAACAGTTAAACTGGCCTCATACAGGTATAAACAAAAGATAAAATGACAAGTTAAATTCAAGCCGATTCAGGCCCAGCTGAGTCAGGCCCAGCATCGTGTAAACAAGGCCTTAATATTATATTAAAATCTCTATGTATATACTATTTCTTATGATTCTGCCTTAACTTCAAGCCTTTCCCGTTTTTCCAGCAGTGATTTCAGATAATTTCTCTTCTTCACCACTGAACAATGAGCAATTGCTGCTTCCTGCCGGCATTATTTGCGAACCTTCATAATTTCACCAACATTGAAACGAGCATAAACTTTCGCCTTCTTAGACGGCATCGTTACTAAGAAGTGAGTGTAAAAGAAATCCAATTTGAACCTTTCCAACTACAATTTTCGGGAAACAAAAAACAAAGGTCTGTTACCTGATAGATAGCCTTTCAGAATTACACCAAACGACTGAATCAATAGCGACCCATGGAGAGCCTATTGAAGCCAAATATCGGTCAAAAATGCTTGTCCACCATTTTACACGATATTCCTTCTAGTTCGACGTGTGAAAACCGTGTTATTGTGAACTAAAATATACTAAATGTGGTATCATTTGGAAGAAGAAATGAAGAGTAATGCACTTCCGCGGTTTTCTTGCTTGTCCAATCAGCATGCAGCATGCGATGCTCATTTATATTCATGACAAAATGTACGACTTACCCTACCCCCCTTAACACAAAATGTTACCGCCATATTTTCGACGTGGCGCCAGTGGCACTATTTCGCTGCGTATGTGCCCAGGGTGGTTCGAGTGGGCTCAATGCACCAGAGTTTTGCACACCAAAGACTTAAGTCTTGGATGGTAGTTGAGATAACCATCAGTGTGGGTTGATTTTCTGTAAATAGTATGGCTAATGGTCCATCTGCTCTCTTTGGTAGAAGAGCATCAAGGAAAGGCAGAGCTTGATGATCGTTTTGTTTCTCCATAATGAATTGGATTTGGTTGAGACTGTTGAGATGTTTTAAGAAAGCTTCGAGCTTTTCACTACCATGAGGCCACCATATCGCTAAGATGTCATCAACGTATCGGCGCCAAAGAGGTTTAAAGTTACTGAGTTTGAGAGCAAGAGTTTCGAAATGTTCTATGTAGATATTAGCAATAACTGGAGATAGAGGTGATCCCATAGCGGCTCCTTCCATCTGTTCATAAAACCTGTCACGCCATTGAAAGACAATAGTTGAAAGGAACAATTTTAACGTCATAGATTTCGTCTGGAGAAAGGTCAGTACGAGTTTTAAGAGTAGAATTTCACAGGTTTTGCTTACGGGGGCATTAGTAAATAAGCTAACAATGTCAAAACTGACCAGAATATCGTTCTTTTGAAGTTTAACGTTTCGGAGCTCAGTCACGAGAGTGGAAGAGTTGAGAACATGTTGTTCCGAATTTCAGACCAGTGGTTTCAGGTTGTTAGCAAGATGTTTGGCCAGGGCGTAAGTAGGCGAACCTATACATATAAACAACCCAGCATCTGCTGCATTCCATGTCAACACTGGAGAAACAGGTTGTGACGTTTCGGTTTGCCAAAAAGAACATATGGCATGCTGTTGCAAGGGACAAACAGAGAAGTCGTCTGGTACCAAGCACACCTGGGAAACAGGACATAAGATTCTATGGAACAAGACCAGTCTGATCTCAAACGTCCACAACTATTTTTCGAGGACACGAGAATCCATCGAAATTTTCAAACACAAAACAGTCCAAATAGAAGGGCAACCTTTGAATGACAACCTTTGAATGACACTTGGACTGCACTACTTTTAGGTTAGATGTCTACTCGGGCAAGTTATTTGTTGAGTTAATTTCGTTGACGAATAAACAGTTCTATGCTACCCAAAATTATTTATCAATTTAATCTATTAGAAATAACTTTTAAAATTTGTTGTGGTGACAAGCACATGCTTGTGTGCGCGATTTCGTTGTAATTTGTTTATGTGTACAAATAACTTTAATTGTAGTTATTTCATTATTGTATTTTATTTCATTGATACATCGCCATACCAAGCTTCAAAACTTTGATATACTGTAAATTGTTCAATCAGAACTTTAATTATACCGATTACCAGTGCATTATACATTAGTGCAATATAATTTCACATCAGATTATATGCCTACAGGCCATATTTTCAGTTGTAGAGGAAGCAGGACTTAAGTACAGTGTAGACATTGACCATTGGGCTTGATCTGTAATGTAGATAATTACTGTATGTCAACATTTTGGGCTATGTTTTCCCAGTCTGGACCTACTCTCTGGCACTTATAACATGCATATAACTATAATTAATGAAGTTGACGTGTGCTGGTGTAGGTTAACTTACGGTTCAACATCAGCCAGAAAGGGATACGCGACATAATAACTTTTTGCAGGATTCAGTGTATGAATTCTGATGGAAGAGCAGATATCCCAGACAAACTCGTTCTTATTGGTACCAGACAAAAGTTTTCTTTGTAGGGCTTCAGTCATGTTGAGAAAACTTGGAATTGAAATACAGGTACCATACATCAGTTATTATAAATAAGTATTCGCAGCGGTGTACCCAGTGGACGATTTTCCTCAGGTGGCACTTCTGTTGGGGGCAGCATTTTTACTCCTATATCTACAATACATACTCTCACACAAGGTTGCGAGGAAACAACAAACGTATTGTACAGTACAATCATGTGAAAATTGGAGTAAAGGCCGCCTCAAGAACAAACTGAGAACTGTTGCAAAAAATGCAACATTGGGTTGTCAGTGGGAATTGAACTCAAGACCTTAAGAATCTAGCAAATAAAACATTAATAAAATTGTACTTTTTTAGGCAAAGTGATACCTACATAGCCACTGGTCATGATTGTGCTCCTTCTTTTGAAATATTGGCTGTGCTTCTGGTATAGAAATATAATTGGTCCTGCAAGGCTTGCTTGAAAGAGCATGGTTTAGTACATGTACAATGCTGATTACAGGCGATATTATTGGTAAATTCTCCATGGAGCTTGTACCAAGAACTACCTGAAGACTCTTCTTGTTCACTACAGATTGTAGTATTAGGACTAACACCTGTATCTTGGATACAGTTAGCGCTTTCCTTATAAAAGCAATTTGAACTGCTTTAATAATATTGCAAACCTTCAAAAGTTCATCACTTGAAAATTGAAGCACATCTGAGGTATTTAACTGTCAAGAGATGGAAGAGAAATCTTGAAATTTAAGGGGCTGTTATATATGAGCCTGACTAGCCAGGGTGGACTGAGGCCCCCTGCTTAGGTAATGATTACCCCTGCTTAGGTAATAATTAGCTTTTGGTCTAGTGGTTACCACACATGTCGGGTCGGACCTCCACTCAGGGTCTTAAAAATAATCGAGGAGAAAGTGCTGCCTTTGCAATAAATAATATCAGCAAATGGTAAGACGTTCAGGTCTTCTCGGATAACGACCTTAAATCGTAGGCCCTCGGAACCCCTTCAGCCTGTTGGGGTATTCCGTTCACCAAAGAGTGATAAATCTAATAAACTAAACTAAACTAAGCAGAAACGACTAAGTTTAAATGGAAAGCCCAGGTTTAATGGACACAAAGTGGCCAAAATTGATATGCCTATTTCAATTCTTATGATTATTTTTCAAACATTTTTTACTGTTTTGCTTATATAACTTGTCAGGTTTCTAAAAGTTATTTTATTAAATCAACAACACTTGGTGCATTTTCCGACTTCATTGGCTTTGACTTTCCAGCCCGATTTGTGCAATTTATGAGAAAATTTCATCTTGACTGACTGGACACCCGACTTTGCTCAAGTGAGATCCCAACTAAATGGGCTAGTATGCATTTCTATTGTACACTCCCAGTTTGAACATCTTGCCAAGATCTTGCCCAAATGCATAAATCTGGAAATAATAGTCAACCATCTTGGCAAGATTATTACATACCCCTTCCATCTGATCCTTTGTGCCATTTGGCAACAGTTTCTGCATCAGTTACAGATTGTTTGCAGTTTCCAACAAGAGTTTTGTGGGTGAGACCAGTTTTTGGGTCCCTCATTGCCTCAAATGCTTACAGGTTGAATGCCATGTATGCCCCTTCACTTGTGTGCTTGGCCACTCTTTAAGTATGTGGCAATGGTCTTCCCTTTCATGACGAACTTTGCCAGCAGTTAGATCCAGCCTGGTTCCCAGGCCTCTCTCAAAATCGCGTGGGCCGAATCATAAATGATTTGTGTTCCCAAATCTGTCCAACATTAATTATTCATGAGCCAGTCAACACAACTTTGTACATTTATTCTGCATTAGGAGCCTTAAAAATTCTCACTGGTATTGTTTCTTATCTACTCTACTGTTCAAGATCGAAATTATATCCTGGTCGTTGTTTATTGAAGAATTATGTAGCGTTCATTAATCGCAAGTTTATCGAAGTTCTTAGCTTATGTATCAATCTTATATACTTGTCAAACGTTATTTTGATTATATTTAACGACTGTCAGATCGACGTCAACATGTAGTTGTAACAAACATTGTTCTCGGCTGAGTGGTAAATAGCCTTTTAAATAAACATTTATTGGGTTAAACTCACATAAATTCGATCAAGAACAGTAGAATAGATAAGAGGCATTTCCAGGAGAAGTATACAAGCGATTTATTCAATAAAATACCACAAAATGGGAACTAAGATTAAGTTATTGGACCGCCTTAGTCTGTGACGTCACCAGAATGAAAGATCGAGAGAAAGAGGACTAGGAACTAGTCTGAGTTAGATCATTTTCAGGGATATACACAGAGGGTGAAATCAACTTTTTTGCTTTTCCAAGTGGCAACATTGTGTCTGAAGAAAAGGGTGGCAACTAGGCAGCGCATGGCATATACATGGGTCTCTGTTTTGTTTTGGAATGGAGTGGGAGTATGACCATAGGGAATCATGTTGGAACAGTGGCTTTGGATACAGCTTTATTAAAAGGTAGGTCATTCGTTTGGAGGTAGTATATATCTTCAAGCACTGTTATGGATATTCTGTGATCTGCCATAACAGGGACAAGTTTTCCATTGGAGATAAAAATTATACACTAAGCACACAAATGCATTATCTTAACTTTTTCGGCTTCTCTATTATCCCTTTGTCATCAAAAATAAAATACTGCAACAGGCTAATTACTAAACTGAGCTAGATCAAACAAATTGCATACTGTCATTATAAAACTCAAACAAATTTGCCAATTATTTTAAGTAATAACTTGTTTACCATTGATACCTGACATATACTTTAACAACATTTCTAATTTCTGTTTGGACATCTTTCAGACAGCATCCTTTGCATCATGAATAAGTTGCCATAGATGAAGTGGCCTTGTATACCCTTGTGTCATCAGTGTACTGAACTCACCATGAGTGACAGTTCCTAAAAGGTTGACAAGAACATCAGTAAAATACTCAACAGCTGGAATAAATAGGATGTTAGCATACTTTGCATAACACAATACCTAAAACTTTTTGCAGCAACTCCCTCACAAACTGATCTCGAAGTAGGTAATAAGGCACATACTGTACTGGAACTGCATATCGCTTCTTGTTTCTTCTTTCATCCAAGACCATAACTAAAACATGGGTGGCAGCAGTTTGGAGTTTCTTTTTGAAAACATTCTTTAAATAGACAAGGAGGTCACTCTTAATTTTGTTGAATTCATACATGAACTTCTGATTCTGTAACAGTTCTGGAATAAAGGGGTTCCAATAGATTGTTTAATGATCAACGTAAGTGCTGTGCTTGTTCAACAATTTCCCAGTTCAGTTGCTTCAGAGTCTCCTGATGTATTATCACTGTCAAACTTTGTCTGATAGTCCTTTACTGCTCCATTTAAACATTTTAACAAGAATTATTTATCTTGTTCAAGCTGATCTACGATGTTCTGGATAATTACAAGTAACTCACTTTCAACTGAAGAATTACACTTGTGAACTGCACACATACGGTTTTCATACACTTCCCTTTAGAGAGTTTCCTGTTGTCCAACACCCAGATTAACATCACCATTCCATTCACCGTTTGTCAATTCTTACAATGCAGCTACACATCAGTACCATCAGCATTAATCCAGAAACGGCCTGACTCATGATATTGATGCAAAGCTTTCAGTGACTGTACCTACAGTATAATATATGCAGACATTAACTGGTAGGACAGCATCATTTAATTTAAATGACTTAATATAACCTCAATCTGCGCATGTGCTTATCATAAACAAATGGTAGCAATGTTTGATTAACACTAGTATGTAGAGCAATGGCGATACAGCACCATTTTAACTATTTTGAATAAACAATATAAATTTAAAATACATTTATTTCTATCCAGTTAATTAGTCATAAATTTGTTTGTTGGAAATAATTTCGACATAATTTTCAACTACCACCACGAATAACGAGTTTCCTCATGCGGATTTCACGATGACAAAATACGACACCATATTGTTTTCCTTCCAGAACTTATGCGCAAAGCATATTGGGATAGGCTGAACACCTCCTGAGCATAGTGAAAGGTTTGTGCTATAGACCTCATTTGTATGTCTGCAATTCCAAAGAATCTTTGCTTTGTAACGAGGCCACTAAGTCTAATTTGCATGCATATAAAATAATATTTAGACAGGCCAACCGTTATGAAAGAATATGTATAATTTATGTATACGTACTTATATACTTGCCAAACAAATTGGCATTCATCAACTGGTAATTAAATTACTCCAACTACAGTGTTTTCATTCCTTTTAAATTAGGATTTCATATTTTGTTTATAAACTGAAGAAAGTAAAACAAAGCATTACCATTAATGCTTTCTTTTAATTCAGTTTATAAACCGAGAATACGTCATTGCAAGTAGTATTAATGTACGATATCACCCTTGCAGTGCCAATATTTCATTGTTATGATCACAAGGCATCCTGTCAAGTATGAATTGTATTTTTTTCCAGTTCTATTTGACAATATATTTGGTAGCATATGCAAAATGTATTACAACAATATACTCCAGAGCTTATTATCCATTTTTCTATTATAGGTAAAGTTTAATCCCAGAAGAACTGGTTTAAGTGATGTGAAGAAGGAGTGAAGAAGGAGTGAAGAGGTTTTGGTCATTTCTGCACCAGTTTTCATCAATCACCAAGGAAATGGCAACTGACAAAAGGGTTGATGTTTTAAGTGATAAAACATTCTGCTCTCTGTTTTTATATTAATTATAGATTTAAAGTGTTTACTAAAAATCATTGTCTCTGATTGTGTACCAATTTTACAAGAAAAAGAAAATAGATCAAGAACTTTTTTTATCTACAGTTCATGACCAAACAAAGGAACTTCTTTCTGCTTTGCCAGGTTGATAAATTAACATTTTCTTAAAGCTATTTTATAATTGACTGTTTCATTCAGGTGTTAGTGAACAATCCGTACAAAGTTGGGCCCAGGAAGAAGAGGCTGAAATAGTTCCTTGTCAACAAGGTATAATTGGATGTTATATAATTGGATGTTATATACTTGTTATATAGTACGCTAACTCCAAATTTCTTCTCCATGCTTTTCAATAATTTATTGTTCTTTAAATTTTATAACCATATAAGATAATGTATATGAAGATATAAATACTTTATTAAGTCAACAATCTGTTTAAGTATAGTTCAACTCGAGGGGTAGTGGTTCTTAAATTTTACAATAAAGGACCATTCTAGACTGGTAATTATTTATTGATTTTGCTTTCCTGTACACCAACTCTGCTGGATTCATTAGTTGTTGCATATACTAATTCATTCTGGACTTTTTTCTTTTCCATTAAAAGATCCACATAGGGCTCATCCCATCAATTCCAATACTACATAATAAAGAGCAATGTTGCTCATTAAGCTATCCTATTTTTCATAATACACAACGATACAGTTATTTTCCTGGTTGTTAAATCGATACACCTCCTTTATACTACCTTGGCAGGAAGAAAATCCTTGTTTTGAAAATGCAAGGCAAAGGTTAATGATAAAAAGAAAGAACAAAGTACTGTTAAAGCTTCAGAAGTTGGCTTCAGAGCGAATATTTGTGTTAGAGCTCAAAGGCAAATATGCAGGTGGGTCCTGATAAATTGATGATCATCTACTTGTACAGTATATGCTGTAGACTATCTACATGTATGTAGTGTGTATTCCATTTATTAAATTATACTTCGTTTATAACTATATAATATTTGCATTTTCACCACCGTGGTGGAGAAGAGTCAACTTTTTGTGCTCTGAGACCACCAGATAATGGATTGTCCACTTCCGACAGTTGTACCACACCAAAAGCAACTGATGAGGATGTGCAGATAACAACTTTCAACCTTGAGAACTTCCGAGAACAAAATGTTGATGACTCTGTCCCACGTCAATATTTTTCTGTATCCAGGGAAGAAGGTTCAGAAGAATTAAAGAAGGACATACTCAGTTGTTATAAACGTCCAGATTGCAATTTAAAAGCCAGAATGCGTGTGCGTTTTGTATGGCGTTATATCCCCGCCAAAATTGGACTTTTCGATTTGATGTTCCGTTCATATTTTATTATTGTTGTCCGCGATTGGACATTGGAGTTTCACAACGCGACATTGAAGTTTCACGTGCAACCCATGTTACGCTAGCTGACATGCTTGTGTTTGATCATTTTATGCTTGTTTGACATTTTACGTTTGTTTGACATTTTACGTTTGTTTGACATTTTACGCTTGTTTGACATTTTACGCTTGTTTGACATTTTATGCCTGTTTGACATTTTATGCTTGTTTGACATTTTATGCTTGTTTGACATTTTATGCTTGTTTCAATATCCGACACGCATTGGACGATTTACCTTTCAAAGCGGAAACCGCGCTACACTTACCGCGGGCGCAAACCTAGAGATTATGTGTTATTTATAATCTCTATGATGGAGAGTATGAACAATGCCGGGTGGCGGAGCAATTGATGTCAATCGCAAATGATGGTGAGTAGTTTACATCTGAGTGATGGTTGTCCGTACACTGATTCACACTTAACGCAAGCGACAAGCGCATATTTGCCTCATCCTTGAGATTATTCTTTTGTTTATTAATATGTGCATAACATTAGTCACAGTTCAACATCAACTGGATAAAAGAATAACTTGATGAGGTGCTTGTGCTTGCCGCTTGCGTTTGCAAGTGTTAACCAGGTTTAAGAGGCCTTATTATCTTATTATATACCACGCAAACAGGACAAAAGTATATGAACTCGTTTATTTATAATATATTATATACTTCCATTTATAAATCATAGCGTTTATTTATAAATCGTGAATTCCATTTATAAATCGAAACTTGCATTTATATATTTATTTTCGCAAAGCGAGAACGCAGTAGCAAATCTCTCATGGGTCAGGATCTTAGAAATGGAATATACATATATATATATATAATATATATATGTATATTTATATAAGATCAAATGACGAAAAGGTGGTAATACTGCCAACAAGGTAGAAATGTATAGCTGACGTTTTGAGCAAAAGCCCTCCATGTGCACCCCCCTGCAGTCTCCAGCACCCCAAGTCCCAAGAAAAAGTCGGCATCATCAGAGTAAATAGGGACTTCCTCAGTGGTGCACCGATTCACCCCCCTTGGGAAATCTGCACCCCTCTGCCAGATGATGCTGGATCCGATTTTGAGAAAAATCGAAGGTTTATATATGTGCTAATCGAGGGGTGTGGTTAACCTAAGAGCCAATCATGTGTAAGTAGGGTAAACAAACTATAATGAGAATAATTATGACAGTCATTTGAAAATATAACAGTCATATATATACGTATATATATACGTGTATATATATATATATATATATACGTATATATACGTATATATACGTATATATATATATAGTTCGTGTAGGCGTCCTTTAGCGATAATGCAACGCCCACTACCCTTGTGGTAGTTTGAGCACTCTGGCCCTATACCGCTTCACGCTCTCTAGATGTGCACATGACTGCTGTTTATCCCACAAGCGGTTGTCACTGGCAATCGTTTGTGTATAATTAGTTCTCATGCCCATGTCTAGATTGTACCAAGCTACACTGATGAGCTGTGGAACAGCGAAACACGTGTCTGTAGATATTGTACTATATATATATATATATATATATATGCATATTTTTATATATATACGTGTAGGTTTTGGTCTACGAAATGCAAAGAGTGCTCAACAACATATAGTTAGAGCAAATTATAGATTTTCGCTTACCTCAAAACTGGTCTGCTACAACTTGTTTCATCTGTAAAAGAATCTTCAGGCAGTGACAATATCGAAAGGGATGACCACTTATTTATAGGCTTTCTGCCGGAAAGTGGGGGCGTATGTGGGAGACAAAGCATGAGGTCATGGCTTTGTTTGCGTTGATTACGCGAAATTTATTACGATGACGACACTGTGAAATTATTTCCGCTCTTTTGTTGACTAACATAGGACGTAATTTCCTTAGCCTAATTGACAAACATTTCCCTCCGCACCACAAGCTCCATAAGATTTTTAACAGAAATACAGTTAAAGTAAGTTACAGCTGCATGAACAATGTTAAGTCAATAATCACTAAGCACAATGCACGCATAGCTAGGAACATCAAACCGCAGGATAGGGACGCTACTAATTGCAGTTGTAGAGAGAACACCATTTGCCCGCTTCAAGAACAATGCATGACTAGAGACATAGTATACAAAGCAACAGTGACAGTAAACATCACAAACGAAACAAAACACTACATTGGTATGACTGCAACCACATTCAAAGAGCGATTGGCCAACCACACTAAATCTTTTCAACATAAAAAGCATGAAAATGACACCGAACTTTCGAAATATATTTGGACATTGAAAGAAAACAATAAAGATTTCAGTATTAATTGGCAAATTCTAAAACATTCTATTTCGTACACAGGAGGATCAAAACGATGCAATTTATGTTTAGAAGAAAAATTTTGTATTTTAAAAGAAAAAAATAAGAATAGTTTACTCAACAAAAGAGCGGAAATAATTTCACAGTGTCGTCATCGTAATAAATTTCGCGTAATCAACGCAAACAAAGCCATGACCTCATGCTTTGTCTCCCACATACGCCCCCACTTTCCGGCAGAAAGCCTATAAATAAGCGGTCATCCCTTTCGATATTGTCACTGCCTGAAGATTCTTTTACAGATGAAACAAGTTGTAGCAGACCAGTTGAGGTAAGCGAAAATCTATAATTTGCTCTAACTATATGTTGTTGAGCACTCTTTGCATTTCGTAGACCAAAACCTACACGTATATTCGCACCCGTATATCGGTTGTGCACTCTTGTTTACGTTATTCATTCCTATCTAACCTTAAAATGCGGCAATTTCGATTTGACTATTCGCTAAAGAATATCCCTATACCATCACAGGACGCTTATTTGAAGAATTTGATTGAAAAAGTGGAAAGTGTATTAAAACGTATGAGATGGAAAGCCAATTTCTTTCTTAAAAACAAAAATAGTGAGAACCAAAAGCACCATTTCGGCCTTGCGTCCAACAAAACACCTCCTTCGATTCCAGATATGAAACCTTTCGAAGACGACCTTATAAAACTAATCGAGAATGTACAATTTCGGCCATATAGGAACCAATTTCAGAAATCTTTGGCTAACGATTTAAAGAAAATTAATTCGTCTCCCAACATTTTCATTTTTGCAGACAAAACTCGGAATATTTATGAAACCCCGCCCAACATATACAACAATCTCTTACATGACAACATCACAAAAACATATAAGCATGGATCCGAGGACTATATAGATGAAATTGACTCAGAACTAAAAGACATTTCGAACAATTTAGGAATCGGCGACAGAATTGAAAAAATGAAAAAACGCGAAGCATTTATATCTTTAAAAGACCACAAAGAAAATTTCGAAAACAACCCAAAATGTCGATTAATTAACCCCGCCAAAAGCGAATCCGGAAAAATAAGCAAAGCTATTTTGGACAAAATTAATTCTAATTTGAGACAAAAACTGAATTTAAATCAATGGAGAAATACAAAACAAGTTATTGAGTGGTTTGGCAATATAAAAGATAAGGACAGACACAGTTTCATTTCATTTGACATTGTCGATTTCTATCCATCCATTTCTGAAAAACTATTGGACCAAGCTCTGTCCTGGGCTTCAAATTTGGCTACTATACCTCAAAACAACATTTCAATAATAAAACACGCTAGAAAATCTCTCCTTTTCAATAGCGGCCCGAAGCATTTATATCTTTAAAAGACCACAAAGAAAATTTCGAAAACAACCCAAAATGTCGATTAATTAACCCCGCCAAAAGCGAATCCGGAAAAATAAGCAAAGCTATTTTGGACAAAATTAATTCTAATTTGAGACAAAAACTGAATTTAAATCAATGGAGAAATACAAAACAAGTTATTGAGTGGTTTGGCAATATAAAAGATAAGGACAGACACAGTTTCATTTCATTTGACATTGTCGATTTCTATCCATCCATTTCTGAAAAACTATTGGACCAAGCTCTGTCCTGGGCTTCAAATTTGGCTACTATACCTCAAAACAACATTTCAATAATAAAACACGCTAGAAAATCTCTCCTTTTCAATAGCGGAATTTCATGGATAAAAAAAGATAGCAAGAGTTTGTTCGACGTTACCATGGGCAGTTTCGACGGCGCGGAAATTTGTGAGCTCGTAGGCCTTTTCATTTTAAACCACCTAAGTAAGAAATTTGGCAAAGAAAGCATCGGCCTATATAGAGATGACGGTTTGGCTATCATAAAAAGTAAATCAGCACGTTTAGCAGACAAAACAAGAAAAGATCTCCACAAAATTTTCGAGCAATTTGACCTAAAAATCACCGCCGAATCAAATTTACGTATAGTAAACTTTTTAGATGTAACTTTCGACCTTAACAATGGAAACTATAGGCCCTATAGGAAGCCCAATGACGATCCGCTATACATAAATATGCACTCTAACCATCCACCAAGCATAACAAGGCAACTACCTGCATCAATTAACAAACGCATTAAACTCCTTTCGTCAGATGAGCAAACTTTTCAGGAATCTGCACCCTTATATCAGAACGCGCTTAGGCACAGCAACTTTAATCATGAACTTAGCTACACTCATGATACACCGCAACGACCACGTAGGAATAGGCAACGCAATATCATTTGGTTCAACCCACCATTTAGCAAGAGTGTCAGCACTAACATAGGACGTAATTTCCTTAGCCTAATTGACAAACATTTCCCTCCGCACCACAAGCTCCATAAGATTTTTAACAGAAATACAGTTAAAGTAAGTTACAGCTGCATGAACAATGTTAAGTCAATAATCACTAAGCACAATGCACGCATAGCTAGGAACATCAAACCGCAGGATAGGGACGCTACTAATTGCAGTTGTAGAGAGAACACCATTTGCCCGCTTCAAGAACAATGCATGACTAGAGACATAGTATACAAAGCAACAGTGACAGTAAACATCACAAACGAAACAAAACACTACATTGGTATGACTGCAACCACATTCAAAGAGCGATTGGCCAACCACACTAAATCTTTTCAACATAAAAAGCATGAAAATGACACCGAACTTTCGAAATATATTTGGACATTGAAAGAAAACAATAAAGATTTCAGTATTAATTGGCAAATTCTAAAACATTCTATTTCGTACACAGGAGGATCAAAACGATGCAATTTATGTTTAGAAGAAAAATTTTGTATTTTAAAAGAAAAAAATAAGAATAGTTTACTCAACAAAAGAGCGGAAATAATTTCACAGTGTCGTCATCGTAATAAATTTCGCGTAATCAACGCAAACAAAGCCATGACCTCATGCTTTGTCTCCCACATACGCCCCCACTTTCCGGCAGAAAGCCTATAAATAAGCGGTCATCCCTTTCGATATTGTCACTGCCTGAAGATTCTTTTACAGATGAAACAAGTTGTAGCAGACCAGTTTTGAGGTAAGCGAAAATCTATATATATATATATATATATATATATGTGTGTGTGTGTGTATGTGTATGCGTGTATGTGTATGTGTATATATGTGTATGTGTATATATGTGTATGTGTATATATGTGTATGTATGTATATGTATATATATGTATATGTATATATATGTATATGTATGTATATGTATGTGTGTGTGTGTAATATTTAGCATTTCAATCGATTAAACTACGTGTTCTAAGGATTTATGTTGAAGGAAAATTTCGAGTGTAAGAATAATATACATTTTAAGGCCAAACTGGGACCAGTTGTGAAAAATGGAACTTCAATTACTATCCAAACATAATTGGTGAATTTAAAACCTGTGAATTTATATCAATATGAAATTATATGGAAATACATGATGTTTTGAAAGTTGTATGGCTAGTGATGCTCTTCCACACTAGTGGTGAGACTCGCGCTGGCCAGTCTCGTCTCAGAACTTTTAAAATCTTGTTTCACATATGAACAGAAATACTGGAAGAAAATTTATGGTTTTGTGTTTTTTAGGGCACGTGTCCCGCTGTTGAGAGCAGGAATGGCTTGTGCGATTAAAAGCACCAATAAACTGATAAAGGAACACTACTTTCATTGGCTTATTAATGAAACGTTCATATAGTTGTGCTTGCATTGTGTTCGGTTTTCACTTTTCACGATCACAACGCAAGCCCAAGCATAAGCGCAAGCACAAGGAAAAGGAAACTTTCATCGATGTGCTTCTGCTTGCGTCAATGGTCAGTGCTTGCGCTTAGCAGCGTGCGTCAAGCTTGTCTTCATTGTGAAATAAGAACTCTTGGCTTGTGCTTATGCTATAGAACTGTGCTTGCGTCGCTCGTGAAAACCAGACTTTAGTCACTGTAACACTTACCGTTGTCATCTTGACTTTTGTCGCTCGAGTTGCTGTCAGCATCCCAAAGAGCTATCGAGATCTGTGCTGTCTGGCATGTCTTGCGGTGTTTTTCCAAATGATGCTTGAATGCGCAGTAGGCGATTGTCAAAGACTAGAAATCGGTGATATATTAGAACTAGCATCTTCTTGTAAAAAGTAATTTGGCGAGAAATTGCTGAATGGAGAAATTAAGCTGGAATTGTTAAAGTCTTCTTCCAAGTCGCTCGTTTTAAAGGATAAATTATTGCCAACTGTCAAAACCGACGCAGGGCTTCCTAATGCTGAACTGTAATCGGGCTCTTCCAATTCACTTGTATTGCAATCCATTTTCCACAAATAATTATGATCGCGGTTATTTACTATAACGATGCATGACAGATCCAACAGATGTCAGAAGATATCCAAAAAGTCGTCTCCAGAAGCGATGTGGGTAAAATTATGCATATATCGATTGTTGTCTAGTTGCGCGGAAGGCGGAACAATAAACCAACGGTTTTCTGGTTTTTGAAAATTCAATGAGGAATCTTATATTATGATTGGCTAGCTCTGTAAATATCTCATCTGCCAGATGGGACACCCATGACAGGATGTCATGTTATGTGTTGCCGTAAGATTTTTTATTTACAGACAATAAACATTCCCTTGCGTTGCCATGATTTTATTAAATGCGATAAAATCGTATGTATAGAATTATATAATAAACAAACCATCAAATATAGTAAGTTGTATAAGTGGTTCACAGTCACCTCTCGACAGCAAAATAACACCCGTTATTGAAGCATGTTGTTGGTTCACGTCACAGAACAAAGAAAGGGATTAGGCTAACAGCTTTGCATGGGTGAAAAATCGAAACATGCAAAGTGTGACAGCTCGTTAATAAAAGCGAATGTCCAGCAAGAGATTGTTGAACAGGACATCAGTCGCGAATTAAAGAAAAAATATGGACAGTTACAGTGTGTAAAACGAAGTCTTGTCAAAATCATGAAATCTGAACTACGCATCTGTCACAATTGAAAGGTGTGATGAGTTCTATACCTCTCATATGACATCTATATTATCTGATTCCTATATAGAGAGTTTATTATATTTACTTGTGAATCGTCTGTCAGGCTGACTAAGTCAAAAGTAAGTTTTTACTTTTGGTGTTCAAATTTCGAAAATGAAGTCCCGATTGAATCGTAATTCGAAAGAAAGGTTTGATCGAGGAAAAGATGTGGTTTTACTTTAACTTCAAGACGTCCAAATTATTTATTGGAAGATGTAATTATTTATTGGAAGATGTTAAATGCAATGGAAAATAAGTCGAAGAAAGTAAGTAGCTCCGAAAGGGCCAATTATTATAATACCAAATAAGTGATAAAACGTGCTGTGCTGCGTATAGGCAGTGTAGAAATGCAAATCACGAAATCAAATATTTAAATAGGTTGGTGAAATAGCGTGAGTTGTCTAACGTTTCGAGCGAAGGCCCTTCTTCAGAGAGTGAAACGTTTTACGTTTGTATGTTTCACTCTCTGACGAAGGGCTCATTTGGTTACGCAGTCATCTGGTTACGCAGTCGGAATGCAGTCATCTATAGGCGCCTGATGCCGTGATGCCAAGTAAGCGGTTGAATATCGGCATAAGGAAACGGATTTCTGTTTTGAAAGTCTTCAAAGTTTGTAAACCTTTGTAATATCTGGTAGGCAACATGCCGCGTGATTTTTTAACGAACGCGGCAACAACATACTATGATATGAGCGGCGTACATATAATATGTTTAGCGGTGTGACTTTTTAACGAATAAGGCAACAACATACCGATTGCGTAGCCATTCGGACATATTCGCACATTTGTTCGAAGTGGCTATTCGTACTGGATGTATGGGGACTTCCATTTGCTATTTGTACTGGAGTCGAAAGATTTTCTCCAATTTTCTAATAAGTACTCGTTTCAAATTATTTTCATTACTCTACCTTTGTTAAAGTACTATTAGCGATTCCGACAAGCGTTACCATCGTTTATAAAACGAATTTCCAGACTCTCTGCTTACTACAGTTTATCGACACTTAGCAAATGTCTTTCATATTTACGCCTGGAGAATAACACGCGGAAACCAGCATGTGGGCCACACTCGTGGCATAAACGACGAACTTCTCACTTCTGTCATCTCAACACACCCTCCAAGGAAAATGTATAGAAATCCGCGAAAAACTCTTCGAGTTCCAATGAATTAGTTTATGGATATTTTTTTCTTTTTGCATGTCATTAATCAATGTAAATCTTTACAATATAACAATATTACCATTTCCGCTCAGCGTTGGTTCCCGCGTGCGAGCCCTAGAAATTCGTTTTAACGAACGATTGAACGCTTGTCGAAATCGCATACAAGGGGATACAAGGGGATCATCCAATTTATCTTCCAAGCAATGCAAGGTTTACAGAAAAATTGATCCAACGTATTCACTGTGAGATGCTCCATGCGGGAGTCAGCATTTGAAGTCATCGGCACGGACTTTGCTGGACCAATCAGATACAAGAAGGCACAGAAGCTAGTAAGGAAAGCATACTTAGTGATCTTTTCCTGCAGCCTCTCAAGGGCCATCCACCTAGAGTTATTACCCAACCAAGAAACAGAATCCTTTATACCGTGTTTAAAACGTTTCAACGCCCGCCGTGGGAGACCTCGAGTCATCTATTCAGATAATGGTGGAACATTTATTAAAGCAGAAAAATGGATTCGACAGTTACGAAACGACGAGCGACTTCAAGGTCTTCTGGAACAGTATATTCAATTTGAGCCGAGCCCCTTGGTGGGGAGGCCAATTTGAGAGACTTATTGGAATCGTCAAAACAGCCATGTACAAGACCATCGGAGGGACAACTCTCACTTGGTCAGAGCTCAGTGAAGTGCTACTCGATGTCGAGACGCGGTAACAGGCGACCACTGAGCTATGTTGAGACGACATCGAACTACCTACATTAAAGTGCCTATATCACTTGTGGGATCTTCACGGATTTGAAAAGAGCACAAAAAGTTAGTTAATAAGTTCCACAACCTTTTTTGATTTGGTTCAATAGTTACTGAGATATAGACCTCTAAACATGGCAATTTTCTAAAATTTCCGTCGTGCTTATTTGTGCTTGGGGGCCTGGGACTCAGGAACCGGTCTTTCGTCAAGTATTATAAAATCAATTACATTTTTGCCTCGCGGCTGTCAAAAACGCAAATATTTGGAAGATAAATCGCTATGTCTGGCTCAGAATCCTCCTCTACTGTTGATGAGGGCACCTATGGTTGTCCTGAATACGAAATTGAAGAGGAATATTGCGAAACGACGTCAAAAGATGGGAATGAGAGTGAGCCGTCATATGCCGTTGAAGAATAATTGCTAGACGTAAGTCACTTTATAGTGTGTATATCCGTTACAAAAATAGAGAGATGCGTTAAACATATTATTTGTCTTCTATATCTGTTTTAGCTTGAAGGTTTAAAGCAATATCCTTGCGAACATTGCTCGAAAGTGTGTTAGTCAAAAGGAGGGCGTACGAGGCATATTCGCAGCAAACATTTTGGTGCTGGTAAAGCTAGTGCTTCCAAGGAAGAGGAAAAGCAAACAGTGCCAAGCTACGTAACAGAGGAGAAGATCTTGTCGCTAATTCGAGAAATAGGGAAAAGTCTGGCAGATGAAAACATTTATGTAGAGAAACAAGTCGCTGAAGTGTTTACGTTACACCCCAGTAAATCATTCCTACAAGATGTGAATGCTTTGTTGCATAAGTTTCATCGCAAAAGCGATCGTTATAAGTTTATGAAAGAGTACTATGGGAAAATGTATGGCTCGTGGAAAGAATATTTTCATCCATTCACAGATCAAAAAGTGGTATTTTTAATGCTGGTAAATTTGCCTGAACGGTTAATCATCCTGATACAAGATTCTCAAGTCACCAGTGAAGATGGGGTATGGAAAGCAGTTAAACTATATTTTAGTTGTATTTTTAATTACAGAATGAGATAGTGATAACTATGCATAAAAAGAAGCCAATTATTTTGATAGTATTAAAAAGTGTGCCAACAATTTGGCCCTTGCATATGTTGCTGTTTGCTGGGTATGTTATCCAAGCATTATTCAGAAAAAGCAAGAATTCTAAAAATGCAGACTCCTCGAGAAACCAAGAAATCCAAGTGTTGTTGCTTTCAATGAAAGTGCCAACTGAAGAAAATGAATACATTTCTTCACTTTCCAGAGGAGCACTGTGGGCCCCAAATTCCTGCTTGGTAAATATTGCCGAGATTGCTGAACTGTGCTTTAAAAAGCATACAAGAATTGGCAAACCTTCGTCATTACCTGTGGACAAAGTTGTTAAGGATGTCCAAGCTTCTCCTCTGGCAAAATCTTTGTGGCACAACCCATTGGTTCTCACAAGGCAGGCTCAGATTACAGCCAATGGGCTTTTGGCATTAAAAACCACCTACAAGGAACTCAATGGCTGTAATTTGAGCCTACCTTCAATGTAAATATTAATTTTTTTGGAGAATCAACCAAAATTGTACTTATGGTATCAAATTTATATAAATATCAATGTTCTGTTTACAAATTTTGAAATGAAGTTAACATAAAATTATTATTTATTAAAATTAAATTTATTTTAAACAATAAAATCCAAAACTAATTAATTTTTTTTTCTTTATCACTGTTGAGAACTGCCTCTCCGATTCCCAACAATAGAATAAGGTTTAGTATTAATAAATCAAAGAGAGAAAAACAAACGTATTAGTTCAGTATATTTTAATGTTCTTGAGAATAATATGGGACCGCGTGCCCCGTGCGATAACAAAACAATATAATAACTAAATATAAATAATATGGTTTCCAACATCAATCACTATATATCAATACTGTATACTTATTGTTCTAGTCTTTACCCAATGCTTCACTTTGTACAAATCACTTTAAATCCCATATTAATTAGCCAGGGGGATATTTCAAAGGTTGCAATGCTTTATTAAATAAAATGAAATATCTCAACAACTAAGCATGAAACAAAAATCTTCAAATGAAGTTACAGTACTTTACAGTTTTTTTAAAAGCTCTTTCCTTTAAGACAATAAAATTTTAATGATAGTACCACTCAACCCTTTTGCCCTTTAAAGTGGTGGACTGTAATGGGGGGACTTGATTAATACAGGATTTACAATATGTACCTTTACCATATAAATGGTCTACTTAAGTATATTAATGTTACTTCTTTTTTGATCGTTTTGGCAAGGGCTCTTCGGATACATTGTACCATTTGCCTCTTTGACCAGTGTGCCGACCAGCAACATTACCTTCAGCAACTGGTGCAATATCTCTCAAAACAGAAATCCTTAGGTCGTTGTAGCCAAAGTCAACATCAGTTGGATTGTCAGAACGCCTACCTTGAGCTCGCTGGTTGGCAAAATCTCTCTGTCAGGACACTCTCAAATCCTTCACCCAGTAAGAATTTTGTCACTTGAATAACTGACTTGACAGTTATTTGCAGTCCTTTGTATGTCTGAATGGACAGGAACATCTTAGCCCTTAGATCTGGAGTAAACGCGCCAACACGAGATTGAGTGGAGGAAAGCCAATCAGCCAGATACCTTAGAAAAACATTTTCAAGCCATTCAAACCGAGAATCTGTGGTGCTTCGGTATGGTGCCAACAAAGCATTTCGTTTTCTCTCGTGCTCATGAAAGGAACGAACATTGAGACAATCAAAGAAGTCATTGATTATCTCACATAACTTGGCTGTTTCATCTGCTTCCCCTTTGGTGTAGTAGCGTTTTAAAGCCAATGACACTGTTTTGCTCATCACTTGAGTAAGCTCACCTTCATCTTTGAAAAAGACTTCAAATCTATGTGATCGACAGTAAGTTTTGGCAACTGATGAAGACCACAGTCTAAATCCGAAAAGTACAGTTTAGCGATATGCTCCCACAGCAAGTAATTATCATTGTTCCACATTTGCCTACACTTCACTTCCACTTCCTGAGTTAAAAAGACAGTTTCGTGCTGTCTTTACCAAATGTGGTGCATCAGAGAAAAAGTAGATTTTTCTACTCGGACAGAAGAGGTTAACTGTTGCGTGAACAATTCCTTCACTTGAGTTGTCTGCAATACCAGCATGCAGCTCATAACATCGACGGTTAGGTGATGCCCCATCACTAACAGTAGCACAAACCCAAAGATTGCATGCCAACTCCAGTACACGTACAGCCTTCCAAAAAAGTGACATCAGCTGGTAAGATGTCACATCCTTTGTAAGGAAGTATGCTAGTGTGTATTTCAGATCTGTCGCTACGCCTCTTACCAAAAATGCCAATGCATGGGTGGCGAGTTCGTTGGTGGATGTCAAAGCCTCATTCAATTTCTCTTCGCCAGGGTCAAAGCCAATCAATTCGTTTGTCCATTTGTCAAATACTAATTTGGACTGAATCTTCATCTCGTCAAAGCTCAGCACAACATATCTTTGAATGTCAAAGTAATCCTTTGAATGGTCTTTCAACCTTTCAATGTTCTCGGTGTTGAATCCTGGTTTTGGCTTGAAAAAATTACGATAGTCCCGTAATGTTCTCTGGCTTGGCAAAACCAAAACTCCAGAATCTTGTAGCTCCTTATATGCTGCTGGTGATTTTGCATGCAACGAGAGACAAAATCGTATGACGTGGGGATGGTATCTTCTGCCAAACTTAGGAGAAGCAAGTAACTTCCTCTGTTGCTCCCAAAAAACTTTCATATGTGGTGTTATTTCTGTGCCGTTGTTAGCAAATATCTCCAAAATATCTTTTTCAAGTGCTTCATTTACTGAGATACTGTTCTTTTCAATTTCTGATTCCAGCATACCGACTCTTTCTTCAAGTTGTTTACAAACAACCCGTTGCTCATGAATAGTTGCCACCAACCTTTCTTTACCAGTGGATGTAAGTGGTGCTTTGCTTGGAACTGGCTGAGCTTCTTTGGCTGCTTTTGCCTTGAATGATTTTTTCAATGATCTTTCCTTGTTCTCACAGTTGGTGCACTGGTCATTATCATTGCAGAGAACATCACAATCATGTGACCGTAGAAACACCTTTGCCTGGAATGAAGGACCATTTTCATCATACTTTTCTACATTGATGGGAACAGTGTGACAGACGACATTCCAAAAACAATCACTTGATGGGTCAACAGCAACCGAGTTGAAAGGTTCCTCAATAGGAAGTCCACCACACAACTGAAACTGTTGTAATGATGATAAAATGCTAGACAGAGTGGAATACCTTACTGATCGCTTGTGTTCTCTATAAAAGATGTGCTCATCAGGAAGTAGCCAGTTAAATACTGAAATTGAAAAGTTTAATGAAGCCTCGATTGTCACAGAAAGTTTAAGAAGGGAAAATGTTCCATCCCAAAGCACAAATGTTACATTGTTCTCATTGACACTTCTGGTCCAACCAGTTAACTTTAATTTTTCAACTTTCTTTTTAAAATCGTCAAGGCTTGAATATGATTGTTTTGGTTTGTGTTCGTGTCGAACAAGTTCACGTCTGGGTACAGTTCTAGAGGTAGAGGGTATGCTTTTCTCCGGTAAGTTTAGGGTTGGAACAGCTCCAGGCACAAGTCTTTTGCATGTGGGAACTAAATCAAAACATAGATCAAAACAAAATCAAAAACCTCATAAATTTTAATATGCAAGTCTACTTTACACTCAAATTGCCATCATTGCAACTTATTTTATACTTATAGAAAACATAAAAAATTATGTTATAGATCTCAATAATCCTATAGATTTATATTGAACAT
Source organism: Chrysogorgia sp. JL179-B06 (assembly GCA_035772405.1). Classification (NCBI taxonomy): domain Eukaryota; kingdom Metazoa; phylum Cnidaria; class Anthozoa; order Scleralcyonacea; family Chrysogorgiidae; genus Chrysogorgia; species Chrysogorgia sp. JL179-B06. The sequence goes on along the minus strand of JAYKKM010000075.1, from coordinate 2,306,758 downwards.
ATAAATATCTGAAAATCCCACTTTTACTAAAATAATATAATACATGTAAATAAACACAGTATCATTTATAGCAAAGTGAAAAGGTGGTGAACTGCCGAGATTTTAGCATCTCGTTAAAAACCTTTTCACTTTGCTATACATCGTAAACACTGCCTATACGCAGCACTCTACTTTTTACAGTATCTTTACTTCGTTTGGAATTTGCTATGGAATTTGGGAGTCAAGTGCATAAAAATGTGATTGTAATAATTCCTGAATTTATCTATCGTTGTTATTTCGTCAATTGAACATATGGTTTGAAACTTTGAATCTTTGCCAGCATTGTGCTATAAATAATAAACTAAACCATATGCTAAAGCGCATTTAAAATGCAAATCAGTATTAAATTTCCATATGCCCTAATGGCTACAAGCCTAAAACCATATTAAATGCTTCTTGCAAGCGGTAACTATATTTCCATAGTCAGAATCTATCGGTAACTAACAAGAAAGGAACTTACATGTTTCGATAAGGCTCTTTTCGAAGTGTCTTTCACAGATACGAATCGTTCGTTCATCGATTTGTTTTCGTAAACTTGAGTCTATCTCTCGATCTCTTGTCACAAGGCGCACCCACGCTTCGCGAGTTTTCGTCGATAAATCGTCGTCTTTAGTAGGAATACGAAAAATACTAATCCCTACGTGTGTCCTGAATTTCTTCGCCTCCGAAAGAAAGTATCCAAGACAAATCACTGAATTTTAGTTTTATTTGAAACACGCTGTCACAAGGTCTCGCTCTCTCTCTCGCACTAGTCACACTTGACTGCTCTCTGGTTTCACGTCACTGCTCACAACAAAACATGCCTAACAACGCCTAGTTACTTCTCATTTCCGGTCCTCGCTTCCAGTTCCCAACACACTCCCCCACAGTGGCGTACCGTGACCATTTTGGATGGGGGGTGTATCGTCTTAGTTTTACCGACGAACACGTGGGCGCCGAGGCGTAGGAGCGGATTTAAAGTTGGGGGGGGGGGCTGAAGTCGACAAGTAGGTAATCAGTGACCGCATGGGGGTCCTTCGCCGGAAAATTTTGAAATCTAGAAGCTCGGAAAGACAATTTGCAGCATTTGAGCAAACTTTTTCATCTAATTCTGCAGCGATCAACCGTGACGCCATTTTTGCGCCTAACACTCGCATGGCAAGGGTTTAGGGGTTGGCTAACACTTCAGGTTATACCGTTTGTAAAATCTCGTGTAGATGAAGCCCGTGGCCCCGTAGGTAGATTACCTTAACTCTTAAGTAGCTTCTCTCCTAGCCTCTATAGTCGTACTAATACAATTGAGAAAAAAAACATTAAATTTAGCAAAGCTTGTCCTGATTTTTGGGGGGCTCAGCCCCCCATTTAAAATTTTGGAAGGCTTCAGCCCCCCAGTTCCTACGCCTATGCGTGGGCGCAGATTTTCTTCCATTGCCTTGTCTCGGCGCTGCTTCGGAGAAAAGTACCTGGGTGCTAGGTTGGATCGGGAAAAGGGAGGTTTTTAAGCTCAGGAATATTAATTTAACATTAACCCATGCAATTAAATCGAATTTTATACAACCGACAAAGTTTAAACAGCGATTAAGTCAATTTTACCAACGATCTAATATGACGAACAGTTTACCGACAGCCTTAACTATTACAAGGTTTTCCCAACTTCCGGTCTGACCAATCGGTTTTACCGACGATGCCAGGCTTTACCGACGACTCCGCGTTTTACCGACCAATTCAGTGAAAAGTGGGGGGGTGTCACACCCCCCACGTACGGTACGCCCCTGCTCCCCCATGTATATTCTCAGTTGAGATATACATGTATACTCTTGGACTGGAAGTCGAACTAAAAGTACTTGATTTTAACAAAACGAAAAATGTAAATTTAGTGTCCTTAATCTAGTTAAATGTTCGATATTCAATGTTCAAAGTTCAATGTTCAAAGTTCAATGTTTAATGTTCCTCTTGATCTTGGTTAGCCATGTCCCGTATCCGTATTGAAGCTGCGACTGCGGCATCTCTCTTAGGTCTCCGATTGTACTCTGAAGCGTTGGGATTAAGCTTGGTGGTTGGTTGTCGGTCACATGCTAACTCTAACGGATAAAGATGTTGTATGGCTCTTTCCAGGTAACCATTGCCAGTTTTCAGTTTCGCTGCTCTTACAACACCATCTCTCCCCGTGATTAGTTGGTTAACCACAGCTAACTTCCACACATTTCTGGGTTTCTGTTCTTCTTTGATGACAACGACATCTCCAATGCTTGGATGGGGTGTTTTGGTTACTCCAGCTAGGCGGTGCTGTTCACGAAGGCTCCGGACATACTCGCGAGTCCACCTGTTCCACATCGCTTGTTTGCACTTCAGCAGGAATTTTGCACGCTTTCGCAGGTCTTTCTCTGGTAAATGATGTCGCTCCAACTCCGGCAAATGGGTAGGGTTGGTGTGGAGAATAGAGTTTGGTGTGAGCACTGGCAACTGTACATCGTCCTCTAAGTAACAGAGAGGACGATTGTTGATAGCAATCTCGATGTCCAACACCACTTCTTCTAGCTCCACCCACTTTAGGATACCGTTACCAATCGATTTGTAAAAACAGTTCTTGAACAACCCAATCAGGCGTTCAAACTGACCTCCCCACCAAGGGGCACGACTTAAGTTGAAGCGCCACTCGATGGCGAGGTCTGCGAGAAGATTGTTGAAGTTTTCGTCTTTTCTTACTTGTTGTATCCACTTCGCAGCGGCCTTGAATGTGGTGGCATTATCTGAATAGATGATCTCCGGTCTCCCGCGGCGCGCTATGAATCTCTTGAGGCTGATAATGAAGTCGTTGGCTTCTAAGGATTTCACCAAGTCAAGGTATACAGCTCTTGTTAGACTGCATGCATACAGGACAAGGTAGGCCTTTGCCTCTTTCTTCGACTCGAGTGAATACTTAATTGGACCTGCAAAGTCTACGCCGAGGACTTGGTATGGCGTTGATGCCTGCGTTCTGGTGGTGAGTAGGTTTCCAGGTGGTGGTGCTTGGTAGGCTTTGGCTTGGAACCTCCTGCAGCCGTGACAGTTTTTTCTTATCTTCTTCACCAAACGCCGGAGACGAGGAACCCAATAGCGCTCTCGAACCTTTGCCATTGTGATCCCGACTCCTCCGTGTAGAGTAGAGATGTGTGCTGTGAATGGGTGGATATCTGGTAAATAGATAGGGTATTCACCAACAATTCTTCCTCGACACTCTAAAACTTGCTTGTCGTTCGGTTGGAGGTTTAACTGTAGTTGATCTGCTTGGAAATGGCTATCTCCTTGAGCTGCTTTCTGGGCACGTTGTATCCACCATAGTTGTTGTTGTTTGATTTGTCGTGTGTTGATTGGACCAACTTCTCTGTCTTGGTGTTGGCTCCTGCAGTTACCAATGAAGCGCTGGATCCACGCTCCGATCCGCAACACTTTGGGTAGTGGGTGTTTGTCGAGCAGTTGGTCGAAGGCGTCTTGCTTGGTTATGGCTACTTTGAAGATCTCTTTTGTTACTTTAGCCTCTGATTTGGTATCTGGAGTTGGTTCTAGTGTTTTGTCTGGTGGCCACTCAGATGGACTGCTCAACCATGATGGACCTTCTCTCCACAACTGGTTGACCACAACGTTTCCTCCCCGACTTCCCAAATCTGCAGGATTTTCCGCCGTTGGTACGTGATGCCATGTGACTCGATTATGCTGTCGAATCTTGTGTACACGATTGGCCACAAACTGACGATAGTCGCCTTGATCTTTGATCCAATAGAGTGCCACCGTCGAGTCGAGCCAACAATGGACTCTCACTTGTTGGGTACTGAGTGCTGCTTCTACATTGCTAGCGAGGTTCACTGCCATGTGTCCGGCTATCAGTTCGAGGCGAGGAATCGTTAAATTGCGTTTAGCAATTCGTGACTTGGCACAGACCAGAGCTTGGGTGATTTCTTCTGCTTGCCGAATCGCTGCGTAAACTACAGCACATACTCCGCAAGAACTTGCATCTCCAAATGCATGTAGGGTGATTTCTGAGATTGGCTGTCGATGTGGTGTTAGCGATCGAGGAATGGTGAAGTTTGCATTCAGGGAACTAGTCCATGCTTCCCATCGTTTCAATAGTGGCTGTGGTAGGCTGGTGTCCCATGGAATTTTTGCATCGCAAATGTCACGATAAATCAGTTTGCCAATCAGTGAAGTGGGCGATGCAAGGCCTAACGGGTCATAGATCTTTGCCAGCTTAGAAAGGACGCCTCTCTTGGTTGTTGTACCGTGGTCTGGTGTGAGAGCGATGGTCAGCGTATCTAGTTGTCTATCCCATAGTAGGCCGAGTAGTTTGCCTTCTGGTTGTTCAGCTCCTCCAAGATGACTTTTAGCATAGGTCAACTCCTCCGATTCGGTCGGTGCGTTGTTTGTTGGTTCCAGCACTGCAGCATTCGAGTGCCACTTGTGAATGGTAAAGGTCGCATCTTCAAACACTTCAACGGCAGTTACTTTCTTTCTCCTGGTTTCTTCGACGGTCGTTCCACCAATCATCAAGTCATCCACGTATATGCCTGCCCGAAGTTCCTTGACAAACTCAGGGTATCGATCCTCCCAGCTGTTGAGGTGTTGGTTTATTACTCCCCCGAGGAGAAATGGTGAGCATGTGAGGCCAAATAATGCTCTGGTGAAACGGTAGATTTCGGTCTGGCTGCAGCCTGGATGTCTCCAATGGAATCGCAACGAGTCCCTTTCTTCCACCTTGACTCTAACCTGCAGAAAGGCTTTCTTCAAGTCGCCTGTGAGAAGCACGGGATGGAATCTTGATCTCACTAAGACGTCCCACAGAAGGTTTTGGAGTGGTGGTCCTGGATTAAGGCAATCGTTCAGCGAGGGCTGGCTGTTGTTTTCTCTTGCCGACGCATCATATACGATACGTAGCTTGGTGCTCTCTGCCTCTTTTTTGCTAACGCCTTTGTGCGGGATGTAAAACTCCTTTTCAGTTGACTTTTTTGGCGCAGCTTCGATTACTCCCTGTTGGAGCTGTTCCTGAATGATGTTATCATATTCTGCATACTGGTTGGTGCGCTTTAACTTTCTCACAAGTTGCTCGAGGCGTCGCTTGCTGCCAACTTCGTTTGTGGGTAATGAGGGATGATTTCCTCTCCAAGGAAGTTTGGTTTCATACCAACCGGCTTCGTTTCTTTGGAGCTGTTCTTTGAACTCTTGGTACACCGTCTGCTGGTCGTTGTCGTTGGTATCAGCAAGGCCGAGGACATCGAGTGCACACAACTGCTCGTAGTCCATGGTGGAGGACTGAGTTAACAAAATGGGGGGTTCTGCTTCTTCTCTCCCAGGTGACATAATTGTCCATCCAAGCAATGTTCTCTCTGCTACCGGCTGTCCTGGAGACCCAACCTTTTGGGCTGTTGTCGTCTTTATGGTGGCGTATTCACTTGCGCCGAGAACTACGTGGATTGGTATTTGCGGACGGGTGTCACGATCATCGAGCTTTACTCCTTTGAGATGGTTGTATTTTGAGAGTACTTCTGTGTAGTTGGGATTCTTGAGGGTCATTAGTTCAGGCTTGTCCACTTTCGACAGTTCGATGTTTAAGTTGAATTTACGGTCAACTGACCCAAGGTTAGCTCCTGGTTGTTGATGATCCCAGCATCATCTCTATTCTCTTTGTTTTGACTTCTTTGGGTTTTTTCTTCAGTGCATCGATTAATCTCGCTGAGGCGTAGGAACTGCCTGCTCCAGTGTCGAGAAGTGCGTGGGTCTTGATTCCATCAATTTCGATGAGCACGATAGGGTACATTACTTCTTTGTCTTCGGGTCTATGGGCTGTCATCACTTGTTCCGGTTGAGATTCCGTTTGCGCGTCGCAAATTGAGGTGTGATGTCTTTTTTTACAATGTCTACAGGTCGCATTACTTCTACATTCTGCCGCTCTATGCGAAGGACCAGTGCAGTTGAAACACAACTTTTTGGTAGCTAGGATTTCCTTTGCCCTTCCAAGGTCGTGACTGAATCGCATTCCGATGACCGATGGTTTTCTACGCGACAGTACACACACGCTCGTGTTTGTTTACCTTTTCTCTGTTGCGTCGACATCTGATACCCTCCCTTTGACCGTTCTTGTCTCCTGTTCGAGTGAATCGGGTCTTCTTGCTTGTTATTTTCTACCGGGTTACGTCAAGTCCAGAGTCGAAGGGCTTCTGTGAATTGGCTAAAGTTCCACGTTTCCCAGCTGGAATCGTTGCGCACTAGATCTCCTCTGATGTTTGGTAATTTCTCGAGTGTCATTGAAACAGTTCCGTTTACTGCGTCTAGCTGTTTGAGAGTTTCCAATGACTGTACACAATATGCCAATTTCTCGTAGAATTGATAAACTTTCTTTGGGTTTGCCGTTGCTGTGTACGGCAGTTCGAGGATTTCTTTTACGTAGGCTTTTATAATTTCGCTTTCTTTGCCGAATCGGTCTTTTAGGATGACTACCGCTCTGTTGTATCCTTCGGCTGTGTATGGCAAGGCTTCGACCGCTTTTTTTGCTTTCTCGCACAGTAATTCTCTAAGGTAAGAGAATTTGGTCACTGGTCGCACGCTAGTTTTATCGATAGTTTCAGAGTATTGACCCCAGAATCTTGGCCAATCAGCGTAAGTACCGTTGAACTTTGTAATCTCGAGTTTTGGCAGTTTTGCTTGGATGTTTACGGTTGACTGGGTTGAGCTCTGATCGTGCGACGCGCTGTCTGGCTTAACAATTTCCGCTTGTAATTTCATTTTCGCTTCATGTAGTTGAATCTCAAAGTTCATACGTCCTTTCCGTTCTTGGTCTTCACGTTTTGCTTCGGTTTCACGCAACCACCCTTCTAGAATATTAATCTTTTGATCTGCTTCTTCCATCTTACTTTCTACTGTGTCGCTCCACTCGTCAATATCACCTGTGTCTTCGTGCGCTGTAATTTTCTCCGCTTCGACTGTTCTATGGCATTTGCTTACGTCTTTGAGTGTTTCCTTTAATGTTTCGATATGCCTTCGAATTCCGTGCTCTTTACCGGCTTGTAAAACGTTATCTGTTTTATCTCTCGCTCTCGCTAGTTGGGTAAGTTTCGTTTGCAGTATATTATTCGATGACGTCTCTTCGGAGCCCGTCTCGGTCTTTTTAGCAGTTGACATTGTATTGCTTTAGCTTCTCGAATCTCGAGTTATGAATCACGGTGATCCCGTCGGAGGTGCCACGTGTCCTGAATTTCTTCGCCTCCGAAAGAAAGTATCCAAGACAAATCACTGAATTTTAGTTTTATTTGAAACACGCTGTCACAAGGTCTCGCTCTCTCTCTCGCACTAGTCACACTTGACTGCTCTCTGGTTTCACATCACTGCTCACAACAAAACATGCCTAACAACGCCTAGTTACTTCTCATTTCCGGTCCTCGCTTCCTGTTCCCAACACGTGTTTCCTAATCCCTACGTGGTTCCGCAACCATAAATCGAGCAATTAGCTCCTGGCATACAAAAGATTTTGCGAAAAAAATGCTTTTAAACGAACAATCGCGCTTTGAATCAGCTTGTTTTGATCATTTTGATCATGCACTCGTCGTATTGTCACGTGACATAGAACAATAACATAATTTGGCCACGCCCCCAGCTTCCAAACCCTCTTCTCCAGTAACTATGCACTGAAGTACCGAAGTGTGTTGATGCCTTGACTCTCGCAAATAGCCAACAAATGTGTATCAAAAACCATCCAGGATTCGACGCTATCTGTCTTAACAGATGGTCTCTGGAACTCGCATCCAATAATTTTAAAACGCGCGGTGGACAGAAATATCGACAAGTTGATTCAAAGGATAGGTCAGTTCCTATTTCCCATGTGTTATTACTAAATACCATAATCAGTTATAAAATAGTATGTAGTCAGTTTTGATTTTGGGTTTGAAATCGTAGTAAAATTGTTATCCCTACTAGTACCGCCTTCCTCGTAAACGTGCACTTTGTTTCGCCTCAAACACAGTTAGAAACCTAAAATATCGCTGTCTATGTTTTCAGGTTTCTTCGTGTGGTTACATATAGACAATTTACTAGACTTGTTCATGGTTATTTGAAAGACAAGCGAATGTGCCTACCATGCTATCCACATACCTTTCAAAAAAAGAATGATGACTTCAGAGGGTATGAAGATCTGGAGCAAGAGAACTAAATTCAATTAACTGAACGTGTATATAACGCATCATTGATGATATGTTGTCATAACCTTTGATTTTTCTTTTCAATTTTGAAATTTGTATTTCATTGTTAAAATTTAAATACCAGTGACCCAATGTCTCCCATAGAACATAATTTGTAGAATTATTGGAGCATAGCCTCTCCTTCATTCTTTGATTTCTTTTGACTTTTATTCAGTCTTACATAATGTTTGAAGTTCCTGTCTGTCAGTTCAAAAGAATGAACTCGAGGCTGTGTGTATAATGCTATGCTCCTGTTATTCTCTAAATGGTCTATTGATGAGTAAAATCTTTGTCACTACACAGAAATTTTAAAGCCATGTAATAATTAGCCTGCAAAGCAGGCGTTTAGGGATTGGGCCGGGGACTGGGGTGAGTGCGGATGGAACGCCTGCACGAAAGACCCATGTTTTTGGATTTCTACGTCCACCAGAAGACGCTAAATTCTGATTGGCTATCTCAACTCGTTAGTATTCAGGGTTCCTGTCAGGAAATAAACATTTAAAAATGGCGACTTTAGAAAAACCGTGTTTTTGGTAGATTATTTTCTTTCGAAAGCTTTAACCGATCTTGTTGATCTGTTAAAAGCTTTAACAGTTCGTTGCTGATCATAGCTTTAAATTAAAACAGGAACAAGAAGTTGCTACGAGGGAGCTGCTGGCAGGAAAAGATGTTTTGATGGTATTACCAACGGGATTTGGCAAGAGTTTGATTTTGGATTTGGTAGAGTTACCAGACGTTCGTGCGAGCGTGTGGTTATCAGTCGGCAGGGGAAGCAGCTATATTATTGTGATTTCTACCTTGTCCTTGTCTTCAGGTGTTTCAACAATGCTCTCTGGGCCTTCGGAGAATTCCTTCGACGTTTCAGAATAAAGAGACTTACGGCTAAACGCTCGGCGAAAGTTTCACTGCGTAGTAATGCAAAGCCGATTGATTCACAAGCCTCAGCCAGAATCAACTCTGTGCTCCACGTCTACACGATTGCTTGAATAAATTTTCAAAATAAATCTTGTTTCCACCAGATGCAGTCAAGCTTTTTACGGAGTTTCAGACTGGATATTTCACGATTCGGCCCGAAGTGAAATGTTTTAATCATTGAGGAAAGCCCGCTAGTTGCTGATTGGTTGTTTTTGACAGTTCTTCATGTGGGCGGAAATCCAAAAACATGGGTCTTTCGTGCAGGCGTTCCCTCCACCCCTCCCCCTAACGCCGCCACGCAGGCTATGTAATAATACTCAAGGCAATTTTTGCTGCAATTTGTACCTCAATTTCTGACTGAGCGTGGCTAACGGTTTAATCTGCCAATGTTCTTTAGAGTAGAATGAGGGCCATGCTGGTTATTTATCTATAATTGTGTTGCAAGAGGCAGCAAAAGTTGCATCATGTAACATGACCTTTAGTAGGGTGCATTGCTGCTAAAAACACTTATCAAAGATTGGACACTTCACTTTTTGCAATGTTTATTCATTTTTGTTTTTAGGGCAATCTTTATTCATTTTTGTGATCTTTCATTGGCCTTTTGCATGCCTTACATTTTGGCTTGCTTCTTGTTGTGTCCCCAGGATTATGTGAGACCACCACAACAGGCACTGAAAGTGTGTAAACAAACCAAATTAACTTTTTACCCTGGATGAATAAATCCTGTGGACTAATTGCAGCCTAATTGGGCTAATTTAGCAAAATATATAGGGATTTTGCCAACCACAACAGTGTGAAACTAACCCACCAGAATCTGATTATCCCCTCGCCTGGCGCGAAGCCGGAGGGCGAGGGTGGTAATATCGACCGGCGGTTAATCCCTTATCACGGGGGGGGACGCTTGGGTCTACAGTGATGGGTTTTGTATATTTATATGCATCAACCGTCGTCCAAATGCGCGGCATCGGAAATTTGGCCTGGTGAATAATGCAAAATTGAAACGGCATTCAAGGTGTTTTTTTTCAAAAAGGATATAGTGAGTTTGAAAAAAGTGAGTTTGAAAACAATTTATTGCAATGGATAAACAAGCAAAACAAAAAGAGGAGCGGAAGAGGAAGGTGGCAAAAGCAAAACCGAGGAGCAAAAGATCGAAAGACTACAGGAAAAAGGAGAGCGACAGGGACAAAAGATATAATTACTGCAATACCAGACCATCACTTTGTTTTGACTTTTGAACAAAGTAAACACTGAATAAATTCATGCCGAAACTGTGGAATGTAGTGTTGACGGACAAGCAAGTTTTATTTTGAAATATTCATCTATGCATTGCCTATGGATACTTTGCTCGGACACGAATACAGGCCAGACTTCATTCTTTGCAAAGTGCACGCAGAAGAAAATGGCAGACGAAAAAATATGCACCAAAATTCAAACTGGAAGTAATCTGCTACTTCCGGTCAGCGGTTGCATGAACGCGTATGACAGATCTTTAAAGTGCCCATGACCCCAAATACGATATTACTGATATAGATGCTACATGAAGTGAAAAGTTGAACGCCAAAATATTTTATGATTTGAGCTTTGCGTTGATGTGCTATAAAGATTTGTTTGTCAGAAATGGTAATGAGTGTGACGTCATTTACGGCATCATTTCGGATACAATATTCTACTGTTAAAGCAAATTAATCTAACTCAAACGTTGATGATGTACTTGACCGCTATAGTAAAGATTTTATCAACTTTTTCACTCAAACGCTCAACCAGTCTATCACACGGAAAGCATAAAAGAAAGCCAGATGCCGTAAATGACGTCACACTCATTACCATTTCTGACAAACAAATCTTTATAGCACATCAACGCAAAGCTCAAATCATAAAATATTTTGGCATTCAACTTTTCACTTCATGTAGCATCTATATCAGTAATATCGTATTTGGGGTCATGGGCACTTTAATAATAGTATATACAAAGTGGTCAACAAAGGTTACAAGATATTCTGTTGTTCGATTCTTATTTCAGTGATATATTTTCCTAAGTGCTACAATCTATCTTACATGATTAAAAGAATGGTGGCAGTGAACTAGAGAAGTACTACAGGTGTTAGTCGTAATACAGCTTAACGTTCGATCGGAACTCCAAATTTCGCTAGTACACGTTTTAAAGTGTTTCAAGTGCACATATATTTACAACAAAAATGGAATACGTGGCTGGCTGGCTGAAATCCTAGATAGTACTTTTGACATGCCAGTTGCTTTTTGCATTGTTCGTTTGTCTCTGTAAATAGGGATTTGATGTTTATTCAGATTGTTTTCCTCGTCTCCATATAAATACAATTTGGCCATTTCTTTGATGGGTCGTTCACACTGGAGCACAGCTGGTAGACACCAATCAACTCTAGACCGGAGGGCGAGGGTTTCTAGCTTTTGACCACCGTCTTGTTCTTGCGTATTCATTACTCGATAGAATGACTCAGCTACTGCTTCGGTGCCGGTTTTAGCATAAAAGACATCGAATATTAAAGAAAACTCTCTCCCAATGGCATTATACAGAGTTGGATCTGTATACAACAAACGAATGAGGTTGTCTTCTAGAAATACTACTCGCTGGGATGACCCATCATCTAATCTTAAAACGTATTTCTCTCGAAGATCGAAACAGCTGTCATGGATCCTCTCGAATGCGGCGACGGTGGTGTTTTGGTCAAGTTTGAGACGCTGCAGTTTTGCTTCAACCTTCGACTTTGGACCGGACTTCGATTCTGGTAATTTCATAAAAAGTTCCACGAAGAAATCGGGGAAGAAATCGCCCCAAACAACACTGATTAGCACTTTCTTTAATTGCCAGAAGATGATATCTGAAAACTGGGGACCAATGTCTAAACTGCCGTTGTCGATGTGAGGTTTCACATGGGGAAGTTGGGAAACGAAGGTCACACATCGCAAAAATTCAGCTTGTCCTACCTTCATAAATGCTGCCTTTTTGACAGGTGCTGTTGGGATCTTGCTTCCGCAGACGTTGTCAAACAAAATCCCAAAATCCAAACATTTGTGCAGCAACAGCATTAATGGTGGTAAGCATGCCTTGTACCGGGTCTGGAGTTCATTCCGCAGATTGTCAGCCAAATCTGCTAGGTCCTTCTTGCAGTCGTCGATCTCTCGAAGTTTCCACCCGATTGGTTTAGGACCAGGCAAAGGTTGATCTTCCAACTCACCGTCCTGGACAATCAGCCAACCCTCCACGAGGTCAACGTTTCGATATTTCATGTTCTGGATAGACTCTCCATGTTCATGAAGGCGAGGGCAGGCAGAATCAGCAGGGACAACTTTTTTCACTTCTTTGGCGAAATGGCGAAGCTGCTTGTCCACCAGGGGAATCCAACCTGGGTATTTCCAAGCAGGACACCATACCAACTGTCCTCGAGTCATCAGGAGGGCTAAAGGCCACAGGAGATCAGTAGTTCCCAACAAGTCGTAAACAAAATCGTTACCAGCAATTTTATACTCGTTGATCTCGCTGTTGTCATGGTCACGAAAGGTTTCGATGTAGACCTCCAAACTACGCTCAAGCTTCAAAAACTGTAGGTAAGAGCTGCTCATGAATCGTTGGGCTGCAAACGAGACAGTGACTTGGAATGGAAGGTTCAGATCTGCAGCTGTGGCTTTGGAAACACTGCGCAGCTTTCCATGACCAAACTGGCGGTGAACTAGATTTGTGCCCCAAGAAGCCTGGTGATGAACTCTCCCTCCTTAAACTTCTCGAAAACAAGGTCAAGCCAATGACCAGGGTCCCATTGGGTCGGCCACCAGAATTCATCGGCTGGATCTTCCAGAGAATCATCCTCTCTGGCACCATTTAACATAGTTTTGATTGGTTCATTTACTGCTTGGATGAATGGTCTGGTAAGGTATTGACCATCAAATACCTTCCCTTGGACTTGCATCAGCTTTGGGCTTTTCGCAATGTGGGCGTGCTCCTCCAAGTCTTTGAACAGCTTCTCAGCAAGTTCTTCACCAAGTCCTCCATGGCCAGAAGAGTCTTCGTACACGGGTCTCGTGGCTAATGGTATCGCCTTTCGTGCACCTTCCACCACTGGACACACCATAGATATTTGGTTTGTTACTCTGTGGTTGGTACTCTTATCGGCCGTGATGTAGAAATGAAGAGGGAAACCAGTGCTTGGAAGCGGAACAGTTAGAAACGATTGAATTTGTTTGGTTATGTAAACATTTGCTACTTTGATCATGTTGTTAAATTGGTTACGACCATGACCAAGGTCGCCCACATCTGCCCCCGACATATGAAGCTCAGCAATCCTTGTCTCGTACGATTGCGCAGCGGATTTTGTCTTTACGATGCCGGGCCGTTCGAATCTGGTTCTCCACCACTCGAGTCTTTCTTTCTCGAACCGCTTTCGTGAAGTGCCACCAGGCAAGTGCATCCATATGAGTTTTGCTCTCGTTAGAATTAAAGTGGTCCAGCATCCTTTTCTTGAGGCAATACCATGTGCTGTTATGGCCTAGAACACAGTTCTGGTAGGACTCTGGAAGTATTGGCATATCTGTAGAGATGCATCCTGAGCTGGGCAGGTGTTCAGCGCGTTGCAAAGCAGCCTTGCTGTTCAAGTAAACAAAACATATTTTACAACGTAAAATCATGTGTTCTGATTCCCCGACAAGCTCGATATCTTTATTCAGCTCCAAAAAGTCAGTGATATTTGGAGCAGAACTTCCAGGGGCAGGGGTGTCGTCGGCGGAACTTTTTCCTTTGGAACGACTTTTTTCTGTTGTGCTCGTATTCTCGGTCAGTAAACTTAACACTTTGTCCATTTTACTTGACAACTCCTTGATAGTGGGATCTGTCGACTGTTTTTCGCCCGTGGAACTAGTGAAATACTTGTCCAATGGAGTCTGAATTGGCTGAATGTCGTTTGAAGTCGATGGTTTCTGACTTGAGTTTTGTTCTTCAAGATCCAATTCGAGGTCTATTGGGCTTAATGGGGCTAAAGGACTTGGTGGAATAGTCTCATCCTTTTCATCTGGGTCTTCCATTGAGGTATTGCAAGGCTCAGGAGCTGGTTCAGCAGTCTGGCTTTGTTCGTCTTCTGTACTGCGGTTGCATGGCACTTCTTCATTTTTGTTGTCACTTGTCATCCTATGGAAAACGAATGGTAGAAATACACGTTAAGCACTGGAATGAAGCAAGCTGCGATTGTTAAGCGAAGGTATGCAACAAAAAACTTTAACATTACAAATAATTACACGGATAGTTTCTAACCTTGCTTCCTTTTTTTAATTTAGAAACGTGAGCGCTTGAACAGCTCTTGGATCGCCACTTGGCACAACTAACGCGTTGATGCCTCCATGAACTGACTTTTTGTGTCTCAAAATTGAAGATGAGTTGTACCGCGTAATAGTGAACTTTGACGTCTTGTCTTTTTCAAAACAGGTTAAACAGACTCCGCTTTGTGTACTTTCGTGCCCAGATTTGCCCCGACTCTTCTTCACTTGCTCTGACGTCTCTCGCCAATGCAGCAAATCAAATGCTGCAATAAAAAGAGGAAAATAATGAATGATCGGCCGGATTGAATGAATCAGTACATTAACAACACACATATACATACAGGCACGTAGCGAGAAATTTGTCATGGGGGGATGTGACGAGCGCGAGATATCAGGCGTGGGATCCAACATAACACCAGCAATGATGCGCACATGTGGCACAGTGACGTATTTTTGCAATAAATATATTATGTTAACATCACATCAATGCGGGTTGAACCCCCCCCCCCAGCCTCCTCCCCCCTCGCTATACCTGAAACGGAGCTACGTTTACGTCCAAAGTTCACTGAGCCACTCGTACTCGGCGTATTACTCGATTTGACATCTTTGACTTTAGAAAAGAGAAAAAAGTTAAAATCAATAAGAAATTAGTTTACTAGTATAACGAAAAGTATAGTTCTCAGACTAATTCATCACTGATATAGTATAGTATTTCTGTATTTGTAGAACTTACTACACTTTTTACATGTAACTGGTTGCCCGTATCCTTCTTCCGTCCCCTCCACTGGAAAACCACATACAATTAGATGAACATAATTGTGGCAACTGATGCACTTATGTGCCTGTCCTACAGGTTCTTGGCAAACAACACATTTACCATGTACGAAAATACGAAATAAAAACAGTTAAATGAGAACATTTATTAAAATTGTTTTCCAACCTTTCTAAAGCATATATATTACTCTGCCAGTCAGTCTCCCGTAATGAATCAAATGTATATTGAATTAACTATTAAATTATTATTTACACCTCACCTTCAAATTCAGCTTTATCGGCTTTTTCATCCATATTTGAGCAATAAAACTTTCCTGTCGTCGTTTCCACTTTCGACCGAGATCATAAATATAAGACTGAACTCTGAAGGAAAAGCCGGCATATACACGCTCAACGATACTACTTAAACGCTCAACGATACTACTTCACCAACGATACTACTTAACTATTAAAACTTGGATGCGTATTTATATCAATGTCTTTGATTTCTAGAATCGTGGCGCTATTATTACTTGCGCGTATATCAAACGAACGACTTCCGGCCGTAACAGCGAGAATGTCGCAAATACGCAATATGAAGAAGACTTCGTCACGCAAACGTGAAGTTCGCAACTTCCGATGTTGTTTAACGTCAATTAATCGATACGAATTAACACGTCGAAAGTTCGTTTTACACTACTGACTGAGCACTTGAGTCATTATGACGCAAACCACGGCGCAAGCGGAAGGGCAGTGCACTGATCAGTCACAATTTAATCAAAACAATTTAATCACATTGAAGTCTCAAGTGCTGTCATATTGTGCTGCAGGGTGCGCGAATTTGGCAACAGGTGGTAGTATCAAATTTTATTACATCTTAAATTTTATTACATCTGGTCCATGTGCCACGCGCGCTGCTGCCGTAGCTGTTGTGCAACATTGTGCGCGCGCTGCGCGCAAAAACCGATTTTTGTGCGCGCCATTCAAGAAAAAAGGGCGTGTCTGAAAAAAATGCGCGCGGAAGATCATCTTCCGCGCGCATAGCAAAGAATGAAGTCTGGAATACAGGTAAATAAATTAGTATTCTCAGTATTCAAGGATAGTACACTGTGAGTCTGTATTGAGCGAAGGCCATTTTATTTTAACTTTTAAGTGTCTATATAGATAAACTTCTTCCGTGAAGTGTTCTGAGCAAACAACTGAACCAAAACGTGGCTTCCATTGGTCTCTCTTCCGCCGAATAAAGTCCAACCATTTCTTTCGCCTGTTTTTCGCTATTTGCCAATTATCGTCCCAATAAGGTATACGATATAAAGATATACCTTTTGTCGAACTTGCCGTGTTGTTACAGCCATAGATAACACACCGTTCCGGCATTATCTTGAAGAATGCAACAGATATTACCAACGAAACGATATGTTTTTATTAGGAAAGGCGGCGTGCATGCAAATTAGGTTCCTGAGTCCCAGGCCTCCAAGCACAACGGATTTTTTTCTGAAAAGGCCAAAATTGCCATATTTAGAGAGGTCTATATCTCAGTAACTATTGAACCAAATAAAAAAAGGTTGTAGAACTTATTAACTAACTTTTTGTGCTCTTTTCAAATCCGTGAAGATCCCACAAGTGATATAGGCACTTTAACACCAGCAACGTTTTTATACCAGCGTACAACACAGCTCCCGGAAGAAGAAACGTGGAGAGTCAAAGAGAAAGATCTCAGGAAACACGCCAAATTCTTGAAATCCTGCAAAGATAGCCTATGGAAACGATGGCAACGAGAGTACATGAGAGCCCTGAGAGGAGAGGCATAACATAACTCACAAGATTAGCAAATTTCAACCAAAGGCAGGAGACGTCGTCATCGTCAAAGCTGATAGTAAGAACCGTGGGACTTGGCAATCGTAAAATAAATCTACCCAGGGAAGGATGGAGCAATCTGAGGAGTCGAGCTCAAGACCGTGAATGGATTCATTGAACGACCTGTGCAAGTCTTATATCCGCTCGAACTTGAATGTGATAACCAACCAACAACAGAGCAACCACAACTAAATCCAAGAGCCGTTGAATTTCGCCCAAAAAGAGACGCAGCAGCCCAAAAGGAGTTGCAGCAGCGCTACGGATGAGACAAGTCCAGGAAATAGAAAACGAAGACTGGTGATTTGCACGATGAACATTAAACATTTTTGTAGTGTATGAGAACATTTCAAGTGACATTGTTAGTTTATATTTCCGTAATAACTTAAGATTTGTATCTCAGTTCAAAGTTTGGCATATGTATCCCAATAGGGGAGTACATATGGGGGAGTGTGTTGCGGAGTGGGGAGATTCCCGCACTTTTTTCCAGAATGTTGTCAATTTCATGTGGTCTTTTGTTCTGTTTGTGTGTCTTGTGACTAGGACGTGTAGAACTGTCGTGTTTAATTCTGATTTAAATATATCAAAGAAATCTTCAAGATAAACAATATTGTATAGAGTTCTGGGGAGGCAGGGAATCTACTATAATACGTGGGGGCTTGTGGAGTGAAAGGCAAGCATTGATCCCTTTTCCAGAATGATGCCGCTTTGCTTAGTTAAAGCAAGAGGAAAGACTGATATTGAAACCCTCTGGAGCCAATGCTAGAATTGTTTCCCTTGCATGTCTCATGATGGTGTTGCTGTCTGCTGCACGATAAAGAACCGTGTCAATAAGTCTTGGGTGACTTTCTAACCCACCTCCAGCTCTATAAAACTGATCCCCCTCGCCAAAAGCAAATTCAAGGATGCCAGCAAGATCTCGAAAATCTTCACTCTTTAAATGTCCCCCCCCTCCCTTTGCATATGTGACGCAGCTTTTCCATCTTCATTTTTTGCAGCAGCCTATACTTTTTCTTCCTCTTTGCTTCATCAGTGAGTGTAGTATTGTCAGTTTCTTCTACACGTTTCTTCATTTCTTCAAATAATTTCAAATTGAGGGTCACAAGATCTTTTGAGCGTTTGAAGCTTCTTTTGTCTTGAACAGTAGCTACATTTGCCATGAAGGTAGCACTTGTAATTTTTGATAATATAGCTTTAAATGTGTCTCTGTCTCGCTTACTATCGAGATATTGCATTATTGCATCATAATCGCTGGCAATAACCTGTTTGACTTTTTCGTTAATTATTTTCTGATCCATTTTTTCGATGTTCTGTATGGAGTTCAATAATTTTAATACTTCACCAGTCCCATTATTTTCGACTATGTAGCCTCTCCCTTCAATATAGATCTGCGCTACATTTAAATGTTTCGACATCATCTCCAACAAACGTGCAGATTCAACGCGGCCAGACTCCGTTAATCCTTTCATTTCTTTATATATTTTAGCAAGATTTTGAGTCGCTACTATCGTGCCACTCTCGATTATGTACTTTGCAAGGGATATCATTGTACTTAAATGTTCTTGCTGTTTCAATTATCCAGCTGCGCTAAGCTTCTCAACAAGCACATCGACATTCTGGTTGAGAGTCCCTTTCACAGATCCACAAACAAGAAATTTCATTTCGTTATCTTCCATGGTAACACTGCTTCTCATTCTTTCTTCTGATCTGCCCATGTTGGCAACAGCATCACTCCCTTCTCGTGATACCATTGAAATCCTGGCCCCAACCAAGGTAGTAATTCCTCTGGTTCTTCAATGACTTGTTTATCTTGATCTTGTTCCAGCGTTGAAACGTCGATACTCACCTTTCCACGATCCTTTTCCTGATCTACGGAAGGCTAACTGGCTCAGCTTTGAAATACGAAGCAAATTTCACAGCTGTAACCGTCTTTTCTTTGGATATGTCGGTCGGCTTTGCTTCCATTGAAACTGTCGCTGCTCTTTTGAAACTGTCTGCTTTCTCCTATGTACTTTGATCTTGGAATACATATCAGATTTCTTAGCACGGTGTTTCGACGAAACAAACTCTTCAGGTTGCTTGTTGGGAAAAGAGGTATTGGGTGGTATACTTGGGCTGCTTTTATTGGTGGTAGATGCAATCGTCGAGGATATTTTGGCTGCTGTACTCTCCTTTTTGGGTGGCTCTTTGAATCCACTTTCCGGAATTGATGGAAATTATTTTTCAGATGATTTTGTTTCTTCACAGTGTTTGGACGAAACAAACTCTTCAGGTTGCTTGTTGGGAAAAGAGGTAATATCCTCGTCAGAGGTATTGGGTGGTATACTTGGGCTGCTTTTATTGGTAGTAGATGCAATCGTCAAGGATGTTTTGGCTGCTGTACTCTTCTTTTTGGGTTGCTCTTTAAAGCCACTTTCAGGAATTTACGGAAAATATTTTTCTTTAACTTGCACAAATGGCTGTTTGTTGTGGATGGGGAGAGTTTTCGTGAATGTTGGAGTCGTTGGTACAGGGTGAGTTTTGGAAACGTTGACTTGTTTATTGCTCATACCAAACTTCACAGCATCTCTGTAACTCATAGGCGTAGGTGCATTAAATCCATGAGCGGCTTTTACCAGAGGGACGAAATGGTTGGGTCGCCAACCATGAAGTGGGGATTGATGCGTTCTCGTCCACATTACGCAAACCAAATATTTTGCCTGATGTGAAGCGCCACCACTACCAACATTGATTAAGCCTTCTCTGGGGAAGAACATACCATGCAAGGCATTTGTAATGCATGACATGACGGGATATCTGGGTACACAGATTGGATTGGTTTGGCGATAACGGAGGCAAGGGCGAGGATATGAAATTGGCTCGAGAAAGCGAACGATTTTGCTGTTTCCTGTGCCAGGACATCGATTGCTTGAGCAGCATTGGCGATGTTTCCACGGTAGGTGTCTTCAGGTTTTTGATCACATAGAAAAATGTTCAAAATCGATGATGCTTGATGTGGTTCAGTTTACCAGCAGGTACATGTAATTACAACTACATCGGTGTCACAGGTTCTTGCTTCGTTTAAGGTAGCAAGATCCCTCTGAATACATTTTTAATACCATACAATATAACAATTAACCCTTACAACCATTTGATAGAACATATGACAAATAATATTTCCACACAAAAATTTTGCATAAATTATGCAAATTAGCTGACGAAATGGCCGCCGATTGGTCAAAATCGGGATATACTTCAAACAAGATTTCTCAGGCAGTTTTAGAGATAAGGTCCTGAAAGTTTCTGAGTTTATAGCTTATATACTAAGGCATATTCTGGTGGTAGCATTTTCAATATAAACGTTCAGCTATTTTCTGACATGCTTTTTTCTTTTTTTTTCAATTTCCACCACCTAAATTATATTAATTATGTCAGATAATTCAACAAGTATGAATCAGATTCAAAATTCCTACCACCATTCCCTAGATATTCCTGTTAGGAGTCTGTGGTGAAACTTTATTGAAATATATGGGAAAATGAGGGAGAAATAGTGTTTGGAAAATGGCAAATTTGTTTGAAGTATATCCAGATTTTGACCAATCGGCGGCCATTTCGTCAGCTAATTAGCATAATTTATGCAAACTTTTTGTGTGGAAATATTATTTGTCATATGTTCTATCAAATGGTTGTAAGGGTTAATTGTTATACTGTATGGTATTAAAAATGTATTCAGAGGGATCTTGCTACCTTAACAATTTTTCATAATCACTGGGAACATTGGTCTTGAGTGATCAGTGACAATAACAAACAAGCATAATGTAGTATTGTATATAGAGTATCTTCAGACAACCGTTAACATTGAAGGGGACATCCTCCTGCCCAAGGCCTTCACTTGCGTGGGAATGGGGGAAAACTTTCCTTAGCTAAAATAATTAAATATAAATATTTATATTACAAATAATGAGGCCTCAGCAAAGACGATAACAATGTCTAAAAATCTGTGGACAAAGGTGACATTGTTGTTGTGTGGAGAGTAGACTTGTACCAACAAGAGGTTCTCTGCCAACTCAATGACAGCTACCATCAAATTAATCCACACTAGCGAATTTTCCGCAGAACGCCCGTTAGGTTTTCCTCCCTAAAATTAATAAATCTAACAATCCTGGCAGGTCGATTCATTGTTTCTGCTTGTTGTTGCACAGAGTTCATTTCCAGTTTTCTAGACAATGTAATGTCTCCTTTGGTTAAGAAGTTGCCTTCTTATATCGAAGATAGTGAAAATGCCTTGCACATTTTCGACCAGTTGCGTTTCAGTAGTTCCAATAAATTTATTTTAACCATGCACGTCAAGTCCGTCATTCCCCATCGTGATTGCCTTTAAGCTCTTAAGTTTTTCTTTGATCAACACACCATTTAGAACACTGCACACTCGTGTTACTTCGCTGAGCAGAACTAGCGCTTACCCTTACAATGAGGTGGTGCATGCGAAACTATCGTTATACGGATGGAAAATACCAAAGTTGGCATAGACCTTTCCTTGATAATTGCAGCAATTTTAGAAGGGCTGCCACGAAATCGGACATGACCATGTTGTGGCACCCCTTCTTAAATTGTTCCTACTATCAAAACCAATCACCCTATCCCACCTCATTATTAACAATATTTCTTTTAATACTATCAGCAGATAAAAATTGAATGAAATTTCGGATATGTAATAAGATCGGTAATACTAAATGTTTCTCAAAATTCAAGGCAATTTCGTCGATTATTTCACTCATATGAAATAGGGTCATTTTGAGCATGGACCCTACCTATATGCAACAGTTACACTTCGTTCTGCATGTAAGATTTTCATATGAATAGAAAGATTTTATATTTCTTTCTGAAATTTCCAATACTTAATAAGATTGGTACCATTAGATTTGTCTCAAAATTTCGAAATAGTTTCACTGGGGAAATTCAACATGATTATTAATCACGCCGTTTGTTAATTATTTAAACCAAGTTTAGACTTGCAAAAGTCGTTGTTTTTTTACAACGACTTTCTTAAACCCTCTATAAACTTAAAGAAAAATAAAAAGAAAGAAAGAAGAGAAAGCAGAACTTTTTAATTCTTATTTCTGCTCTGTGTTCCTTCCTCCAAGTTCCGAGGAAAATACAGCTACTACTCATTCTTCTTTTCCTCTGAGGACTAACATGCAACTATCTGAAATATCTCTGAGTGTAGATGAAGTTATCCTTTTTTTACCAGTTTGGACACATCGAAGGCATGCGGCCCCAACGGGATCCCATCATGCATCTTGAAAGAGTGTAGTCAGCAGATCGCGCCAAGTCTTTGTGAAATCTTCAACCACTCGCTCCAGTTTGGGCGCCTTCCATCTCAATGGAAAACAGCAGATGTTACACAAAAAGGACCACAAAAAGGACCTGAAACAACCTGCTGAAAATTACAGACCAATCTCACTTCTGCCCATCCTTAGTAAAGTATTGGAACGCTGCGTTTACAATAGGCTCTACTATCACATTATTCATCTTATTACCAGGTTACAACATGGGTTTCTGAGAAATCGTTCCTGTGTTACACAGCTTCTCTCAGTTCTTCACAACATCGGAAAATTGTTGTTGTATGTTTTGTCTATTGTTTTGTATGTCTTGCGATTCATTTCTAGGTTTATTTGTTATATAGTTTGCTCGTTAAATTCGCTTAGTTTGTGTGAAGATCTGTTACTATTTTGTTACGTTTGTCGCTGGTCTGTGTTCAAGCCAGTTGGTTGGTGTTTATTTGTGAAATGTTTACTCGTATGGAGAACTTGCTGAAAATTGCAATTAATTTCTAGCTTTATGTTTTATAATATAGCGTTTCACCGGTTGACTGTAGCTGCTGTAATTTTGTTTGAAGTGCCTGTTTCTGTGAGTGATAAGTTCGTTATTGTTTGCTTTGTTTTAGTATGGTTCTTCAAAGAAAAGGGTTCCGTCTCCAGGCAAGGGCGTACTTTATTTTCAGCAGTTTGCCTGCAATTTCGTCAAACCGTACGACGCCACCGACTCAGCTCCTCCCCAGGCTACTGTATTGGGACGTCTGAAAGCATTTAATTGAGAGTTGTTGATAAGGCCAAAGGTTGGGGTGTCGGAGCTGTTGGCTTCTATTGAAGGGAAATTAAAAGCAGATATAAAGAGTGGGCCGTCATTTGCTGAGGTGGAAGGATTAGAGAAATTGCAGGAGAAGTTGGGGAACCTTACTAAACGCGTTAGGTCCCTTGAACAGGAAGGATGAGGGTGGGGAAGCTGCACCTAGCAATATTAAGGCAATGCTAAAGTTCATTTTGCAGAACAATGAGGCTGTAGATGAGGAGGCTTTTGTTCTGGGATCGAATCTATATACCATGAGTATAAACTATCTTGTGGCCAGGACGTTATTTCGAAACCCTGACAAATATGCCGAGATGGTGGCCAGTGGTGATGGACAGGAGAAACAATTTTAAGGGGGATCCGTCAGAAAAGGTATGAAGGAATTTTTGATGGCGACATGTGTTGGTCGTGGAATAAAAAAGGCGAAATTAATAAAACGGTCGTTGGTCGAAGAACTAGAGAGTAGCGAGGAGGAGGAAGTTGTGGCAAAGAAGAAGCAGAAGAAAGATCGGCAAGAAGAGGATGAGCAAGAACAGGAGGATGAACTAGAGAGTAGCGAGGATGAGGTTAAAGTTGTGGCAAAGACGAAGAAGAAGCAGAAGAAAGATTGTCAAGAGGAGGATGATGAGCAAGAACAGGAGGAAGAGCAGGAAAAGGTTGAGGAGGCGAAGGGTAGTGGCAAGAAGAAAGAAAAGAAGAACAGCAAGATCGGACCTGTACATCTTTTCCATCCAGAAGAGGCGTTTGTATGCAACGTGAGGGCATATATCTCTAGTGTTCTTCCTGCTCTTTCGTGCCGCATGGATTTTCAATTAACCAATGGTAGGTCCATGGTTTTACGTTATGTAACGAATGACCACTGTATTCGACTCGCGTGTCTCCATATCAAGCTGCGTATCGACTATTCGTTAATAACGAAATAATTAGGAATAACGGAAACAGTCGTGCGATATGACAAACTATACATGGTTGTATTCCAAATAAATCAAAACAGATCCAGCAATGTAAAAGGGATCCGAAGGTTATGGCAAATGAATTCAATGAATATTTCTCAACAGTTGGTGCGAAGACCTTCGATGCGATTAGAACTAAAGCTAATGAGTTGAATGTTCCCATTATTACCTCTATTGTTACCCCAAATCCTTTCGCTGAAAAGGAATAGTTCTTCCTAAATCGAATCACCAGGGAAGATTTTGTAAAAATTGTTATGGATATACCCTCAAATAAGTCCCCAGGTGCAGACAAAATATCAGCTAAAGATTTAAAGACATGTTTAATTCCTATATTAGAACCATTAAGGAACATACTTAATATGTCATTCTCTACTAGTACTTTTCCTGATGGTCGGAAATTTGCCGAAGTCATACCTCTGCCGAAAGAAGGGAATCAAGAAATAGCAAACAACAACAGACCAATTTCTTTACTGTCTCTATAAATTCGAAAATATGTGAAAAGGCTGTTTTTAACCAATTTTCTGAATATTTACATAATAACATGTGACTTACTTGCCATCAAAGTGGAAACAAGAAGAATCACTCAACTGAATCTTTGAACATAGCTGTAACAGATCATATATTGGAAGCAATAGATGAGAAAAATTACTGTTCTTATACTTCTTGACCTAAGTAAAGCATTTAACAGTATAGATCATTATCTTCTGCTACGTAAACTTCAAAATAATGGTGTATCTATACCAGCCTTGGCGTGGTTTCAACAGTTATCTTACGAACCGAACCCGAGCAGTTAGAATTGGCATAACAACATCCAACGTTCTTCCAATTAAAACAGGGGTTCCACAGGGATCAGTATTGGGACCTTTGTTGTTTAGCTTGTTTATAAACGATCTACCTACTATCCCATTGTGTAGTAATTTGGAATGTTACGTTGACGATTCAAAACTTTACATGTCATTTCAACTTGATGAGATAAATCGTGCAGTCGAAGTGATCAACGAAGACCTTACAACTATTACAAAATATCTGTGTAACAATAATTTACTTGCCAATCCAGACAAGACTAAAATTATCTTCTTTGGTTCTCCACAGCTTTTACACAAGATCCTGACAAGATCCTGAGTACCATTCATTTAGAATTTATGGGTAAAGAAGTATACCCTTCAGAAACTGTAAATGATCTTGGGGTTACTTTAGATGGAGTATTATCATTTGATGAACACGTGTCACAATCGGTATCTAAATGTATGAACAAATTGTATCAAATAAACCGAGTAAAACATCTCTTCGATAGACCTATCCTGGTAAAGATAATCCAAAGCTTAGTATTTGGTAAACTATTTTACTGCTCGAATGTATGGTCAACGACCAGCCAAGCGAACAAGAAAAAATTACAAGCAGTACAGAACTTCGCAGCTAGGATTGTCACTGACTTGAGAAAATACGACCATATTACTCCATCGCTGAAAGAGTTAAAATGGTTACCTATTGACCAAATGTTGTTTATACGTGATGCTATTATGGCATATAAATGCGTCAACAATATTGGACCTCGCTATTTATGTGACAAATTTGTAACAAGATCCGAAATATGTAATCGAGTAACCAGACAAAATATAGAACAGCGACGGGTCAACGGTCCTTTTTATATCGTGCAACTACAATTTGGAATTCCTTAAGTACAGATCTAAAAACATCATCAGTATTTAGTTTTAAACGAGCTTTGAAAAAAGAACTTCTTTTTAACTTCTTAAATGAATAGATTATTTTATTATAAATTTTTATATCCTGTTATATAGTTATTCTTTGTATATTATTGTTAAACTTTTTATAATCAATGTATTAAAACATGTATATAGATTAATATGTAAATTAGTGCTGAAAAGCCCCTTTGGGGAGCAACTAATAAATATGTATGTATGTATATGTAGCCATGTGAGCCGGAGATGTGGCTTCGTTTGTCGTCTATGAAATTTTCGAACACAATAGGAAATAAGACCCATGAAAGATATTAGTTGAGAGAAACTCCATGTCACTTTTGGAATGGTTGATGTCCGTTAACCATGTTTCCTCAAAACCGTATAAGGATGGTAATACTCTGGTTTCAGTAAAAACGGTTTCACCGTTTTCAGATGAGTATTTTTTTCAATTTCCCCTCATGAATCAACCACACCGATCTGTTAAGGAAATTTATCATTGTCGTCACGAAGAGCTTCCGTTAAAGGTTCGTTTTTTTGCTTCAGCTGTTATTTCATTTCCTTCTGTATGACAAGATCGAGAGGGAATGCGTGTTTTTTTTCGAAAAAGAAGGCCATAGGGAATATATTGATACATTGTGTTGTCATGTTTCCAGTTTGAATGGCATTTGGCATATGTGGCGAAGGCAGATTTTTACTCCTGGTAGTTTTGATTGTGGGAATGATTGTTTATTGGAAATGAAGTTAGATGAACATCAAGCTGCAATTGCAGGGGGATAATGAACAGTTTGTACGCACGTGACGTCTTTTATGAGCAATTCGGGAATTTTAATGATGATTTCACTGATGTAAGTGATGATGATACGGATGAAGAAGAGAATGATGAGGCTGAAGGGTATGTAAATGTACAAGGGAGTAAGAATGTTTCTGGATGTGACTGGAGGAAGTTTACGCTAATTACTGGGAAACCGGGAACAGGTAAATCTGAAGTTTTGAAAGAGATAATCAAGCGTTGTATCGAGGAGAAACGTAATATTCTTGTTATACACAGCAATGCTAGCAGGTAAATATCGAGATATTTTTCAGGAATCTATAGATAGTGACACAGTACACAGTGCTTTTACTTTTCCAGTGAAGTCAAACCAACATGCTTCTATCAATTGGCATATTGGTACTTTGGATATTGTAATCGTTGACGAAGTGTCAATGATACCGAAGAAAATTTTTCAACATATTCGGACAATATCGGAGGTTACAATACGTCCAATTGTTGTCGTTGCTGGAGATGATCGTCAGTAACAACCTATAGAGACAGTCGAGGGAATAACTTGTAGTGTTGATAGCATATTGCAGGATGAAGAATTTTCTCGTATGGTCTATCACCATAATATCGTAAAACAGTATAGGACCGTATAGGTGTGTCGATGGAAATTATAAACGTTTTTTGGAACACATACGATATTGGCAGCCATCTCAGAAATTGTTAGATACTATGCAGGAAGGACAGGTGATATGCTTAGAATCGGAACCTACTGATAAGGATATAGTGAAGGTGATTCTAGAGAACAAGGATGCCACGTTTCTGACAGTTTCAAGACGTGGTTCGCTTAGAGTGAACAAGGCGGTTATTGGTTAATTATGTGCTGACGAGAAGCCCTTAGCTGTTGTGCAATGTGATCATGATGTCGAGCCCACGCCTATTTATAAGAATATGAGAGTTATTATTACGCAAAATCGTGATAAGGCCAATAGCGTAGTTAACGGTCAAGAAGCAATACTTAATTCAGTAGAAAACGCAACAATATTTTTAGAACTGCCTAATGGTAAGATTGTAAATGTTTATCCCGTGACATCCATGACAGAAGATAAAGGTTCCTTCACGTGTTATCTGTTGACAATGTGTAAATCTTAGGGACAGAACCTTAAGACGCTTATTTTGTGGTTTGATTGTTCTAAAGTTCCAGCAGGAACAGCCTACATGTCGTTATCTCGGATTAAACGTGAACGCGACCTTATTGTCATGACCTCAATTTTAAGTGCACATTGTAAACCAGCTTGATGTTACCAATAAATGTTATCAATTTCTTAACAATAAATTATTTTTTCCAGTAATTTCAATTGGTAATACTTTTTAACTTTTGGATATGTCATGGATAGGAGGCAGCTAATGCACTGAAGTAATTTTGTCATTTTATCGTTTGCAGTTTTAGACAGTTATTTTTGTGATGTACTAAGTTTCACGTTGTTTAAATTAATGTGTAAAATAATTTTTAAAAACAACCAAAAATATAAGTGTTATAAGTAACTTTGACTGTATTTAAATTGGTGTGAAAAGTATTAAAGAAAAAACCAAAAATATAAGTGTTAGTAAATTTAACAGTGTTTAATAGAACAGCCTATGTGTCGTTATCTCGGATTAAACGTCAACGCGACCTTATTGTCATGACTTCAATTTTAAGTGAACATTGTAAACGAGCTTGATGTTACCAATAAATGTTAGCAATTTAACATTTGGATATGTCATGGATAGTAGGCAGTAATGCAATGAACTAATTTTGTCATTTTTTCGTTTGCAGTTTTAGACAGTTAATTTTGTGATGTACGTGTATACATGTAAATGACTAAGTTTAACGTTGTTTAAATTAATGTGTCAATGTGTTATTAGTAAATTTAACAGTGTTTAATATGATGTGGAAAACTGTTAAAGCGAAGAAACCCAACTATATGAGTGTTGTGACTAAGTTTCACATTATTTAATGTGAAATATAATTAAACTAGAAATACGTTATATGCAACACCCCTCACCCGCTTATCCCAACACATTTATAGCTGTGGCAGCATTTGATGTGGTGGGGTTTGAAAGACCAGCAGTCGTGAAAAACCATGCCGTTTGCTGCAATTTGACAGGATTGAAAGTGTCAACTTCAACTAGCTCGCCTTCTTCGTACAGCTTCTCAACGACTTCTTTTGTCAATGGTTGTTTGTGGACAATTTCGCCTTTTTTATACTGTTTGAAACTTTTATAAAGCGTAGTTGCTAATTTACTGCTGTAATACAGTACTGTAGTTCTTTTACTTGAATTAGGTATTAGCCCATTTATTTGCAAAACTGAATACATTTGCAGTGGACAATATCTCTGAGAGCTTTGTGTTGTTTGAATTTAATTCTTCCATAGGACATCACTAGATAGCGTTAACTTTTTAAGTTTTTGGGTGCAGTACCTGGCACCTGCACTGAACAGAATAGTGGGGAAGTTTACTGCTGTTTCTACCATAAATCACTAAGAAAGAAATTATAGTACTTGTCTCACACTATTGATGATTCATCAAGGCTAGCGAGAGCAAAACTCAGGCCCACGACTGACATGTGTACCCCTCCCCTAAATTTCCATGAGATGTATGAATGATCCCTTAATAGCAACTATATATTTTACTTATACCTCACCTTTATAATGTTAGTATATATTTTATTGATACCTCATACCTTTATAATGTTATTGTATGGTAGTAACAGTACAGCATAATATACAATTATTGGATGAGGGTGAGCATCATGATATCAAGAATGATCCAGACCGAGGTCAATGTTATCTGCCAAAGCAGATAAGTTTGACAAGGTCTGGATAACTCTTAATATCATGCATAAGTCGAATCCAATAATTGTTTTATTATACATTGTTCAAGATAGTCTTACTAAAAATATACAAACAAATCTACTACAGGCATTTTTTATTTTGTAATTTTTGCACGCTTGGTCCTAGTGACGTCATCAACTTTCCTGACATGAAGTTTCAAATACGAATTTAACAGATTATTTAACACAACAACAATATGCACAATTTATTTTCGCTTGTGCGACACACGTTGCAAGAAATAGGACATAAAGGCAAGCTGCCAGTAACTGCATGTTTAGATTGTTATGCTGAACAATGCCTGCTACTTTGTGACAGAATTGTATTGTGCCCTTTCTGTCTACTTTTCGCTTTTTAAGAATATGCCATATATATTGCCAAATACAGTGGACATTGAGGGCAGCAGTGAAATCACCTATGAACTTGTCTGTTTGCTCTCGTTCTATACTTTGGTTTGTTTCGAATCTCACAACTTGCAATAACTGCATGTTTAAACGAGTATCCCGAAATATGTTAACTTTTTTTGATAATTCCTCTAAACAATTTTTTTTGGTTTATTTTTAAATTTTTTAAACTTAAGGGAACATCCTCCTATTTCATTGAATTTCGTAGTAACTTCAGTGAAAAGTTATTTTCTGCATTTACTAGCCAGTTGGCAACTTTCCGGACATGAAGTTGCAACTACGAATTTAACAGAATATTGAATACACAACTACGTGCACAGTATTTAATCTATGCAAGAAATAATGGACATGAAGGGCAAATAACTGTACTTTGAGATGAGTCTAGCAAAACATGGGGTCATCACCTACCTATACTATCAAGTTTTGTGATTGGTTGATTAAAACAATAAAACAATAGAATCAACCACAACCTAACCACTTTTGTTCCATATAGCCAATCGCAAAACCTGTTCATTTTAGGTACGTATTTACTGAAAACATGCGTTCTTAATGTCAGAATTGCATGGCCCTTTCTGTCCATTATTTCCCTCCATTTCCCTCCATGATGAACGTCAGAATTATTTTTTTAATTTATTAAAGTTTTTATATAAAACAACAGCCATGCAGGGCAGAGGCGAAAGGATAGATGAACTAGTTTCTACGATTGCTCCCTACTTCAGTTTGTTTCCCTACATCTCGCAATTGGCAATAACTGCATGGTTGAAACGACCATTCCGAAATGTGGCAAATTCTTCATGTGATATCGTGCCCTTCATGTATACTGTTACAACAACAAATATTTTTGGTTATTTTAAATGTTTTTAAATGTTTTTATTTAAATGTTATTAACGTCTACTCGTTAGTAGATTTTTTTAATTTTTATTTATGCTTCTTCACTTGTTCACTTTTCCACGGCTGGTGGTGGTGAAGGTGGGTTAGCCTCGTCATCCGAAGACAGCAGTTCTCTGCCAGCAGTTTCCTTTTGGATGGCATACAGGCTGATGAGGATTTTTTGGTGGACTCACCAATGCAGGTGGCATTTAGGAATTTTTTCAGGCCTTGGTACCAACCAACATTGGTACCAACCAACATTTCTGTAAATTATCTGGGATTTCTAAAAAAAATTTCACAATGGTGTAGTGTATCGCCGTGGAATACATCGCTGCCGCAACTTTGCACATCTGCGCAAAAAACTCATCCACTTCGTCGTCTTCGCTGTACACCATTGCCAATAATTTTTTTACATCGTCCTTGGACGGCACTTCCTCCGTTCTGTTATTCAGACAGGTTTAAACTTTGAAGTAATGGCTTTAGTGTTTCCACATTCTCGCCCACTACTTTCCCTCCAAATCTTACATTTTCTCCTTCCAAAAAATTTAAATTTTCGACCATTGTCGAAGCAAATTCGCTCATGACGATTTTTGCCCAAGTCAACTGCTCGCAACAGTGCGGGTTGAGGCGATGGAAGGTTGTTTCCTCGTCTGGCGCTTGGTCGGCTAGACTGTAAAGTCTTAGATAGCAGACTGGCTCTTCTTATGTTTGTACATCTACCGAAAAAAAATAACGTGTAAAGTCAATATATGAAACTCAAATTTACCAGTTAAAATAATCGTACAGCGTTCGTGAAACAAATATCGTGGAATTTCAGGTTTTGTCGCCATTCGCAGCTAGCTCCAATTAATCCTGTTGCTGTTCAGGAAAATGATGGGGGTAGAAGGGTACTTTATCCATTACGCATTGCGTATGCAACAACGATGTGCAAGGCACAGGGGCAAACATTGCGAAAAGCGGTTCTGTGGTTTGACATTGACGCCATTCAGCAGGGTGGTTAGTTGCAATGTCGCGTGTAAAATCCAGACAAGATATTTACTTTTTGACATTTTTGAAACTTGCTTATTTTCAACCTGTTCGCCAGATTGATTGTATCGTGCCGAACGACATCTATCAAGTATTAACCAGGACATAAATTATTAGTGATTTTATTAAAACAATGACAATTATTAATTAATAATTCCTATATATGAATTCTTAATATATATATAATTATGAACATAATATAACTATTAATTTGATTGACTGAGAATAGTGTTGTTTGAAAGCTTGAGCAGAATTGTGTGATTTTGGACGCGTTCAACTATGCCCGCTTGCCCATTGACGATGCCGTTTCTTTTGTCCCTGTTCTGCGTTACCGGCATAAACAGCAGTGGGTTCACGTTCGCAGTCTAGCTGTGCAACAGCTAAAGGCGTTGCGTTGTCAAACAGCTTTGTCGCCATGCGATCGTTAACAGTGTCCACAACGTCGTATTTGGGTGCTCCTCGAAGGCTCGTAGTATGTTGTCTTCAGTGGCTTGACCGCTGGTCGAGATGACGTGACCGTATCTAGCAATTGTTCGCACAGTTGAACAAAATGTGAATACCTTGCCAGGGTGGACGTTACAAGGTATGCGTATGCGTTCTCTCATCACACGTTGGTCGGCGTTTTCAATGGCAAGTATCTTGTCTTTGACTGAATGTGGCAAAGAAACTATTCTAACTAATGAAGTTTTCATTCGATAGCCTTCGCATGTATTTCGTATGGACCGCAATAAACGTAAATGATTGTAAAAATTTTACGTCGTCACCTGAGAGATTTCTCAAGGCCACTGGAATATTTTTGTATTGCGCGGTTATGTATCTTTCTTGGGCACATCCGCAAGACTTTGTATTTGTATTTTTTGGCCGATTAGAAAACGTGCAGTTCAAGATGTTTCTCGACAGGCTGCTGGAAGTGGAGCAATATGACCATTGACCACGTGGAAAATTTTGCCCAGAACACTAAGTTCTTAGAGACATTATTGACTGCGTTGTTTCCAAACAGGTCCTTTCCAAACTTGAAGATTCTTTCAAATGGACTTCATAAAGTTTCCAACTTTCTCATTCTATTGTTAACATTGTTTGAGAGTTTAGCTGTTATACTTTGAGTATTTTTATATCTAGCGCCGTAATACTGATCATGGCCAGAACTGCGCATGCACGAAATTTGCTCCTCAAAATGGCGACCTGTTGCCTATGTTTTATGTATTGGAATATTAATTATTATTGAATAAATAATTTTCTGCGTTTTGTTGGGCAGAATCTGTCATACTGCCAATATCCAGCCATTTTAACAACACAAATGGTCAATAGAAGTAATACTCGCTCTGCTTTTCGCAAATAATATAAGCACATTGTCTTAGTTAATACCTTATCAAAATGTCTGATATCTCTGTGAAACAAACTGTTAAAGCTATGCATTCTCCTCACTGTTTCGATATCGATCAAATTCTGAATATCATCTAAACTTCGAAAATGGTGGAAGGAAGATCACAGAGGTATCAGAACGGCAGTAACGACAAAACCTGTCGGAGTTGAAGACCCACACCGAAAAAGCATTATGGTTTTCGAAAACGTTCGGATTGGACGTTCAAGATGTCAGCTTGTTGGTACAGCACACCTTCTCATACCAACCAAAGGAAAAACGAGCCTACAAGGAACTATCAGAGGAAGATAAACAAAAAGTGAAAAGTATCCTTTTCATTCTTGACAAATTTTCTATTGGATATGCCTCATATCACGAGTTGACAATGTTATGTGAAAATAGTGGGTTCCCAAGATCATACCTGATAAAGCAATGTAAAGATGAGATCAATAAGATGAACCATATTGTCCAGACTCCAGGCACAGCACAGGGGGCACAACTTGATTTTATGTCTGAATTGGAATCAGTTGAAGACATGGTAAGTTGACATGTTAAAAATTAAGACAAAATAAAGCCTTTGTCAATTTGATACAACATGCAACATTGTTACATCAAAATGTTGCAATCCTTTGACACCCCAAAATGGTGTGGTGAAATGTTGCATGTTTCTCTGAGGGATGAGCCATACCGGACAAGCAAATAAGACTCTACTTAGCTGGCTGGGACTAGTAAACAGAAGTAGCATTATTCTACCACCATATTATCCACCTGAAGTCAGCTATCAACCGGTGGTGAACACTTCACAAAATATTGGGGGGGGGCGAGACCAAAGGACGAGTAATTTTGGGTCTCAGAAACAGCATTTCCTGCATTTTGAGGGCACTTTTAGCAAAATACAAAGGCGCTTGGCGCTTACTTGCTGCATTAAATGCTATGAAGTTCAGTATCTTGCTTTCATGGTTAACAAAAATTGATACAGTATGAAAGATCGGGCGGATTCAGACAGGTTTGATCGGTTTATATAAACCTGTCAGATTTTTAAAACCTGTTCTAGTTATATACTTTAAAGCTGTGATTTAGAAATTTCTTTATAATTTTATATCATTTCTGACTTTATCATTATATTTTCAATTATAATTATAATTCGCCTTTTCAATATCCGGCGGTAATAACAATTTGCGTCCAGAAAGTCAGGGCAGGCTGGTGAAACACGATCTCTTATGAAACACGATCTCTTATGAAAGATGATCTCTTGCACAACGCACACTTCGCGATTCTTGCAAACCACTCGCAAATCACGCAAACCTATTGATGAAGGCCCACGAGTCACTGCAAACTGGTCAGTGTTGTCCCTGTGAGCGTACAAACCGGTCAAGATGCAATGTGATTGGTTGAATATCGCAGCAAACCGCTCACAAACCTGTCGGACGAGCAGTAGTCGAAGGAAGTTGAGGATGAATTGACGCCGTTGCCAAGCGATTGCTAAGGTTGCGAAACATTTCACTCACAGCTTTCTTTCATGGTTTCATGTCGGTTAAGAATGTTAATAAGGTTTTGTTTATTGCTCCTCCTTGGTAAGTTTTGTTTATACAGCGTCTGGTCGTCTTCAGTTATGGTTTACTAGTAAATCGTAGTGCTGTAGAGCTCTTTATTTATACTCTAATACTACGGCGAGTTATTGTTCGTCTTCGCCTTCGGTCATTCTCGACATCTCTGGAGATATCGAGAAAAATCCTGGTCGTGATGGTGAGGATTTAGTGAACACTGCACGCAAACGATCTGCAATTACAATATCGCAAGTCATGAACGAACCTAAGCAAACGGATTGTATTGGCGGAAGAGAATTGCAACGCTAAATGACATTGGATTATATCGGTTTCCTAATGCACAAAATCTGTGTCATATTTATATACGACTTATGGCCAAAAGGGTTATTAAAGGATAGCGAGTTGGTTGCAAGCATATCATCTTTATTCATACTCATAATACATAAATAAGCCTGAGCTATAGTTTGAAAGTTTCCGCCCCCCCCCCCCAG
The DNA here is from genome assembly GCA_035772405.1 of Chrysogorgia sp. JL179-B06. Classification (NCBI taxonomy): domain Eukaryota; kingdom Metazoa; phylum Cnidaria; class Anthozoa; order Scleralcyonacea; family Chrysogorgiidae; genus Chrysogorgia; species Chrysogorgia sp. JL179-B06. The sequence continues at coordinate 2,271,650 of JAYKKM010000075.1, read as the reverse complement.
ATAGTACACTACAAGCAAACAAGCAAGCCAACCTGTCAAGGAAAATGCTGTATCCGCCCCTGAGATGAAAGTCTTTTCAAAATTATTGGGGAGGGGGCAACGGCCCTTCCCCCTGGTGCCCACTGCTATTAACAATAGTCATCATGTCACAAGTTGCGTCATGTTTTAAGTCAAACTGTGAAAATATTTTATCGCAACAACCTTGAATGTTGTTGCACCCTAATGTTACAACTGATTAAGACTAAAAGTTAAAGTTATCCTGTTATATTTTTATTATATTTTTAGATACACCACCATCAAAACATCAATGAAGGGCTCAGCTCGAAACATCAGTAGTTCGTTCCTCTAAGACTAAGTTCTTGGCAGTTTACAACCTTTTTATCATATATATATATATTATTTATATAAAATATTATATATTGTAAATGTTATATTGTTAGTATTACATGCTCTTTTTACAAAATATACACTCAACTTCTCAGCATATAATATGGGAGCTTTTTGAATTGTTTCATTATCTCCCACAACAAAATCTTTCACAGATGATTTGCTCAAAAATGGCCTTATTTTCGTGGGGAAATCAACTGCTCATACTCTCCCCATGTAAATTCATGAAGTAATACCAATGATCTGGTATACTGGCAAACATATCAAAATCATCCTTTTGAAAAAGATAGGCTCTTCTTTCATTCGCTGGTTCACCTCTTCCACGTGTAAGGTATCGCCAAACATCAAGACTGAACAAAACATATAAATGAGCATCCACTCCAGATGATTTTAGCCCATGAAGTATGCTAGTGTGAAACGCAAACTCTAGACATCTCTGGCTGTGGATGATCATAGCTCCTGTCATAAATACAACACAGAATATTCCATTCAATTAATGTCAATAACACTTTTAAATATATACGTCAATTTTCTTTTCATTATGACGCATAATCGAAAGAAAAAATACCACATTTAACGTATTTATATAAAACTGTATACCTCTGTAAAGCCTCATTCAGATTTTCCTCTGGTTCCAATGAAGAGTGCCCGTTGGGTAACCAAGGACTGTTTTAAATTCGGGATATGTATATGAAACGTCATCCAATAATCCGCTCTCCTTCGAAAAAACTTGCTTGCCTTTTTTCTTTTTTTCTCAAAATAAATCTTGCTCAAATTGTGCAAAGCAGAATAAGAAATCGCTGGCTTTGCACCTTGTCACTGAGCATTAACGGCAGGCTCCATGGTTATAATTTCTGGCGATGACGTTGAATGGCGAACTTCTTAATTTTTCAGAAAAAGCACTTCCACAGCCATAGCATTTTTTAACCATTGGCTGGCTCTAGAAGCAGAACCTTGTATCTATTGGAAGACATCGTCGAGTGCCATAACAAACCTGCAGGATTATTGGTAGTATTGCTCTGCAGATTAAAAAAACTAGGTACCATAGGAATTTGCTGTGGTTGTGCTTGAGAAAGCTGAAAGAGGTGTAATGGAAGCTGCCAGTTGTGTAATGACGCTGCAGATGGTGCACTTATTTGACATTTCTGCACTTGTTGGTTCGTCCAATGCTGAGGAAAGGTAGCTGAGATGTCCTTTGCTCCTTAGGGAAGGTGGGTGTGGCACTAATCAATTGTGAACTGCTTGGTATTTCGCACATTGTGGAAACAGAAACAGCATGTGTTACATTTGTTTGACTGTAAACTGTAGTCGTATACGATGGCCATTGTATATCTTTCTTTTATTGGTATGGTGGGGAAAGTGAGATGATTTAGAATCGATAAGTAGTTTCTTTTTCTATTTCCTGTCAATGTTTTGACACTCGTCTTTCAGCAAAAGAAGGGCCGACCTCCTGTGTCGATCCATGTTGAAAGTTCTTTAATGTGATGTCTAATACCAATGAGTCAGAACGTCGGTTTGACAGGCATCAAGCATTGACAATTTGGAATGATCTCTGAGCCCAGCCTGCATGGATTAACCTCTGCTTGGTTCATCTGCAGTGTATCTTTTGGTGCAAAAGCATGGAATATGTATCCACACCTTGCATGCCAACAACAGACCTACTGTTCTAAAGGCTTTCTGTCCTCTTTATCTTTCACAAAGTTATCAATCTCTTTCTTGGCGGAATCGTACGCAACTGTGGTAGCACTTTAAAGCAGATTATCACAGAGGGATTTAAACTCCTGTGCACTATAAGCGTCCAGAGTTTTAGCCTTCTTATTTCTGCAGCACTTAAAATGAAATTTGCAGGTCTTGATACATGCTGAATCCCAAACACTTTAGAAATACCTGCCAGATTGGCCCCAGCCATATCGGCGCACCATCGAATGGGGTTAAATTTTACTGGTCTACATTTTTGTCCATGTTTAAACCTATTTTTGCTTTTGTGATGCTCGTTTTGAAAACATAGGAGGGATGGTCAGGATTTCCTCTTCTGTCATTGATCTTGTACACAAACAACTAGTCTTCTTGTCGCAATATTGTCACACCTTAAAATTACGTCCGAACGGTTCTATGGTTCCCTTTTTGTCAATGGCAGACTCCGTTTGATTTCAACATTATCCCAATCCATTTGCTTTTGGAATGCTGATAAGGTGAAGGTGGACTGTACTTCTGATATTCGGATTGTTTCTAACCAGTTCTTCAACACTTGACGTCCTTGAAACATACCGGTTTAATGGGACATGTGTGTTCTCCACTATGGTATACGGTAACCTTGTTAGTGCCATAACTTAGGTATTGTCGAGCATAACAAGATAAAAATTCTCCCTCATTGCCACAACCTTTGCATAATTGTATTTGCCCACCTTTTCCCTCGAATTGGGTTGTATTGGTTTCTCCATATTGAACCTTGAAAGGACAGTGATCCTCAGTACAATGGTAAAATCCTTTACAGTCGGAAAACCGAACCTGACTATGCCATCTTTCGCTGACGTTGTCTCCCATGTGTTGTCCCATCATCTTCCGAACTTTCGTCGCAAGAACTCTTGGACTTAATCTCATTCTTCACCTTTGGCTTTCTAGAAAAGAAAATATTTTGAATTATTTTATTGACTGTTCAGTGGTCAATTTTTGTCATACCGTGCATAATTCGCAAACAGCTTAACTGTTAAACACTAACCAGATATCAAAATAACTTCTCACACACCATTTAATGATACGAAAATTCAAGACGTGCATTGATACCGAAGGTGAATAAGCTATTTGTGTTAAAATTAAGGGTTGGGGTAAGCATTTTAATCATAACCGGTGAAAGTTATTTCCATATTCTTTGATTATATATTATTTTCGGGTAATACGTAATTATCCCGGAGTTAAACCGTAAGATTTCTAATTGTATTTAGTGTTTTCATTTTACCAGCATTCATGAAAGTTATCCAGTTCACAATAATCTAAATGGTGTTCTAGCTATCCATCGTGTGTACATTGTACATTGTAATACGTTTAAATGTTTCCTCGTGCAATGATTTCTTTTACTAGCAAATTTGGAATCATTTAGCCAGATTTTTATACTTTCGTAAGAACTGATATTTTCGCTACCAAATTTCAATGCATGTCGAAAATAGAGCTTTCTGAATTTCTAAGTACAGCAATCTCGGTAGCTTGCTTGTGAATGGCACTTGACTCTTTCTGCATATTATGTTTAAAAAAATTATTATAAACCAGTTCAGTTTCCTTTATATTATGGAAGAAATAACAGTATTGAATATTTTATGTTTAATCACTTATACCATGATGATTTTCGGTCGACCGGGCTGAAAAAATGTTCGATTACGAGTGATTTCAGCCCGTCCTGAAACGTGGAAATTTGTGAACGATAAATGGGAAATGTCAGCTCAGGTAATGTCAGCTGAAATTTCGCCATGTAATCAGCACGTCAATTTGTAAGGGATTTGTGTACAAACTGGGCTGAGAGTCTCCATGTAATTGGCCCCTAAAGCAGTAAATGCCTTGCCAGATGTAGCACCTATAATAATGAAGTCACTATCGTTTCCATCTGCACTGACTCTCTACAATGAATTGCATTTTCTTTTAGTTTTATGAAAACTCGAAGGAAAAGTTAGTTAGGGTTAAGCAAGAGACTTGCATGTAAGTCTGCAAAGTCCATTTGCATTTAATATGTAAGGCTGCAATACTAGTATGAATATATTAAATTTGCAGGAATATAATAAAACAATTATACCAAGATACACAACAGATTAAAAGCACCAGAGCTTCAACACTACAACAGGTCTATATTATCGGAACACTGTATAGTTGCTTGTTATATTACTGTAGTCTGTATTCGCGGAAAGAAGACCACAAACTCCAAAGAAAATGAAGACTTTTATTCTGTTTGTTTTCTTTTTTCAATTGATGAATTAAGTTCCAAGAACATGGCGCATGTATACCGGTGTAACTTATGCATTGGCTTTTCGTTTATTATTGAACCACCTCGGTCGATGGGGGACTGGAGCTTAGTAGTAACTGCAGTAATAATTAATTATGCAAGGACCATAAATAATCGTGGGGTAATATTTGTTCGGCATAGCGAGCAGTAGGCATCTTCCGAACTATATTTTGCCTTTTGGACCAAACAAACAACAGACGTTTAACGGCCGTTTTCCCCGCTTACGCAGGGGTTGGCCGGTGGTTCCCCACGACAGTTTCCTCCACTTTCCACGATCATGTGCATCTTCCCTCTTCAGCCCACTCTCTCTCATATCCCTCTCCACTACCTGGCTCCATGTCATCCTTGGCCTTCCTCTTCCTCCATCAACCTCAAGCGACATACACCTCTTCACCCAGTCACCATCATCTTTCCGCAGCACATGTCCCAGCCACCTTAATCGGCTCCTCTTTACCACGTCAGACACCAATTCAATGCCCATTCGCATCTCTGTCCTCTCCAGTCTATTATTCAGCTCCACAGTCATGGCCCACGTCTCACTTCCATACACCATAGCACTCCTCACACAGGCCACATACACCTTCCCCTTCAGCTTTAGCAACACTTCCTTCCTTGTCAGGATCCCAGAGAGCTCTTTAAACTTTCCCCAGGCACAGCGTACCCTTGCCACAAATGCTGAATTTGCTCCTCCACCCCCATTCAGCATATCCCCCAGGTAACAAAACTTTTTAACATTCTCTAAATGCACCCCATTTCCCAGATCCATGCTCTCATCTACGTCACTATCCTCTCCATCCTCTGCTCTTTCACACACCTTACAAACAAACGTATCCACAACTCTAGCCAGTGAGCCCTTCACGCCTGAGCACCGCTTGTGTACCCATCCACTACAGCCTGTGCATCGAATATAATTATTTCCAACACCCTGCCCACATATACTACACGGCTTGTTTTGGCACTCCGACTTATGTCATAATGACTTTTCGATTTGTTTCCTGGGTTACTAGTGGACGGTTTGCTTAAGGTTATGGGGCGAATTGCAACCATTGAAGCATCTCATTTTTAAACATGGCAATACACATCCTCTTGGTCTTAAGGAACGTTTTTCTTTTATTTAATTTCCTACAGGTTTTTTGTTATTTTAGTTTGTTTGGAACTTTTTTATTATTAGCTTATGCACTTTCATTCCTTTTCAAATTTTTGTTTCTTACTGCTTTAATATTGCCTAATCCCCTTGAATATTGGACCTGTCATTTATCTACCCCCCTCAGTCTGTTTGCTGATCGACTGTAAAAATAGTTAGTTTATCTCCCATGCATTTGATTGGCTACTTTCTACTTGTGACATCCTTTTGGTATATATATAAGCCCTATTTATTTTATTTTATCTCGTCTTACTCTGATGAAGGGCTCTGCTCGAAACGTCAGTATTTCGTCACTAAATTCTTGGCAGTTTACCACCTTTTCACTTTGTTATACATTGATAAATAAGCTGGATTAGTTTTAGTAGTTGAATAGCGAGTTTATACTATAAACTATTTAGGTTAGTTTTATACCTTTTCCAAATTCCAATACCTTGAACTTTTTAACGGATCAAAATTCTTTAATTATGATTGGTTGAAAAAGCGGTCGGACCTCTGCGAAGACAGTAGCACGATTGACTATGTTCTAAATTTAGGATTCGTCTCTGATTGGTTGATAGTGATCCTACAGGCGCAGATAACCTTTACACCGAGATTATTGAGTCTGCGTGAGCAAAAAAGCAAATTTTGACCGATGGAAAACTGAAATATGGTGCGAAAATAGGAATAAGCCAAATGAAATTTTTCACAACCAAACCTTGTTAAAACAAGCCAAAATCGAGAAATTTACCCTGCTTTAAGGTTATTCCGGTCATATTCCCCCTCCGCCCGTGGAAGACTTCCGCTTTCAGCAATGAGAGGTAACTTTTGCAAGCTACCGATCCATGTATTTAAGAAAGAATGATAAACTTTCATAACTATGTTATATTATTGTTAGCTTCATATTTTTAAATCCTGTATTTTTCGCGTCTTGGTACACGATTCTTGCGCCTTGGGACCTTGGCCTCGCTTGCCACATGCTTTCGACTTCTAAAGACGCGGTGTTTTCAAATTTTACAGCGAGCAGGCTGCAGACAGGCTCTTAATTTTATGTTCGTCGACAATATTTATCAATAATTTGAAGGATGGAATCTATGGCAATGGTAAGTTAGTTACTTGAACCTTATATATTAACATTAACTAACTTGAAAAGTCTTTAAAAATTGTCAATATTTCTACATGCTATAGCCACTCAAATTATACAAATACTATCATATATAAGAGTTAGTTTTATTTACCAGGCTTTTTATTTATCAGTTAGGTATTTGAAACTGGGTTGTACAAATAGTTGGTACAGACAGGCGTTAAACAAGAAACGTTTAAGCTACTGGAGGAAGACGAGCTACAACGAAGCAGTAAAAGCAATAAATTATAGTGAATATTACCTTCTGGAATGCAATCTCCAATGAGAAATGGAAGCATTCGAACAAGACACCACATCTGTGCATGCTGCCTTTCCCCCTAATTTATGGTCAGAAGGTTTATGCAATGGTTTATTCTTCTTATCATTAAAACAATAGTGAAAATATTTTATGTGTTGGTTTAACTCTGCCAAGGTGATGAGTTCATCAGCAAATATGAACTGGTTCAACAGTAATTTGACTTCGTAGGGCCAAACTCCTTCAAGCATGTAATGACAGTTCTGCAGATGGTTCAAAGGGACATGATTGTCAGATGCCAGTTACAGGATCTCCATTATGTCTAAAAATGTTTGCTTCCACAGAATCATCATGATCATCAATTTCACGCATCTCAAAATCACTATCACTTTCTAGTTGTTTTACCTCCTTGATGAAGGGATCAAGGATTGGCTGAAAGCCATATTTCTTTATGTGAAGTATGGCAAACAGCTAGCACAAATATGCTGTTCATGGAAGAATTTAAATTAAATGGTAGGTTTTGGATAGAGTAGTAGAAAAGGCAAGTTTATGGATACCTGCCTTGCTACCAAGAGGATTTTCAACTTCAACATCATAGAAAAGTTGAAGCTGCAGTGCATTAAAAATTTTAAAAATTTCGTGTTTGGTTGTAATGTTAGTTCTTCATCAATGAGATCTTGCACAACTGGTTCTAAAACTAGGTTAAGTACTTCGAGTACTGGAATGTATTGAAAGATTTCTGTGACAATCTTTGGAACCATTCCCTCAGTAACTCTGTCGAATACCTGGTCTATTCTGGTAGTGAAAGTAATCTTTAATGGAGGACCCAACATTAAATTATCAATCATGTAATCCATTTGTTGCTTTGGGGTTTCAATACCTAATGATGAAAACGTTGTGCAAAGATGTTGAACATCAGCTAACGTTGTGTCAACATCATGCATTTGCATGACATGCAACATATGCTTAAGCGCTGAAGAGTACCTTGCAACATAACCTTAATACCACGCATGACACTTTCAATTGCAGAAAAGGGAACTGCAGCAGGACTTAAGCTTCATGGTCAAAGAATCTAAATTAAAAGTTTCAACATAATTTGCCTCTTGTTCAGACAAGGTTTCCTCCTGATGTTCTGGATACAATTGTAAATTGCCATTAAAATGTATGTGAGAACTTTTCGTGCAACATAACTTGGGGCTCTGTAAATTAGTGTGAGACCTTGGAAAAATCACCCTATAATTACAATACATTTGGACTAATTAACATTATTTCTGACAATCCTAGGAAGGGGTAATTCCTTGTTAAAATAGCCTGAATTCCTGAAACAATGAATAGCCCAAAACAAACAATAGAAACAATGAACATAATCAGGGAGCATATGTCCAAAAATTAGGATCTGTGGGAAGTGTGATTAAAGCAAGCCACTCAGCTAGCCGTGTTTAGGGGACCATAAATAACAAGAAAAGAGATGTTTCCAAGTCTGCAACCTGCACGGAGGCCTTTGGGCATTACATTGTGTACTGGTTGCCGGTCACGTGATCATTCCAACGTCAAAACGAGGCTCTGTATTGGCGCTCTTGATTGCAGAATGCCATAAAAACAAACCAGAGTCCGAAAAAGATAGTCTTGTTCATCAAAAGGGATGCTAAAACATCAATATTTCCATGCTTAAAGATAACCTGAGACTATCTTACATTTTTTGTCAATCCTAAAAGGTATTTAATTCCGATTTGCTGTAGAAAACCACGGGTAACCCATCCCCCCCCAAATATTTTTCATAGCATATTTGATTTGCGAATTGTGAGACCATTCTACTACTGAATGTTATCCTGATAAAGTGTGAATAGTTGTAGCCTTATTTTCATCGTTTATGTCATTTTATTCTCTGAAATGTTGAAATTTTGTGAAGCTTGTATTATTTGCTTCAATAAAAATATTGAAAATTATTATGTTAAATTTAACATTGACGATGATTATAGAAAATCAACTGTCTTGAAGCAAAATAATGTATCGCCAATATGACACAAGCAGCCTGTGGATTTTTCTGAGGGACTGGGAAAGAACATCTTCCAGTCACACTGGTCAGCGGTTTTTATAATCAAAATAGCATTCCACCATTTTGTTTACCAAGTATGATGCATTGTACTGGAAATGGTATCTGCCATTTCCACACAGTCAAAAGAGATCTCAATTTCAATCTGTGTTATTTGCCAGAAAGGGAAAGAGGAATGTTTAGTTGATAATCCTCAGTCACACGAAAAGTTGCTAAAGTGCATAGAAGAATGAGCCACGTATGGGGATTCTCAGTTGTCAGTTGCATGGGAGCAACTTCGAGATACCACGCCACAACAGTTAGCGTCAAGCAATGCTTCATAGCACAGGCGATGTTATCAAGACGTCACCCATGTAGGAAAGCTCAAGAGAGCGAAAGAAAGATTTGAAAATGAAGGAAACGAGCCCATGAAATCAAGTGTAGAAGAAAAATAGAGCAGAAGTTCACAAGATCACAGACATCCCCACATGATAATCCATATGGACTGCTGTTGAATTGACTGGTGACGAAAGATTGTTAACAAAACTCTCCACTTCCATAGACACCAATGATGCTCATGCAATCGCTATTAGATATCACAACATTTGCTATACGAATAACGTGACTAATGTATTGCGTCAATCAAAAAGTAGTTCTGATCAGGATAGTGCAGAGATAGCTGCAAGAGTAGAGTTTCTAGACATCACGGAGAAGTCTTTAAGAGAAGGGCAAACTTTGAATATGGCTGACCTTGAAAACGTTTTCATCCATCTGTTGCAAGAAAATGATGTAGCAAGTCCTTCATGTTGCAGGAAAACGCTGATGAACGCAAAATGAACGCAAATGAAATTCCTGATGTTGAATTTCATCGAACAGTGCAGAGGAATGAGCCTGAACGGCTGACCGTCAAAGCAACAAGGGACAAATCTATTTTGTCATCCGAAGATTCAAATTCTGAAGGCGATCAAATGAAGGTTATTTATAGAGCTGCAACCATTCTTCGCAAACGTATTAACAGATGTAAAAAGTGGGTGTTCACAGGGAGTCTTGAAGACATCGAGGAGAAACACTTGCCAAAAAAGCTCTGCTTCTTCAGATGGATTGTTCAAGGTCCAAATGCATTAACGTCAGGTACGGTTGCTCTCATGAGGTGTAAAGCTTTATCGTGTTCTTAAAATCTCGAGATCTGATGTTCTATTATTTTGTACAGATAACAAATCCACTGAAGTACACAAGCATGCTCTTGGTCTAGCTCAGAATACTGTCTACATGACCTTAACAGAACGGCAAACAAGGAATCAAAAGTCAGACGCCTAAGATTAAGTAGGGAAATGCCACAGCAGCTTGCCATTGGCTTGGCCATCCATCAGGCTATAAGGAGCAAACTTTTTGCATGGCCTTGGACTGTCTGTTGAGTACAACCGTATTCTCAGAGTAGAAACAGAAATCGAGAAAAGTGTTCTCCATCGCATGGAGCAAAATAGCGGCATCTTCACCCCCTCGGAAGTTATTCCTGGCAGGCGGGTTTTCTTTGCAGTTGACAATGTCGACTTTGCAGAGGATACACCCGATGGTAAACGTACGCTACACGGCACAGCGATGGTAATTTATCAGAGGACGGACCCTGAAGATGTTACACCAGAACTCAGGTTACCTTTTATCTATTTCCTTAAAGTGCCTATGCGATGAAAAATTCAGTTGTAAAATAACTCTTTTGTTTGAAAGAACTCTTGAAACTATAAAGACTAACCATTTACAACTTTTTCATATATAACTTCACTCTTGAGATATTAAGATTTGTTTAATATGTAAATGATCATACTTATGACATCACAATGCATAATGACTTATTGAAAAATTCTGCATATCTTTACAATTATCGCATGGAATCGTTTGATGATTTGCATATTTGATGTCATTGGATACATCCACGCACATGCACCTGTATTTAAAGTGATTTCATTGCATAATCTCAGGATATGTAAGCATTTTCAATAAGTCATTATGCATTGTGATGTCATAAGTATGATCATTTACATATTAAACAAATCTTAATATCTCAAGAGTGAAGTGAGATATGAAAAAGTTGTAAATGGTTAGTCTTTATAGTTTCAAGAGTTCATTCAAACAAAAGAGCTATTTTACAACGAAATTTTTCATTGCATAGGCACTTTAAGCCAATCATTCATTATCTTGGCTTTTTGTTTAATTATTCGTATTTCTTTATTACACGCTTTGTTGAATCTTTTACCCGTATATCAAAGCTATTTATTTATATTTTTCTTTTTTCCCTTTCTACCTTTGGTGACCTCGGCCCATACCCTATGCATAGGGAAGGTGTATGTATGTATGTTATAACATAGGTAGCAGCAAACATGAAAGTCACTTCTTTTACGGACGAACCAACGCAGAATACGGCAGGACTTCACCGCTGGATAGAGGATTTACTTCTGGCGATCCGTATCACAATTCGTTACTTCCAAACTCGAAATAAAAAGCACATAAGTCATAAGACAAAATGCAACGCGCGCACTGACAGTTCGATACGATTCACGATTTTCCGCTTGTTCTTTAAGATGGTATCCAGTTCTTCCAGTCCTTTTTTCCTCTTATTTCTTTGACCACCATTCCTGTCAGGTCCAAAACATTCCGTCTTTATAAGATCGCCGGATGACCACGTCGACGAAATGGATCTCCTTTCCAACTCTGTCTTTACTTCAGTCTACTTAACTTCATCTCACTGTTGCGGATTCAATGTATATCACCAGTCGTTTCCATTCGCCATACTGCCGCTGGATCACGATTCTCCACTTTGACGTCTCACTTAGCCCTATTTGATGTCTTCAACGTCTTCTGTGTCTTCAGATCTTTTTACACACACGCGTGTATGGATTATCCCAGTGCTGGCCACCAATTTGTAACGTACCGAGTTACAACATACTAAATGCACGAACGGAGAACCACACAAACTCAACAGAGTTGGAATGGAGAACAATTTATTAGAACAAAGTGCAATCTTATTTTGCGTAACATTGCGTGGGAATCACACCCAACACCATTATTTCAGCTGACATAACCTATACATTATAAACTACTGTATATACATAGCCCTCACCCCACAGTTCCCATACTAGTGAAACATGACTGCACGTAGTTTTATTACAAACTAGGACCACCTAAACGCATTCATTTTTGCTATAAAACACTTTCCACAAGCCACTCCCAATCGCTGGGAACTTGTTGCAGAGTACGTAAGAGGTCTTCAAATTCATTCATCCAAGACCCACCTGACAGTAGTTCTTGGTTTTTGGTTTTGGAGCAGGTAATGGGAACCACAATGATGTCCTGTATATGTAAATGTAGAAAACTATGGGGAATAAGCGCATTTAGCCACTGACTATAATACGTATCATATTGCAACGCGCGCTGGACATGCAGTGTAAACTGAATAAAAGGTATGAATAAAATACAGAAACAGAGAGTAAAGATGCGTATAATTGTATAGCGCATAGCATAACATGCGGGATAACCCTGTACGCCTTTCGACCTTTATTGGTCTCTTCAGCAGGGTATCGGGTTGGCAGTTGATGTTATTCTCGTTGAAAGATTAATAATGCGCGGAATAAACAAAATATACATGTAACTGTAAGGAAAAAAGTGATTGCTTACCAAACGTGTTGTTGTTTCTGGAAAGTCCAACGCGTCGTGCCATGGTGTAGGTTGAAGGTTCGTTGTAAAGATCTCGTTGGTTCGTTCTTGATCTCGGAGTTCTACTTGCGTCAAATGCTAATTGTGACTGAGGGCGTTTGTTAGATGGTAATAGAGTATATACGTCAGTTGCGTTGTTAGTTACCAGGTCTAAGTGCGTGTTGGTGGTAAGGGGGTTGGTCCATGTGTTTAGGGGATAGTAAGGGAGATAATAATTGGTGGAACACGAAGATTAGTTTGTTGTTGATTGTAGAAGGGAATGGTGTAGAATTGAATTGCCTTCAAGACTGTTGATGTAAATAAAGTACAGTATAGTATTCACTGAATGATGAAGGTAAGCTATATTAATATTTATTTATACTGTATAATATTATTACAAAATTTGTTGAAGTTGAGGAACAGAGGAACCATGTTGAATGTAATGAGTGGCCCATACGTTAGGTGGATGAGTGAACAGGATGACTCGTAAGGGTCCATATCCATAAGATGTAGTCCTATTAGGGTTCGGATTAGTGGGTTTTATTTGTAGGAATGGGAAAAGGGTTAGGACATGTATCAAAATGAATTAAGGTCGCATGAGTAACCTCCCAGCCCAAACCTTAGGTAGTGTAATACAATGGAGATGTTAGTTATATATAGGTATTGATTGTTTAGTGTATCATTGTGTGTATACAGTGGTAATATGTACTATGAATTCTAGGAGTATTGAAATAATTATTCGAACGACATCATGATGATGAATAAAAGTGATGTGTCAAAATTAGTTTAGTATATTATTATGTGTATGGGTAATATATAATATGGGTTTTCGAACCACTAGATGGTCCGAACATATACACATGTATAATATGGAAAATCTGCCATATTATGTTTGTGGAAGAATGTGCAGAATGTAATAATATATACGATATATAATGTTCATTGAGTTATCTTGGTTGTAGTTGACCAGTTTTTGGTATATATTGGAGTCATCCTGGTTGTTCATCGGTTGGTTTATCCTGGTCATTGATTATCTTTATCATCACGGAGTTATTGTATTCTTCATATTGTCATCCTGTTTGCTTGGGTATTCTTTAAATTGGTATTCTTCAAATTATGGTATTTGGATATGACATGGACTGTTGGTATATATACAGTTTACACGACTGATTGAAGATATAGTGTGTGTAGATAATAGTATATAATCGTGGGTGAATAGTGGGTCAAAAGGGATAGTCTGAAAGGACCACCTCGATGCATTTTTATAAGGGTAGGAGTTGGTGTACAGTACTGCTCAGAAATAACCTAACAGAAACCGAGCCCAAGACGCGATCGTTTTGCGGTTCGTTTGCGTGCGTCTTGCGGTTCGTTTGCGTGCGTCTTGCGGTTCGTCTGCGTGCGTCTTGCGGTTCGTGTGCGTGCGTCTTGCGGGTAGTAAGCGTGCGTCTTGCGGTTGACTGAATCTGCGTTCCACGAGACGCAAGGTTCGTAGTGTGTTCGTCTCACTTCGGAACGAACGTCAACAACCACAAGTAGCGACAGTGTTTATAGTAATAGCGATGGGTAAGCTTTCGGAATACGCGAGGAACAGAATTATTAGCTGAAGTCTACCGGAATTTCAACCGTAAGAATTACGAAAATGATTGAAGAAGAACGACCTTGGAACAAATTTGCAACATTGAATTAAACAACTTTGATGTAAACATACTTACCATGAAGTTTGATAATCAGTGCCTCGTATTCGACATTCTCGTACTCCACCTTCCACATGTTGATCCTTATCCTTAATTCTATTTGTGGGCGGAATTGCCGTAGTTTTATCCGCCTCGAAAAAAACTAACATTCTCTTTGGTGGAGCGCGTGTCATCAAACGGAGACTCATTCTTACAATCTTATTTCGTTACTTTTCCTTGGTGCTTTTATCAGCTCTGCTTTTAAGCCTGATTATGTTAAATTATGCGGCCACTTAGGACAAAAATATTTTACGCTTGTGACTTCCGCACGCTTTTGTGACATGAGTCATATATATTGATAACATATGTATATATTACAAGGATACAGGCGAAAAGGTGGTGAACTTAGGCTGTTGCAATATATCGATATTTTCGATAAATATCGATATTTCAAAAATACGATATTTGATATTCGATTTTTCGCATATCGAAAATATTGAAAGTTTCAACTTGACAATTTCATATCTCTTTTTCGGCAATTAGTTTCGGTAAAGTTGAGAAAACGCGTGTATGACGGCATTTGCGAATTCAAGTGATGAAAGCGTATCGGTTTAAAAGCGAGTAGCGTGGTTGTAAACACAATAAGTGTGATTCATAACTATAATTTTAGCAACACCACCCACCCACCATTGGGATTAACACAAACGGCGGTTGAGCGCTTGAAAACAATAACTGATGACTCAGTCCATGTAAATGATTTTCCTCTCCTTTCGCAGTATGTCCGACGATATCTGGCGATTCCAGCAAGCAGCGCTTCGACTGAAAGACTATTCAGCAAAGCCGGACAAATAATAACGGCAAAGCGAGTCCAGCTTAAGCCGAACAAGGCGAACATGTTAGTGTTTCTTGCCGAAAATTTATGAACAAACGTGCGAAATCGTTTATGCTTTAAGCTTGTAAATAATAATATAGACATTTAAATTTGTCGGCTGGTCGTTGTTTGTGTATTTCCACTTGTCTGAAGATGACTTTGTTAATAAAATCGAAATATTATGTTTACAATAGTTTCCTCTTGTTTTAACTCCTATATTGCGTTTTTAAGGATGGCATTTTTCGGAATTGTTTTATTTTATACTTTTTAAAAATTC
Source organism: Chrysogorgia sp. JL179-B06 (assembly GCA_035772405.1). Lineage (NCBI taxonomy): Eukaryota > Metazoa > Cnidaria > Anthozoa > Scleralcyonacea > Chrysogorgiidae > Chrysogorgia > Chrysogorgia sp. JL179-B06. The sequence continues at coordinate 2,256,236 of JAYKKM010000075.1, read as the reverse complement.
TGACACTGCTATAACGGTAGATAACACACGACAAGTGATAACACAGTGATAACACACGACAAGGTCTCCGACAAAAAATGTCACTCCACGTGTGTCAACAAAGTTTGACTGTTTCAGACATTGTCATTGATGATGTCACAAAGTTTCCGAATGAGAACCGTGTTCTAATTACGGACTACGGAGTCAAGTCTCCGGTCCCGTTTACATGGTACCAGTTGAATTTTTATCCGCGTGAATATTCGCGCGGATAGGCTTCCCGTTTGATAACACTAGTGTACGTCCAAACCGTCTAAAAAACTTTAATTGCGGAGAAACGAGACCTCGCAAAGTAAACAGCCCGTTTTCCCCAAAACTTAATACGTTACAGAGTCCTCAAAAGCCTAAGAGAAGCCTAGGATTAGGAATTTGACTAGGATCTATTTATTCTGCGTTAATAAACGCACACATAAAATCTGTCAAAATTTGATATCAACAAACAATATAGGCATCAGCGTTTGCGACGTATACACTCGGAACAACTTCGGTTATGCCGAGTCTTGCGTCCGGTTGAGTAAGGACCGCCCCTGACGCAACCGAGACGCAAGACGAACGCAACCGAGACGCCAGACGAACGCAACCGAGACGCAAGACGAACGCAACAGAGACGCAAGACGAACGCAACCGAGACGCAGATGCACTGTTAGGTTATTTCTGAGCAGTACTGTAGGTGATGTGGGTTAGGACAAGGGTTAGCATCGGTAGAGGTCCCCCAGTCATCTGCCCAGACTAGAATTGTATGTGTGTTCTGTAAGTGTGGATGCGAGAGCATCTATTAATTAAATTACATTGTGGTAAAAATCTGTGTATAAAGGAAGTGCTGTACACTAATTGCATTTGTTGTAGTGTGAGATATGTGGTGTATATCGGATTAATTATCTTTCGAATGTATAGGAGCATAGAAATTAATCGAAAATATGGTGTGGAAGGAAATGTTCCATAATGTTTACGGTTGTTGGACAGTGGTTAGTTTAAATTGAAGTTATCTTGATTGTTGAACCGTTGGTTATCCGGGTTTTCTTTATCACCATAGGGTTACTATAGTGTAGTCTTGGAGGATTTATTTGGCTTGTTTCTTGAAGTTCCAGTCGGCACTCCAGCAGAGGGATTTGGATAGCATAAAATATTGGTTTAGCTATTATAGGAGCATCGAAATCAATCAAAAATACGGTGTAGAAGGAAATGTCTCATAATGTTTATGGAGTTCTCTTGGCTTTTGGTCAGTTTATTATTATTGTAGTTATCTTGATTGTAGAACTGTTGGTTTATCTGGTTTGTCTTTATCATCATAGTTACTGTAGTGTACTGTAGTCGGAGGATTTATTTGGCTTGTTTATTGAAGTTCCAGTCGGCATTCCAGTAGTGGGATTTGGACAGCATAGAATATTGGTTTAGCTACCAGAAAATTGAATTATGTTGTGTAGTAGTAGCGTTGGTTGGTGTGTGTTATGTTGTGGTATATAGTTATTGTGTTATGTTGTGGTATATAGTTATTGTGTACCTGTGTTTGTTGTGGTGTCGGTTCGCAGTTTTGTGCATACAAGAGAATCTTTAAGATTCTTATTTCTTTGGTATGCTACAATTGGAGCTTCTGGCCAGAGATCAAATGCTCAATGTTGGGTCATTTTCGATTATGTGCCAATGTTTACGTAATATTTGTCCAATGTGTGTTGTGTTGTTGTTGAATAGGGTAGAAAAGATAGGGTTTGTTTTGTTATTAGGGTGTTTTTCCTTGTATAGTAGTTCGTATTGTGTGTATTGTTGAGCTTGTAAAAATGCTTTGTTAATTGTGGTTAGATTGTGTCCTCTGTTAACAAGTATAATGAAAGGTTGTCAAGTTTTTTATGTGGCAGTTTGTTGTCTGTGATAATACGTCGATATCTAAATGCCTGGCTGAAGATGATGCCTTCCTTGCACGATGGTGGGTGGAAGGAGTCATTGTGTAATAATAAGGTTCTGTCTGTGGGTTTGATGTATAGGTCTGATCCAAATTGGTTGTCTTTGTTGATGTAAATGGTAGTATCCAGGAAATTAACTGATTGGTGGGAGTACGTGTAGTCAAATTTTATTGTTGGGTGGAAATTGTTGATGTAATCAAGGAATTTATGCAATGTATCAATTCCATGGGTCCACAATGCAAAAATGTCATCTATGAACCTGATCCATTCAAATGGTACCAGTCCATCAGGTGCATTTTGAAGCATTTGTTTTTCAAGGACTGCCATGAATATGTTTGCATAGGAGGGGGGCATGGGTGAACCCATTGCAGTACCGTGAATTTGTAGGAAGGTTTCGTTTGTTAAATGTAAAAAAGTTATTCTGGAGTATGAGTGTAAGTATATCAGTCATGTGTTCTGTGTTGATGTTGGTTGGGCTGTTATCTTGTAACATGTCAGTACAGGCTTTTATACCTTCATCATTAGGTATGTTGGTATATAGACTTTTTACATCTATAGTGATCAGTATGGGGTTAGTAGGTAGATTTTCATTCAGTGAAAATACTCTTAAGAAAATCAGTTGTCTTGAACGTAGGATGGTATAGTTTTCATTAACGGTTTGAGAAGGTGATCAGAAAACTGACAGTTTTTCTGCAGGACCTCCACAACCTGAAATGATTGGTCTGCCTGGTATGTGTATTTTGGGAAGTAGATATAGTATAGGCATTCTAGTAGTAGTTTGTGGCCATAAGAATTTGAAAGTTGTGTCGTCTATAATATTTTCATTGTATAGTTGTTTAACTGGCGTTCTAATATAATAATAATAATAATAATGAATTTATTCTGCATATCCACGGAGTGGCTCTTCATCTGAAAACACTAACTACATACAACTAATAGAGAATAAGATTAGAATATTACAGAATTTTACTAGACTATATAATATTAAATATATTACATGGGCGAGATGAAAATTTATTAAAATGACTATTTTAGCTTGTTAACGAGGAATGCTTTACTTTGGCTTCTAAAAATGTTAAAATTACGTTCATCTCTGATGTCAGGAGGTAATATGTTAAAAATTTTAGCAGCCGAGTCTTGAAAAGTTCCAGTTATTAGTGGAACAGTCAGCTTTGTTGCTGATCCCGATCTCAAAACTCGCGTGTTAGTTTTCATTTCCAATTTTAGGTAGGATGGCCAGTAATCACTATGTAATGCCTTGTGTACTTGTTGAAGTAAATGCCAATCTCTACGCTCGCGGATTGGGAGCCAACCTAGTTTGACAATGTCAGATATCGAGTTGACATAGTGGCCAAGGACAAAACTCGCCGAAGCGTATTGAACTTTCTGTAGTCAATGTAAAAGATATTCTGGAATCGGATTGAATACAGTGTCACAGTAGTCCATTTTGGAAAAAATTAGGGATTTTACTAACTGGAGTTTAAGTCGAAAATCTGTAAAACATTTTATTTTCCGAAGGATTCGTAAGACGCCATAGCAAGAAGTTGTTGTCTGTTTTACGTGCTCCTCCCATTTTAAGTGCTCATGCATATGTACACCCAGCAATTTTGCTTCTGAAACTCGTTCCAGGGAGATGTTGGTAATTTCAAGGTTGGATTGATGACTCTGAAGGTGATGTACACGTGCCATTTGATTACGTGCCTAGTGGAGGCTAACATATACTTTGTTTTATCTGGGTTTAAGGCCAAGTTTGAGCTTATTGACCATGTTCCAATATCATTGAGAGCGTGGTTTAGGGTGGATGTATACTGTGACAATGCATTTGGTGGACATGATGTATAAAGCGTTGTATCATCAGCGTATTGGAAACTTTTGATGTGTTCTGGTAAATGGTCTTGTAGATCGTTAACATAGATATTGAATAACATCGGACCCAAGATTGATCCTTGAGGTATTCCGAATTGGGTTACAATAGTTGAAGATTTTCGGTCGTCAATTTGTACATAATGGCATCGATTGCTCAAGTAATTTATAATCCATGTTAAAAATGGCTTTGAGAATTCAAGTTTGTGGAGTTTAGTTAAAATAGTCTTAAAGCAGATGGTATCAAATGCTTTTGAGAAGTCAGCCAATACCATTAGCGTAACCTCACCGCGTTTCATTGCATGGAGTAAGTCGTCTTGTAATCCCAATAAGAGTAGTTGTTGAATGACCTTTGCGAAATCCACCTATTGTATCATGCATGTTAGGGTTTTAGCCTCTATGTACTGTGTCATTTGTTTGGCTACAAGTTTTTCACAAATCTTTGATAATACTGGTAGAATTGATATAGGACGCAGGTGACCTTCTGATGTCGGGTGGTCTATCTTAGGTATAGGGCTGATTCTTGCTTTTTTCCATGTTTCCGGGAATTGGGAATTGGCGATACAAGTATTTATTATGTTGGAAAGTGGGGTGGCCAAATATTCTGCTGAAAGTTTGACGAATATAGCTGGAAGGACCGGTCGAACAATCCGATTTTAGAGATTTGATGATTTTAAGGACCTCTTCTGATGTAACCGATTCCAATTCAAATTGATCATCAATAGATCCGTTCTCTGGCAGATCGCGGACTATTTGCTGTAATTCTTCCTTTGTTGTTGGTTGGGCGTCCGTAATACGAATAGGAGTATCAGCAAAGTATTTATTTAGGCGATCGACATTAAACCGTAGTGGTTGTGGGCCAGGTTTGAGTATACGATGAATTATTTTCCATACTTCGTGCGGTTTTTTTGATGAAAGTGCCTTTTGGTAAAAGCAATGTTTTGCCCGTCTAATAACTGTTTTCAGTTTATTTCGTACATAACGAAAGGATTCCCAAGCGGTTTCCGAGCCAGTCAAGTGAGCTTCTTTACGCAGTTTATTCCTTTGATCTTGGAGAGAATGAATCTCTTCATTTCCGAGCCAAGGTGCTGGAGGTCGAGTCACCTTGATTTTCCGTAATGGTGCATGTCGATCAATGCACTCCTTTACCAGATTGTTCAAACAATCTAATTGGTCATCAGGATCATCAAAACATTCGATTATGTTAAATGGTAGATTTGAGAAATCGTGGATAAAACTTTGTTTGTCAAGTGACTTCATATTTCGGATATATTTGAACCTTGGCTGATAACGTGTTGAACGGATATTTATGCAAGCGTAAGGACCATCATGATCACTGATGATACTGCATGGAATCACGCCTGTATGGGTTATTCTCGATTTTTGATTAGTTATTATATGGTCGATAATCGTACTTGACGTAGGAGTAACTCTAGTTGGTAAATTTATCATCTGTGTGAGGTTAAAAATATCCAGAAGAGATTGATATTTAATGGTATTTGGATTATCGGGAGTTTTCATGTCTATATTCATATCCCCTGTTATAACAAGTAATCCTTCCCAAGTCGCGCTTAATTGACTTAGTAGTGTTTCCATTTGATTTAACCAAACTTGTGTACTGAGGATTCTAGTTGAATGGTAAATAACACCCAATAATAATTTGCTATGTTTATTTTTCCCGGAGAACTCCAACCAAAGATTTTCCAATTCGAGTTGGATATTTTCGATGTCTTTGCGACGTTTATAAGATAGGTTATCTTTGATGTAAGCGCCAACACCGCCACCTCTAAATTTCTAATTTGTTGTAATAATGGTTGTGTTGGGTCATTAGTGATTTGTTTGTGTGATTGGTGTTGTTGAGTTGTTTATAAGCCTCAGCAAGATAGTCATTTTTGGGCCAGATTACCATGGCTCCTCCCTTATCTGCTGGTTTGATTATGAGATCATTATTGCTTCTAAGTTGATTTATTGAGTTAAGTTCAGTGGGTGATATGTTACATGTTCTGTTAGTTTGTTGTGTGTGAAGTGTTTTTAAATCATGGTATATATGTGAAATGTATTCAAGAAGGTTTGAATTGTCTGGTGTGGGTGGTGTGATTTTGTTGGGGGTTTTGAAGGGGTGTTTTAAACGGTTTAAAAGAAGTATTTAGTATACATGTTGCATCTGTAGTTGATAAATGAGTGGTTTAATTTATAATATTTCTTTTGTTGAAAATATAAGAAATTATGAGTGAAAACGTATTATGACTTTGGAAATATAGGTTAAAGTACGAGGGGGAGGTTTTTATTCAACTGTGAAGACCGAGGGCCGCAGGCCCGAGGTCTTTACAATTGAATAAAAACCGATACCCGAGTACTTTAACTTGTTTATATGCTCAGCAGACCATATTCTTTTGTTCTTCGGAGGTTTTCTAATTATCATGCTTCAAATAACTTGTTTTAAAAAGAGAGAAATTAGGGAATTGGAAATGCATTCTATTATTACGTTGTGTGTATGCATGGGATGGATGGTTTTGTTCCAAATACAATAAATATTTGTTATGCTAATTTTCAAGATAAATTGGTCGGAAGTTATTTTTGCGTAATAACCTGGTGCCCGGTTTTTATTTTGCCGTAATAACTTTCAACTCCGCATTCCCCCAGAGAAATCAAATACCACCACCTGCTTTTAGAATGAAGGTCATTACGGAAAAGTTAAAAACCGACAAAGAACAAAAGAATATGGTCTGATAAGTTTATAATGATTTTTAGCCACTGTCGCATGTTATATATACTATGTTATAACCGCGGTCGAATCGCTGATCTGCAATCATGATGAATGTTGGGTGCAATTTTCATTATGTGCGTGTAGAATGTTTTGTAGAAGCTGTGGTCTTTCGTTGGTTTTATCTGCTAAGTACTGTCACAATTGTGGTACGTTAGTGAAAGGGGGAAATGATGCTTCGAAATCTTCGTCAAGTTCGACAAATACAACAGTGAAACCTCAGCCAAAGAAGCCTATGTCATACGCCGATTTCCACCATGTGTGCGAAGAAGCAAGGAGACAGACGTTTTCGCATAAGAGTGCAAAAAAGAAAAAAACAAGAACAGGTAGACGCCACAATTCAAGTTGGTGTGATATCTGCTGAGAAAAGGAAGTAATTTGCCAATAAAGGTTTCCGGTGACATAGCTGCAGATGCATTATTGTCTGTTGCTGTTGAAGAACATGGCTGCTTCAACAGAGATTTGGTTAATTGTAACAATGCATACAAATTGTTGTGTCCCGATTAGTCAGTTGTGGAAACCTTGCCAGATGTCGAAGAAGCTTTTACTCTGTGGAATTTTTACTCTTGGGAAATGTGGAAACTTTGCCCTACTAAATTAGAAGCAGTTTGATTCTCATCAAAAGCATCCGCCCATTACAAAACGTCTCGCTAACTCAAAACGAAATACACAATATCAGATATTCCTGACGACCGGTCACATGACTACCCCGCAACAATCAATTAACTCTAGGTAAAGCATCTGCGATAACCAGATGGCTGTCAGAAATATACTTTACTTTATTGCGTATGACTTTACCCTCTTGTTTTTGAAGTCGTGGAGCTTGATAGAGGGATTTCTTTAAGATCACTTCCAATGATTTATGATCAGATTCAACTGTCACTTCACTTTGTTCGCATAAATAATGTGAAAATGTTTGCAACCAAGCATTATCGGTAATCTCTCTCTTTCTGTGAATAATTCTGTTGACACTTAATCAATGCCTTTGACGTATATGGCACTGGACGGATGTTTTGTAGAATCACTGCTCCCGTTCCTTTGGAACTGGCGTTGACAGTTCATTTTGGTTGAAAAACGTTAGAACTGTTGCATTAGTAATTTCTCTTTTTGAACTTGTAAATGCCTGCTCATGAGATTGATCCCAGACCCATTCAACCTCTTTCTCAAGCAGCTGGCACATTGGAGCACTCGCCTGAGCCATATTTGGAATGAATTTAGCCACGTACATAACAACGCCCAAGAATCTCTGCAACTCTTCGCAGTTAGTAGGGGTAGGCATTTCTTTGATTACTTCGAAGTCATCATCCTGCTGAACATCTCCCCACACTCCCAAGTCATCTACAATCACTAACTTCCACCCAGTCTATGTTTTGAAACAAATTGGACATATCCGTCTGTCTTGAAACAAATCTGGAACACCTCAGGTGCTGACGCAATTCCAAATGGTAGCCAACGAAAAGGGTATTAAAGGTGGCTAGCTTTCTGCTCTAATTGGCTAATTTCGCCTGCCAAAACCCATGACAGGTACCGAGGACACTGAAAACCTTTGCATTGGGCATTCTACTGAGGATATATTCCATGGTCGTCTGCATGGGAAAGTGTCAACGTATTACTGCTCGATTTAAGATTTGAGTCATGCATACTCTAATCTTATTGTCTTTCTTCCTGACAATCACCAGGCTATGCAGCCAACCTCCCCATTCGCAGTAACTCTTCTTCAAGTGGCTTTTGAGGGGAAGCTAGGGCTTCCCCTTTTATGCGAGCACTCCGTGTTTAAGTGCCAACCTCTGATTATGATTAATGCTGTTGAAGCATGAAAAAGAAGTAGAACTAATACCTGATAAGTTCCCATTTGCTCTGCGGAATTTTGTTCAAAATACCAAATATTTACTTTAAATGAAACAGCAATTTAAAAAAATGGCATTTTCTTCGTCTCTTGACTCTCTTTCAGTTTCGGCAGCCATGTCTACATTTATATCGCTAATTACCAGTTGTACTAGGGCTCTTACCCACACTTTTTCAAGATGTCGTCCTGCTTGAGTGAACTCCATACAAAAAATTGAATATAATTTTAATATTGTTGACCGTCCTCTGTCTTATATTCAGCAGGATGGTGTTTGCAATCGTTTTATCTTTGGAAATTCCCTATCCTCTGCTGAAATTATTGGATAGAATGGCTGACCAAAAGGATATTCAAGGTAGCTCTTTAGATTACTTTGACTTATTAAATAGCTGGATTCCAAGAAGATGGTTTCAAATATGCAGGGAAACTGGATTTAGAATTCAAAGAAGGAAAGATATAAGGAAGCTAGTGGTAGCATAAAGAAAAAGGAACTTGATGGTAAAACATTGTCCCTTAGTAACCTTGTGCATGAATTGGTATCTATTGAAGATATAAAAAACAACGTTGCACAAGCTAATGACTTGGTGGAAGAGTGGAGAAGGAAATATTCAGAGTAAGAGAATTTGGCTCAGGAAATGGCCCAAGATTTATAAAGAAAACAACAAGTAGCAAGTCCGTAATGAAGATCTGTCTGATTATATTGAGAAAATCAGCAAGCCTAGAAAAATAATCTGTGGCCTTTAATGGCAAACCCCCATTAATCAACTTGGTAGCATGACAGATCAAGGAGTTGTCAGGAAACGCTGAGGTTGCATTGTGGTCCATTTTCATGAAATTGGCATGCTTGAAAGCAAATGAATTGGATTCTAGTAGAACATACACCTTAGACTTCCCAACAGAAAATTGTTTTGAACAGATTTTGTTTCTCTTAGATAAATTTTGTGGGAGTGATGAATTGTATGATGATTTCGGTTTAAATAAACGGCCGTTGAGGAATGTTATGATTATTGGAGAGAAAGGCTGTGATGGTGATTCGACAGGCATTGGAGCTATTGCTTATGTAAAAGATGTTCAGACAGAGGAAATTATGAGGGAGTTGACTGGGAAAGCTGAGGTTGCATTGTGGTTCTTGGAGACATACGGTTTGAAATTGTCATGCCTGAAAGCAAATGCATTGGATTTTAGTAGAACGTACACCTTAGACTTCCCAACAAAAAATTGTGTTGAACAGATTTTGTTTCTCTAAGATAAATGTTGTGTGAGTGATGAATTGTATCATGAATTTGCACATGTTTATGATTTCTGTTTAAATAAACGGCCGTTGAGGAATCTTATGATTATTGGAGAGAAAGGCTATGATGGTGATTCGACAGGCATTGGAGATATTGCTTATGTAAAAGATCTTCAGACAGAGGAAATTATGATTCCGATCGTATTTGATTAAGAAGAAACAGACTGAACTAAAACTTTGTCATGTCCAGAAAGTACCTGGTAAATTTCCTGGAGTACAAGTCTCATTTTCAGATACACAGAAGACATTTTCCTAGTAACATATCCAAATCATCCTTCAAATGAACCAATTAATGTTAAAATAAGTGGACATCGTGCTAAGATGAGATGTCCAGAACAACCAACTTTGTGATCTTCTCTTTTGCCGCAATGCAAACTGGGAAAAGAATAATGTCATCCAAGGGAAACAGGACCATTGAGGTTGTGAATGGTCAAGATGCTTGAGTGAACTCGATAGGAAAAAATTGAATATAATCTGAATATTGTTAACCCTCCTGCCTTAGCACCATCCTGCTGAATATAACAGGTTTGCAATCGCTTTATCTTTGGAAATCCCCTAGCCTCTGCTGGAATTATGGCATACAATGGCTGTGCAAAAGTATATTCAAGGTAGTTCTTTAGATTACCTTGACTTATTAAATAGCTGGATTCCAAGAAGATGGTTTCAAATGTACAGGGCAACTGGATTTAGAATTCAAGGAAGGAAAGATATAAGGAAGCTAGTGGTAGCATAAAGAAAAAGGAACTTGATGGTAAAACATTGTCCCTTAGTAACCTTGTGCATGAATTGGTATCTATTGAAGATATAAAAAACAACGTTGCACAAGCTAACGACTTGGTGGAAGAGTGGAGAAGGAAATATTCAGAGTAAGAGAAAGATAATTTAGCTCAGGAAATGGCCCAAGATTTATAAAGAAAACAACAAGTAGCAAGCCATGATGAAGATCTGTCTGATTATATTGAGAAAATCAGCAAGCCTAGAAAAATAATCTGTGGCCTTCAATGGCAAACCCCCATTAATCAACTTGGTAGCATGACAGATCAAGGAGTCGTCAGGAAAAGCTGAGGTTGCATTGTGGTCCATTTTCATGAAATTGGCATGCTTGAAAGCAAATGAATTGGATTCTAGTAGAACATACACCTTAGACTTCCCAACAGAAAATTGTTTTGAACAGATTTTGTTTCTCTTAGATAAATTTTGTGTGAGTGATGAATTGTATGATGATTTCGGTTTAAATAAACGGCCGTTGAGGAATGTTATGATTATTGGAGAGAAAGGCTGATGGTGATTCGACAGGCATTGGAGATATTGCTTATGTAAAAGATCTTCAGACAGGAAATTATGAGGGAGTTGACTGGGAATGCTGAGGTTGCATTGTGGTTCTCTGAAAGCAAATGAATTGGATTCTAGTAGAACATACACCTTAGACTTCCCAACAAAAAATTGTGTTGAACAGATTCTGTTTCTCTAAGATAAATTTTGTGTGATGAATTGTATCATGAATTTGCACATGTTTATGATTTCTGTTTAAATAAACGGCCGTTGAGGAATCTTATTATTGGAGAGAAAGGCTATGATGGTGATTCGACAGGCATTGGAGATATTGCTTATGTAAAAGATCTTCAGACAGGAAATTATGATTCCGGTCGTATTTGATTAAGAAGAAAAAGTCTGAACTAAAACTTTGTCATGTCCACAAAGTACCTGGTATATTTGCTGGAGTACAAGTCTCATTTTCAGATACACAGAAGACATTTTCCTGGTAACACATCCAAATCATCCTTCAAATGAACCAATTAATGTTAAAATAAGTGGATATCGTGCTAAGATGAGATGTCCAGAACAACCAACTTTGTGATCTTGTCTTTTGCCGTAATGCAAACTGGGAAAAGAATGTCATCCAAGGGAAACAGGACCATTGAGGGTGTGAATGGTCAAGATGCTTGAGTGAACTCGATAGGAAAAAATTGAATATAATCTGAATATTGTTAACACCATCTATGTCTTAACACCATCCTGCTGAATATAACATGTTTGCAATCGCTTTATCTTTGGAAATTCCCTAGCCTCTGCTGGAATTATGGCATACAATGGCTGTGCAAATGAAAATTCAAGGTAGTTCTTTAGATTACCTTGACTTATTATATAGCTGGATTCCAAGAAGCTGGTTTCAAATATGCAGGGCAACTAGATTTAGAATTCAAGGAAGGCTCCGATGAGAGAAGTGTGTTTTGTCACCAATAGATACAAGAAAGTTAGCGGTAGCATAACGTAAAAGGAACTCGATGGTAAAACATTGTCCCTTAGTAACCTTGTGCATGAAATGGTATCTATTGAAGATATAAAAAACGTTGCACAAGCTAATGACTTGGTGGAAGACTGGAGAAGGAAATATTCACAGTTAGAGAAAGATAATTTAGCTCAGGAAATGGCCAAGATTTAGAAAGAAAACAACAAGAAGTAGCAAGCCTTAATGAAGATTTGTCTGATTATATTCAAAAAATCAGCAGCCAATCTGTGGCCTTCTTCAATGGCAAACCCATAATCAACTTGGTAGGAGACAGAAGGCATGACGGATCAAGGAGTTGACAGGGAAAGTGGAGGTTGCATTGTGGTTCCTGGTAATGGAAAAGTCTTGTATAATTAACCGAGAGAATTGCGTTCTTCAGTTACTTTAGCCAACTTTTGTTAACAATGTTTATCATAATTTCGTCTTCATTTTGCTTGTCTTGTGTAGGAATTGTTTGATTTGTAAGTCTTTAGTTGAGTATTGAAGGAAAGTTGAGCGTATTATATTATATCACTCAAACGTTGTTGCTAGAATCAAAGGCCACGCTAGGCGGAGAATTCGATACAGGAAGTCCTTAGTCTAGGACATGTTCCTCTACCGTTTTACTCTAAGCAGTGGAAGTTCATGGACATAAACACATAGCCTTTCCTTTAAAGGGACACTCCGGCCCAAATACAAATGCAGTTCATATGAAAGATCTTACTGACTTTAGTTTATTTCCAAAGTTTCAGCATTCCTATCAATTTAGTTGAGAAGATATTGCTAGTTGAAGTTTAAAATTTGTGGATTTTGACGCCATATTGGTTTTGAAAATATGACGTCATTGAGTGATTCTTTATCGTCAGTGGAGTTGTTTTGATGGCGATCACATAGTGATAGTTATTGTGAATGGTCTTTGGACGAAAATTAGTATAAATAAACTATTTAGTTCATCATGCAGGAAAGTAGAGGAGCTTCTTAGGCATAATACGAGATCACGTCACTCAGTGACGTCATATTTGAGAAACAAAATGGCGTCGAAATTGGACAAACTCTCCAACTTCAACTAGCCACATCTTCTTAACTAAATTGATAGGAATGCTGAAACTTTGGAAATAATCGAAAGTCAGTAAGATCTTTCATATGAACTGCATTTGTATTTGGGCCGGAGTGTCCCTTTAACAGTTTGACTTTGTTTCATATAGCGATTTTCTCTCCTCTGCAGCTCACCATTATGTGAAGATGTCGCGGTCATCTTGTTAACTTTTGCCCATAACATAGCCAACTCTAATCTTACCTCGTGTAAATTGATGATTTCCTACAGTGGAGGCATTTCTCTTCGGGTGTTGATCTGTAATAGCATTCTGTTGCTTAGGTGTCTTGTCTACAGAGCTGTCGACAGCATTATGCACTTGTCACTGGAAACCCCCAACCCCTGGGAAGTATGGGCGGTTTAGATTGTTGTATGTGCTCCATGGGGTGGGGGCTTAGGTGATTTTCGTCAACCTCAAATAATGAAAGAGACTGGGACAACTCTCAACTACATGACTGGTCAAGTCTAATGGATTTAAATTCACTAAATTATATGACTTGTTTTTATTCCTATTAATAGAGTATGTAACTGTATGTAATGGTTTGGTGATGAAGTCGACATTGAATTATAAGCAGATGGTACTCCGCTCTTGAATAGTATGCATGCTAAATTCAACAACAGGAGGGTCTGACCTTTTATATGGATGAGGGTAGGAAGAGGAGTGTTCAAGTGTTGTGTGGTAAATTGTACCCACCACAAGGCAAATGGGGAGAACGGACATATTTAGTTATCGTTGGTTGACAGCAGCACATTGCGAACCAGTGAGTCAGCTTCTGTGGCTGTGGTTAATACTATCGATACAAATTCAACCACTGTAAATACTAGAAATACGTGTACGCAACAACCCCTCGCCCGCTTACTGTTTGAGGCTTTAATATTGCCAAACTGAACAGATTTTCAAACTGCTTATTTTCAAACTGTGGGTAGTGTACTGAACAGAACCCAAGTGGGAAAGTCTGCAAACACTAAATTGTCTCGCAGGAGAGTTAGAAACCAATTGTGCAACTTTTGATTATTGAAATTAATGATTATTAAAACTAATAATTAATTTTAATAATTATTAATTTAAATAATAATGTTATTAATTATATATTACATAATTAAAGTTAATTATGCCAGTTATGGTTTTAATAATAAATTTCAACATGCATGTTTGCAGTAACAGTGGCATACTCATAATGTTACTCAAAGTACAATTGTATTCACAAGACTGCATAACCTTGTACATACATGTACCCTACTGTAATAATATAATCTGCATGTTCCTTATTGCCTAATTGTCAGTATAAGCAGATACATGTACCGTACTGTAATAATGTAATCTGCATGTTCCTTATTGTCTAATTGTCAGTATAAGCAGATACCAAAAGATTCAATACCTAAATTTATCCTAAACCAAATTGATAAGCCTGATAAACCTTTTATTCTTTTAGAAGACTTCTGTTTCTTAACTTTCATTAATATTATATAATTATGCACATACATGTACCAGTATTTCAATGGTATTCAAGTACCGGTACACAATTTCAAAAAATGAAATGACAAAAGTCCATAATATACAACAAAGAACGATATTGCTTAATCTGATTATTTCACCAATATATATATTAATTCAGGATGAAATTCCTTTCAGCTGCTTCTTGTCAGTGAGGTGATACCACTTGTTTAATCCCCAACATGTTCCCCTGACACAGTGAGTGTTAATTACCTACCCAATTATACATATACAGTATTTATCCTTCAAAAGCTGTGTAAAAATATACACTGAAAGCCTAGGACTGGCACTGACCAAGCCTACTATCCAGGACAAAGGTGAATTTAAACAATAGTGTGGATAATTTAAATAAAAGTATAAAATCTGCCATTCAAAATTTGTATTAACATTTGTTATTCTGCAATATAATAAAGCACATAATTTATTTGTATATCTTATGTAAGGACTATTCAATTTCGAGCGAAAGCCCTTCAAAGAGTGATTTCGTCTCGGATTTCGTGATGTCTAGCCGATTGGCGCTTTCTCGATATATGAACAAACCGAAATTCAAATAATCGCTAATCCTAATCCTAACGCAAATCCTAACCCTAAAACTGACTTGGGTTGATGTTATAATAATTTTAAATTTCGGTTGCCATGACGACATGCCAAAAGTGAAATGTTCCGACCACAATATCGTTTGAAGTACTAACTCTAAGAACTCATTCTACATATCTAATGAAAGCTTCATTAACAGCCTCTGACATACCTACAAAAATATTTTTGTAACTGATAGCTAACAGCATGAAAAAAGCGACGACGCTTGGATTGGATTTGACAAAATCCGAGTAAATATTTTAGATATTGAGACGACCATATCATTTGAACTACTAACTCTAGAAAATCATGCCATACATCAAATAAAAGTCTGAATAACATACTCGGACATGTTTGCAAAACTATCTTTTTAACTGACTAACAGGTTTAAAAAAACGAAAACGGGTTTACCTTTAGTTTTGACGCCACGTATAAAACTTGATTTACGAACTTGACATCTTCCGACGACGATATATTGCATTTTCACTGCCTTTTCACGATCTTTTTTAACACAAATCTTCATTCACCGTATAACCCGACAAAACACGTACATGTACTTTTCTTTTACGGTTTCATTTTTTGGAAATATAATTCAAATTCAGATATTTACCATATAGTTACCAGGGCCAAATTTTCCGATGCCGCGCATGGGCCGTTGATCTTGAATATATAAAAATAAACTGAAAGTGACTCTACAAACAGCTTGGAATCCCGTGATGAGGGACTAAACGCCGGTCGATATTAGCACCCTCGCCCTCAGGCCTTCGGCCGGCGCTTTGCGCCGGGCGAGGGGATTATGATAAATACAGGCGATGTGAGTAGGACAAAACAAGCAACACTTTTGGCAGATGGAATTTTCATTTCATAGACACTTTAAAGGCACCACATCAATATAATGATAAAGAGCCTCTGACAGTGATCCCATAGTGGGGATATAAATGAATAATACTTATATTTCAGTTAGTATTACTGATTTGGATTTATCTTTCCACAATTTAGATAAGTCTTTTTGTTTCATAAAAATGGGCCTCCCTTTTGGTCACACCCCATGCTCATAGACAAGGCTGACTCAAGCATTGATGTTCATGCAGTAGCCACATGTTCGCATCGCGGACCTATTTTTGTAGCAGTATCAGGAATCCCTTTACTGCGTTTTCAATATTCTTTGTTGTTGGGAATATTTCTTGCTGTATCTTAAGCATGTTTTCTGTATGATCAGCAATTGCTTTATCATAGGGCTGGTATTCTTCAACAAACCTTTCTACTTGTTCACCCTTATGGAGTGGCATCCTTATCTAGCACATCTATTTAAAATGGAATCTTTCTTGTCTTCCATACATTAGATAGAAAGGACTAAATCTTGTGGTTGCTCTCTTGCTTGTTTTATAGAGAATACAACAGATTGCAAGTAGTCATCCCACAGCTTCTCTTTGTCTTTTGGAAGACCATGATGTGCAAAAATACCTTTCTTGTCCTGTTACCAAGCCAAGCTACATTGAAAAATAATCTTTACTACCAATCCACTACCAAGAGATGGTCTCTTCCTTTGTAGTAAATATATATATATATATATATTTATATATATAGTGAAAGTGGTCTTACCTCAAAATGATAAAAGCCGCAACTGTCAGTTTAAAAATTTCGATATTCCTGGGCAGTGCTTGACAAACAACATAGTATACAAGGCAACAGTTTCAAAACAAAATATATTTAAACGAAACGGAACTTTCGAAACATATTTGGAGTTTAAAAGAAAAGAAACAAGATTTCAATATAACCTGGTCTATTTTGAAAAAAAGCGGCTTCGTATTCGGGAGGATCAAAAAGATGCAATTTATGTTTGGAAGAAAAACTTTGTATAATGAAAGCAGACAAACATTTCCTACTCAACAAAAGATCAGAAATAATTTCGACATGCCGTCATAAAAACAAATTTAAAATTAGCAATGCAAAAATTTGAGGAATGCATGCATTGTTTCGGCACCGACCACACGCCCATGCGCCCATTACGCCCACCTTTCGACCAAAGCTACTTAAGCGGCCATCAATATCGAAATTTTTCATTCGCCTGAAGATCGCCTTGCGTGAAACTGACAGTTGCGGCTTTTATCATTTTGAGGTAAGACCACTTTCACTATATATTCGCTCTACCTTTATGGTATTGAGCACTTTCAACGTTCCGTGAACAACATCACATTCATTTTAGTATATTTATATATATATATATATATATATGTTTCTTTCAGGGACTTTCTGTGGTTACTTTTCTGCTATTTCAAACAAGTGCTACATTTTGATTACCATCTCAATGATCAAACCATTTATCCCAGGCCAAAATACTGCTCCCGTGGCTTGTGCTCTACATTTCTCCATTCCCAAATGTGCTTTGTGTATTCTCTTAAGGATTTCTGGTACGATTGTGCGACTATCGAAACAACTAATCTCTCTATAGGTCCAATACGGTTTAGTTTCCATCAGTGTTTCTGCTTTTGTCCCTGGCCAACCATCCATGACTACTTGGTGGAGTTGCTGCAGTTCATCGTCATTGTTAGTTTCTTCGGACAGTTTATAAAACATGTTCTCTCAAACTAACCCACACTTCAAGACATTGATTTCAAACTCGTCTTGTTGATCTGTTGTTTCAATGGCCATGGATACTCTAGATAAAGCATCTGCGATAACCAGATGGCTGCCAGGAATATGCTTTACCCTCAATATAATTTTCTGGAGTCGAAGTGGAGCTTCATAGGGTTTTTTAAGATCACTTCCAATGGTTTGTGATCATATTCAACTACCTTCACTTTGCCGGTATACATAATGACGAAAATGCTCGCAACCAAACACGATGGCTATCATCTCTCTCTAACATCTTTCTCTATCGTTTTGTAGAATCACTGCTCCCATGCCTTTGGTACTGGTGTCAGGGGATGGATCCAGCATGATCTGGTAGGGGGTGCTCTGGTGCCGAGTTGTGTCTGTCATGCGCGCCGCCCGCCCATCAGTATTCTGGCGGTCATGCGCGCCGCCCTGGGGGATATGCTGAATGGATCTCTGTCCTCTCCAGTCTATTATTCAGCTCCACAGTCATGGCCCACGTCTCACTTCCATACACCATAGCACTCCTCACACAGGCCACATACACCTTCAGCTTTAGCAACACTTCCTTCCTTGTCAGGACCCAGAGAGCTCTTTAAACTTTCCCCATGCACAACGTACCCTTGCCACAGATGCTGAATTTGCTCCTCCACCCCCGGATGGTGCGGTGGATCGCTGAGGGATAGAGTGTCTAGTAAGGAGCTGAGGGAAAGAATGGGTATTGAATCGGTGTCTGACGTGGTAAAGAGGAGCCGATTGAGGTGGCTGCGACATGTGCTGCGGAAAGATGATGGTGACGGGATGAAGAGGTGTATGTCGCTTGAGGTTGATGGTGCAAGAGGAAGAGGAAGGCCAAGGATGACATGGAGCCAGGTAGTGGAGAGGGATATGAGAGAGTGGGCTGAAGAGGGAAGATGCTAATGATCGAGGAAAGTGGAGGAAACTGTCGTGGGGAACCACCGGCCAACCCCTGCGTAAGCGGGGAAAACGGCCGTAAAACGTCTGTTGTTGTTTGTTTATGCGCGCCGCCCGCCCATCACTGCATCAGTATTCTGGCAATTTGGCAAAACAGCCTCCATGCAGTCTGCAGTACAACTGTACAAGTGTACAACTTAGTTACTGAGTAGCTAGTTGTAGCCTTGTAGGGAGTGAGGAACAGGGAGAAGTTTATAAATATAATAGTTATTAGTTAATAGTGTTTACAGTAGATTCTATTCTCTTAACTTCATTGTATGCTTTTAAAAAGCAGAAGAGAATTAAAATTTAAAATATAAATATTGCTTAGATCAGTTAGATGGGTTCCAGAGTCAGAGGCATGCATGATGCATCCAAAGGGCAAAGCTAGCAAAATATTATCAAACATGATACATGCAAGTGATGCAACAGTCAACAGATAGTCTAGTCATGGTCACAATCACATGAATATCTAAGTATCTAACCTTAAATTACTGTATCTCATTTTGTTTCTAATATTTTTTTGCTTTATCATGAAAATAGCACCCCCCTGCACCCCCTCTGGCCAAGGCTAGGGGGGTGCGAACCCCTGCACCCCCCAGTAAAGCCATCCATCCCTAACTGGTGTTGACCGACAAACACACATGTTCATTTTGATTGAAAAAACTTTAGAACTAGTGCATTACTAATTGCTCTTTTCAAACTTGTAAATACCAGCTCATGAACAGACACATTCAACAGCTGGCGTATTGGAGCAGTCGTCTGAGCCATATTTGCAATCAATTTAGCCATGTACGAAACAACGCCCAAGAATATCCGCAATTCGCAATTAGTAGGGGTAGGCATTTATTTGATTACTACGACTTTCTGAGAATCTGCTTTAAGCCCATCTGCACTCAATACATACCCCATTTATCTGACTTCCAAGATACGAAACTGGCACTTATCTCGCTTCAACTTGAGATTTCTCTCAACCAGACAAAGTCTCATCATCCTGCTGAACAACTTCTACCCAACTACCAAGTCATCTACAATCACTTCCACCCCATCTGTCCTGAAACAAATTGGACATCACACTCTGGAACATCTACAGTGCCAAGGCAATTCCAAATGGTATCCGACAAAAGGGGTATTGAAGACTAGAACAAGTCTATTGTTGATCAGCGTGATATTCATCTAGATAGACCAAGTTAACACTGCCAATTGTTCATTATAAAGATTATTTTAAGCTTATTTATGCCTTTATATTTCACCAAAATCGTGAAAGTAGCCTACCTTTTTGTCGTCATTGCCAGTTTCGTAAATGGCGGATCTTATGTGCCGACCTCTGATTACGTTTAATGATGTTGAAGCATGAAAAAGTAGTAGAACTAACACTGATAAGTTTCCATTTGCTCTGCGGAATTTTGTTCAAAATACCAAATATTTACTTTCAATGAAGCAACGATTGTTAAGCAATTTAAAAAAATATGGCATTTTCTTCACTCTTTTTCAGTTTTGGTACCATGTTTACCTTTATACTGCTTATTACCAGTTGTACTAAGGGCTCTTACCCATGCTTTTTGCAGATATCGTCCTGCTTGAGTGAACTCGATAGGAAAAAAATTAATATAATTTGAATCTTGTTAACCCTTATATATTGTTAATGTCTTATATTCAGCAGGATGGTGTTAACAGGTTTGCAATCGCTTTATTTTTGGAAATTCCTTATCCTCTGCTGAAATTATGGCATAGAATGGCTGACCAAAAGGATATTCAAGGTAGTCCTTTAGATTACCTTGACTTATTAAATAGCTGGATTCCAAGATGTTTTCAAATATGCAGGGCAACTGGATTTAGAATTCTCCAAGGAAGTCTCCAAAAAGAAGTGTGTTCTGTCACCAAGAGATGCAAGAAAGCTAGCGGTAGTATAAAGTAAAAGGAACTCAACGGTAAAACATTGTCCCTTAGTAACCTTGTGCATGAATTGGTATCTATTGAAGATATAAAAACAATGTTGCACAAGCTAACGACTTGGTGGAAGAGTGGAGAAGGAAATATTCAGAGTTAGAGAAAGATAATTTAGTTCAGGAACTGGCCCAAGATTTAGAAAGAAAACAACAAGAAGTAGCAAGCCAAGATGTGTGTGATTATATTGAGAAAATCAGCAGCCCAGAAAAATAATCTGTGGCCTTCTTCAATGGCAAACCCATTAATCAACTTAGTTGACAGGGAAAGCTGAGGTTGCATTGTGGTTCCTGGAGACATAGGTTTGAAATTGTCATGCTTGAAAGCAAATGAATTGGATTCTAGTAGAACATACACCTTAGACTTCCCAACAGAAAATTGTGTTGAACAGATTTGTGTGAATGATGAATTGTATCATGAATTTGCGCTTGTTTATTATGATTTCTGTTTAAATAAACGGCCGTTGAGGAATCTTATTATTGGGGAGAAAGGCTGTGATGGTGATTCGACAGGCATTGGCGATATTGCTTATGTAAAAGATCTACAGACAGAGGAAATTATGATTCCGGTCGTATTTGATTAAGAAGAAAAAGTCTGAACTAAATAAACTTTGTCATGTCGAGAAAGTACCTGGTAAATTTCCTGTTGCTCGTTTTCAGACACACTTAAGGGACCGTTCATTATTTATAGCATAAGGAGTGTGGGATATTCCTTATCATATAAGGAAATCTTATAGTACCCCCCTATCATTCTGAAATATTTAATATATACCCCTCCCCCTCAGACAAAACTCGGTATATAAAGAGGTATAACGATTGTTTCCCTTGCATGCAGTTTGTTACACTATTTTTATATTTTATACAACAATTAAGGATTCCTAGTGTTTGCTAATATAATATCACCGTATTAATTTGGGGACTATTAAAATGTTGAATGTTTTGAATATTTTTGTGAAATTGGTTATTAAAATACTCACAATTTTAGATTAGTTTCCTTTACATTTGAGATTTAAGTTGTGTGCAACAAAGTAAGTTTCAAGGGAACATAAAGATAATAAGAGAGGAATCCATAGTATAAAGTGGGTCTTCCTCGTTTCTCTTAAGTTATTTTTAGATACCACGAGGCAATGGTAGATCTATACTAAGTTACTGTTGTTTTTATATTAAACTTTATACGTTTTATGTCAAACTGTCATAGTTGTTACAAATTGTCATACCCCCACAAGGTTAATCCAAGGACCTCCCATAAAACAAGTTCAATATTGTATAGCCCCTCCCCTCATATTATCCCAGCCACCTCTATGCTATGAATAATGAACGGTCCCGAAGGATCACATAAGAGATTTCCTAGTAACACATCCAAATCATCCTTCAAATGAACCAATCAAGGTTAAAATAAGTGTAGATTGTGCAAAGATGTCCAGAACAACCAACTTCATGATATTGTCTTTTGCCATAATGCAAACTGGGAAAAGAATGTTGTCATACAAGGGAAACAGGACCATTGCAGTTGTGAATGGTCAAGAATAGTATGAAACTTTGTCCTCTTCCCTGTGTGTTGCTATAGATGACATAAACACTGTCATCAAACCAGGTAAAATAGATGTCCCAGTGAAAATATTCACAAATTTATATTGATGTCAATGGGATTATCAGGAGCTACTTCAGATTATACTTGCTTATAGGTGCAAGATCCATAAACGTGAAAGGTGGGATATGACTAAAGATTTGGATTATTACAACAGGTGATTTGAAGAGAAACCTTAAAAGGCCCATTTACACGACAAGCGTTTTGGGCACAGCACTCTTAAAATTGAGTATGTGGGCCTATAATTTAAGGCACGGCACTCTTCGTTTACACGGCTAAATGTTGTTCCGTTTTTTAATGGTTTCTTGATGGCACCCCAAGAATTTCATGGGCACTCTTACATTTCTGAGCCTATTCACAATTTTGTCAGAGGCGAACCATTTTTTGCGTGGGTATATTCAAAATGGCGGTGTTAGTCGAATTCGCAAAGCGACGATGTGCTACAAACCATAGGCGATTACTTGGACCAACTTTCTGGGCATTAATTAAACGGCGACGACGTGAATTTATACAAGCAGTTTTAGCATGTAAAGCACAACTACGCTCGAGAGATATATGGATGCATCCTTTTTAGTTTGCTTGGTTTAATATTGTAGAGTTGACTTTCAAGTTGACTTTCAAGTTGACTTTCAAGAGTAGGGGGACATTTGTATACCTTCTCCATAAGATTGACATAACTCGCCACGATACAGCAATGCGACAAGCTGTCACTGCAAAGCGTTGATTGGCACTTACGTTGTACTATCTCGCTTCTACATCAAAATACAGGACCATTGGCAACCTATTTGGAGTTAAAGCGCCGTTTGTTTGCAGTTGCATTAAGAATGTGTGTCAGGCTATTACAAAACTATTATTGTCAACGATATCCTTTCCAAGTGGAGAGAACCTAGTTCATGTTATCCAGGGTTACAAGAAGGAATGGGAATTTCCAATATGTGCAGGTGCAGTAGATGGGATGCACATTGCCACACATGCCCCACATGATAGCCATACTGACCATGTAAACAGAAAAGAGTAGCACGGCATTATCATGCAGGCTGTGGTGGACTACAATTACCTGTACAATTACATTGTGGGTGGTTGGCTTGTGAGTGTTACGATGCGAGAGTTTTCACAAACTAATCGATTTTTAAGAAGGGAATAGCAAATAAACTTTTTCCAGGCTATCCTAACAGAGACATATGTGGGCAGAACATGTTTGCAGTTATAATTAGAGATCCTGCTTATCCCCTGCTGCCTTGGTTGATGAAGCCATATCCTGTTAACAATGTCACACCCAGGATTGAAAAAAGTTTAACTACTGCTTAAGTCGGGCCAGGATGACTGTTGAGAATACATTTGGGATATGGAAGGGCAGGTTTATCATATTTTCCAAGAGAGTGTACATGGAGGTATCTCCTCTTTGTTTCAGTGGTGACAGCCTCGTGCATCCTGCATAACATCTGTGAAATTATGGTCGTTTTTAGTGCAAAGTTGAAAACTTTGACCCAAGGAGCGAGTCTTCTCGAAACAGATTTTGTGGACTTACAGTATTAAATATGGTGTAGGAGAAAGGATTCGTTGTCTGTCAGGGGAAGACGAGCCTGGATACACAATTTAAAAGGTCTGACATTCAGGATATTTCTTCTGTTACGTTGTGTCACGAATCAACCTAGTGTCACGTAAGTGCAGCGTATTTATCTTCCGTTTTTGTTAGAAATTTTATAGAGTCCTGCACTTTTGTAAAGCGTATTTGTTTACTTTCTGTAGTTTCGTTATTTACTTCATGTTAATTTTATCAGAATTTGATTATTTGAAATTTTTATTGCATAATCTTAATCTAAATATACACATGTATGTAGATGTTGTTTTGGGTAATGAGCTGTTCAGCATTAATGAGTACCGATTTGACAGCTTGTATTAGAGAAATAGCACTGTTAGATTGATTCAACATTAACGAATTTCCTCTAAATGCCCAATGAAGACATGCCTTGTTCCTTGACCATTTATTTACTGTATAATTGTATCCTTGGAGAAATTTGGCGCTGTTCCAATAATATGAACTGTCAAATTAAGAGCATTTGAAACTGCCTGAATAATTATATTATTAGCACACGTTCACTAGAGCTATTTTGTAATGTACCTATAATATTAATAACCCAGGGTTCGACACTGACAGGATATGGACTGATTTACTTTTTCTGAGACAGGGGAATTTGATTTTTTAAAAGATGAGGGATGGGGTTTTTTACACAAAATATTTTTAATAGTCTTTACTACTTATTGACCGAGCATGAGGTCTGTACTAGTGAAATATCGGACCGACTTTTTATAGTAGTGCAAAAACGGAGGTCTGATATTTCACTAGTACAGACCGAACAAGCGAGGTCAATAAGTAGTTTATTATATGAACAAAAATCTTGAACGTTCATAATAAACCGGTGACAAATAATGTATAAAAACATGTATATATCAAACATGCAAGTTTTATAAACAACAACCCCATTTATCTGGCTTTTTAAACCTATATTTGCCTTCCTGTAAGAAATTTAACTGGATTCCTTTTTTAATTGGTTGAACAATAATAACTTTCTTTTCGCTGTGAAAAGAAAAGAACTTTGTTTTTGCTCTTAGCTAGCAGTCAGGAACAGCAAGTTCCAGACCGTTCACGAAAATAGTCATATAATAAAACTACTTAATGACCAAGAGTGAGTCTAACTGAGATCTTGCTGTAGCGGCCGAGCAATAGCGGCCAAGGTTTGGTTTATATGGCACTTTTTTTACGGTAGCCCATACGTGCAATCCACAAAACATTTGTTCAGTGCAAAAACAATTACTTCGATATGCTATTTAATATGAAATATAACAAATTTGTTCTCAATGCAAAACAAATTTGTTCTCAATGCAAAACAAATTTGTTCTCAATGCAAAACAAAATTGCTTTCAACGCAAAACAAATTTGTTCTCAATGCAAAATAAAATTAATCGGAATGCAAAACAAATTTGATCCCAATGCAAAACAAAATTGACTGCAAACAAAAATCATAGAGTATCGCGGGCGGCAATTTGTGACGAGCAATCATTTGGTGAACTTTTGGTAAACTGGAATTTTGCGAGAATATTTACAAAGATTATATTAATAAAGAAAGCCATAAACTCGTCGTACGTTTTGTCCATTTTGTGGTGAAAACATTCAGATCACATTCAAACATTGCCCATTCTGTGGACGTCAATTACCAGATTTTACAAACGACGAAGTGCAGATTGCAGAAGGTCAGAACTGTGACGACTTAATAACACAATATTTTAGACAAGGCTTTGCTTATCAGAAGATTCTGCTGTTGCTTGCTAAATATCACGGTATTGAAATTTCTTTGCGAACACTTAATAATAAGCTTCGATTACTTGGTCTTCGCAGAAGGAACAATGACTATGATCTAAATCTCGTTCGCCAACGCATACAACATGAAATTGATGGGCCTGGTTCCTCAGCTGGGTATCGTTCTATATGGCATACCTTGCAGATGGAAGGGAATCAAGTCCCTAGGGAAACTGTATGGGTTCT
The DNA here is from genome assembly GCA_035772405.1 of Chrysogorgia sp. JL179-B06. NCBI lineage: Eukaryota > Metazoa > Cnidaria > Anthozoa > Scleralcyonacea > Chrysogorgiidae > Chrysogorgia > Chrysogorgia sp. JL179-B06. Next base: position 2,230,481 of record JAYKKM010000075.1, on the reverse strand, counting down.
TGTAAACGAGTTGGATCCTGATAGTGTAAGGGAAAGAAGAGCTAAAACTCTAAGACGAAGAACTTACCACACGCCAGGACCCAATTATGCTTGGCATGTTGATGGTTATGATAAACTGAAGCCATATGGCTTCCCTGTACATGGTTGTATTGACGGTTATAGCAGAAAAGTTTTATGGTTGAAGGTATGTAGAACCAATAATGATCCTGCTGTTACTGGGAAACACTACCTAGATGCTGTTAAAAAGTATAATGGCTGTCCAATATTATTAAGAACAGACAATGGCACTGAAAATGTCATCATGGCTGCTATGCAGGCCTATTTTAGAAGTGATGGAGATGATGAGTTGGCTGGGGTTAATGCTCACAGATATGGTTTGTCACCTGCAAATCAGCGGATTGAATGCTGCTGGTCATTCCTGCGAAAAATCGATCAAACTGGTGGATAAATTTTTTCAAAGACCTTCTTGAGGCAGGGCACTTGAACACATCAAGTGATTCGGAAAAGGAGTGTTTATGGTATTGCTTTGGCAATCTATTGCAACAAGATTTAACATCAGTTAAACAGCATTGGAACTCCCATTTCATTAGGAAATCAAGGTTTGATACTGTTGCAGGAAGACCCAATGAACTCTACTTTCTTCCAGAGTGCACAGGTGCACAGGATTATGCAGAAGATGTAACAGATGCTAAATTTCAAGATATGTCTCAATACTGCCATGGTTACGAAGAAGAAAATGTGATTCAAGAATATTTCCACACTGTTGGAGACGAACTTGGTTTATCACAACCTACACATTGGAGACAAGCTTTAGCAATGTACCACAACTTATGTGAAATAGCACAAGACTGACTAGTACTGTAATTGGAATTACAACCCAAGAAACTGTAACAAATATTTACATGAGAAAGAAACTCTTAACATAATTTTAGTACCATAACCAAAACAGGCATAAAGATTTACCTGGTATTTTAAGCTATATACAGACAGATTGTGTGTTAGATGCACTGTAACTGCCACTGGTGAATACATTTTTCACCCATGCTGTATATTATACTGTAATGTGCCCTACTTTGTTAACTTATTTTTGTCTTACTCCAGACAATTCTACATGTTAAGGGGTATTAATGGGTTAATATAGTAGCATGTGGCATTTTCATGTGCTTAACCCATCAACCCATATCATTTTCCCCTTGACAAGTAACATTGTTTGGTGTTAGAATTAATTTAAACAGTAGGGCACATTGTTTGTATATGGGTTAAAGTATTGTATTTAGTGGGCTCACATGATGATATTTGAAACCACATGATTTATAAAAGCATGGTGAATAAACACTGTTCTCACCCCAGCAAGGGTTCAAAGAGGATAAACATCCCACATCTAGCCTGAATACAGACATACTGTATTTATTCACCACCTTATAACGTTTTGTCCAACAATCCCACCCAAAAATTATAAGGCACGAATAAGTAGGTCTGTGTTCAGGCTATCCTACATCCCAAGCAAAACATCAATAGCAGGCCTCGAAATAACTGCCACCAGCTAATGACTGGTAAATTTATTAGTTTATCTGCTTGGAAATTTGGCATAACCTGATGAGAAAACTGTAAACAAAGTAATTGAAATAATGAAAAAGAATCTTTAAACGTTTTGCAGTGATTAAGCTTTAAAGTGGTGGAAATTAACAGTAAACCATTTGCATTTCCTGTCAAACATCCGGTATAGATCTGCAAACTATTTCGAGACCTGATTAATAGATTGATTACATAATACATGATGTAGTCTATACATCAGATTGTAAATATATACAGTACATAACTAATGCTTAACTGTTCATTATAATTTGCTAAATATGCCTCCATTCATTAGAGCTGTGAGCGAATAATGGGCGAGGCTGCCTTCCAATGTGCTCTTATTTATGTACAAGTACAAGATGTTTGAACAGGTCTGAGCTGATGGTATTATCTTAGCATCATCGTGTACAAAGGAAATGGATGGTTTAGGGTCGAAGCCAACAGTAGGTACATTTGTTGCACCAGTTGCAAACACGAGAAAATGGCTTGGAGTTGCTTGTGGAGCAAAGCTCCTCTTCAGTTAACTCAATTCCTTCGTCTTTTAAATCTTGCAATAATGTTCCATCTATAATAATAACACACTAGTTAGTTAAACACATACATACATACAGATTGATGTTATCTACGCCGAAAAACTAAAAGGAGAAATTTTGTCTATAGCCATGATAGACGCTATTACTCTATCAAAACTTGTCTCGCAATTTTGTGGCGACACAAGTTGTAAGATAAATTGCATAGTATAACATGCCTCGAAGGCGTGTAATGTTGCAAAATTTTTGCTTCAAGAAGCGTTGCACAAGGTAGAAGGTGGTTCTACTTTTCGCAACATTGTGGCAACATTACAAAGTGTAACGCCCCTCTTGCAACTTGTCTCCAATGATTTTGTGACCTACTGTAACACACACCTTCCATAGATTTAAGAAATGCAATGAACTTTGCCATCACAATCTCTTGTGACTGTCTGCGATGGTGTCCAATTGGAGAAAAGTCAGGTTTCATTATTTTGATCAGTTGCTTGCTGTCAATTTTCTCATCTGGATTGTATTTAAAGAAATGCTGCGCCATTCCTTTATTGGCACAAATCAGATCCAGCCACCTACAAAATGAAAACAATATTCTTAAATTTATATACAAGCACACTAGCACAAAGTTGCCATATTTATGACCAGTGGCCAATTGTACAAAACGCTAAATTACAGCTTATTAAACAACGTTTTGGGTAGTAAGTTCAGGGCTTCAAAAATAATGTGGGGCCCGGATTTGCTCTGCCAGTTGCTACATCCAGCTACTTTTCTTACAAATATCAAAATTTCTGCTTTGAACCTGTCAGAAAACATTGAAAACACGTGCATCGGTCAGAAAAAATTGAAAACACTTACGTCATAATATTTCAGGCCATCAATAAGCTGGTTCAGCATTGGTTGGCATTTTATGACCAAAACATATTTGGTCACTTCGTCAATGAAATTATCTTTATGCTCCATTGAAAGAGTTTGAGGTAGACCATCAATATCAAACCTCCACTCACTTTCTGCCAAAAACGCATCCACATCATTTTGATCTTTTGATGTTTTCAACTACATTATGAATGATGAAGAATGTTCAATTAATTAAATCCTTTACAAATAAACAGTATAAAAATTAAGATAAAGAACAGCTTGATAACCCAAATACAAATAATACATACAATATTTTTAAGACTCGAGTCAAGACCCAAAAATGAGGCGATGATCTAGTATATTTCAGGATAGACAATGGCGTAATTTGAAATGACACTGATTTTTCGTGTATTTTAATTTTCTTAAAAAATAAAACCTTTGGTTTATAATACTGTACAGTATACGTTTTGTCGTATAAAGTAATTTAAATTTTAACTTTCACTGCCTGGGTAAGATAACCACCCTGGCTGGTAAACCTAATTCACAGTGTTAGGTTAAGAACACCAATAGTATGTTTCTTCCATATATATGCAATTGATGGATGGCTGATTTAGCTCTGTAGGCCCGTTTACACTTGCAATTTTTGCCTCGAATATTTTAGGTGCGATTTTCTTCTCCTGATGTATGTGAACGAGTGGATGAGTCAGGAATGTTCAGATGAAGGTAGATACACTCAGAGCGTTCATGACTTCAATTTACTCATTTGCATACATCAGAAGAAGAAAATCGCACTAGAAATCGCAGCAAAAATTGCAAGTGTAAACAGGCCTTATTATAAAATGTCTAGTATAGACAGGTACTAAATGTAATTAATGTATGTATGGATAAATACCTTGGAAAGAGAATCTCTAACATTCTTGTCAGGCACCTCCTCAATAGTTGGTCTACAACCATCAAACCCAGCTTCAATGTATTGGCACACAGAATTGCTGAATATGCGTGGTAATTCTCCACCTTGTACAATAAGGGTAGCCGCCAACATATTACCAATGGTAGAAAATGTCCCACGCTGTAATGCTCCAACATTACAACGAATGATACAACCAATTTGTGTGTCTGTTAAATAGATTTTAAATTGAAATATTTAGAAGCAGTGTGTGAGATTTAATTTTAGCATACGAATATGGAAGAGGGTGTGAGATTTAATTTTAGCATACGATTATGGAAGAGGGATACCAGGCTTTTGGATCTGGTGTCCAATTTGGAGAGCTAGTATCCCTCCTTTAGACACTAAAATTATCAATAATTATCTAAAAAGAAAGCAATTTTTAAATTGTCTGTCAAAGTATAGTATTGACTTTCAAAGTAAATTCCATTGGCATCAATGGGCTAAAAACAATGTAATTCAGGACATGCATGTTGGGGAAATGAATGTTATTTATAATTAATGTGGCAATGTGCCTGGATGCCAGGGATGGGCGGATATCGATACCAAATACTCGATACTATCGATACCAGGGTTCTAAAGAAAAGTATCGATACTGGCAAGAAATATCGATTGTTTCGATACTTCTGAGCGTGCAATATTTTTTCATTTTGGTCAGCAGACTCATGAAAATGATACCAAAAAGCCTAAAAATGATGGTCCACGTACAGGATCGGAGTTTGTGGTTATGTTGGTTACAATCACTGACATATATACACCTACTGTATATATATATATATATATATGTCAGTGGTTACAATTGAATTGCGGATCCATTATAGCCCCATAACACGAAGTATATACCGTTGTTAATGATTAGAAATAGTCTTGTTGTTGTGGTTGTTCGAGTTGGGAAAATATCGATATCGAAAAAAATGGCAAATATCGAGGAATTATTTTTTTATTACTCGTGAGCGGGCGGAATCCTAGACTTTCCTGCTATTTGATTGGCTGCGTGAGCGGGCGGCTTTTTGCGATATTTTGACCACGGTCGCGGAATCCTAAATGCCGACGTTTTTTTAATATTTTTAAAAACCAAAACAATTTTTTTTTTAATATTTCGTATACTCGTCGCTTTTTACTACCTTTTAAGACAAGAGACTGCCAGTAAAAACAAAATAAGACGGATAGTGACAATGAAAGCTATCACAGCCAAAGCGAATTTTACTATCACGAAGATGAAGATTTTATATACGAAAAAGAAAATGTCCAGCGAAGTGGCAACATTGTAAAAGACAACTTCGACGAAATTGAAAATTTTATTGAACAACGGCCTTAAAATACACGAGTTAAGAAGCCTACCTACGACATGAATGTGTGGAACCGAATATGTTATTTACCGTTTTGGTCGGTCCGTATGGAAAAATATTTGCCCTCGGTCAAAAATATCCCTCGGCCTGTAGCCTCGGGCCATTTTTGAGACCTTGGGCAAATATTTTTATATACGGACCTCCCAGCCGGTTAATAACATATCGTATCGAATGAAAAAGCTGGTATCGACCATCCCTACCGGATGCGCCTTGAGATTGGCAAAGGCGATACTGTTACAAAACAGGAATTCATGGCAGGTTTTAAAAGCAAAAAAGTAGAGGTTTTTGAATGATCTACAACGAAAAATTGGCACAAAACGAAAGAGAATGTATTGACGTTTTGGGTCAAGTTCAGTAAAAAAGATGAGAATTTCTCCAAAGTTTATCAAAAATAGCAGTTGGAAATCACAAGAAATATGAACACCAAACACAAATGAGTATATTTTTAAGGGTATTTTTGAAGAATGAAGAATTCGCCATATTGCTTGCCACTTAGGGGGGTGGAAACATTGTAACAGCTTGTCACTTAATGAGTTAACCATTAAAGTGCAAGACTCCCCCATGACGAGTAAAATCGTCTTGCATTAGACAGAGTAAAAGAATAAAGTAGGGTGCATTTGGGCGCATTGCTGCTTAATGGGTTAAGTAAGCTGATAAATGTGCACTTACTGCTCATTGCACCACTGTCTCGTACAATAGCTCCTAAGAGTAAATGGAAGAACTCTCTTCTCGGACCGCCATGGTCCACAGTATCTTCTTCACCTTCAAATGTTGCAAAGGTAACATTCAACATGCCAGACCGATTCAGGAAACCTTTTTCCTCTTGAAGTATGGCTGTGCAGTCTGCCAAATACTTATCCTGCTCACAACAATGTTTCGAGGATCACCCTGAATTTTATTTGCTGCATGCTCCTTTACTACAGTAATGAAACCATCACTTGTGAGGATAGCTGGTTCATTGCCATTGGTATCCTCATTAACAGCATCTTCAACATGCTCGTGCATAGATAAGCTGTTATGTATAGCCTGTTGGACTGCATCATTCTCATCAATCCCAACTGGTCTAATAACAAAATAGTAGCAAAAATAAAAATGTAATTTTGAAATGAAATGATAATTAGTACATAAAAATTCTGAACACTGATTGGATATGAACCATGTTTCCATGACTGTACATATACATCTCAAATTCATGAATAATTCATGAGTTAATTAACCAATCAGAGTAGGCGAATTAATCAGGTGATTGCGGTTGGATACCCCGGTGAACCATGTCAACACAATACCGTGACCTGGATATTAGATGAACAACGTTGTTCATCTAATATCTTAATTACGCATGTAAATAATCTTCAAAATTGTAAACTGCAATTTAAATTATAACTAATTACTATTGTGTTCAATTGAGATGCTATATGAACAACTCGAGCTCGTGTCCCACCGGGATATCCAAACACTCGAAAACAATTAACAAAAACACTCGCGCTTCGCGCTCGTGTTTTCATACATTGTTTTCTCGTGTTTGGATATCCCGGTGAAACACTCGCTCTCGTTGTTCATATATAACATAAAAACGAATGTTCCCCACTGCATTTTAAAAATTTAAGCATATTTTTTGAGATTTGTGATTTTAATAAAAAAGAAGTTATTTGAATATATTGTTTATTTCCTTGTGTTATTTTATAAAAAAAGCAGAAAACACTTTTTGTGTTTAATTTACAAACCTGTACAGTTATTAAAACACTTGTGAAAGGTTGGGAAAAGTAGCGATTCAGTAGCTTGTGTACAAACTGTATTATGCTGTAATACAGTCTGTGAAAATTTGTGGCATGGCTTGTCAACCCCCAGCTGCGCTACCCAGATCTGGGTAGTTGATTCTGACAAAGGTCAACAAAGTTCTGACTTGATATTAATGTAAACAAATTGCAACACGCTCAGGAATTTGCATTTTATTTGTTCAATTGGATATCATATTAATCTGCAATACATCAGAAACATTTAGTAGTTTGAAGCATACAGAGAAGTAAAATTTAATTTATAATGAACATCGAGTGCCACGAAAACATTATTTCAATTTTGAAAATCAAGTCCAACGGTCATTGATATTCAAGTCCAGCCAATCAGAACCCATTAAGTTCAGTCATGACCAATCAGAATCAACTACACATATCTGGGTAGCGCAGCTGGGGGATGTTTGTGATGTTACTCTGAGTGTGCATCCACACCGGGCAAGCTGAAACATTTGCCTGACCACGGTTGGAATATATATACTGTATATATACTATATAAATTAAGGTACGAAAAATCTTTATTAAAACATTTTAAATTACTGTACAGTTTTGTGCACAACGTGCACTCGTCAGATTAAAAAATATACTAAATATATATATATATATATATTAAATCTTAAAATAGTGTTTGTTGCAACTTAAAGTTTCATGTAGTTTTAATTAAATATATATTCTCACAATGGGTTGCCGTGTAGTCTGCCACCGCACAATAGTGGCTTTTTAATAAATGTTTTACACACATTATACATCTGGACCTAACCCTCACCAATGTCTTGAACCATACGTCGAGGCGCATGCCCATATAAGCCATAGCACCTCGCCCTGCCCCCCCTGTGTGAGAAATCTGTTTCTCGCTTCTTTCATACTTCAGCCAGCGAGAAACTATAAATAATATATAAATTTGGATTTGCTTAATGTAATACACCCTTTCAAACACTCATTAATAATTCATGAGGAAAAGACAAAAGAAAATCACGACCGTATCGTGTCTTTAAATGTGATAAAGATTCGTCCTGATTTTACATAAACTTTATCTTTGATTTTCTCGGCTTAGACAACATCGATTTTCAAAATTACTACGCCAATGAACTTATCAAATGGTCAAGTTTAATTTTATTCAAACGTAATCGAAATATCTTTTCTGTCTGCTTGTGTCAACTTCAATTTAACTATCATAATTACAAAAACTCTTACTGGGTATGAATATTAATGTAATATTTTATAATTAACCGAAGAGCAGACAGTTTTTGTTTTTTCAAGACAATCTGCCTGCTCTTTCGTCTTATTTATTACTCATTCTCTAACATTTTTGCTTGATTACTTCTTGAATTAATCACTTGTAAGAAGTAGTCAACTCGAAAGCTTATGCTACTTTGGCTACTTCCCACTTATTTCGTATTTTTCTCTTTTTTAAAATTAATGTAAATCAAATTTTCTAATATTCGCTATAATTCCAACCTCATGTACTAATTACACAGTGTGAAATAAAGTTATTGTTATTGTCGTGTTTGAAGCCGTTTAATAAACTCGCAGCACGTGTTTTATCAGATCTAAACACTCGGGCTATGCCCTCGTGTTTTAAATCTGATAAAACACTGCTGCTCGTTTATTAAACAATACTTCAATAATTGTCACAAATACTTTTTTGGCCTGGAAGCCTTGCTCTCATTAATAAAGACGAAAGGCAAATGGCTCACCATATCATGATGTATTACTGTATATCAAAATTGTATATATTACATGTATTTTTAATCTTTTAACTATCTTTAATAGGCTTACATTTTTGTAATGAACTTGGGAAACAAAATCTTCCTTATTAAGAGGACTACAAATTATATGATGATAAAATACTTACAGGAAATCCGTCACTGCATAGGATGTCAAATTACCGTCATCAATCTCATTGCCTTCTAAACAGTCACTTGATTGGCCAATCATATCTGTGTAATCGCCACCAAATTCTGGCACTTCAACCTGCAGCTCTTCTAGCTCTTCCTCAGTGTCACTCTCCTCATTCTTGCCAAGTAAATCCGTGATAAGGATGTCACTTCCTTTTTCCTTTGGCTTTGGAGATACGGGACAAAGATACATACTTATTCTGGAGTAAGGCTTCCCAAGCTCTTCTTTATACTTTGCCATTATTAATTCATCGGAGCCTCCTGGAATAGTACGTGCCAATTTACCGTCTGGATAGACGAGTACATACCCTCGATCACGTGAAAACGTTCTATCATAGTTCTCCCATTTAGTCAAAGATCTTTCCAACACCTGCTCATAAGTCATGTCAGGGGTTACCTTGACAGGAAATATCTTCCCAAAAACACGTCTTGGGTCACATCTTTCATGGTCGTATTCCATTAGACCTAGAATCAGAATCAGTTTTATTTCCACTTTAATATTGCTAGCTTTCAAATTATGCATTAATACTAATATACCATATATATTTACATTATAAATGACAAATATATGAGTATCTATGTTATAGTACCTATGCTGATCAATACTTCGGTATTCTTTGGCGTTGATGTTGATGTTGCGCGTGCCTTTTTTCTCTTTGGCTCGAAATGTGACCTGCGCTCAGCTTCCTTTTTCTTCATAAATGCTGTTAAACTGCCTACAGAAGCGGTGGATTTCGTGTTGTTGGTGAGACTGGCGACGCTGACGGTTTGCGTTCGACTCGAACTAGGCATGCGACGGTCCGGACGGTGTCTGAACTGCTGCTCGAAGTCGAAGCTTCCGAATTTCCATCTTTCTTCTTTCCACAACCCGGGCAAAATACAAAGGATGTTTCCATTGGACATCCGCAAAAGCAACAAAACATTTTAAACCAAATATAGGTGTATTAATGCAAATTTATGCTATTTTATTTGAACACGAAATGTAAATTGTAAAACCCTGAAATGATGGAAACCATATATGGAAACTAGAATCAATGCTTCCGTTGACGTCATTACTTCCTGAACCCGCGGTACTGGGTTTGCAGTCAATTTTGTTTTGCATTGGGATCAAATTTGTTTTGCATTCCGATTAATTTTATTTTGCATTGAGAACAAATTTATTTTGCATTGAGAACAAATTTGTTTTGCATTGAGCCTTATTTCATATTAAATAGCGTATCGAAGTAATTGTTTTTGCACTGAACAAATGTTTTGTGGATTGCACGTATGGGCCACCGTAAACATCTGCTTTTCAAAGTGAAATAAATGTGCGAATATTTTTTGAAACATTTTACCGACATGTGACAAATGCAAAGAATTTAGAAAAGGCAAGCGAAATGAATTTTGATAACGGGGCTATCAAATGGACTGCTTTTATTTGCACACCTGCACATTCCATTTAATATTAATTTACTATGTTACAAAGTGAATCATTATCTAAAAGAAAATGTAATACCCAATAAAGATGTTAACACCAGCTTATTTTTACATTGCTTTTGTAAGATATAAGACAACTAATGAAGTAATAAAATTAATAAATCCCAGACCTGCTCTATAAATATGTAGCTGTCATTCGACATGCAACATTTCTTTTCTGGCTTATAAAATTATGAAGGAATTAATGAATTTTCGCACTTTTCATGTGACAAATGTAATGTAAATTAGCAAAATGGTTTGTTCAACCTCATTTTCATTATTACTAGATTACGGCACATGAAAAGTTCGATGTTTGAAACGGGCCATATTAAAACATCACAAATAAAATTCACATCAGTTCCTTCTTTATCGCACTGGTAAATTTACTTGCTCGGCATTTAGCATTTATTTTGCTTTTAATTAATCTCCAGGTACTAGCTTCTTCCTCTTGTGATTTTGCTGGAAACCTGCTAAAAATCAACACTGAAAAAGAAAATAGGAAGTTATTCTTTAACGTTAAAAGCAGTGCAGTCGTTGGAAAACTTCATTTCGACTTTAGAACCTACCTTTTACAGAATTTAATTTACTGCTGTCAAGCAGAACTTTTCTGGTTCTACTTGACTGAGCTGTTCAACTGTTATATAAATTGAATAAAAAAACAGAAGCTTTCATATTATATTATTCAAAGTTTGCCAGGTTATGCAGCAAATATCTGTTGCACGTTGTCAAACGCCAACGTTTGAAACAGGCCTAAAATAAATACTGTAGAACATTCACAGATGAGAAAGAAGGACAAGCCTCAATGGATTCTAGCAACTTCTCTATTTTTGATTAGTCCTACAACCTGCATTTGGTGAATTAGATATATAATATAACATAGAACAATTTAATAGTTACCTTGGTCAAATTCTTGGCAACGAAGGAATTTCTTTCTAATTCAGTGAGTTGAGTTTTCACACTCCAGTGCTCTTCATTCTGGTTTACACAGGTCGATGACAATGATTGAAGATCAGGCAACACAGCTTGGAGTGTAAGCTCTTTCTTTCCCTTCACTTTTGTTCTTATTTTTGAATATTCTCCCTTTTGAATATTCTCCCTTCCAAATTTCTTTTTCTGCTTGTTGAGTAACAAACTGCTCATAAGCATCTTTGCCAGTACGGTGGCAGGGCGTTTTGATACTTGCCTCTGTTGGAAATTTATTAAAATTAGTAGTTACCATTATGTTTCTGAAAAAGCTGAAGCTAAATATCCCCCCAAAAACATAGAAAAGAAAAGAACATAGCCAGTTGAGGCTTTTAAAGAACAGACCATTTTTTACCTTTTCCCTTTCTTTTAGTTTCCACTTTTCTGCTACTTCAGCATTGTACCAATGGCTTCCAAATTTTACTTTGACAAGGTCACCTTGTTTGAGTGGAGCGTATTGTCGTTCTTGCTGACGTCGATATTTTCAGGAAACTTTATATCCTTTCTCTTGGCCCAGTGAACGCTATCCCTCCATTTACAATTCGTTTTCCAAATAAGTTTAACATTATCGTTCACATACATGATTTTCACCAATCGACCAAAGTGCCTTGACAATCAATACTGAATCTAATTAAATTAAACCTCCCTAAAAAGAGGACGACTACGCCAAATAGCGTCAATCTTACAGAATTCTGATCAGAAAAATAAACCCATTGAATTTCATTCACATGTATTTCGAAATAATACCGCTTTATAGTTTGGATATCGTGTCAGCCACTTAAAATATATAAAAGGTCAAGTTAAATTATATTTACATGTTTTTACCAATTTCCACAGCAATTTCTTTACTAATATTCAACTAAATATAAAAACATGTTCGTCTTTAAATATTTAGTACGTGTTCATTGGTGGCACTCGATCGATCAGTTTGTTGGTCACAGTTTCTGTGTCTGGAGCAACAAGATCTTCAGTACCTGACTTGAAAAACTGCCTAATTTCGTCAAATAACGCTTTCTTTCCTCATCTAATCCCTGTCGATTAATTATAGGAGGAAGGTCAGCAAAAGGTAAAACACTTTTGTCCCTCAGAATGTTAACTTTTTTCCTGAGAGTTTACGAACTCTTTATAATAAACAATTCCAGGCTTCTCCTTGGAAAAACGGAAATAGTGGTGCTTTTTTATCTGGGCAATCTTTTTGAAATACTGACCAAGATAACTGACCCAATCATACAGAGGAACGAGGATTGTACCAATTGAACCTTGAGCGGGTTCCAACCAATTGAACGTTGTTCACTCCAGCTATTCTTGCGGTTTCCACAACATTAGCCATTACGTATATGGACGAGGTGTAGGTAGCTCTGAATGTATTTTTAACATCCCAAAGCAACGATCCAGGCCTAACATGGTATGTGGTACAAAAATAAGTAATTTTTGTTTTGCCCACCACAGTTGTCCGCATGTAAACGGACATCAGTTTCGCCAATACCATGGTGCTGAAAGAAATAGCGCACATAACTAATGGTTGGGTTTGCACCTTTCAGACTGCAGCGGCTCCAATTAAAAAAATTACTTGACGGCGTAGTGGTATAGGGAAGGAGGGTTCTGAGACCGGTGGATCAATGATCCATCACAATTTATAGATTGCGTACTGATTTATTCATGTTTGTAGTATTTATTATGTATCCTAGTAGTCAGACTAAGGATTTGAACCTGTCTACATCTCCCAGCGCATAGACATGTGTGGTAACCACTAGAGCTGGTCGAGATACATTTAAGATACATTGTGTTGTTGTATTACATAAGCAAGAACGTTTTGTATATTTACATCATGTTTGGTTTGGTTTGGTTTCATTTAACACATGAGCAGAGTTCATTGAAGCGTTTGTGAATAATTTACACCTGACATTATGCAAACTGTATGCTGAGGTATACATATCAATCAGGAACATTTATATAGCGAAGAATATTGTTTTCTGCGAAGTAAAGGAGAATGTCTTCAAACTCTTGTGATCATGGTAATGCACATAAGTATATTATTGAAGTAAAGGTTAATTCGAACCACCAATGACATCACTATTTTAAAGTTTGTGTTAGTTTATTAAGCTGGGAATATTGCGTGTCCTAGCAACAAAGGTATATGCTGCGGGCGAGAAAGAGCATGTCCAGTAAATGTCACATTGGGCATGCGCAGTAGTTATTCTATCCCACATTCGGTATTAAGAGCGTTTGTGTATATTTTCCCACATTTTAACGAGAGATCTCTACAATCATGCGTCAAAGCCTTCGAAGATAAGCGAAGCCTTCGAAGATAAGCGAAGAATTTGAGATTATCTATTGGACGCTTTTCTGTCTATCTGTGAAAGGCAGAGGATAAACATCTACCAAAATGATGGTCCTACACCTTAATCAACTGCAAACGGGAAGATGAATTCTTCACGGGTTGGAAAGGTTTTGTTATTGCTATAAACATTTGTAAACGTTCATAATCACTTAAGTAATTTTTTTTAAATGCGTTTATTTATTTTCATATAGAATGTCTCACCAATGCGAAGCCTGCTCAAACAGTTTTAACCCAGATGACCAATTTGAGTCGCCATAAACGTACTGCACACAGAACCAAGAGATTTGTTTGCAAGCATTGCAACGAGTCGTTTACACGCAGCGATGCCCTGAAGCGACATGAAAGGAAGCATCTGGAGACGACAACCCATACATGCGGTAATTGCTCGAAGAAATTTTACCGCAACGATATGCTTTTGGAGCATCAGATTTTCTGCCAAGAGAATGCACGCAAAAGAAGCTGATGACATCTCTAACCCGAAGAAGAGGAAGGTCGATGACCAAATCGGAGCGGGAGAAGTGGAGAACAAGCTTCAGGAAGACGATGATGACCCATGTGAGCTTACATCAGCCTTCAAAGATTCATTAAAGAAAGTGGAGTTCAAACCACGAAAAAATCAGAAGCATGACATGTCACAGTTTCTCTATGGCAAGACAAAGCCAATCCTGAATCGTCTGGAGAAAGAGTTGAAAGAAAAGAGAGGTCTGAAGTGGTTCGTAAGCATGAAAGTCCGATTTGTGAAACCCAAACCCAATGGTGAAAATTTGACCGCTGAACCGCACTTGCGAAGTCTGTGCATGACAACAGTGGATCCTCACGAACTTGAAAATCAACTACAAGAAGCCAATCAAAAAGTAAAAAGTTCTCTGGCTATCTATCAAAAAGAAGGAAGTGGTTGGATTTGCCCAATATACCCTGCTGAAAGGTTCGAGTCACATACCTCCACCCAAAAGTGCTCAACACCAAGAAAGCCATCATTAATGTCAAAAACTCTGAGAACAAGTGTTTTATGTGGTCCATCCTCGCAGCTGTTCATCCTGTTGAACAGAGGAGAAATCCAAGCAGACTTCACCACTATCAGAACTTCCACAATGAACTTAACTTTAATGGATCGAGTTCGCAGTCACTGTTGACAAAATTGGTAAATTTGAACGTCAAAACAACGTTTCGGTTAACGCTTTTGGTTTTGAAGATGTACTGTTTCCAATCTACATGGCAAAAGAACGCTTTAACACTCATGTTAATTTGCTGCTATACTCCCAAGGAACGACAAGACATTACTGTCTCATCAAAGATTTGAATAGATTACTCCACGATCAAAACCGGAAAAAAGCTCGGATGTATTATTGTCGTTACTGCCTTCATGGGTTTATTCGCGAAGACCTGCTGCGAGATCACCAGCCTCGCTGCTGTCAACACGGTCCCCAACGCATCGAGCTCCCGAATGAGTACAATTCCACTCTTTTCTTCAAAGATTACCATAAACAATTAAAAGTGCCTTTTGTAATCTACGCCGATTTCGAGAGCTTGACAACAAAGATCAACTCTGCTCAACCGAACCCAAAAAAGTCCTCCACCGAGAAGTATAAACACCATCAACCATGTGGGTTTTCCTACATGGTTGTATCGGAAGTGGAGCGATACAGCAAACCTCCTGTGGTTTATCGCGGAGAAGACGCCGTCGATAAGTTTCTCGAGTGCTTGGAGACTGAACAGCAATATATTCAGGAGAAACTTGACTTCATCGAACCCATGCGAATCAGCAATGAAGAAAACGATAATTTTCAAAACGCCGTGAACTGTCATATCTGTGGTTTCGAAATGGGAGCCAATCGAGTTCGAGACCATTGTCATCTCACCGGAACGTGTGCAACTTGAACTATAGTTTTACCGCAAGAGTTCCCGTTATCTTTCACAATCTGCGTGGCTACGATTCCCATTTGATCATGCAAGGTTTTGGAAAACTAAAGAACAAAACAATTAACTGTATCCCGAACAACACAGAAAAAGTACATTTCATTCTCTATTGATAATTTAGACTTCATCGACTCTTTACAATTCATGAACGCATCACTGGACAAATTAATATCCAATCTTTCTAAGGACGGCGCTGACAAGTTTTCAACCCTCAAGAAACACATTGAAGATGACAAAATACCATTGCTATTGAGGAAAGGCATCTACCCGTACGACCATATGGATTGTGTGGGGAGATTCGACGAACGATTTCTACCACCGAAAGAATCATTTTACAACATATTAAACGACGAACATATTTCGATGCCGACTACGACCACGCAACGCGTGTCTTTAATTGTTTCGAGTGTCAAAACATGGGTGATTACCATGATTTATACCTGCTGTGTGACGTATTAGTCCTTGCTGATGTATTTGAAAATGTCCGAAAGGTCTGCCTAAAACCGTACAACTTGGACCCCAGGCTAGCTTGGCAGGCTTGCTTGAAAATGACTAACGTAGAACTTGAACTTTTAACCGACCCAGTGAAATGAACATTTCGCCAGAGATGTTATCGCCGTACTGTCGAGAATTATCCAAAGATTTTAACCTTGGTGATGCTGCTGTACCTAAATTGGTCCTAAACCTCCAAGACAAGACTAATTATGTTGTCACCAGCTTCGCCACTGCAGATTAATATAGATTCCCGTAAATGGCATTTCCTGCATTCTGAGCGGTGATTTTTCAGCTCAAAGGTTTATAAAATTTCATATTTTGGACCGTTTCTCTTTATATCAGAGCGCAAAATGCAAATAAAAATCAGCCATCGCATGCAGGCTAGCCCGCACTCAGCCCTCCCAAAGCATAACGCCTGATACGCAAATTTTAATGTAAACAGTAAACACGGCAATGCTATTTTTTCTAATATCTGTTCGATTGAAGGTCTTCGTGTGACAAAACGTTTATAAAAATCAACGGCAAGGTATACGAAACATATCTTTTACGAAATTATATCGCTTTAATGGACATAAAAGCATTGAATAACCTGGTAAACATCGAATAGATCTTGAAGCCATGTCCTTTGATTTTAATTTAAAGACGATGTTTGGGTACTTTACTCGCTTACGCATTTTCTCATATAACATCTGATATTCATATTTTAAGTAGACGAAACGTACAGCGTTCGATTCGCCAGATTCAAGTGATCATTTCGATATAGAAGTTATTTAAATCAGAAGTTATTTAAATCGCGCGTATAAATGATCAAGAATACCTGACGGATGACAATAAATATGTTTAAGGTTACTTTATAGTACGCCGGTCACTTTAATTTCCCCACATGTTAACATTCGTATCCGTATTCGTATCGCTTTTTATATTCGTTAGTAATAAAGACATACAAACACAATATAATAGTTCTAGGTAGTTTATTTCTGTAGTTATAACAAATTACATCGGTGCATATTGACAGCTAATTATTTGCACAAACAAAATGTTAACATTCGTATCCGCTTTTTATATTCGTTAGTAATAAAGACATACAAACACAATATAATAGTTCTAGGTAGTTTATTTCTATAGTTATAACAAATTACAGTGTGCATATTGACAGCTAATTATTTACACAAACAAAATGCTTTAAATAAAGTGCCCTGTTTGTACGGTTTCTTCCAACTTGTATCGTTTTACTTTGTACATGGTACCATCTTCTATTAACAACAATTTACGTTTCTTTCCTTTATGCTCCACGGAGTGAACATCGAGAACTTATTACAAGGATATCCACTTCTTAGAGATATCTTCTGATTCTTTGATGCCAAAGCATTGTTTTTTCTTTGTATAGAATTTAGGTGTTTTCCGTTTTTGTTGTTTATTAATCACCGATTGTCTTAGATAATTATTAAAGTTTGTTTCCATTTCCTCTTGTCGCTTTAGAAGATTTTCCAAAGTTTTCTCCATATTTAATTATTTACCGTCTGCGGTAGTTTCTTTACTCTGTAAAGGTACACATATTCCAATTTTACTCCATTTTAACCATTTAGTGCTTTCTTCGGTATCCATGTGATGTGCTTGATCGAGATGATTTGCTAGTCAACGAGATTAGTGCTTCCACAACCGAATACAGGACAGTTTCTACGCGTACGACCCATATTTAGGTGTTTACTCGACCAAAGATAATAATAATAAAAAAAAGACGTATTAGGAGCATTATACAATAGTCTCAATGCTCTTACAACAATATATTCTTAAATTTACTTATAAAACTTATTACAGTTTCATTATAAGATAAAGCCTACTACATATATTACCACTATGAACAAAAAAACTATTAATTTTAAAAAAGAAAAGTCTTAACTGCTGACTTAAAATTACCCAACATATCAAAGCTTCTAATTTCATGTGGTAATGAATTCCACAGTTTTGGTGCCGAAACCGAGAACGCTCTGTCTCCATGTGTCACCGTTTTGGATTTTGGCTCAAGTAGCAGATTACAGTCTGATGATCTCAAAGCACGAGTAGGTTTATATTTATTTAGCAAATCAGTAATATAAACAGGCGCCTGGCCATGCAAAGCCTTGAAAGTAATTATTAGTATCTTAAATACAATCCTTGATCTCACCGGCAACAGTGAAGATTACGAAGCACAGGGGAGATATATAAGAGTTATATAGGTAAAAACGAGAGCTAGAGTTACAACTGTCGTGCTGCTCATTTGAGTACAACGTCCATACACAGCATTTGACATTTTCTGGTATGTTAGATGTTTTTTATTAGGCTCGTTTAGGCTCTATTTGGCATTTTATGGCCCGTTTGAATAATAGGGGATTGACACACTGTGATTCTAACGCCCTGCATATTACGAACGGTCCCAGACTTGTTACACTCTACCATTGTTTGATCTTGCCATACGTCATCGAAAAAACGCTTAACAGAAAAGCACATTAAGTAAAAGCTTTCTTTGTAATTTTTTCTGCACAACATGTGTGTGTGTGTGCATGTATACATTATTTTGATCTCGCTGTTATGAGTGATTACTAGCATAGTTACTACCAAAGTACTTACTGCGATAATTATTTCATTGTTTAGTAAGCCAGGATAACTATAAACTAGCAATTTTTGTCCCACAAGCTGGAAAACCTTCTCGGTTACCACATTTGTTGGTGCATCTAGTAGCTGATCATAGCCAGCTATACCAAGGAGCTGAAAATCATAGACTCATATAAGCAATATATTAATTTGAAATGGTAAAATAGCAATCAAATTATGGCAAATTACCCTTCTGCGTTCCTCACTCCTCCGATATGAAAATTTGGAAGCTTCATATTTCTTGAATCTTATCAGGAGCTCTTGGCAACTGAGACCAGTCGGGGAATTATTAAATTCAGCCTTCAGTATTCTCTTAAATCCAATACATTGCAAATAATATCAGTATAATATATCATTTATCATAAAATCAGGGCATGGTTGATGGGTTGTTCAAGCAAATATTTAACTCTATTTATATAAGCATTTATACTGAAGTACTTTAACAAATCAGCATATATCAAAATTTACATTCCTATACAAATAATACTGACATGTATAAATATTATATAGACAGTCCAATTTCACTATAAATTATTAGAGACCGGTCATTATCTATAGGGTTTACTGGGTTCAGGGAATACATTTTTTGAAGCCCATACAAACAGCATTATTGGTGAATTTAAAACCTAATTGATCCTTGTGAGAAAACATAATTGATCCACTGTTAATGTAGACATCTCACATATGATGTAAATACATTAACAAATAATCGCTAACCCCAAAACAACAAAGATCCTAACCCTCCATGTTTAATTACCAGTCCATGTTTTATCAGTTCATGTTTTATCAGTCCATGTTTTATCAGTCCATGTTTTACCAGTCCATGTTTTATCAGTCCATGTTTTATCAGTGCAGTCCAGTCCATGTTTTATCAGTCCATGTTTTTCAACATACCCTTGTGACCCGTAAATAATGACCGTTCCCTTAGCACCCTGCCTTGGTTAAGGGTGGTAAATGACTGTGTAATTACCTCTTTTTCTGCTGTTTCGATAGGATACCTTCCCTTTGTGGTATAATATTTGCCTAATATTTGATTAACGTTTTCCTGTGAAGTATGAAAAAACTTTTAATTATATTATTGAATTGATTATTGTCGACTGGTGTCTAATTACGGTATATGTTATGTGCAGACCTTTTTGACTCCACCTTTACCCAGTTATGTATTGTGGTTAATGAGAGAAATGTTAATTACGTTTTCTGACAACATATAACTATACAATAATTTTGATGCGCCGGAAAGTTCAAAGATCTCAACCAACCAACAATAAAATATTTATAATATAAACAAATACGTACGGTGTGACAACTCTTTGCCATGTCGAATTTGTCTGCATCTAGACCTCTCTTAACTCGTTTCGTTATTACCAGCAGTTCATTCTGAACCTCTGCAACATGTTCAATCGCCCTCTTCAAACCAGCAACCTCTTCCACCAAGTTTTTGACATGTTCAACAATATCTAAATGAAAAAGAAATCAAAGAAGATCAACCGAGATAAATAAACTACGAAATATGTTTCGCATGCAGAAATAAACATCTGACATTCAATGTAGAACAACGGAATGCAGAACATAAATGGCAACAAATGAAACTAAAAGCTTGTTATTTTTGTGAGTTGCCAACGAAACGGGAAATCGCGGGCGAAGTTCAATTTTAAGAATTTTCCGTTTTTTCGTTTGAGAATTTTCCAAGCAGGAATAAGTAATTAAAGACATTTAAATGCTTAACAATAATAAATACCTTGAACCTCCTGGCACGTTCGCTGCTCGCGTCGATGTCCTAAAGCAAAAACAACTGCTGAATCAAAACCTTTCAAATAACGCCGTTCACAAAATAGATTTGCAAAGACGTAAAAACAAAACAAAAAAACGTTTGCCTTCTATGGAAACGTGGTGAAACCTGGGATTCGGGGATGAGTTATTTATTCTGGATTTAATGGTATAAATGGTGGAAATTAATACCATGAGTAATGGAAATTATTATTAAAACTATTATTATTAAAATTATTATTAAAAAAACTTACTCGTCCTCTTGCGTTTCATCACTGTCGTCCGCTTGGGCCGCCTGTCTGTTGAACGAACTGCTCCCGGCTGAGGCAAACATTTCATGCAAGATTTTCTTACGAAACAAAAATGTTACGGATCCTTTAAATAGCCCAAAGATAATAGTGAATTACGAGCGAAGTAAAACAGATACAAATAATGCGAAAACTGAAAATGTGAAAAGGCGTTGTGAAAATGATCACGATTGCGCTTTTGCGTGATACAATAACATCAATGTCGTGATCTGATAAAACCCACCAATTAGGTACCAGAATTATATATATTTTTCCAAATAAGGGAGGAAACATCTCGGATTTAAATCGAGAAACCAATAAAAAACAAGCAATTCAAATCTCTATTTTAAAAATTACGAAAATACAAACCGACGAAATTGATTTTAATGCCAATTGTTATCGTAAAATTAAAAAATGAAGAGAACAAGAGATACAATAACGTCGTGTGTCCAGTGCAGCATGAACTTTGAATCGAAAATTAGTTTTCAACGCCATTTCCAGTCTCGAAACCACAAAAAGGACCTTGGCCTTGCGAAATGCGATGTTGTTGGAATTTGCGGACTATGAACAAACGGAGCCTGAAACAACATATGACGGTGCTCGTGATCAGGATGAAACTACATATAATTTACAATACATGCCGGAGGAGGAACGTTTTCTTGAGGAGTTTTCCTTGGGGGGAAGTGTTTGCGCTGACGATGAACAGGATGGCCTGCATGAATTTTATCCGTTTCCCAGCGAAAAGTTTTTCCTGCTATACTGCTACTCGCATGGTATTATGAAGTCTAAGGTAAATAAAATTAATCTATATGAAATTGTGTATTTTAGAATGTCACGATGTTCTTAGTTTCTAATAAAAGTTTTATTTTCCAGTTTGAATAACTGTAACATTATATATTCTGCGAGATTGTTTACGTCTTCAAACGGCATTGTGCGCAGGAGTGTGTGGGTGAAGGCTAAAAAGGATGACTCAAAAGGACCTTCACATTTTTTAGAACTACAGTACTAATCCTAACCCTACCCTTGATCCTAACCTTAAACCTAGCCCTAACCTTGCTATCCATAACCTAACGAAAAATAAAAAAACAGAAAAAACACAGAAAGGTCCTTTTGAGTCATCCCTTTTAGCCTTCCCCGAGTGGGTGTGTGTGATGCACTGATCTCAAAAATAGGACTGGATTGAGTTTTCTATTGTATCTGACGAGCTTATTTTGAAGCCTGTATATTTGCATAATGCAAATTGACGAGAGATCATCAAAACCTCCGAGTTTGCAAGCAAATCGAAATGCGACGCTCGCAAAATAGGTTTAGTGTCTGGCCAATATATTTTCCTTGTTGACATTAAATGCATAAAATCTTAAACCTAATTTGACGTCTCATATTAGGCTTCTCTTACTGGATAATTAGAGCAAACGGCGGCCATATTGGAGTGACCTCATTACGAATACAGTGGTGAATCGGAGAGGAAAGGCAGAATTCTGACATTTAATAACTGTCCAGCGAGTATGTTTCCTTTGCTAAAGTTAAATAGCAAATGCCAGAATCCTCCCCAACATGTCTGTGATGCCACAGTACTCCTTAGGTGGTCACTCCAATATGGCCGCTGTTGGCTTCATTTTTGTAACAACAGAAGCTCTATCCAGTCCTATTTTTGAGATCAGTGGTGTGATGGTGGGTTCGTGTGACACGTGATGTTACGTAATTGTCCAGTGCATAAAAATTTATTTTTTTTGTAAGTCGAGGGCCGACCTAGAATTTCTATGGATGATGCTTAAACGTTTTGGAGTTCAACCTCCATCTCTTTCATCTGTACTGAATTTCAAGGTTGATGAGTTGGAAGGTAGCCTTCCACTACGAAAGGTATGCTGATTTTTCCGCTTGTATTAGAATATCCAAATGCCTAGCTGTACGTGAGTGGTTTTTCCAAAACTCTCAACGATAGAGAAACAAGATGTTTCAAGATGGTCGTGGCTCTTCAGTATACCCAAACGATCGTTATTGGCGAGTGGACTGGGATAGAGTTTGCTTTAATTTCGATAATTGTCGCCTAACCCCCCCCCCCCACACCTAACGAGTTTTCTAACCGTACAATACTGTTACCAAACACTTGGGATTGCTCAACTTTCGAAAATCTAAAAACACTCGCCTAGACTTATCTCCAGTCTCGTAACTTCCCGCATAATTAGTCAAAAAACCAATTACTTTTATTAATAAAAGGCCTTATAGTATGTTTATAAATGTTAATAGCACTTGTACTCGAGAATAAAAACGTTATTTCCTGAGTACAAGAGCAGATATCGTAAAACTATTAACATTTCTAAACATTATACTTAAAGTGCCCCAAACCTCAAAATTTTTTATTGTCTTATTTGGAAGAACTTTTAAAATGATAAAGTAACTTCTTTTGAAGATTTTCATTTCTTCGCTTTCTTTTCGACATATCAGTTGGTTTGATATGCAAATGTCCGGAATTTACGTCACAATCTCTTTCATTCTGGAACGAAATCTTTTAAAATCGAGAAGTTTCGTGTTGTGGGAGAAACACACACACATGTTATTCACACTTTAGTATTTGATGAACGCAAATATATATAACATTCTCTGATAAGTCATTATGCATGTGTGACGTAAATTCCGGACATTTGCATATCAAACAAACTGATATATCTCGAAAAGAAAGCGAAGAAACGAAAATCTTCAAAGGAACTTACTTTATCATTTTAAAAGTTCTTCCAAATACGATAATAAAAAATTTTGAGGTTAGGGGCACTTTGAAGGGCTTTTATTTAAAACAATATAAGACATCCATATCTAGTACTAGACAATATATACTCTATCGATAATTACAGGAATATGGAAACGGACATCCGTTTTATTGGATTGCTCTGTCCGATTCAATAAAATTGCAGCTAGCCACGCCATCCATCGCAAATCAATTGATCAGATATCCGGAGAGATGCGAACGTTTCATGGAAGAAATGTACCAGGCGAGTTACTACGTTTTCATACGACGGTTTGATTTTTTAATAAAAAAATAGTATTGCCCCTGTTTTAATTGAACATATTATGAATTACACAGGGACGGCGATGGCGTATAGATTCTCAGCTACACACGACATCGATGTCAGTTTATTGTAAAGATTTCATTAGATATCACACTGGAGATGTCGTGAAATATGGAATAGTTGATGCATTCTTTACAAAGGTCTCTCGATCTCTCCTTAAAATTACCTATAGTTAGCTAAAATGCTTTCACATCATGTGAATTTCACTCGTCCATTTCAACCTCATGCTGCATGAAAACAGTTTGTTTCTGATTTTCCATTGATATAGAAAGTCAACAATTCCCTTAGATATATGTGCGAGCTAAAAAAGGCAAAGTTATTCCATCCCCAATCTCGACGGTTGATTACAGACGAAATAGACGTGGTCGATAAAGACCTGATCGACGATCTGGAAACTTCATGTGCAATTACACATAAAGTAGTTAATGGACAGACGGTCCAGCTAACCGATAAGGTATATAAATATTTTAATGTTTTGGTCTTTGACAAGACTATCTACATGTTCAAGAACTTCAACAATTTATCACTCCATGGGTCTTGTATGTTTACTGTATCTTGACAGGATATCGAAGAATTGAATGCTCCACATCAGTGTAAAATCGACGCGGCAGGGAAACCAACGCTAACGCTTCCGCTCGTCATATTCACGGATGAGACCAGTGGCAACCGTAGCAAAAAGTGGAACCAGTTGGAATCATACTCCATGACCCTAGCAAGCCTGCCAAGAAAATAAGTTTCAAAATTGAGTAATATTCAATTTATCTGTGCTTCGAAGAGGGGATGACAATGTTCGACGCAATGTCAAATACAGAAGTATTCATCCAGTGTCCCATATTATTTGTGGCTTGCGACAACCCACGAGCATCAGAGGTGTCACATCATATGGGAAGTTCAGCCACTCACTATTGTCGGAAATGTGACGTAGGTACTTACAAAAAATGGTTGAACAATTTGTATTCAATCAGAACTAATAAATTAAGTTTCGATTGTTTAGGCGACTAAAGAAACAGCAATGGAAACAGGTGTTGCAAGGACAAAGGACAACATGTTCACTGCCATTGAACAAATTAACAAAGCTAGGTACGATAAAAAATTTAGTAGCGTTGAAACCCATGTGCAAATTGACAAATCCATTATTCTTACCAACAGTTCAGAGACCGAGAAGAAAAGACTACGAACGTCAACAGGAGTCACTGAGCGGGGAGGGCAGTTTGATGAACTTGCAAATTTTGAATCTCCAAAGTAAGGTTATCTAATTGTCAAACGATATGCCATATGTCAAACTTACGTACTTGAAACATGATATTTATATTAACTAAACATGTCCCTCTTCATGTTTAATATAGGCAGACACCAGTGGAGATCCTCCACACAATTTTGTTGGGCCCAGTGAAATACCTATTTGGAAAAACCATGAAAGCTCTTTCTCCTGCCGATAAGAAGAGGGTCAAAGCAAAAATTGAGGCCTTTGATTTTTCTGCCTTTCCCCGACGCTTAACTAGCAGTATGATCAAGACGTATGGTTCATGTGTTGGGCGAGATTTTAAGATGTGGGCTCAAGTATCAGTGTTTATCCTGGATGGCATCGTCTCAGATGAAGAACTTGATGTTTGGTGCAATCTCAGTGATGTATGGAAGTTTGCAGCAGATGCAGTAGATGTATACATTGTATTGACAAAATTCTACTCACCTATTAAATTCAATTTCTTTCTATATAGACATTTGCGGTTGCATATGGATCTGAAGTGGATATTGAAGATAGTGATAACATAACCACACTTGTGCAAGATTTGATGGAATGTATGGGTCGTGTCCATCCTGAACTATTAAGGAAACCGAAATTTCATTTGTTAACACATCTGAAGGATGACATACTTGACTTTGGCCCTGCTATTGGCTTTGCAACTGAAAGGTAAACCATATACTTACGTTACTAACAGGGTCATTAAAAAGTGGGGTTACATATTATTCAACTTTGAATCATAAAAAAATGATAAATGTTAAATAGTTATTCTGCTATTATTTTTATAGGTTTGAGTCATTTAACTCTGTCATTAGACAACTTAATATTTATTCCAATCGCCATGCTTCCAGCAAAGACATTGCAGAAAAGTTTATAAAATACCAACTGCTTAAGTTTATTATTAATGGTGGACATTGGGGAATTGACCACAGGTATATAGTAATTTTATGTCCACATGAAACTATTATAATACCATATATTGTTCTTATATGGTATCAGAGCAATTCTTACATTCAATTCACTACTCTTAATACACACAAGCTTGCTACAAAGAAGCCACTAAATCATTGATGACCTGAAACTGACAATACGGGATCCGTAGAATACAATTAGCTCATTGGAGCTAGGAAGTGTCAAATGGACCGACTGTGTTCTATTGATATCACAGCATCAATCTTATGGTTGCAAATTCAATTTTCGTTAGCTACATGTTTTTTTACATCACATTGGTTACTAAACAATAAACATATACTGCATATTTATTTTTACATATATCTAGAAATTGTGCAACCCCACAGCTAGTGAACTTGAGTCAAACTGCCATATTTCAAAAATTCATGTATGAAAAAGAGGTCAAAGACAGTAGCAACAAACAAATTTACCAGCCAGGAACTCTTAGCTGGTGGGTTGGTATATTAATTATGCCTTCTTCTGAACACATGTAACATAAATTATAATTAGTAGCAAACTATGGGAGGATACTGTATATACATTATAATAATGTCTTGTGGGTGGATGTGTGGTACACCATCAATCAGTTCAATATATACCCCCAACTTGGGCAGCTGCTACTTTGTGCACTCAGGACACATAATATTACCTCATTGAAATATTTTGTTTAAAAGTAGGGTTAGTATTCCTATTTTCAGAGTTAGGACTAGAGTTTTTTTTTGTGTTACAGTTATTGTTAGGGTTTTTGTTCTTGTAAAGCTTCTGAAATCTGAATCCCAAGAAAATAACCTTGATGTGTCTATGACGTAGTCTGTGTCCATTGTGTGTGTGCTACATGAAAGAAGATGCCCCAACTTGTTTTGTCGGTATAAATTCTCTGTACAGTGATAGTTGTTGATACAGTAGGACATGTCAGCAATTACCATGCGTATATAAGTGGCTAATGGAACAAATACTTATTTCAGGGAACATATATGAATGGCAGACTTCAAGAGGTTGGCATCAGCACTGTTCTACCAACAGCAACCAATCAAGAAGACATTACCTTGTGCAATATTGACATCACTGCCAAATGTAAGAAATTTAGAGGCTGCATTGCACACAACAAGGAGTTGGTAAAAGAAGGGAACATCATTGCATATAAGGACACTGATGGGCTGGTAAGACACACATTTATAGTAAATTGTTTTCATTTATTTCTGTTTAGTCATTTAATTTCTGATTTATCATATACAGCATAATACAAAAACTAAGAATGTAGAAATACAGTACAGTATCATAATTATACAGTATTATTATAAATTTATAAATTTCTATCACAATCCCACAATTGTCATTGGCTATCGCATGAGAGACTATAATCACTGATAAAAACCTCTGGGGTAGAAGTTGACATGTTTTTCAAAGAATATTTATAATTCTTCATGAAAAATTAGTTCTTTGGTTACAAACTTGTAAATTTATATTAAACGTATTAGACAATTAACCTGAGTTTTCTATGAGCAATACCCTCATCGACCTCATGGACTGTCTACTCAGACTAATTGTCCGATTGTTAATTATTAAATGTTTATACCTTTTTTTGAGACGATTTCTACTTCTTCATGCTTGTACCATACTCATCCATGCAATACTGTGTGTTTCAATTTCTCTGATTTTGTGATGCCGGAAACCATTTCAATAGCTCACCAACCTTTTACATTTTTCAACTGGATATCTAAGATTTAATATTCCACAAAAATAATTAGAATTTGAAATGTAATGCTATTACTGTACACAGGGGCACTAACTTTTAAGATTGTCACATTGACTACGGTATTGTTACAATTTTCTTTAAATTTCATTTACCTGTAGGAATGCTTTGGTGAATTTAATTTGGCTTTGCAAGTTTCGTCTGATGAAAAGAGAGAAAGTTGGGTGGTAGTAACACCATATGTTCCCATTAAAGACCAACATGGACATTTAATGTATGAGAAATTCAGGTCACCTATGTTAAAGAAAAAGGATCACATGACAATCATCAGTTCCAGCAGTATTATGGAGAATGTAAGCGTTACACATAATTGTACAGAGCACTGCGTTTTTCAAGATGGAGAACAATCTGTTGTTGTTGAGAGGGAGGCAATCTCACAACAGGCTCTTACCTTTCAACATGATTATTCAAACAATGAATATTTATTGAACCGGTTTTATCTAGGAGAATCCTGGAAGTATATAGCAAATATGAGCTGATGTTAAGCCAAGTACTTTGCCTTATGTTCAATCTTAGTGATCTTGTTAGTGGCCGAGTTGTCAAATCATCTAAAATGCCAATAATGAGGAGTTTTAATAGAAACTTTAAAAACGTTTCATCTTTTCAACACAACTTAAATATCACTATCTTTTAGTATATTGGTAGAATTTAACAAGAACGATCTCCGTTGTGATAAATGATATATTAATTGCGCTACAACAGTGATAGACACTTCCCGAATTTGCTTCAATGCCGCATGTCAACATGGTCCATGTCGTTGAACTCGAGGTTGGCATATTTTAATAGTGTGCGATTTCAATATTTTACAGTTTATGACTGTCACTTGAAATATCGATTTCAGGCCGTTGTTCATGCTTATTGAAACAAATTAGAGAAGTATGTATTGGTACTAACCTTTATTATTAATGAAACATTGATTAGAATGACTTGTTAAATAAAATTTCATATTGTACATGTTTACAATAACGATCTTTTGGTGTCTCTTTCGTCTATCGAGGTTTTCCCGGCCTCGCAGGGTTACCACGCGGGCCAGTCATGTCACGCGCGTTATACCTGTTAATTTTGCCCTGTTGGCACAGACTTGTTACAAAGTAAAATAACAGATTTGTAACGAAACCATTTTCCTGACTTGTTACGGCATGAGTTCAACAACGTTGTACCAAATTGTTTTGTTCCTGTTACGACCTTGTTGGTGCAGACTTGTAACAATATGATATCGACGGACTTGCTGCAGCTCGGGCTTAACAACCTTGTACCAAATTGTTCGGGGTCCTGTTACAACCTTGTTGACAACAACCTTGTTACAGTCTGCCAACAACTTGTTACAGACTTGTCACGACAATTGGGAACAAGCAGTGCGAACACAACCTGATATTGGCTTGACGGAACAGTATTGTAACAACATTGTTGCGGGTTTGTAACAAGTTGTGCGTTTTTACGTGTGTAGTTTGAGGATTCGGTTCGGTTCCCATTTTAGGCAGACAAATAAAAGTTCTTGCAGCAATTGTTGAACCTCATTTCAACGTAATATTGTATAACATTCACAAACGCTGATGGATGACAACTGAATAGTGTTGCAATTATAGTACAGTGCGATTTTGGTGCAATTAAACTAAAACATAAAAGCTCCTGTATTTAAAGTCTCTCAGGTTCAGTTCCATGGGAATAAAGCTGTTTAATTTATATGTCCAGAATCATATTTTATTGTCGGTCGAGATTAGCACCCTCGCCTCCAGTGCACTATATTTAGCAACAGAAATATAGCAGCACACCAGATGTCCATAATGAAACCGGCTGTGAAATCTCTGAATGACAAAACAACAACGAAGATCTGCGAAAAATTCGAATCAACATCCATAGAATCCAATTCATAATAAACTGCTTTCAACCGAAGAAAAACAGTCAAACAATCGCTCAATTCCTGCCAAGCCGGGGTAAAACACGCTGTTGTTGTCTTTCACACTCCTAAGACACCATGCAGGCACCGGACCACATGATCACCTTTTCAGTGTTTCCCGACGTCGTTTTCGCCCCCCTTAAGTTTACTAGCCTAACCAGTATCCCTTCTATTAACTGTGGGTAAACACCTGCACCCATTGTACAATATCGGTAAGCCGTCGATATAAATGCGTGGCCGTCTGTCTACACGGCCATCTATGGACTGCAAAGGGTTCATCAACGCTGACAATGCAACAAATTTGCCGCCCATAATGGCAGCCACAAGACGATAAGAAATAGGGTGAAAACCGGGCCAATGAAAAAATAGGTACGCAATGAAGGTACTTACTTTTCGCGCTTGGCTTTGACCTTTTAGCTTTGGCTGTCGAGGACAATAGTATATTAAAAACATAAAATACACAACTTTTTGAGCAATTTCTACTTACAAACTATATATAATTATTTGTTTGTACCTACATAACATGTGTTCCCTGGAACATTTCAGCGAAATCTGTTGCGATTTAGGTGGAGATATGAATCTCAACCGATTTCGCTTAAATCTTCATGGGAACACATGTTGTGTAGCTACAAACAAATATGATTGTATATAGTTTGTAAGTAGAAAATGCTCAAAAATTTGTATTTTATGTTTTTAATATATTATTATATATAATTAAATATTCTGTAATAAATTAGCGGAACAAGTTGCCACAGCCCAATCCTGCCTGTGTTCCCAAGCTGCATTCTGTCAATTTCTGTGGCCTCGTGACAAACAAAGTTGTTTTTAGAGTTTCATAAAAAGAGGAGATAACATTATCGTCATATTTCAATCTATATCAATTTATATAACATAAGTAATAGTTTATATATTTATTGAAAGAGATGGCATCAAAAGCAAGAGCTAAAAGAAACATATAGCCGAAAGTAGCACGATTATTGGAAGTGAAGAGAGCAAGTTCAGCAGTAGTAGTACTACAACAAAACGTGAAGCCAACCAACAGCGATGGACTTGCTGCATGGAACCCTCATACAGCACCTTAAGAAGACAGAGAGATTGGATGAATACGATGATGTCATTCAAAGGCAGATGGAATCGTGGAGAAAGCCAAGTCACCTGCCATTGGGCAAAAATTCTACATCCCCCACAAGGCGGTCATAAGAGAAAATGCCCAAACTACCAAGATGCGCATTGTATATGATCCAGCGACTCAGCCCCCTCATTGAATGATTGCCTGGAGGTGGGACCTCCACTCCTAGTACGAGGAAGATTCCACACCATTGCCTTGACAGGAGACATAAAAAGGCTTTTCTTCAAGTGCGGATCCGCGAGAATCATCGAGATGCATTGAGATTCCATTGGCTTGAAAACAAAGACCCCCAGCAGATCTGCACACTATGCTTCACCAGAGCACTATTTGGTCTCGGTCCCTCACCCTTTTTGCTTGGAGGAGTTGTATGGCACCACCTGAACACTGTCCGAGCTGAGCACCCAAATCATGTAGAATAAATCGAGCGCAGTCTATATGGACGATATCATAACGGGCGGACAATCCGTAGAACTGAAAGAAAAGAAGGTTACAGCTACGATTTTCGACCAAGCATCATTCCGCCTACACAAGTGGAATTCTAACTTCAATGAACTTGAAGAAGCTGACATCATCAAGAGGACCTCAGTCATGCCAAAGAACAACTGGGAGTGAAGGTGGGGAGTGCAGTTTGCTGGGACTCAAATGGAACAAAGAGGAAGACATCCTTGGAGTAAAGGGAACTTCCTTCCCATGTGGAGGTGTAAAGAGCCTATAAACAGTATTATGTTGCATGCTTTTGGTGATGCAAGTAGCAAAGGAGTTGCAGCTGCTGTTTATGCAACTGTCACTCAACCAACGAAGGTCTACCAAGGATTGGTCGCATCTAGAGCACGTTTATCCAAACAAGGGCTGACTATTCCACGACTGGAACTAGTCGCAGGTCATATGGTGGCGAACTTGGTAAAAAATGTCCAAAGTGCACTTCAGGGATTTCCATTCACACAGGTGTATTGCTGGCTCGATAGTAGCGTGGCACTCTACTGGATTTGCAGCCGTGGAGAGTTCAAGCAGTTTGTCGCAAATAGAGTTCAGAAAGAACCCAACGAAAGACAACCCGGCAGACCTAGCAAGCAGAGGTGGAGTCGTCAGCAAAGAGAACATCCTTTGGTGGAATGGCCCACAGTAGTTATTAGATCCATCGAAATTGTCAGCATGGCGAGTGTCGAATCCGAGAATGAGTCGAAGGCCATAAAGCAGATAATGAATCTCGCAGTGGAACCTGTGGAGAATGATGAGTTCAACGACCTCCTGAAAAAGAACATGTGCATGGATCTCAAGGTACATCCGGAATACCAGAAGCTCCAAAGCAGAGAGGATTTGTGGACCGATCACAACGACACAAATCGAAGATTAAAAGTTATTTTGGGTACGACGAGCCCAGAACCGGAGCGCCGATCATCTGGAAGAAGCTCGTCTGAACTTACATCCGCAACTGAGAGAAGATGGAGTGCAGAGGTCGAATACAGGGACAATACCCAGAAACATTCCCGATAACTCCGTCTACGCCGAGAAGCTGGTCGAGAATGCCCACAAGGCCACTCTCCATGGGGAGAGAGTGGGCCTTACGATGACGAAAATACAAGAAAAACATTGGATCCCACGCCTAAAGCCTCTTTTCCACTCGTCGCAATAACGCCTCGCAAGTCCTGAGAGTGCTTGCGAGTAACTCGCAGCGAGCTGTTAACGAGCTGAATTTAGAGCTGTTAAAAAATAAAAATGTTAAAAAGTACAGAGTTCTCTTCGATGTTACATATAAAGAATATAAAAACAGAAGAATGAAAGAAAACGTGTGGCATTTCCAGGTTAGATTGTGCATTATTGTTGTAATTATGTACAGTGATCTTATTACAGGAGTAAACAACAGCCAGACACTGCCATATCTGTTATTTGGTGAACATGCTTGCTTTGATTTCAAATGTGATTGTTTTATCATATCTCAAATGAGATACCTTTGTGCCTTTATTTATCTGAAAACAAATTTCAATTTAACAAACCCAACATAGTTCTATAATATGATAGTTATGATGCACATGCATATCAAGCCTATTACCTCTGAAAAATACTCTGAAATCCCTGACGGAAGTCACACATATAACATCCTAAATTCACGTCAGGGATTCAGAAATTTATAGGCTTGACATGCATACACTTCATAACAATAACACATAACTCACCAGCTACCACATTCATAAATATATTTTTCCCTATCCAATCTAGTGCTGTGTTATTATAAGTAATACCATGACATGAGAGAAATTGGTGATTAAATTGCCCCGGACGCTGAGGGAGGATTTGTGGAAGTCCCAACAGTGAAGCCCGAGGGACTTCCACAAATCCTCTCGAGGCTTGAGGGGCATTTAATTACTAATTTCACCAACATGTTGTGGTATTAGTTTGTAATACCATGATATTTGATGAGGTAATATAATAATTATCTTGATTACTTGATGCATTTCTTTGTTGTGTAAAAGAGTATTGTTTGGATGTTTGCTCAATGCTCATGCATGTTAATGCATGCAAAATTAGAAATTTGCCCGGTTAGAGTGCGAATTAGAGATTAAATCCGAGGCAATCATGGTATTATTGCAGTATAGCTATTATAAATGTGCAATTTTAAAATGATTAGCTGTTAGTATAAATTTACAAGTTTCTATTACAAATCCTCAATTTCTATTGGCTATTGCAGGAGTTACTATCTTCTAATAGAAACCTCTGGGATAGAAGTGTGTTTTCAAAAGAATATTTACATTTATTTATACAAAAATGTTGAATAAAAATTTATTTGGTTAGCAACTTGTAAATTTATACTAAACCAATTAGACAATGAACCCAGTTCATTGTATAATTGTTAGATCATGTGTATTTTAATTTTACTTTTCATTTATCATAACTGATTAGAAACTAGAATATATCTGTAAAAAAATATTACAGTACATGCAAACTATTTGTTATATAACATATCCAAAACTTAAAAGAAAAATAACACTTGAGGTGAAACCTTATTATATTGCAATCAACAAAGTTTTTGTAGCCCTAGAATTTCGCAGTACTTGTTGCATATGTGCTGGGAAGAAAATTAATCGATTGCTGTTGTAGAGAGATTTCCTGCACAAAAATGTACTTCTCCTTCTTCCATTAACTCCGATGAGGCAATTTCTGGGTCATAAAGGCTGTGTCCACTGCCTTGAATACCCACAACCATAAGCCTTTTCTCTGACCTCTCGAATGATAAATGACACAGGCCCAGGACATTAGCCCAGGACATTAGCTTGATCAACACACAAATCACCATTATTATTTAAGTACTTAATAAAGGTACCAGGGATGAAGTCCTCAATGGTGACATAATCATCTCCCATTTTGCCCACCAAAATATTGCGATATGACAAGGTCTGACCAAATTATTTTTCTTTGTTATTGGTTTTCACTTCCTTCGCCAGCTTTTCGGTCATATTGCGAGCCAGGTGATGCGTTTGTACCACCTTTTTACTGTGACTTTCAACTGTCTCATTCGTTTCCTCGATTACCACTAAGGGTTCTGGGAGATATTTTTTACCACCCATTCTTTGTCTTCAAAGCCAGGTGTTTGTGATGACGCTTTGTGGGCTTCGCGGAAACCACCAGATGCGAATGGTTTGTCGTCAATTAAGAATTCTGCGCAACTACCAGAATTCGGGGGTCAGGTCGCAGTGCTCTAGAACGTCGATTGTCATTGGTTTAAATTACGACTCATTTCCCCCATCTCACAGGAGATCCTAACCAATCACAGAAAGCTTCTAACCAATCACAGACCTTCTTCTAGAGCACTGCGACCGTACTCGAATTCGGCCATGACATCCCTGTGATGTTAAATGTAAAGAGATCGATGGACGTCGGTCTTCTTTATTGCTCTACCCAGTTTAAGCATCTGCGACACAGACAGGCTTTTCGGATACTGCTTTTCGGTTGCCATTCGTGATGAGAACGGACCCATGGGAACCGACCTATCTCCTCCACAGAGGCTTATCTTTATCAGAGGAAGGCGTGCGGGGAGTGGTTCGAGAAAAATCGGAGGCGCGCGGTGGACGACGGGAAACGAGAAAAGGAGCCTCTGCCAGATAATGTGCGGTTCTCCGGTCAAATTCGCGGTTCTCTGGTCATGGCACTCTCTGCTGAAATCGACGATAGTTTGGACGACGTACAATGTTCTTTCAATGATTTGAGTCTGGAAGATTGGTGTTTGATGTCATTCTGTCCAAGGTTGTCGTTTTAGTTAACATTAATAACATTTTTACACCATCTAGTTTTAAGTTTGTTTATACTTTAATATATAAGCATTGTTGAGTGATTTACTGATTTGGCTTTTGTTATGCACGTTGCATAATAAACAACATGAGACAGTTAACATTTTATAAGCTTTATTCGTAGTTGTACCTCGCTCGGTAGTCTCGTTCGAACACAAGTCTAACCTCGAGGTTGGACCTTGACCCCTAGTGAAAATGACGTCAGATAGCACGATCGCGCATGTGTTGGAGAAAAGCTATCACGTGAAACATAAAAAACATGAGCGTAAGGCACTAAAAGTGATCAAGTAAAGTGAACGAAGTCACATTATCCAAAGTATATAAGTAAAATTTAAAGTTTATGTAGTTCCGTCCTTTCGCAATAACTCTCCGATAACTGCAGCAGTTCTTCTCGGTCGTCTTCCGGCTGTGGAATCGTCAGTCTCGATGATGGGTTCACGATCGGCGTGCGGGATGTTGGCCGTAGTATCTGCCACTGGTTCGATCTTTAGTTCCAGTGGAACTAAATGCTGTATGGGATGGCGTAGAATGGTTGCCTTTTCTCCTCCTGAATGATTACTCGAACTCTTGCAGCACGAATTATGCCATCGTCGCTTCTCAGGAGATCCTGAACCTTGGCTAATTTCCAAAAAACTCGAGGAGCTCCGTCATTCTTCAAAAGTACCACGTCACCAACTGTTATTCTCTCTTGTGATGGTCCGTGAAGTGCGCACGAGGCTTCTCGGAGACTCAGTAGGTATTCCGTCTTCCAACATTTGGTACACTGATCCAGTAGGTGCTTGTGATACTTGGCCCTTTTCGTCAACGATTTGTTTGTGCTGATAATATCGAATTGTCTGTCATTAGGCGTCAGCGATATTTGTCGTCCATAAATAAGGTGAGAAGGCGTTAGAGGATATGAAATTCCATTTTCATCGTCATACAAATACGTGAGAGGTCGATTATTGAGCGTCGCTTCAATTTCTACCAGAACGGTTCTGAGAACCTCAAAATTGAGGGAGGTTCGTCCGAGTCCTTTCTTTAAACATCGTTTGGTGCTCTGTATCAGTCGCTCCCAGAAGCCGCCATGCCACGGCACTTTCTCTATAATGAAGTCCCATCTTACTCCCTTGGTAGCCAAATGCCGTTGGATTTCAGTCGATCTCACAATATTCTTTACTTCCTTGGCCGCGGATTTGAAGGTTTTTGCGTTGTCAGTTATAAGTCTAGCAGGCAGACCTCTTTGTGAGGTAAAGCGTCGAAAGGCTTGGAGGAATGAAGGGACGGATAGATTGTCTACGAGTTCAAGGTGGATGCACACGTGAACAGACAGATGTAGACCTTCTGGGTTCCATTATCAGTCATGGCGTAGAGTGGACCCGCGAAGTCGATTCCGGTGTTGGTGAATGGGGGGTCGTCACTAACTCTGCTTGACGGTAATGCAAGCTCTCTAGGTGTGGTAAAGGGCTTTCCTTTGAATTTTCGGCAGATCACACATCTCACGATCTTCTTCACAGCTTCTCGACCTCGGAGTACCCAATACATGTATCGCACGGAATTTAATGTCTCTCGGATTCCATAATGATGAACTAACTCGTGACCTTCTCTAATAATCAAGTCGGTGAAGCGGTGCTTTGGAGGGAGTAGAATCGGTTGTTTCGCCGTCGCGGGCAGTAAAGAATTACAAATTCTTCCTTCGCAACGGATAAGGTTATATTCGTCGATATACAATCGGCGTTGGTTCACTAACGGATTGGGACGATTCTTTTGGATGCATTGAATTTCTTGAGAAAACGCGCTTGATTTAATTGAACGGATCCATAATTGTTCGGCTTCCTTTAACTCGTCAGCATGCAGCTCACACGAATTATGACTGGGTTGCTTCCTGGAGTTTTTGATAAATCGAAGGATGCTGGCTGTAACGCGAAGTAAGGTGTTTTTGGTGCTATATCTTGTCGGGTCGATTATCTCATCCACTTGGACTGCGGTAATAGAGGTTTCTGAAATACCAAACAAGAATGGGTTATCGAAGGAGGGTGCTTGACAATCTCCTCATAGGCTAGGTCGTGATCTTTACTGGTGGGCAGCGGATCTTTTGGCCATTGATTTTCGGAACGTTGAAGAAAGTGTGGACCCTTCCACCAAGACGTGTCGTTTCGCGCCAGTTTCATTCCAGAACGTCCACGAGAGGGCAAGTCAGCCGGGTTGAATCATCCAGGACAATGCTTCCATTCGTACGCACTTGTCAATTCTCGGATTTCCATAACTCTATTCTGAATATATTGTTTCCAGGCTTTGTTATTTCGTATCCAGCAAAGGGTTGTTAATGAATCAGTCCACAGTATCACCTTAGTTGTCGCCCTCAGCGACGTGATTGCGGGTAGTATTGACGCAACTAACCGTGCCAAGATATTTGCTCCCAGGAGCTCAAGTCGTGGTATAGACTGCTTCTTTATTGGGGCGACTCGGGTCTTCGACGCTACGAGATTAATTTCCACCTCACCATTGCTATGCTCGGTTCTGAGATAAACTACCGCCGCAAATGCCCTGTCAGAAGCATCACAGAATCCATGGATCTGGTGGGTTCGGGAAAGGTCGTTGTAATGCTGGAAATAGCATCGGGGAACTCGAACTTCGTTTAAGAAAATTAATTCTTTCACCAATACGTTCCATTTAGTAAGTGTCTCTCCTTCAAGCTGGTCATCCCAATTTACATTGGCTGTACAAAGGGTTTGGAACAGCATCTTCATGTTGATGGTGAATGGAGCGACGAGACCAATAGGGTCGAAGACTTTAGCAGAAAGTTTCAGCACTGATCGTTTGGTCGCTGGAAGAGACTGTGCATATTCGAGAACTTCTCGTAGGTCGTAGAACAATTCATCACTCTCCGTGTTCCAATGGATATCAAGGACTTTGACGTAGCAGTCTTGGGCAGATCCAGAATGGTTCGGTTGAAGTGTGCTGGATGACATCGTACCTTGCTCGTGACTGGAAGTAACACCATGCGTGGCGATGACATCTCGGAGACGTTGAGAGTTGGAATTCCACTTTCGAAGTTTAAAGCCACCCTTGCTCATCAGGTCATTTGAGGTGTGAAAAATGCGCAATGTTTCAGAGTCGTTGTGTGCTCCGCCAGCGAAATCATCTACGTAGAGAGATTCTATTAATGACTTGACTGTCTCCAGTTCAGTTTCCTCGTATTGTGCAAGATGGTGGTGGATGGTTGTGGATAAAATAGCAGGACTTGGTGTGAGACCGAACGGTAAACGAAGAAATTGGTAGTGCTTGACTTTCGGATGTGCGTGGTTGATGTCATCGAACCAGAGAAACTTCAGCATCTTTCGGTCCTCAGGCGCGATCTGTACTTGATGGAACGCCTTTTCGATGTTGGAGACTATTCCAATAGCGTAGAGTCTGGCTGCTATTAATAGCTCAAAAAGCGGACAAACAAACCAAATTTGACTCACTAATTATTGCAAATGAGCTATTTCTTTTGTTATGGCCGCAAGAATTATGGGTAAAAGCGGACAAACATCGGTACTGACGTCATCTCGACGGAACGCTATTGGGTAACCTCGAAATTTTACGACTGTGTCAAAGAGATGTGGAACAAGATTCGGACCCTTTTCTAAACAGTCGTTTAAAGAGAGATCGTCTTTTCCAGACTTGGCCGAACCATCGAATACAACTCGGAGTTTCGTTGTTTCCTTGTCTTGTCGAATTACACCATGGTGTGGCAGAAAATGGCTATTTTCTTCATTGGCGAGGGCTGGTGCTATGATCCCAGTACGTTCCTGTTCTTTGATAATGTCGTCGTATTCCTTCATCAGGGTTTTGTTGTTATTCAGGCGTGATTGGAGTTGATGCAAACGCTTCTGGCACATGCCATAACCGTCGAATTTAGGGGTATGTGACTCTTTCCATGGAAGTTTTACTTCATACCGGCCTTGGCTTGGCTTATACTGAATATTTTGCAGGAACTGTTCCTCCGTCGCGGTTTCTCCGTTGATCCCCATGGACTCGATTTTCCAGAATCGGTGCAAGCTCTTCGATAATTCGTTGTCGTCTTCGAATGTGCCATAAGAATTCGGGACAGATGTGGAACATTGTCTCTCGATAGAAAGATTTACGGTGGAAATGCCAGAAAACGTGTCGACGTCTTTCGTCGGACCCGACACCACCCATCCAAACTCACTGTTGACTGCAGTGGGGCCGCTTTCTCCACGCACCATTTCTCCAGTGAGAACTTCAAAGTAGTAGTCAGCACCCACAAGGACGTCGATATGGCTGTTTGTTTGTCGTCCTTCCAGGATATTGAGATCGGAAAACTTCAAATCTTGCAAATGAGGATGTTGCTTGAGGTCAATGGTGGTCGTCAGAGGGGAACAGATCTTGGGAAAACTGAGCGCTGTAATTTTCAGATCATGACTCTTACCCTTCAAAGATAAGTCGACCAAATCGCAACGTTGCTTCATGAATCGTTCGTCACCAAACCTATTTAAGCTAAGCGTCTCGGTTTTCTTCGGAACTAGACCTAGCCTCTTCTTCAGGGAATCGGTGATATATGTGCGTTGACTGCCGCTATCAAGGAGAACTCTCACCGGCACTGACGATGAACCGGTTCCTCGAGCATAGGTTACTGCAGTCTGCAGAAGAACTTGATGTCGACTCTTCGATGTCGTGGTCGTGGTGGCTTGGTTGATCGCAGTTGAAGTTCAGGCGTTATTCTCCTGGTCTTGCTCCTTCGGACCAGATGGCACTTTCGACTTTAAACATATCGATTGATGATGATTACCATGACAACGTCGACATTTTTTGTTGGGGTACACTGGCTGCTCAGATGATTTTTTGAAAGGCATATGAAACATCGATTATCTCGTCGTAAAATCTCCTTGCGTTCAGTGGCATCCGTTACTCGATCGCATGATGCGGAAAAATGATATTCTTTGCAGTAAACACACTGGATGGATCTGCCATCGCGAACACTTTGCGCCGCCAATGCCGCTGCAGAAGGTCGACCAGAAAACGGCGGTTTTCGGGTATTATTATCCTACACTTTAATCGCTTCAGTAACTTCTCGAGCTTCAACTTCTTTTAGAATGATATCTAAGATTGTTGATATCTCCCACACATCATCGATGGTATTTCGTGCAATTTGAAGTCGTATCTCAGCTGGTAGCTTGGCCATAATTACCGGAATAAGAAGGCTTCCGTATTGGGTTGATGTCACCCCCAAAGACTCCAAGCCCCTTACATGTACGCTGACTTTATCATAAATAAAGCGAAGTTGAGAAGCTTTGTCACCATTACAAGCCAGGATCTTCATCTTGTGACCAGCAAAACACGTTAGGGAAATGTTACAGAACGACCTTAACGTACTGGTTAAGAATTGTTGCTTTTGCATCAAAGTCTGGATTCTTATCCCGAGGGGTAATGGCACAGTCCTACAACATGCACTGTGTTTAACTGTAACAACTCGCGTACTAATTCTTCGATTTTAGACCCAATAACTTCAGGCCTTGCCAGAGGAATATCGTTGGTACAAATCTCAAGGATAACTACTTCGGTGAGATTTTAGATACTGCACACATATCATAAATTTTCAATTTCGAAACCATACGGCCACCCACACCCATCATGGATATAGTAGCGCTAATGCCTCCGAGACAAGTAGATGCATTAGAGAGATAGAACAACATTGATTGATGAACGGTACAGACAAAATGGCCCAATTTGAGACATTGTTATTAATGATATCGCTAGAGATGAAATATTTCGTGATCTTCCCGCCAATCAGCTATATGGTAATGTTGGTCAACGACATGCGGCTCGGCGAAGAATTCGAGAATTCGTTGCAAGAGAGCAAAGAAGTACGTAATAATAGTGTCATTTTGACTAGTTTGTACCATGGTATATTTTTTCGATTGT
The DNA here is from genome assembly GCA_035772405.1 of Chrysogorgia sp. JL179-B06. Classification (NCBI taxonomy): domain Eukaryota; kingdom Metazoa; phylum Cnidaria; class Anthozoa; order Scleralcyonacea; family Chrysogorgiidae; genus Chrysogorgia; species Chrysogorgia sp. JL179-B06. Next base: position 2,189,460 of record JAYKKM010000075.1, on the reverse strand, counting down.
ATACAAACGATAGAGCTGACGTTATTTTAAAATATCATGTACAATTCTTTGGTGGTTTATTGGACAGGGTGAATGAGATACGATATGCTAATCACCAAAATGCCTTTGAGAGAGAGGCAGCTCATGCGGCCATTAGAAATAGGATTAATGGCAATGCTGATGAAAATGGCAATGAAATAAATCCTGACCATTCGTGAAGCACAAGATCCTCTCCAACAAATAAATGATAATAGAGGCGAAGCCGTGGGCCAGGGAATTCAAGAGCAACAACCATATTATGACGGCGGTAATAGGGATGAAGTTCTGCAGGCAGAAGTTCTGCAGGCAGAAGCTCAGCCGATTCCTATCGCTGTTCTTGGTCCTGCGACAGAAAGGCGTCCGTACCAAGGCGCACGTGAAAATGCTGAAGCGTTAAATGCACTATTAACCAGAGAAGTTCTGACTCTTACACAACAACTCCATCAGTCAATGGAGCTAATGAACCAACTTATAAGGCGACAGCTGGATAATTAGTAATAATAAAGACCAGGGGCCAGTTGTTCAAAAGCCAATTAACTTAATCCTGGATTAAGACTAATCAAGGTCATTCCAGAAATGCCGGTAGAATTCCATTGGAAGTCCGTCTGGTCCCGGTGTTTTGTTTGGGGCCATCTCGTTGATAGCCCTCAAACATTCTTGTTCTGTGATCGGACCTTCGCAGGACGTTTCCGTTCTATCCGTCAGTTTGTGTTCGAGTTGGCTGAGCAACCAGGTTTGTAACCGATTCTTCATTTCCAGATGAATTCTGCGATTCCAATACGACTCGTTCTTCAGCTGCCTGAGACGATTCTCCTAGAAGGTATTCAAAGAAGACATTAAACTCATGAATTGACAAGCTTCTTTGTATCTTCTAAAGTACCAGGTTTCCCAGGATCTAACACTTTAAGAAATGGTTCAAACACATCTTTGAGTGAGAGGTATTTCTCTCCTAACGTTGCAATAACTGAGTCCAGAAACTTGAAAAATTCGCATCTGTAATAGAACGATATGTTGCTCAGCAGTGGGGAAGCTGTATCTGGGTTGTCATCTAAGCGGTGTGATGGTTTTCTGAATCGGTTGTTTGCAACTGTTATTGCAGCTTGGATTTCATCATCGACCTCTTTCTCGTTGCCCCTTATCCTTTTCAATGCATGATTGGTTGCATCAATGGCAATCAGAGCTCCAGCGATATTGATCGACTCTCCTTGCAGATAATCAGATAGCATCTTCGTTTTCCACATATTCTTGAGAAACATGAGGGTACGAAATCAATGTTGACTATGGAGTTTAGGAGGCCAGAAGCTTTTGTCTTGGTTTCTCTGTCACTAGAATTTTCCAGAATTCCCAGCACTTCGATAATCGCGTCAAGACTTCTCCAAACAGCTTTCACGGCTTCTGCGCGGGCAGCCACAATGATTGATATTTACATGAAGTATAAGTTATGATTTCGAATTGTGATAATTATCGGATACTGTTAAGTTCTGTTGAGGTATATTTTTTACACCTGGTGTGCTTTTCGGACAAGTCAATTGGTGCATAGTTTACCTGATTTTCGGTTTAAATCAAGCTGATAATTTACCTGATATTCAAAAATTCAAATGCTAGGGGGGTGTAACACCCCCCATACCACCCACTAGCTACGGCCCTGGGTGCTTAGTCCTCCGATGGTCTTAAATAGTCCTAAATAGTCCTCCTATAGTCTAAAATAGTCCTCCTGTAGTTTTAAATAGTCCTCCTGTAGTCCTAAAGTCCTTATAGTCGTAAATAGTCGGAGGACTATTTAGGACTATCGGATGACTATTTAAGACTATAGGAGGACTTTAAAGTGCCCCTAACCTCAAAATTTTTTATTGTCTTATTTGGAAGAACCTTTGAAATGATAAAGTAACTTATTTTGAAGATTTTCGTTTCTTCGCTTTCTTTTTGAGATATATCAGTTTGTTTGATATGCAAATGTACGGAATTTATGTCACACATGCATAATGACTAATCAGAGAATGTTATATATCTTTGCGTTCATCAAATAAAAACACTAAAGTGTGAATAACACTTGTGCGTGTTTCTCCCACAACAACAAACTTCTCGATTTTAAAGAATTTCGTTCGAGAATGAAAGAGATACACATGCATAATGACTTATTGGAGAAATGTGTCTGCCGTAAATTCCGGACATTTGCATATCAAACAAACTGATATATCTCAAAAAGAAAGCAATGAAACGAAAATCTTCAAAATAAGTTACTTTATCATTTTAAAAGTTCTTCCAAATAAGAAAATAAAAATGTTTAAGGTTAGGGGCACTTTAAGACTATCGGAGGACTAAGCACCCCACAATACCCCCCAGAGTCGATAATCTGGTCGTCAGAATCGATAATCTGGTCTTCAAATATATGAGATGAGTTAATAAGTACGCTTTCTGATTTATCATCAGCTATTGTTTGTAACAATTCAAATCGATTTTTGTGAGTCGGTATTTTATCGTCTTGGATGATGATCAAGGGGGTACAGGTTCGTTTTGGTTTTGACCAAGAGAGTTGATCATGGCTATGTTTTATTCGGTGATTTTCTCTGTACTCTGCTAGTTGTATCTCCAACGATGCAGAGTTAGAGCACGCTTTGTAGCCATCCTGGCGTGAATTTGATACGGGAGAGTATGATTTAGACTCAGGTCCGTTGTTAGCGATGAGATCTTTTGTGTTGGTGGCTTTATTGTGACAGCGCTTTATTTCCCTTGGGATGACTTTATCCACTGCATTTTAATATTCAAATGATGGTAGAGGTTCAATAGCTTGTACCTTGGCACGCATAAGGTCAGCCGCCATGATGCAAGACAAATTTGCCTTTCCGTCTCTCAATTCATCGTTCTCCCTTTTCAAACTCTGAATTTCTTGTTTGAGGTCTAAGATAATGTTTCCCTCAATATTAAGTATAGAGGAACCAATGCCGACATCGGAGAAACCAGGGAAGGTAGGCTCCGGAACCAAGCGGCCTTGGTTCCGTGCCAACCTCTCGCTTTACCGCAGCCGTTTTCGTCATTGACAATATTTATTCAGTGTAACTCGTAAAATTTCGATGTCAAGTTTAACTTCGGCCATTTCTATCGACAGACCGTTCTTTGCAGTACTGGCAATGGCTCGTTTGAGGAAAGAGATGGAGATTCTTCAGAGTCGACATTGCAATCGTTCGAGGGAAATGAAGGAGACCCTTCAAAGTCAACATTGCAGCCGTCGTCTAACACAATGCTTTCAGTTGCATTCAAGTTCAGGATCTGTGCCTTCAACGTATTACCCATTTGGCCTTGAAATAATACTTTTTTGCTGTTAACATACCAAGTCATAGTAATTTGGCCATTGCAAAACGCTTTTGAGCTTCCCCCAGGCGAACTCCATTTGCCGTCTTCTCCGAATATATCAGATACAAGTTTCTTTAATTCTTCTAAGTTGCCCAACCATTTGACTTTTCCGTCGTTGCTATTCTCTAGATACTCTTTGTATTTCGGTAAAACGTTTGAGGCATGAGTAATTTGCTGAACATTTTCCGGGGTCAAGGAGCTAGAAAAAACACGTCTGTACTAAGTTTTGTCAGTTTTTTACAGACAATGAGGCTATAGTTCACGTTATCAATGAGCAATCTTGTCAGAATAAATCCCTGATGTTTTTTGTTTGCAGGCTGGTACTAGTTTGCTTACAGAACAACATACTATTTAAAGCGAAACATATACCAGGTGTCAAAAATACCCTGGCTGATAGTTTATCTCGGTTGCAGGTACAAGTCTTCAAACAACTGGCACCTCCCATATGAATATTTGCCCAACAGACATCCCTCCGCATCTGCAGCCAGCAAACTGGGAGTTATAGTCTCTCTGTTGACGCGATCCAGTCTCCAACCATCTTCAATTCCTACTTATCAACGTGCATGGAAACTTTTTACTCAGTTTCACACACACTTATTTGGTACTGCAACTTTCGCGTTACCTGTTGCTCCGCCAACTTTGGCACTTTTTATTGCTTACATGATCGATCGACACTACGCGCCGTCTACAATAAATACCTATATTTCTGCTATAGGCTATTCACACAAATTGGGTAGCCTTCCGACTAATTAGTTCTTGTTCACAAACCATATGTTCCCACTATGAACAGTGTCAATTTAAAGCAATGTGTGCGTTGGCATTTTTTGCTTTCTTGTGGATTGGCGAAATCACTACCTCGAAGTAGAAAGGTAATCCTCCTTTGTCCATTAATCAGCTCACCAAACTTTCAGATAAAGACGGTGAAGTTGTTGGTCTGAGATGAACTTTTTCTGACTTCAAACACAATTATAATCAAAGACCATTTTCAATGGTTAAATATTTATCGCCAGTCTGCTCCTTGACCGGTTCAACTGTTACTGGATTATACAGCTGTTCGCGGTTCTAACAATGGTCCATTATTTTTTACCAACAATGGAGCGCCTGTGTCAAGGAACATGTTTATTTCTCAGCTTGCAGCAGTTAGTAAATATTGCAGTCTGGATCCGTCGTGTTACAAAGGTCATAGTTTTCGGATTGGACATGCTGCAGAGCGGGGAATGTCTGATGCGCAAATTCGAATCCTTGGTCGTTGGAAGTCGAACGCGTTTCAAAAGAACATTCGGATTCCAACCCTAGCATTTTAACTTCTTAACCTTTTCATGACCCTTGCTAACAACGTGCGGGGCGCTGTTGGCAAAGGGTATTAGAGACTAGTGCGAAATTTAGCAAGGGCGAACTCTCACTTTCAGTATTATCTTCTACATGTATGTATGACGTGTTTTCACTTTTGTATATTCTATTAGTTTTTATTCATACTCTCGCAATTAGCAAGGGCGATTGTCTTGATGTGTGTGTGTGACGCGCGTTTAATTTCGTATCTTCTATGAGTTGAAATTCATACTGCAACAATTTGCAAGGGCGATTGTCTTAATGTACGTATGATGCGTTTTTATCTTTCTCAGCTGTAATTCATAGCTAAAATTGTCTATCTAAAATTCGAAAGATGGTAGAAGAAATAGAAGAGCTAACAGCAAATAAATTGAAATTTGTGAGTTTCTGCAGGTGCCTATTCTTGGCTTTCTCCTCAACAACTCATCTATCCTTGTTACACACTGCTTCCAAACATTTTTTTGTTCCTCCGGCACTCTTACTTCATAATATTTAAAAACAAGTTTCTTAACTTTAATTAACTTAGTGGGATCAAGAGCTTGTTTTTCCTTTTTCTCAGTGCAGTTTCTATTTTCTCTCCTGAGGAAAAGATTTCCTTTGTCAGCATCACAGCAAAGTGACCGACTGCCAACGATTTTGCATGAGCTGATTCGCAGAACTGGACCAACTCTTCAGAAATTTCTGTTGCCTCAAGTTCTGTTGTTGTGGTGCTAGTTTCCCCACAAATTGTTAGAGAGACTTCTCCTGGCTGCTTGAAGTTGTTTTTGAGTCAATGTGCATATTCTACTTACTACTTAAGTTCTATTTGAATCAGATTTTGTTTCAAAAGTTTTAACTCTGACAAAGTGATCATACCTGGCATTGTAGTGGATGATTAAGGTTTATTCAGATTTTGTGATAGTGCTTCAGTTATTTTCCTTTGGATTTACATGTGGTGACTCTTAAAAGAATTTCACCAGTTCTCGTTTAATTTAAACACCGAACAATTTTATTCTTAGTTTGATAATTATTTTGTTTTCTATAAGCAATAGTCAACTCGGCTTCGCTTCATTGACTATCTGCTCATACAAAACTCGGGCTTGTTGTCTAATTGTTAATTAGTGATCTCACCAGCAAGATACCCTTCTACAACCCCAACTTTTAAGGGTTTTTTCTATTTTTAAGGATACTGAATTTACACCAACATTTTCCACAGTCTCAATTTCCATGGATGTGTATGACATGGAGAATAAATGTAAAATTTATAAGTGTGAAAATCCAACTCCATATCAAAAAGCAGTTAATGCTTCATGCTTAGAGTTATGCAAAACAGATGGCGCACTTCTACTGAATAAAGGCAAGTTATTCGAACTAGCTAAAAAGAAAGTTAATGATGATGGTTATACTTATGCAAAAAAAGAATCCAGATCAAAGTACTTTGGCACTACTTCTGAAACTCCAAAAGCAAAGCGGAAGCATCTTGCTGAAAATATTAGAACTTCTCGTATCCAAGATATCAATGAGTCAATCACGTCAGTCAATGAAACAATCAAGCTTCTCATTCAACAAAAACAACAGTATGTCAACAGCGAAAGATTTTTGCAAGCAGCTGAAATTAATTCAACTATACTGGAAGAACAAGTCAAAACGTGAATTGGAAAGAGAGCTTGCCAAACTATCCAGAGCAGAGAAAAGGTCAAAAGAATATCAGGCTAAGAATAAGAAATGCAAGGCCTCTACGAAAGTTACCAGTGAGCTGAGTGAAGAGTCTGGAAGTCAACAGGTTTCTGTATTGTCAAGTGAAAAAAAGCAGTGGAAGTGCAGACACAGACATACTCTCCAGTGGCTCAGACGACAATTCAGAGGTATTTACAGAATCTGGATTTCCTCCCCTAAAACGACAGAATGCAATACCAACGAAACGATTTCTGCCTACATCGCCAGAGGCAGAATCAACACCTGTAGTTCAGGATTTTGTCAGAGGTCCGCAGTAACTCACGGTGAAAGAGTTGCTGTGGGAAATGATCAGAGCCCAATAATGAAGGACGAACTGATGATGAAGTATAAAAAGTATCTTAAAGTGTTTATGAAACGAAATTTTCGACCCCTGTTTTATTTGATATTCTTATAGTTTTTGACGCGCTGATTAACGTGGTGTGATTCATTTTTTTCTCCGAGTTTTAGAAAGTAGTTCACATCACAGACCGCGTCATATTCTTGATGTATAAACCCGATTTGTTGGCAAACAGAAAACAATGCGAAGTGATATCTATTTATTTTATAGGCTGACAATTATTTAAGTTTGGATGTTTGCTTCGCATCATGTTTCAATCAACTGTGCATGGCGTGAAGGCCGTCGGAAAAAACAAGCTATGGTTTAAAGCTATACACGACCCAAGCGTTTTGAATTTAGTAGTTATTGCTTTATTAAATGATATTTTATCATCTAAGTCCTTTAGATCCACGAAAAAAGCTACCTTACGCGTGTTAATTGGATGGCTGCACGTTTACTATTAGCGCCGCACAGCTGACTTTATACGAGTAGATGTATCTACACACGGCCACAGGTTAAGTTTTAAACCACATACATTCACGCGGTATCGAATAGAAATGAACCACTTGTGTTACCAACGTTTCTGTAAATATACATCAAGTCCAGTCGGTATCTCCACTCAATAGAAAACACGTGAAAATCCGATGATTTATCCACGGAACATATTGAATATATTCAATGGCGTACACTCGACGCACCACTTTTTCTATGTGCATATTTAATGTACTATTTTGTTGTTAATGATGAAGATTAAGCAGTGAATTTCGTCCTCTTGATTTAATAGCAAGACTTGCGATTTTCTTTAGACACTTCTGACTTTCTTTAGCATTTATTATCGATACGTTCTATTTTCACTGCCGTGATTCTGCTATACTTGTTTATGTTCCTTGACACGCTGAGTACAACCAGTGACGTCACAAGGCCTGTTTTGTCCGCGCGACGAACCGGACGTCGACCTGTCAAAAATCGACAACTTTGAAGGTCGATAAAACTACTTTGCAAAGTCATAGAACAAAAATAAACAGCACTACGATAATCAGCGAAGCACGAACTATAAGAATATCAAATAAAATCGAGGTCGAAAATTTCGTTTCATAAGCACTTTAAAGGAGATCTTACTTTGGGATGCAAGGTGAACAATGATATGTATGTCACTCATGTTAAAGACCTCACTTTAGGAGTTTGTTTTTTCAAAGAAACATTATTGTTCAGTTTATCATAATGCAGAGTGCACCAAATGTCGCTCTGTTTTAAATGTCTGTTTGCATGTGATGAAGCAAGGAATAGTCCCCTTAAGTGTGTTATTTAGAGAGCATTTTGGATCTACATGTAAATATAAGTCTGATGAGGCCATTCGGCTTTTAATCTGTTGTGATATTTAGAGCATTCGGACAGCTTTTTGTCACGGAATATGTAAAAGTGTAGATTTCTCTAGATTAGTCAGTTTTGTTTCGAAGTTTGTATCTGAAAAGCGTATGGCAGGTGGCCTCAACAAAGAAAGTTTAAAACTACTATGTGAATTGGCAAGTAGCGAGAAAGATCGTAGACTTATCCGTGTGGCAGCAAGTCAGGGAAAATCAGCAAACGAAGGAAGAAATTCTATGGGGATTTCAAATGTGGGCATTGAAAGAGAAAGAGTGCAAGAAGCTATTCGAGAGTATGTGGAAATTAGAGATGCAGTGAACGAAATTGCCCAAGCAAAAGAACATGTAATAAGTTCATTTGGTCTAGTTTCTTCAGATTGTGCAGATAATAGTTGTTCAGAGTTGTCCTTGGAGAGTCATGCTATTCGAGTGGTGAAGTGGAAGAAATTAATAATTGTGTTAACAGCTCTCATCTGCAAGATCCGTCAGCGACAATTGAAATTTCAAGGCCAACGCTACCTTCTCATATGCAGGACATAACTGATTCTGATTCAAATGTTGAAGTTATCCTAGATAGTGAACGTCTCATAGTTCTACGTGAAAATAAGCTAAACTGGTTTTCTTTTGTGGATGAAATAAAACTGACTTACAAAACCCTTACTGAACAGAATTTAGACAACTTACTGTCAAGATTTGACATTTTTCTTGATACTGCCGATGTCCTTTCAAAAGAAGAGTGTGCTTATATCAAGCAGTCCAATGATGTATTTCTTTTAGCACGACAACAACTTGTGAGAACAAGAGATAAAGATGTATACTGACTCTGAAAGTGATGATCCGGAAGATTGGGTCCGTGTCCAGCAATCGACAATTGAAACCAAAGAGATGCAGGCAAAGGTAACGAAACAACGTCAGATTTTTAAAAAGCGTCGAAAGCGTCTCATTACCAAAGAAGTAACTCGGCGCTGCCTACTCAAAAGAAGATTGCCAAAACGTGTCAGTAGAACTTTGTTGAAATATCCGCAAATTGGTGCAGATATTGAAGCATACGCCCGTGAAAATCGTATTGGCGCAGATTCGTGGCGACGAACGGTGGTATTGAGTTTCACTGGTAACGTTCGAAGAGGTCCAAAAATTACATACAACCGCATCAAAAGCCACCTTGAGAAGAAATACGTAACAAAGTTTGGCTATGCGACAATCGTGCAGTTATGCTGTGCCAGAAATAAAAGAGACCGTCTGCGAAGAGATTTTTGTGCAGCAAAGATTGTCTCAAAACGAGCATGTAAAGGTTTTTCCATTAAGCTAAACATTGACGCCCATTGGCGCTTCGCCTTTTACAAGGGACTTGACTATCTTCAGATTAAAGCTGGTTTGGATAAAACAATCCTCAACAGAGATGCTGCTGCTGGATTTTGCTTAGATAGTACCTTCACGCACAAGCAGCATAAAGTACTTTCCGAAGTAGGAAACCCAGAACTTACCACCTGCACAAACTTCTTAAACAAATACTCATCCGAGCTGCAGACAACTTCATATATGTTCCTTGAAACAAATACAACACCTGAAATATCTGCTGGTGTGGTTAAAGCTTCTATTGTGCACGACGAGTCCAGCACAACATGCAGCTGACTTAGAGATGCTACACAATTTCGAAGAAACATCTTTTTCGTTAGCAAAACCGATTGAGTGTGTGCGTGTTGACGGAGCTACAGACGAAGGGCCCAGTCATGTAGAAGTACAATTTATGTGGACAGAGAGACATCAATCACCGAAAACAATGTACTTTGGTTACCACACGCTTTGCTGGAGGAAGTTACCTCAATAAAGTGGAATTACAAAATGGTTGTTTGGCACTAGGACACTCCAATTTATTCATTCCATCTACCATTCTTGGTTCAAACTTTGACAGCAACCGAAAACTGAGGCAAAACTTGGAAGCTGCGATTATGTCTACAACACTGTAAATGGATCACCATGTGGTGGTAAGCCAATACATCTGGTTAAAGGAGCACAAGATGAAATTTGTAAAAAATACCAGGAAAGAAGAGAAAGATTGAGCACGTTTTTGTGTGGAACCAACAAGCAAAAAGAAAAGCTGAAAGTTGAACATCCTGGCGATTACCAGTACTTTTCAAAGGTTCTGGATGTACAAAACCGCCATATGGTTCCAAATCTTCCACAAAACTATATATTTATGTTGCTTCCGTGCTACCAGAAAGATTGTGTCCACCCTGTGTGTGCTGCTGGTCGTCCGGTTGAGGAGCCGCTCTGGTTTGAAAATGGCCCTCCCTTGACTTACCTACCTTTGCCAATACCAGACCCACAACGACCATGGGGAAAACTGTGTACAACTTGTCCTGGACCTTGTGTGGGTCATTATCTTTCTCCCGAAAAGAACTGGGAATTGGTCAAGGCTGATGGCCCTGGAAAAACAGTTCAACCACCAAGAAAAATTCTAAATGAATTTGCCAAAAAGAACACTGGGTTCTCAAAAGATAACGTATCCTCCTTTGCCAAGAAATGCCTCTGGGTGAAGACGATGTAGAGATGTGGCTGAACAACGTACAAAAGATTAAAACAAAGGCGGAAGGATAAGAAAGAAATTGAAATATATATGTTCTATTTAAGAAGCTAAATAAACCACTGCTTTAACATATTTTTATTAACATATTTTTTTCATTTACCCCAGCTACAAGAAATACAGATGCCAGTGTTTCAAACGCCGAGGAGATACATTGCTTATGCTTCCAACCTTCGTTGGACAGGTAAACATCTTTTGGTTGTCAGTAATTAGCTTGTTTATATATAAATTCTATACCTTAATATGTTTTGTACTGCACGTAAGCTAGGTTACTTTTTAATTAGCTATAATGTGTGAGAATACTAGATTGCTTGTGTTACGTATATTTGGGTAAGAATGTTGTCACATGCATGTCATTGTGTTTTAATGTTATTTAAATTTTGAATGTTTTTTCTTTTATATCAGTTTTATGATACAATGTGATAGTTGTCACGGAAGAGGATGCAGAATTAATGGAGGAATATTACTGCGAATTTTGCTCTTCGTAAACTAAAAGATAATAGTGTTTTGTTGATATTCTTTTATATCTGTTGATATTCGTTTAAATATAATATTATAATATTTAATTTAAAGTCTTCCTGTTCTTGTCAAAACATGACTTTTTATAGCTGTGTAATAAATACATGTCTGGCATAAGTTAACTACGTTCTCAAACTTGCCTTGGATTTCAATTTTTCCTCCCGGGAGGGGGATATCATAACTTTTATTGCACATAATCCCCTACTTTGAGGGGACTTTTACTAACATTGCATGGCCTTCCTGACAAAAGCCCCTCCCTAGCCCGGGGGTCCCCACCCAGGGGATGGCTGCTGATAGTGCATAATACCTATCGTGTTTAAATAAATGTTTTAAATAAATTAAATAAATGTATAACGTTATATGATGTGACAAATATGGCCTATGATCATAACATGTATCCAAAATCCGAACTTATTGGTGAACAAAGTCGCTATACGTCAATACAGTCAACAAAACTAACATAACAATGCCATTGTAAAATAGTAAAGTGAACCATAACGTATTGTTCCATAAGTGTCGATAACGACGATAAGAGCTATGTGTTAACTAAACGGCGATTTCTGGACTCTAGCTTAAATCATTCCCAGAGTAAATGCTTCGTTTCGCATTGCCTTCTCTTTACTGTACTCTCTTGGATGATTGGCCATACTATCCATTGTCATTTAGTTATGTAATAGCGTGTGAGCTAACTACTGAATAAATGGCAAATATGCTTCAGAAGATAACAGTCCATCTACAACTTTAGAGAATTTGTGAGATTTCGATCTTCTTGCATCACCAATTGTTGGTCACTGGTGTGACTTTAACTTTTTTTTTTTGTTTTCTTCAATGTAAATCTTAACTGTGCCCGAGACAAATTTAAGGTGGCTCGATACACTTTCCAAGTAAAAGTCTAGAGATGCGAAATTTTGCTTTTTCTGCTGATTACAAGATTTTAAAGCCTGTAAATTGGGAGAACATCAAATTAATTAAAAATCAATAATAATTTTCGATTATTTTTGGTTGCCATGGCGACAATACGTGTGAAAACATCAGAAAATAATTGGAATGGGAGCGTTTATCTCAGAAACGAGGTCAGTGAACCCCATTTTTTAAAGGGCGGATTGCTTATTTTTACTTCAAGGAATCTTGTGTGCAAGTTTAATAAAAATCTATCATGCCAAATTTTCGGAATCGAAAAACGCCTTTCCATAACATTTCCCAGATTTTCGAGATAACTTATTATTGCACTTAGCGCGTGTATATCTAATTATATGCAAATTTTCAGGGTACCGTTTCGAAGCTTGTATCGGCGCGGCCAGTTTTTCGCATTCTGCAAGATCAATGAATTGACATGCACATGCATGTGTTCGCAGGCGCAATTTTCACGCGACGCGAGAAAATGAACACGCGGCATGAGATGCATGAACAAGGAATTTATTTACAGTAAATAGCGTTGAACGAAATGATCGGGAGTTTTAGATCGATCCTGTGATGAATTTCTCTTATTGATAGATCTTATTGATATTGATATTTGCTCCATACTTCGATTGAAAATGCATTAAAATGTTTTCGAGGATCCTTTTATGGTTTGTTACGTGTGGTTTCTTGTCACCAGATCGCAAACACTTCGGCTGTTGTTGACAATAATGCACGCTTGATAGTATTCCGACAACGTCAGCATCGCCGAATTTTTGGTACAAACAACAAAGATCTTCGTACGACAAGCCAGAACCAGCAATTTTTACAGCCATGCCACCTGTTATTGGACTTTCTCCTGCATATGGACAATACAGATTTCCTACAAATGATTGAAATATCTCGAGCCTTTTGTCAAGAAAATCCAAGTCAACTCTCGTATCATGAACTGTTCTTATCTGGCAGCCGTTAAATATGGTTTTGATGTCGATTGCTAATTCAGGACTGAACAGAATCTTTCTTAGAGCTTTGCGTCCTCCAAAGCGTCGTGGGCGTCAAAATCATCTTTAAACAAGCACTGGTAAACACTACTTATGCTTGCACGGCAGTAATCTCCGTTTGACAGCTTCAGTGGGGCATGTTGGCTGGCGTTGCAGTAAAGATGTTATCAGTGGCAAACTGTCACCAAAATGGACATTCTTCTGTTTATGATACTCGTCGTATGATTTTCTGGCACAACGTAAAAGTATTGGAACGTCAAAGACAGATCCAATGAGGACTGGTATGGATTTGGTACCATTGGAATTCATGCAACAATGTTGTTGTATATATTTGCTGAAGCAAGGTAAGGCATTCTCAAGGGACATTGCCTTGACAGGAAGTGAGTTTTTACATAAACATCTTGCTCCTTTTATACTTTCAATGGTGAGCTTATTGACCCTTGATGCACAAGAACTAATATTGCTTTTAGGCATAATGTAAGAAGAGTATGTTGCACCAGTTTGAGTAATTGCTGATAGTTGACATATTTCTGCCTTGCAACCTGTGCTAGAAGTCTCTAAATCAAAAAGTACAAACTGGTAGGATTCTGTTGGGCTGCATATTTTGTATGTTATGTGTGGCCTTTCTATACAATGTGGAATTAGCTTTTCATTTTCCTCACACTGTTTTCTTGTAATTTTTTGGATTTTAACATCATTGGTGCTTGATTGGGTTGCAGGACCTGATGTAAGTTCTGATGAGAGATTGAGGCCAATACCAGTTTCGTATGTTTTCTCTTCTTTACTTTCTTGTTTCGCATTTTTTCACATGTGTTCATTTTGAAGGAAGTGCCGCCTTACTTTGCATGATTTTTGTGATTTGCGCTTGTTTTCATTCTCTCTTTTTTTTTGTCCAGTTTGGTGTTGTGCGAGATACAGGAATGTCCTGGCTCGATACCAAGATGACTTATTGTGCTGTTGACATACCCGTAGCCGATGTTCTTTTGTGCCACAGCACAAGCAATCCGAAAGTCACTGCTTTCACTTCCGCCGTAAAACCGTATTTTTGGGTTCTTGCTTCCTACAATGCTATTGATAGCTTCATTTCTTTGGGAATTTGCAAAGGGTACAAGTTTTTTAATCACAGTATCAGTTGTATATTCATCAAGTAAAGAAGTAAGTGCACTTTTCAACTCTTCACCATGTAAATCTTTATGATGTAGTAGATCCTTGTGTCTGTATGTTGATGGTCCTTTTTGAAACCACACCATGATTCGTCACAGTTTTGATGATCCCCAAAGGCATGTGGAACTATACATTTTAGACCCTTTTGTAAACTTTTGACATCTCGATTTAGAGCTATACAGTATGTAAAACATTTTCCCAGGTAATTAATTACTTTTTGACTCAAGGTCGATGAACTTGAAAATTTACACCGGCTAGATAGATTATATACTCTTGTTGTTAATGACCGCTTTGCATGCACAATGTCCGACCATTTATCTACCGCATATGCCACATTCTGATGTAAATGGCCGAGTGTTGTGGTGTCATCATCTCCAACATATGTACTATATTTCAAGTTTTGTTCTGGTGCAGCATTCCAAAGTTCACATGCCACATCTGATTCCATTGCTTTTGATGAGCCATTATGGTTCTTTCGGCAGTCATGTTGCTGTGCACTTACCAGATTTTTGGGCATTTTTACATATTCGGCAATACTTGCACCATGTTGAGTATGCTAAAACCTTTCCAGTTTCTAGTCCCATAGCCAAGCCTTGTAAGCGAGTTATGTCCCTTCCCCCTCTTGCCATCCCATGTCATAAGAAACTGGTATACCAACAAGTCCATGATCATCTGGTACTGCTCCGGCCAATATAGCATTATCCATTTCAATTTGCATGTTTTGTTCAACTCCGTTTCCCACTTCTCGTTCCCGTGCTTTGAATGTGGAATTGTTCATGGTTGGGATGTTCAAGGTTGAAAGGAGAGTGTTCAAGTGCGTATTACCTATGCCAGTATGAAGACAACCTAGTGCTGCTTGGGAATTTATGTTGAATGTTGGTTTTCCATGTTTGCCTGATCGATGGGTTGGAGATGTTTCAAGAGGTTTATTGTACCACAGATATGACACTTGATTTCGAACACACTTGCAAGACCAACAGTATTCTCCTGAACAATGTTGCTAAGTGACAATGGGCCTATATAAGCATTGATAGCTTCAAAAATTAATGTTTACTAAAATAGTAGCTACTATCTAACTTTAAAGTCCCACTAAAAAAACCCTAGTATTAAAATGCAATTTCATTTGAACAGATCTGATATAATTTTGGTAACAAACCTTTTAGGCAGTGACTGCAGTTTGAAAGACCTTTTTGTAGAAGTTCCAGGTCAAAATTAATCGGTAATCAACCAGATGTTTACATAAGAAACGCACGTGTTGTATACGTATTACCGCGCATTTTGTTTAATAAATGTATATTCTTAGTTTTACCTTACAAGTTAAACTTGGAGCTTGAGATGATAGGATAAGTAGTCGAACGCTGATGGGAGAAACTCCTGATCGACAAAACAGTGACACATTTAAACAGAGGTATTTCCCTGTTGGATCAGCTGTCCAAATTGTTGGAAAGGGGTGTTTTTGGTGAAACGTTTAGCTTTATTTCGCACAATCTCACTAATTGGCAACACGGCTTTTTCCCTGGACGTTCTAGTGTTACACAACTTACTCAAGTTGTTCACTTACTCGCTCAAGCATTGGATAACAAACAACAAGTTGACCTAGTATATCTTGACTTCTCTAAGGCATTTGATCGTGTGCCCCATTCTAAACTTCTTTATAAGCTCAACGTTATGGGTATTCGGGACCCATTGCTTTCTTGGTTCCGTAGCTACCTTTCTCAGAGGCGCCACCGTGTTGTTCTTGATGGATTTTCTTCTGAATGGCTGCCTGTAACATCAGGTGTTCCTCAAGGTTCGGTCCTCGGACCGCTTCTGTTCCTTATATACATCAACGATATGGCTGATGCAATCACTCAGGGATCGCACTTACCCTTATTCGCTGATGACTCGAAGTGTTTTCAAGTTATTTTCAGCAATACTGACCAAGATAAACTCCAGGAAGATCTTAATGCTCTGTACAATTGGTCTATCACCTGGGGAATGGAGTTTAATGTCGATAAGTGTAAGGTGCTGAGAGTTGTTAGAACTCGTACAATTTATGATCGTCAGTACTATTTGGGTTCTAAACAGCTGTCTGTTGTTCAGAGTGAGAAAGATCTTGGAGTATGGCTTACTACTACTCTCAACTGGAACACCCATACTGATCATGTAGTTGCTAAGGCCCAAAGGATGCTTGGTCTATTGTATCGGACTTCGAGAGACATTGATGATCACACCGTTAAGCGTTTACTATATTTCACCTGGGTGAGGTCAACACTTGAATATGCTAGTCCAGTATGGTCTCCATACAAGAAACGTAACATGAACAAAATTGAGCAGGTGCAGCGCCGCGCCTCTCGGCTTATTTTAGGTCGTGAAGTAGATTACAAGAACAGCCTTGAACAACTTCAGCTTCTTCCTCTGTACATGCGTAGGGAAATCACAGATCTTGTCTTCCTTTTTAAAATGATTCATGGCTTAGTAGACATGCCACGTGGTTTAATTTCTTGGAGAAGTACGGGTCGTTGTCTGCGTAATATTGATGACTTGACTCTTATAGTACCTTATGCCCATACAGATGTCTTTAAGTGTTCTTATTTCGTTCGTGTCACTAGGCTCTGGAACTCTCTCCCATACTCTATACGTGGCATTAACACCTTGTCGTTTTTTAAGAGGCTACTTTCTCAGCATTATTTCAAACTTTTTCCTGTTGCTTTTAATCCATAGTTTTTGCTGTTTTCGTATAATTTCGTTATGTCTTACTCTTTGATTTCATATTAATGTTATATGTTATTTGTATTTGTAAAGGGTGCCAATCCTGAGGGAATCTTGAATTCTGTTTTTGGTTAACCCTAATACATTCAATTTTTAGTTATAATACTGTAATTGATATGTATTATAAATTCTAATAAATAAATAAACATGAGACGAAAGGCGCGTCTCTGATGCAGGTGGATAATCAGTTTGCCCCAGTTCTTTTGGACTGCGTCATCGCGCGATTTTATCTATATTTTATCTGTATTTTAAAAATATACTTTCCTCTTCAAATGTAAAATAGGAATTAAACAGTATTTTATTGTATTTTATGGATAGAGAAATATCAATAGGTTTAAAATGGTCTATTTTATCTGTATTTTAAAAATATGCTTTCCTCTTCAAATGTAAAATAGGAATTAAATATTATTTTATTCTATTTTGCATTTTCTGCTGCAATTTATTGTGAAAAATAGCCTTAAAATCTGCTATTTTATTTATGTTGTGTGCGAAAATAGTTATAAAATAAAGTAAAACGGATAAAATATAGTTGTTTTCATAAGGGTATAAACACAGCCAGACACACAGCACAACAAGTCTAATGCATTCGATTGTAATCAACATTTTGGATTGTCACACCCATTTTTGCCTTCTGCTGTTTGCATGTAATGACCTTCCCTGTCTATCCTTCAAAAGTGGGCCAATGTTCATTAAAACAACTGTCTTCTGCATTTTATCTGCTCTATGTTTCCATCAAACAATTTGCCAACTGCTGCCTGGACTTCTGAACAGCATTGGTGTTCTTTCATACCATCCAACAAAGGGCATGGTGGAAAACACGGGTAGCGGATACCGTACAAATAGGAAGTAAGTAAGTCAGAACCTAAGTTTTTATGTCACCTGCAGCTGTGCCTTTTCATTAGCGATGGCTTCTTGCTCAAGTCCTACATGAAAATAAAACCGGTTATAACTCATTTCTAATTATCCAATGGACAAGTTCAATCTCACAAGAAACGCTATTTTGTTTAGTCAGACAAACATATGTTCGATCTTACTGAACACTTTCAATTATTGTTGTCGATTATAGAGAAAGTGGGTAAATTAAACCAAACAACAGGGGCAATAACCCAGCAGACGGAAAATACATTTATCGTGGCATCCACATCCAATCCAAGGAAACCCCATGTCGTCAATTTCTTTGGAAATGGGAAAGTAGATTGTGCTGACTGTCCTTCCTGGACATCTCTCTCAATCTGTGCTCACACCATCGTGTCATGTGTTAAAACGAACAGAACAAAGCCATTTATTCGTTGGTTTGTGTGTTCACAGCGGAATAAAGGAGGAGTCAATTTGACAAAGGCGGTGACGTACGACATGCTCACCATGGAAGAAGAGCAACGGTAATATGCAACCGCCAACAGCAGTAATACCGCGTGTTTCGACAGCGACTCGAAGTTCGTCAGTCCCGTGAAGAAACAACTTGTTCATGGGGAAATATATGTCCCCAGTACCAGCCAGCAACTGCATTTCGCGTCCGAAAGAACACCTTCGTCTAGCATTCAACCAACACACGCACCATCTCGAGGTAATCAACTATTCTCTCAAGCATCCAATCAGAGGCTAATCAGTTAACCCTGTTTTTACCGTCGCTCAGACCACACACTTTGGTCAACCTCAACCAGCAATGTCATTTTCGCAGCCAACACAAGACCCATTTTCGTCAGGACACCCGCAATGGTGGTAGCAACCAGCAATATCCGGTAATCAGTCAGCAGCATATGAGCAGCGACTTCTAGGTTTCCCAAATCCTAGTTATGGTAAGTTCCTCATTTACTTGCTGCAGTTCTGTCCATGAATGAATGAATGAATAAACCAATAGGTGCTGACAATATCTGGATACATTTCTGAAAAAGACCTTGCCGCACTGACTCACTATAACGAATGCCATTGTCAGCCATAAATGCAAGTTTCTTTTTTGGCGAGCTCTTTCATTAAGTTTGTCTGGAAGAGTATCAAGATATGCATTCAGCTTCTTTAAATTCTCTTCACGTACACTGTTAGTATAAGGCTGCCACAACTTATTCAATCCAATACTTGCACCCATAATTACACACATCAGCATAAGGTGATGGATATGTTGCAGCCTGGTTCAATTCACCGCAAGCCCAACTCTGCCAGCTCATCAGCATTTGGTTGAAACTCCACAGTGCATTCTTTTCCACACAGTGAAAACACTTGATTCAAGTAACTGCATTTCATCAGTATGCTGTTGCCAAAGCAACTCAAGTACTTCATGCTTCTCACCTAGACTAACACAGTGCAGTAAGTGTTGAAATTCTCTACTTCTAACCCTTTCTCCTAGATTCCATAATGTCACACTTCCTATCGACATAGTAAGCTGACTTGTTTCAGGATCACCATCAGAAGAAAACTGAAAAATGAAATGATTAGTATTGTCATTGAACCACACAAGCCGCCGAGAGAGATATGGTAATCTGAAATGCAGATCAATAATCATAAATATTCTTTCGAATAATAAAAAAGGCTATCCCCCAAACCCCAAATCTTGTTTCCACCAGATGTAGTCAAGCTTTTTACGGAGTTTCAGACATGGATATTTCACGATTCGGCCCGAAGTGAAATGTTTTAATCATTGAGAAAAGCCTGCTAGTCGCTGATTGGTTGTTTTTGATAGTTTTTCATGTGTGCGGAAAAAAACAACATATGGGTCTTTCAGGCAGGCATTCCCTCCCCCCTCCTCCTAACGCCATCACTAGCTCTAGCTATATCATCATCCCCAATGTTCTCATTTTGCAGCTCACAAAAATTATGAAGAACAAAACATGCATAAATAACAAAGGGCAAGTCACAGAATTAATGTCTATTTCACGCTTTAAAGCCCCAAATCTTGCTTTCAGTCTGCCACACGAGCATCCGAAATATTGTTCCTGGACCGTGTTTCCTCCACTTGGAAACTCCTTCATGACAAAGGGTAATAGGGGATGTGCAGGGTCTCCCAGAATACACACTTGGACTGGATCCTCCTCATCCACAATTCTCTTTAACCCTTTCACTTCCGACTTTTGAGAAAAAATTAGCATAAAAATGTGTGTTCGAGGAAAAAATTATTTTAAGCTTTATTTTTTAGTAAAGACTACCAACCCATATATTTTCTGAAAGCTGAATGATCAAGGAAGCTGAATATGGAAGTTAAAATGCCTAGTTGGCAAACAACATTTTTATAGTGGAAACTATTACGATTTTTGATAAATTATATACAAATCAGTATCTAAATTCATCTTTTTCAAAAACTAAGGTTGCTCTTTCTTGCATTCTGATGCATTGTCATATGAATAATACATACTAATAAAAGTTCAAGAAAACAAGCGCTTTGCTTGTCTCTAGGTTACAATGTACACTACAGTAGGCCACCAGCATATTTACAAAAAATATATAATCCAGCCGCATATCATGGTATTTACTTCAGTATATTTTCTGAGAATGTTTGAGTTGCAACAGAGCGGCTAGTATAAGTTGTTCATACCTCTCTATTCTTGTTCCACTAATCTCGCACGATATTTATCATGGCATTTGTCTCGGCAAAGTCGGACACAACAGAGAGTGCAACCATAAACAGTTGAATTTTTTTTGTTTGGGCCAATCGAACATTCATTGCATCTTCCTCTTTTCAAAATCCCAGCTTTTGAAACATTGACAGACAAGTGTTGTGAAGCACGAATGGGAGTTGCTGTATTATGTCTTGTCAGAGATCGTCCAATTAATTTCCTCTACGAAAAATTACCACACAATGAGTTGACAAGGCAAGATGAAAATGACTTTTGCGTCATCGGTGGGGTATCTTCTTCGGTGGGACCACTATTCCATTTGAAATAGTTATCCATGTACATGATGTGTGCATTCACTCTGCTAAGATCCACAAAGTGGAAGAATAACCGCATCCATCAACGTCTTGACTTTCGATCAATACGGTAGCTCTTCATCATTTGGTCATTGAGGTCGATGGCACCCATGTTGACATTGTAGCTCAGAACTGGAGGGGAAGCAGTAATCTTGATCTTTTCTCCATTCTTTGTCATTCTTTCAACCTTATCTTGGCCTCTTGATGAGTGAATATTTGACAAAAAGGAAACAACTTTTGTGTCTTGCCTAACTGTAACGGTTATGCCACCACTAGATGAGGTATGATAATCACCACGCTTCAGGTTCTTCAGTAGACTCTTGTCTTTGAGTGCTGCTGGGATATCCCTTTCTATTGGACTGGAAAGTCCCAACGGTAAATTGTCCTTTTGATTTTAGCTTCACAGCTAGTGGCAGGCCAGTGAAGAAGTTGTCCATGTAAACAACATGATTACGACCTTCGAGATTTGGACAACACAAGTCAGATACTAGTGTAGATATTGAAATCCCATATATATGCACAGCAGGGACATCCAATGCACCAGATCTTAGACCCTCGTTTTACTGCGTTACGACCTTTCCCTTTCACCGATGCCTCGTCGACACTGACATCCTGGCCTAAATTATAGTTTGACTGGAACACCTTTTTCAGAATATCTATCATAGGTCGAATCTTGTAGAGTTTATCATAATCAGCATGGTCTCTAGGAAGCGCTGTTTCATTGTCAGCTAAATGCAGCGAGCTCCAAATTTGCCAAAATCTGTTTCTGGTAAAAAACCTGGCAAATTCTGGGCGAGCGACAACCCAATCTGAGCTCCAGACATCATTCAATTCACAAACATTGTTGATTGCTAACCCAAAGAGAAATCCAATAAAACATCTGAGTTCTTCTTTGCTGGTATCTTCCCACATATTAGTGTTTTTCTGCGTTGCATACCTGTTCGTTTCCTCGACAAGTATCTCCCACAGTTCATCCACAGAGCATCAAAGAAATCAATTGGCTGGGCATCATAAGCAAATGGGGCTGTAGGTCCATGGTCAAGGCCTGTAAATTTTGGGTAGGGAACAGTAGCATCTTCATCAAGATCTCCCCAATTGATACCTTCAACAGCAGCTTTATTTTCAGTTGCCTTGTATTTCTTGCTCTCTGTACTTCCTGCTCTCTGGTTTCACTTTGAACTTGACTGACTTGAGGCATTTCGTCTTGCTCAAATGACGCATTTTCTTTTTCATGTGCTACAAAGTCATTGTCAGTGTTGTTTCCCTCTCCAAACGATTGGGACGAACTTGTTTGTATAGGGTGGGGCAAAGCAAAGGCAAGCAATAATGCAGAATACTTGTCTTGGCACCACACCCCGTTTGCATGTGCATAAGGGAGTTACACCGCTGGCCAGTAGTTACTCTCCCCATTAATTTGATTATTTATAATCACATTTAACTTGTAAATGAGTAGGATGGGGTGGTGCCATAATAGCAAAGCAAGCAAGCAATTGTTGCGAAGCAAGAGCAAATAAGGAGATAACCCTGGCAACCGAGCCACGGGTAAACCCCCAACTTACAGGCAACTTCAAGCTCTACCAAGTGTTTGGAGTTGATGTACCCATGGCGATTGCCAAGGCGACAATCCTTTCATAAATGTCCAAGCACTAAACAAATTTATATTAGAATAAGGCACTGACAAAGACTTATCCTATCATACAAAATTCTGAGATTCTCTTGGGATAGTATCACGAGGGGTTTGGATGTATTGTTTGTAGGCATCACTTCTCCAGCGGCCGAATTGGCAGCCATTGTGGCAGCGGTCAGTATAATCTGCAGACTGCAGACCAAGTATAAAATGCAGAATAGGTATAAAATGCAGACTAAAACTGCAGACTTGGTGTAAAATGCAGACTGTGGTATAAAAAACTCACCTATTTTGTTGATTATAAAAAGTGACCGATGACCAGTGGTACCGCAGCAAGACCATGTGACGCAAGTATAAATTTACTGCTAGGCATTAACATTTTTTATTTTAAGGCGGAGATTGCTGCCAGATTTCTTGTTTACGAAGCTATGGGAACGGCCCTGATAAAATGATTAAAAAAAATAGTTGTGCGTGTTTCGCAGTTGCAGTGACAACAATAGCAGCAGGAATGACAAGAACAATTTGTTTTCAAAACTGTTCTATGTAGTCGTGGTATTCCAAGCGATACTGTTAGATTATTTTGTAATTGTTAACCAAGAAAAGTGGCGATGTAACTTGATAATTTTGTTCCAGAAACTCTGCAGTCAATGAAATTCAGTACTTAATAGTACATGGCAATGATGCAGAGAAACCGGAAAACGCTGGTAATCTAGCTGAATAGAACACGAAAATACATTTCCAAAAATTGACAATTTTATTTTAAATATCAACATGTTCCCTTATAATGTAAACAGCTAATCTGCGGCACGGGGCGACAAAAACACGTCGTAATCTCCGAAAATATTAACGAATCCGTTTTAGATCAGTGAAATAAGATTGGCTAAAGAACATAAAACTTAATCATATTTTACTAATATCAGTGTCAATTTCATAGCCTTGGAAATGCAGACGAATTAGTAAATCATGACATGTTTTTCTTGCCTTTGCCGCAGCGGATCTTCGGTTTTGATAGTGCGTTGACCTGGTCCCTGATCACCAGGTTTCATGGGAACGTGTGCAGTCACTGATTAGTACAAGACCTCAGTAGACGTCCACAAATTCTAGCCAACTAAAAACAAAAAAATCTACAACTTTTAATCCTTTGCATTCGCTCATTTCAATCCACCTTCTCACTAAAAAACCCAACTAGTACACTTTTTTTAAAGGAGCATTCATTATTTATCTATTAATGGGGGAGAGTAATGTGAATTATACAACTCAAATTTGTTACGCTGCTCAATTAACAGTCTTCCGGCAGGAATTCCACTTTTGAGCGATCAGTTAGAAAATATATTTTTGCCCGTCATAAATTGCGCATACTTCACAAGCGATATAATTAAACGTTAAGCTCGATCCACACCTTCCACGATAACTCAGTCATCATGTGACACAATTACTCCGAATTCTTTTTTTAGCATTAACTTGTGACTTATTTTCAGCTTTTCCTTGTCAGTGTCGGAAATCAGCGGTTATGCGTTCAGAGTTTTTCAGTTCCACACATGATCGCTTGAGGTGAAAGAATACATTCTCTGGTTTCAAAGAGAAACGTAAACCAATTGAGCCTCTGGAAGTGTATGCTCTTAATTGTTTTCTGCAGAGCACAACATCATAAGGAGCGAGAGGTGGAGGAGCATGCATGGAAGAACGGAACTTGTTTTCACACCCATAACAAGTTGTTATTAGAGACATTTAGCAACAGACGTTTCGAGGAAACCCGCAAACGGCGAACGCCTGGAAATCACGTGACCAAGTCCCGACGTCACGTTTGGAGTTTCAAACGCCAGTTTTCAACGTGTAGAAGCAAGTTTTCACGTAAGTCATTTACCTGAAGAGTTTTGAGTTTGAATTTTGGGTTTATATCACGTATAGATAGCAAAATCATTTAAAACATATTCTTGTCTATAAAGTGTATAGATATTTGAGACAAACGAGCTGTATTAAGCATTTAATTTATCTTTTAAGACGGGACACTTAGTGTGTTTGAAAACACAATATGGCGGCCACTTTACTATAGTGTGGTTTTGCATTCTTTTGACCCTCAGTTACCATGTATAGCGAAAAATAGCTTGTTTGTTTGACCGTGATAACATGACGATGATTTTGAATACATTGCAGCAACGGAGAAAAGCTAATCTATTTGTGAACGTCACTATTCTCCACTAGGCACTAGGTACGATACCATGGCTCCTTTCCGATGGCCTGGAATACACCACGGGAGGAAATAGCTCAAAACTTAAGTACTGCTTTTTCATCAGATGAAATAGTTGTACAGCTTAAAGCAAGGGGGTGTAGAGAGAGGATGGAACGTTTGCTCAGCAGATGGAAGCAGGAAGATTCCAAGGCTTTGAAGAGGTATGGACTAGACAAATTTGTTTACTGTTTTGGCCGAGTCAATAACTGCTTCTCTATCAAGCCCTCCCCAAATGTGCATGAAAAGATAGATCTTCTTGTATGGTATTAAAATCAGTCGTGGTTCATTTTAGAACGTCGAAGTGAGACATCTATTGAGTCCTCTGAGGAGAGTACAAGTAGTGAAGGTTGCTCAGAAACTGATAAAGTCACTCCTTCTAAAGGTATAGGAAAATAGATATGGTTTTTTTTGTTAACATTAGGCTATTTTATTCTTGCAAAACCTGGTCAAAAACAATAATTTTTACTAGTCATGTAGTCACTGGTAATGTTGTATGTTTATAATAACTGTTTTGGATATACAAAAGGGAGAAAGAAGAAGGTGAAGACGCGTGCAAGTAAAAAGTCTGCAGTTGACATGCTGGCAACTAAATATGCTGAAAAAGCTAAGATAAAGAAATATGAGCTGGAATTTGCAAAAGAAAAGTATGAAGCTGAGGCAGAGGTAAGAAAAGCAAGAATGGAACTGGAGATGGAAGAACGTAAAACAATTTTGTTATTGTTAAAAGACCGTCTGTAACAGTCTGAATACATAATATTATATATTTTATTATTATTTATGTTGTTAACATGCTAGATGTAGCATGACTACTAAAAAGTCATTTCAACTGTACAGCAAGGTTCAACTATGGCAGGGCTCTAGATTTGTAGTATCCCAATATAGATGCAATAAAAGTTTTGAATCATAATTATCATATTTTGGCATGGTTCCAAACTCAAATTGTATTGTGCTGATTTTAATATGAATATGGGGTACTTGATTTCAAGGAAGTATAGGATTTAAGATTAATAGATGTTAGTAGTACCATTTGAATAATGCTAAAAACCTTAAATTTAGAGCCCTGCTGTATAAATGTTTATTAAAGGTTAGATTACAGTAAAGTTGCTGTTTTGTGCCATGTTTATTCACAATAAATTATAGTGTATGAATAAGGTGGATCCAGGCTCATCTGATAGAGGGGTGCAGATTTTTCAGGGGGGTGCACCCATCCACCACCGCCTTAAATTATCTAAAAAATGCCATAAATCATGAAAATTTTAACATACACTGCTTGATGCCGACTTTTTCTAGGGGGGTGCTAATTTTCTCCGGAGGGGTGCGCACCCCCCTGCACCCCACCCCTAGATCCGTCTATGGAATTACCACTGGTTTAGTAGATAAGTTTCTAGAGATGGTGGCTGAACATTAAAGTAGGTGCTTGTTAGAGAGCCATACAAACATGTGTGGCAGTTAATTAAAATTGATGCCACCAAGTAGAACTTCCCAACTGGTTGTAGTAGAACCTTGAGGTTTTTTTTGAAATCCAGATATGCAAAATTTTGGCATATCTTGCCAAAACCCCATTCAACACTGATCCTAACTTTACTCATTTGAGTATTAAAGTTCTGTTCATCATTGGTCAGTTGGGCCCCACGAAATGGAGAGATTATATTCCTTGATAATCCATATGCGGGGTCACCATATAGAACATAGGATTCTCCAGTAGGCGTCTGGAAACGTTCAAGTTGTTCTGGAAGACCGCTAACTCCAAGCATAAAGGCATTCATGCCTCCTTCCCTCAATAGGGCCAAACATGTTAGCTATGAGTCCATTGGGTGCTTGGACTGACTAAAAATACAAAAAAATTAATACATTCAGTGCAATTAATCTATTATTGATTAAACAAATTCTACAATAATTAGCTAGGAGCTCTTGGAACAGTCCTTTCAATCAGTATTTAATGTAATTGACAACACAAACACAGAATATTTACCTGAAATTTCAAACAATGAACTCTTTTGTGCCCACTGTACATTATTCTTTGGTTACGAATAGGGCGGCTGATAGGTCTAACGGTACCATCTATAAATCCCCAGCACTGCTGTAATGGAGCTCCTTTTAAACTTATTGCCTCAAAGAATTGTTCTGGGTCCAACCACACCAGATCTAATGATGTCAGCAGGTGACCAAACCTTTCATGCAAATCAGCCATTATCTAGAGAATTATACACTATTTAATTCACACTTTTGGTAAGTAGACAATTTGCTACTCTTTCCAGAACGTCGGTCCTGGCACACTAAATGATTTTAAAGCACCAGGTGCTATCAACGCATTTTATTTAAAATAGAACATAACGGTACAACCATGTCTACAGTATAATACGTCAGGGCACCCAGATTCACAGATTACAGCATGTTACCTTGTTAAAGATAAGACAGAGTTCGGATTTAGACCTGCCAAACGTGGGAATTAGGTCACACCATCGATTGGGGTATGCAAGCCTCCTCAACAGAACCATTAGGGCCTCTATTCCTGTTGCTGTGGTTCTTTGGACGCATATATAACGTTCCGGCAACTGCAATGCATCTGCTAGGCGATATATGTCATTCTTTTGAAACCTGTGGATGATAAAATGTAACACATGTTTTCGTATTTTTGTTGCTTTCTTCTTTGACTTTGGTGGTTTTTTCATTAGTTTTTTAGTCGTTACATGGACCTAAACTATTCAAAAATCATCAAAAAAAACGCTATGAATCACCTGAACATGGTTTCGCATAAACTTTCGCTCAAATCGTCAAGGTTTAATTTTGGACATGTTGATTTTATTCTGAATGGAAACATAGCATCAACAAAAAGCAAATCTATATCGTCTTCGTCGCTGTTTGAGTCAGAACTGTCTTCGAATGTCATAATAGTCAAAATGTCGTCAAGTTTCTTCCTAGAAAACAATCCATTGATATTTAACATATAGCTTGATAGCCACAAAATCGACAAAAAGATGTTACCTTGCTGCAGCCGCCATGTTGAAAAACGAAAAACTTTAGAGGCGTTTTACGTCTAAGCTTGATGTAGAAAATGTTTTGCTAAATCACAAAAATGACCAAACGTCGGACGCCAAACCTCAGACGTCAAACTGCCGTTTCCCGTTAGCCGTAAGAATAACGAACGTCATGCTAAATGTCTCTATTGACGTTGTACTAACGTCAGGAATAGACCTCACTTCGGCGTTGAATTTTGGTCATATTTACCGTTATCATATATTTTTCGACCAAACCGCAACATCGAATCGATGTCGCTTTATCGACATTATATCAATGTCAGAAATATATGTCTATTCGACGTTGAATTTTGATTGCATATGTAGCGTCTTCATGTTTCATGACAATGCCAATATATTAGCTTTATCCACCGCGGTGTATTAAACGTAAGAAATAGATGTTGATTCAACGTCGAATTATGCTTGCATTAGCATCACAACAATTTCACCAAAAGTTGTTGTTTAAAATCTGGTAATAAGTAGCAATTATTTGTCACCGCGATAAATTCTCATTTCATAAATTTCACACTGTCAAAGGATCAATTTTATGAATTTTTAACCAATCAGGCGAGGCTGACGCTGATATTGATTTAGAAACTAACAAGCAGGACTGTCTTCGCAGAGGTCTGTGTCCGCTTAAGCCAATCACAAAACGCCAAATTTTGATCCAGTACAACTGTTAAGCTATGCTTAATCACACATATTGAGCGATCGAAGGCAAGCGTCTACAACTATAATGGACAATTAACTAAAGCTAATTCTGATGGTTGTAACAATATATTTCACAAAGGAGGACCACTATACTTCTTCTGACCAAATTATTGGGTTAATAAGGATATTACTGTATTATATATTCAATGAAGAAAATGGATACAAACGTGTTCCGGCTAAACACAAATATGCTACTGAGACTTGGCCTGAGGAACAATAATTCTGTTGATCTGTTCTTAAAATAAATACCAGGACTACTAGTGATAAATCTTACGATTACTGATCAAGAAACAAGGACTATTTCGTATTACCTTATATATAATATGCGAATGCTTGCCGAGACGGCTGTGAGTCACTTAAACATATATATATATATATATTATATATTGATCCAGTTTATATTATATATTGATATATATATATATATAGAGAGAGAGCGAGAGAGAGCATATATAGGGCATACTTCTATATATAATTATATTTTCAATGGTTTA
Source organism: Chrysogorgia sp. JL179-B06 (assembly GCA_035772405.1). Lineage (NCBI taxonomy): Eukaryota > Metazoa > Cnidaria > Anthozoa > Scleralcyonacea > Chrysogorgiidae > Chrysogorgia > Chrysogorgia sp. JL179-B06. The sequence continues at coordinate 2,160,473 of JAYKKM010000075.1, read as the reverse complement.
AGACTAGGATTCAATCGTTTTGTGAATAATAAAGTACTTTGAGAAATTTGTCTGATCGTAGTGCTTAAACCAAGGTACATGTATAAATAAAGCAAATCCATGCGAGAAATATATGTTATTTACGTCGCATATATTATGGACGTCGACATTTCAACGTCGATTCGATTTGCGTTTTCGAAGTTGGTGAATCGCTAGTAAATATATTATTAAAACGTATTTTAACGTTGTGAGAACGTTGTGACACAACCTCATTTCAACGTTGACACAACCTTAATAAAACGTTGTCACAATGTTGTGACAACGTTAAAATAACTTTCCCGGGACGTTGTGACAACGTTCTCAGGTGTCTACAAATCGGCGTTCTCAGGATGTTCGCGTACGATGTTGTCACAATGTGATATTGTTAGCTGGGAGGATCTTTTTCGGGATCATTCATCGAACAGTTGTCAATGCCCAAATTGTCTATTCGAAACTGGAGGGAAAGTATGTATCGGTTTTGGATTACAAGAGAGCTGTTGCACAAGCTTTGATCACACGACACACGTGCAACTCCTGTAAAAGTTGGACGACCAAGATCATCACCTTCCACATCAGTCCCAGCTAAACGGCGGAAAAGTGGTCACTCCATATCGAAAGAAATTAGACTGCAGAATCCAGGTGTTCACTGGGTGACCTATGACAAGAAACGCGGTCGATGTGAGGTCTGCCAAAGAAACCAAGTGGAATCTAGACCACATAGCAAGTGCTCAATGTGCAAAGTGTTTTTGTGCTGCAACGAGCGCAAATTTGTGCGGAATTCCATGACATTGTAGAATAACTGAACATGAACAGAATAACTGTTATTGACACAGAACTTAAAATTTACAATTTTACTATATATTATGCTCATCTGTATTGATTAAAATGATTAAATAGCTTTTTCACTTTTGACAGTTATATAGGCCGATAATACCCGAGTCCCGCTGCTCTGTAACCATGACAACATGATTTGATGCAAAGTAAACATCGTATTTATTTATCTAACATTATTTTTAGTGTTATATTAAAAGAAGTTCAAAAATTTCCAGGTTTTTCTTTGTCTAATAAAAAAGGGTAGTGGAATCAGAATTTCTGATTTCCAAAGTATGTAATTTTGCGCTTTGTGCATTGTGGGACATGTACCTCAATAATTGAGGTGACTCCCCCATGATGCCTTGCGCTCAACCTCGGAAAACTAGCTATCAACCAGCCTGCAACAAGATAATCTTTGAGAAATTTAACTCAGATTGTTATGTTACTCGGTGCTGAAACAGAGGATATATTCAAGTTTTGTATTCAGGCGAACTATTATTGGATTTAAAACAGTGACCCTCCATGGGAAAACATATCTTATCGTTTTCGCGAACGCTGCTAAACGCCGTTCGAACGGTTGACTAGAACCGTTCGAACGCTGCTAAACGCCGTTCAAACGACTGATTAGAACCGGTCGAACGGCTGAATAGAACGTTCGAACGCTGCTAAAACCAGTACCAATGCCTCCGCATGCGTCGGTGGCTCTCGCGTTTCTTTCATTTCAATCTTTATTTCATCAGAAATTACTTTATTAACGAATGATCGGTTCTACACTCATACATACAGCTGCGTGCACATTCATTGACGGTCAACATCACTATGGCAATGCTCACACGGTCACACCGGATGTTTGTTTCTTTGGTTTGCGAACATTTCGAAAAGCGTCTTTGTAAATCGCTATTTTGATCTCCTTAGAAAGCCTATATAAAAAGAAGGATGTGTGTTTGCCCATAGGTTTGCCGAATTGTGGCAAAAACAATTGTGATCAAGTAAATTAGTTTTAAATAGTCTCAAATTACTGTTGTCAGCGAATATCTGTCTCAGTTACGCGAATCCCAAATTCGATGATTCTGACGCCTGGCATGAACCGTCGCGAAGAACGCTTACGATATGTTTGACAGTTTGGTTATGTAAATGCTTGTTGATGAACGTTTAATTGGACGCAAGGTTGAACGCTTGTAGGCACTAGCCAACTTCCAACCGTTCGAGATAGCCGTTCGAACGCCACTCGCTAGCCGTTCGAACGCTATAGCTAGCCGTTCGAATTTTTCACCAAACCGTTCGAACGCCGTTAGAACGGCACGGCGTTCGAAATATTATTTTTTCCCATGGAGGGTCACCTATTAATTTTCTTCTTCCAAAATAGAATTCCGTTTCAAATAGATCAACATATTTATCGCTTGCTTTGAATAAAAATGTGTTCGCTGTTCAAGTGATTCTCTGACCGTGTAACCTTAGAAACAGCCTCATTAATCAACCAATCACAGTAAAGTATCTATGAACACATCCTGTCACACTTTGCGAGCATAAATTACACACTTTGTCCGGGCGCGTCTTCTAATGTAATGGAATCAACAAACCAGTTTGCAGAAAGTAATGAAGTTATTCAATACTAAAGTGAATCAGACTTTCAAACTTTAGTATTGAATAACTTCATTACTTTGTGTAAACTGGTTTGTTGATTTAATATTGCATGATTTGATCACCTTGAAAATGTTGAACAAGGTGATAAAATAATGCAATATTAAAGTGGATGAGAATTCCTGATTCCGAATCAATAAACCAGTCAACCCCATACCCAGGGTCTTATCCCTGCTTCTAAGACCCTTAGACCCTGCGTACGAGGTTGTAAACCAGTTTGCAAAAAGCGATGAATTGATATAATATTAAAGTAGAATCATAATTTCTGATTCCGAATCAACAAACCAGTTTTCAAAAAGTGATGAAAATCATAATATTAGAGTGAAATTATACAATATTAGAGTAGAATCAGAATTTCTGATGAATCTACAAACCAGTTTACATAAATTACTGCAGAGTCAAAACAATAATTCTGATTCCAGATTCAAGGTGCTAGCAAACATGAAATAATTATGGTTCAACTTAATTTTCTAAATTGTCCTCATCTTCGGTCAAGTTGTCTTTCTTTTCAATCTTGTCCAAAGTTTTTATGAGATGGGCGATTCTTTGTCAGGCAACGAACATCTCATCGTCAGTTTTTAAAAGGCACACAGCATTGCGCTGACAACTGAGAGCAGCGATCATTCCATTTACTAAAGATATAAAAGAGAAAATGGATCTACATGAATATAATTTATTTTGACCAAATCAGCATACTATCAATGGCCCCTTTACAAAGACAAACCCACTCTGATTTTGGTAACCCAGGATCTTACCTCCGCTACCCAATCCCCCCCCCTGCGGAAAGACCCTGGTATCGGCTGGTCACGTATTTGTTTGGAGAAAATCTCTTTAAACTTGGACGTTCTGGCAATTCTACCAAACTGGCTACGGAAAATCCTTGGTATTTCACCTTCTTCCTGCTTTATTATTTGCAAAGAAGTACGGCATTTTGCGAAATACTGCCATTACCTCAGTAATAATTGTTGTATCGCCATTAAATGCGTTGATTACTAACCAGATTTCACGCTTAAGTTTGAGTGGTATTCGAGCGTCTGTCCTCGACGTCAAATATTCAGAACCTGAGAATTTTGGAGATGAAGAACCAGAGCTAGTATGTGATAAGATGAAGCTGGAAAGAGGATTTTATAATATTGTGTTCGCTCACCCCGAGTCATTAGTTTCTTGTAAATATGGACTTAGTTTAATGCAAAGTAAACAGTATCAGGCCAATTATTTCTTTGTTTAATATATACTACCACAATTAATATTTCTTTATAAATTTGTCCATACGATTTGTCCAAGGCAAAGTGATCGGGTTTGTAGGGGCAAAGATTTCAGAGTGGACTATGGTAATTTGTCTGTATTGTGCGCTACCTTTCACGATGTCCCTCTGCTTGCTATGACTGCAACAGCGAACAAAAACGACCGAAGGGCAATAAAAGAATCTTTGGGCTTAAATAAATGGGCTGAAGTTATTGGGAATCCTGACCGCACCAACACTTTTTACCAAAAAAGTTTTAGATCTGGGCAGGATATGGACGCAATAACAAATATTCTTACTCCTATTGCTGAACATTTGGTAGAAGAGAACATCTGCTATCCATTAACAACAATTTATATTCCACTGCGATTGTGGGGATTTGCTTATAAGCTTTTTGAATTAGTTTTGGGTTGCAATCAATATTATCCTCAACGATTTTCACCTATTCCTGAGAACAGGTTGTTTGCTCAGTTCTCACCTCAAACAACTGCAATGAAAGATCAAATCCTAAAGCAACTGTGTTCATCCCATAGCAATGTTAGAATTGTATTTGCAACAATAGCATTGGGAGTTGATATTCGATGCATACGCAGTGTCATACACATTGGTCCTCCTCGCACCATGCAAGCCTACTTTCAAGAAACTGGTCGAACAGGGCGAGATGGTATACTCTCTAATGCAGTTTTATATTATAACAATCACGATATTGCCAAAAACACACCTGGAATGCAAGAGTTTGATGAGAGAATTTTGCCAGAATGAAGACGACTGTCTCAGGTACTTATTATTAAGAGCACTCGACACTGAACCTGAAGACATTCAACCCATTATCCCCACACACCTTTGTTGCAGTGTGTTTGTCATAAGAAGTGCAATGCGTTACTTGTACTGCAGAACTTGCATCTCTAAATTTGAGTTAAGACAATTGATTTATTTCCATGTATCACTAATATTTTACAGTCAAGCCGGATCTGGTGTAATGGGTGGTAAATCAATGGTATTTGAATGATTGTTTTTATTATGTCCTCAGTTGAACCTTTGGAAACTGCCTCTGTTAATGTGTTCCGTTCTTCATCAGAAAATGTTTCTTGACTTATGTCTTGAGAATCGGTCTGTAATAATGAATCAGTAAATAATATTTCAAAAGGAATCATTCTCTAAGACTTAAAGATTGTAAACACACCAAAAAATGCACATTCTTTAACAGCATGTAGGTATGTCACAGGATAATGTAGCCATGCATCCTTGTAACAGCTATACGATGACAACAGGCTGTAACATCACTGTTGGCTCATCAATAGTCTGGTTGTATCTGATGACAACAGCATGTAACACAGTAACAGCACTGTTGGCTCAACAGATCTGTTACAGCCTGTTGTCAATAGGCTGTAATATTCCGTTTGGCCTGTGACAGTTCTGTGGCGTTTTTTGGCATGTACACTATATGTAGCTGTATCAAGTGATTTGATGACAGAACAAAGAACAAATTACATTTTTATTTTTTACCAAAAAAATTAATGTCACTTGAACTAGTATCAACAGCTAAATTTATTTTGCAATAATATGTACAGCAAACTGTTTGGATATAAACTACTTTACTAACTAAAAATTATCTGTATAAGATGGCAGTAAAAAAGACAACACAAAGATTATTTATAAATTGAGTTCATTTTAATACAGACAAGAGCAAGTATGTTAACTCATTCCTGCCAGAGGGCTTTCCCTGAGGTGAATAAAATCGTCTGGCGTTTACCAGAATAAAATAATAAAGACAGACTGACTTGGACAGGAAAGGGTGTTCGGTCGAACGAGTGATTGTAGCAATTTTATTACACTTCTTGTTATTGTTTGAGCACTGCATATTAAAATATAGAATATAAATGCGCAAGAAGAGTTGCGTTTTAAAACCAGATATATAAATATTAAAGTGGTTTGCGCAGCACAATTATTTATCTTGTCACCACGGGAAAGTCAGACTGACAGAATGTCGATACCGAGTTATAAATATATTATTATTTTATAATATCTTATCTCTGGAAAATGCGCACTCTGCTGCGCTGATAAATCCTGACAGGAATCAACGTTTAGGCCAACCCGTGGTCCAACTCCGCTAGAAGACGAAGTGCCTATAGTTTTTATACGAGACTTTGGTGGTCTTGAAATTGACGGCGATACTTCGACGCATTGCTTCACTCGGTCATGGTCGCGTTGTCGCAAGAAATCTTGGGTTTCTAATATAACCTTTCTGAAGTTGTTGGCGTTATTTAACCTTCTTTCGCACGGACGACATACGCGATTGGGAAGAGTATCATCTCGAGATAAAACACTGCCACAAACTCCAAAGCACTTCGGCACTTCGTAAAAGTTGCAAATTTGACTGCCTAAAAAGGTTTTTGCAATGCTTCGGATCTAATACAGCCCGACAGAGGCGGCAAGACGACAAATCCGCAGTAAATCGCTTTGATTTATAAACTTTCTTTGGTGTTTCCTTTGAAGTCATCGCAGGAAAAGACCTTTGTCCTGTGAGCACATGTTCTTGAGTGTTGTAATTAATATTTATTTATGACTGCACCTTCGCAGTTGGAAGTCTACACAAAGAATCATTCATGAATCATAAGCCCATGCTGACAAAAAATGTTTTAACTACCCCCACCCTAACATACAAATTTAGTTTTTACCCAGATTCTGGGTATCACGTGACCAGCCGATACCAGGGTCTTTCCGCAGCGGGGGGGGGGGGGGGGGGCGATTGGGTAGCGGAGGTAAGACCCTGGGTACGAGGTTGCATCTAGAGTCAGTGATGGATTTACAGGGGGTGTGCATCCCACTTGCCTTGGACAATGGGGGTGCCGCGAGGGTACCAATTGCCTTGTCAAATCCAATGTTTAGGTATTAGGTATCATAGCTATCATATGATTCATAGATATATGATTCATATATTAGCTATCATATGATTCATATGTATTAATAGGTATAAAAATGTTCTGGTGGGCTTTGCCCCCTGGCCCCTGCCATAGCTCCCTCACAGGCTCTCCACCCTGCCTCAGTCGTGCCCCACGCCCGATCTTACTTTGCTCACTCAGCACCAACCATACCACATCAAGCTGGATCCACCACTGTCTAGATAAGACATTGTATGTATTATTATACATACACTGTATACAATATTTATTACATGTATACAATACATACCATCAAAACAATTTATATCCAAAGCCCAATCAGATGGGTGGGAAAATCGTTCAATTATCCCTCTGTGGATGTCTTGGTCATTTTTCACCACCAACATATTATCTTGATTTGGGCTTGAAGACCAATTGAAATGATCTGTCAATGTCTTCTGCCCAACTGCAGCATGGTAAACCAAGAATGCTTGGACAGATTCAGTCATTCCAATCTTACGGAACTATATTGAAATTATTATTATTAGGAGTCAATGAAAAGAAACAAGGAAAATTTATATTTATATTTTATTAATTTATATTTGGGGAATGAACATACAATAAAGGGCCATAACCTGATAGGCAAATTATTTGACATCTAGTTAAATCACAGTTTGTTGACAGCGAGTTGTTGTTATTGCTTTGAAACATGTTGACAGTATGCTGCATGAAGCATACCATACATTATGTATACCAGTACAATATGCAATATGAATTTATGCAAAATTGTTTTAAAGTAGTATAAATATCTAAGGCATATATATATAATTTTAAGTTACTGGTAGTACTGTACCTGGGCACTTTCTTCCAGTGATATAGCAATATCCAATTTCCAATGCTTTTCCACGGTTTTCTCTCATCCACTTCACAATTTCCTCAACATCACCAATGACAACAATGTTGTAAATATTTCTTACACCAAAATTAAGGCGTTCCACCAAACAAAATATTTTTGTTGCACTTTCAACAACATCGTAAATTGGACCAGAATATTATATTAAACAAACATATACACAGGCACAGACACACAGACATATATGGCTACTCAGAGTGATGAACCATACCGGACAAGTAGAGAAAATTCTACTTGACCCGGCTGGAATTCGAACCGTGACCTTCGGTTTGCTAGTCCGACGCTCTACCAACTGAGCTACAGGTCAAGTTGGGAGCAGGTGGTCGAATTATTGTACTTGGGCTATTTCATATTTAGAAGACTAAATAAAAAATCAGCTGTGGAAAAATTGCCAAAAAACATGTTGACATGTACAGTTTACCATATCATCCTTTGCACAGAGAAGAAACTTTAATTTATCCTATTATGGTATAAGTATATCTAAAAGTTGTAAGTTGTATAGCAGTAAGCTGTTGTTATTGGAACTAATTAATGTTTACAAAGGATGTTGGTAAAATGTACAACTTTTGCTATTTTACTGTGGTACACATCTTACTGTAGGTAAATAATATTAAAAGTAAAGACTTAAATCTTTAAAATACAAATAATTACAAAATCACTATAAATTGCTATAAGTCATTTGAATGTTATGCTATATTTTGGCTAGTGTTTATTTGCACTCCTGGTTGCAAACCACTTGCTGCTGGCATTTATTAAAGCGTTCCCCATATTTGTGGTGAAGAACATCTGGAAAATTGAATGAATGCACAATGTTATAGACATTACCTGTACATAATAACAACAGTGTAGACTAGCATACAAATACATAATATATTTGATTAATATAGTATTTAAAAAACACTTTTAGCACTTGTGACTATAAAGTGCCTTAGAAATAGAGTACTATGTACTGTAGAGTAACCACTTTTGCTGAATTTTGCTCCCGTGCTATGTTTGTAAGATATTTCAATTTGTTTGATAATGCAAATTTACTCATTGACATCACACACGTACAGAAAACAGTTAAATATGTCTTATTGAAGAGGAGTATGTAGTTATGTTAAATTGTCAAACAAGATAATTAGAAACTCTACAGATTTGGTGTTGCAGGAGAAACACGCATTCAAGACTCCTTTAAAGTGATTTGTTTGATAATCGTAAAGATATACAACCTTTCAGAATAAGTCATTATACAATATACATGTGTGTGACATCACTCATGTTTAATTTGCATGTCAAACAAATTTAAATATATCAAAAAGAAATGAGGAAACAAAAAAATAAAAAAATGTTAAAAATATGTTACTCTGTCATTCTAACAAATGTTTTTCACATTTCTATACTTACCAAACATTTTATTTGTCCTTTTTAAATCAAGAAGTGTCCTTTGATTTTTTAGACAACTCAACTCTAATGTCCCATTAGCGGCAATTCACTACTCTCAAACAGCAGTGGCAACAGCTTTCGAGCACATTTTACTGGGTCTTTAGGTCCTGCTGCCACATTTAAACCATGTATCTTTAATAAATACATGACAATTACAAAGCAATTAATAATTTAAAGACAATACTTACAAATCTAACTGAATTTGTTTCAATAAAGAAAAACATTTACAAATACCACAAAATTAATTTGCACAGCAAATATTATATAATATTATAATTTATGTGAACAATGTACATAATAGGTTGTAATTATAATTACAATTACTTACAAATTCTGTAATCTCTGTGTTGACATTGGTGCTACTTTTTGTGCCAACTGGGGAGATTCTATCTAGTAAGACCTGCAATTACACAGTATTTAAGTACAAAATTATTTTAATAACACTTCAGTTTACAATACAAATAAAGAAAAATTAGGCCCCCAGCCCAGCCCCCAATTTGGTGATGCTTTGTTGGGAGTACTGCGATGGTTCCCCACAATTTTCACATGGGGTACGGTGTTCCTCTGACCAAATGTAGGGAGCACTGCCCCTGTCAAACATCAAATGTGGTTGAATCAAAGGTTGTGCTGATATGGCATTTGTTTATATATTCGTTCATATTGCAAAACTAATTTAAACAATGTAGTGACTATGCCAATTTTACTTTCATGACCAGTGGCCACACCCATTTGAATTTGATGAGCATTTTTCCACTTCTGAAATTTGGAAAACATCACAGCCTCAATTAGTCTCAATTAGTCCTGATTCTTGTATCAGCTTAACAAAATTATAGAAACATTGGCATTTAGTCATTGCTGCCATTTTCCAAATCTTCCACTCTTGCTCTTGCTATTTGAAAATAAAATAATATTAGTACCATGTTCCTCAGAGTAATATCCACTATAATTACCTCACTTTAAGTAACCAATACTGATTTTTTGGCACTATCTGGTGTAGAATATGCCGAGCCTGTAAAAACTTCTTATTGCCATTGGATGATGCAGCCGTTGTTTTCTTCAATTCATTTATTGACTCTTGCAATAAAAACATCATTTGTTTCACATCAGAAATATCCTTTTCAATTTTGCCAATCATACTAACCATACTATGCATTTCAAATGGCGATGTGCTACTATTCAACCCTGTACTGATAGCATGTGTAGATGTGGATGGCTGAAAATGATTGCAAAAAAATTAGTACTTGTTTTCCTCAGTAAAATTATTTACTACACAAATTCAGTTTCTCTTTTAGATTCATTTTTATTTGCATGCTGAAAATACTCCCAGATAGTAACTTCCCTGTTAGGCTAATCTAGCATGTTTGGCTTTGTAATTAAAGGGTAAGTTCCATGTAAATCATATTGTATTAGAGGGTTGTTCATAACCAATGTGCATACATAAGCGATTTTTTCAAAATGTGCATGTTCACTTCAGTTTTGGGTGAAGATTAGCCTCCTCCGCAGGCAACTCTGTGGCTTCTTTTTCCAAAGTCAAATGGCTTCCAAGGCTGTTTTGGCCCAAGCCAGAGAAATTAACAAGAACATGGGGAGATCTCCCCAACTGGTAAATTGTTTAAAAAAAAGTCCAGCGGAATTGGCGATCGCGAAGTGCGGTCAATTCGCTTTCAGAGCGATCAAAAGCAATCACGGATGCCTGAATTCGTTAATCGTAGAAGAGCGTCACTTCAAACTGAGAAGGAAGGTACATTTATATACAAAACAATTTGCCCGACGTTTCAAACTCACATTTTCGGACTCGTGACGCGTATACGTAATTTTTGTTTGGTTCTTTACTTGTTGGATATTGCTCTTCAGCAATCAGCCTGGAGGACATTATTAAAAAAATTTTCATTTGAGTTTTGAGTTAAAAGTTCTAATGCTTTATCCCCTCGCCCGGCGCGAAGCGCCGGCCGAAGGCCTGAGGGCGAGGGTGCTAATATCGACCGGCGTTTAGTCCCATATCACGCAAGATGCAAGCGAATCCTAATCTCGGATCGGCTTTATAGGTATATATATATATATATATATATATATGATCAACCGTCCTCATGCGCAGCATCGGAAATTTTGCCCTGGATTATCAGCAGATTTCAAGCCGAAACCGTAGTGTTGAAGGACAAGATAATCAAAGACAGACACAAGTAAAAGGACTATTATAATTATGTATATTGTGATTGTCAGCGACTCACCGGTCTGTGTTGAGCAATTAATTTGCCTTTTCTGCATAGTTTTTTTTGGTTAGGGTTAGCAATTTGGTTAGGATTAGGGTTAGGTTTAGGATTTTGGTGATATTTACCTGCATTTCGTTGAATTCTAAGAGACTATAGCGTCGTACGGCTACCGTACGAATAGCCATTACCTTCAGTTCAGTGCTTCACTTTATCGTTTATTAAACTTTTTGACTTGACTCGCTAATAAACACGTGCTGCGAGTTTATTAAACGGCTTCAAACACGACCCATTTGATAAGTTCATTGGCGTAGTAATTTTGAAAATCGATGTTGTCTAAGCCGAGAAAATCAAAGATAAAGTTTATGTAAATCAGGACGAATCTTTTTCACATTTAAAACCACGATACGGTCGTGATTTTCTTTTGTCTTTTCCTCATGAATTATTAATGAGTGTTTGAATGTAATTTAAATAATTGTACACTTTATTGTGTATTTGCTCCAAGCTCCGAAATCTAATAGACACATTTTGAAATACTTAACAGAGAGATTTGGGAAAATTTGAAGGTATGTAATGTTTTGAATTTTCAAAACATATATGTATAATATATTGACAGTTGGCAGTATGTTTATTATTTGATTAAAATTATAAATACTATCTGCTTGATAATTAGCCTATATATACAGTAGTTTAGGGTGAAAAAACATGCATACTATTGCTGTGTTTATATGACCTGGGCCTGGCCTACAATTTTGTAGCAATAAACAAGCATTACAATGTATACTTGTCAGTGTTAATACTTAATATATACATTGCTGTAGTGAATAAGGGAGAGCTCGGGGGGAAACAGACGATACAGCACATGGATGATTGTCAAGCAAGCTCATATCCTCAGAAAAATTATTCTGTGTCCCGGACAAGGATAACTTTCTGATTTCCAGTGAGATGCTCTGACCATTGAGCTACCGAGACTCAGATGGTGAGTGAATGTTACATTGATGTACTGATTCTATTGATATAACAGCAGTGTATATATTAACACACCCAATCATTAGTCATTACTGAAATATATAGTAACTGCTGTGCATAGGCAGTACATATATCATTAGAACCAGTGCATCATTGTAACCTCTCTCCATCTGAATCTCGATGGCTCAATGGTTAGAGGCCGTCACTGGCAATAAGAAGGTTATAATTTTTTCAACCAGGAATATTATGTTTCTGACGATATCATCTTGACGTCCATGTTTTGTATACTGGTATGTATTCCATATATAATCTGTGTTTACAGTACTCCATCCATTATGGAACATGTTAGACCTACAGTACACTTAGCTGGCCTAGTGGGTCACAACTTATTCTGTCAATGTAAAATACAGCTTATTATTATAAGTTCACATTGGGTATGTTGACAGCTACTATGTGTGTTAGCTAGATCATTGTCGACAAGCAGACTAGGCATGGCATTCTGAATATAGGTTATAATATATATGTGCACGGTGATATAATTTAGATACTATAGTACACATTGCCATATATTATATGCTTTGTTACATGGCAAATATGGTATCTGCAATCTGCATTAGGTATTATTATTAGTAGTATTATTGTTAATGCATTATTATTATTAGTATTAATAATAATAATAATAATAATAATACAATAATATTTATACAGGATAGCCCCTTCAATGCTAACACTGGTATCAATATATGGGGTCTTGTTTTCTAACAAATTACAGTTGTTACAAATGTACAGTACAATGTTACAAAAACTAATTTTAACTCAAAAGTTGTATATCCTTCACATATTGTCAATTAAGGCAATAGATAGTGGTGCTATAACATGTATGAACAGATTAATTGAAACATGGAAAATAGCTCTTTACTGGTAGATATGATGTTAAAATGCCATGGAATTTCCTAACTAGCATTACACAATGTAACTTGCTTCTAATACAAGAGGTACAAAACTTGGGATTTCTATTAACCAATCAGTTTCCCTGACATGCATTATGCCTAGAGACCTCTGATTATGACCATCAATATTTAGTTATCCATATTGCTGCCAGCTCCACATCACATTAGTCCAATGTGGGTAGAATTATCTACTTACTGTATATAATCTATCCACACCAACAATTGGAGTATTATCCCTAATAGGTACGTCTTAGTAAATCTAATTTGAATGGACCCCTATACATTTGCACTATATATGCATGCCATCCGTAGACATTTGAACGAATTTGATTTTTTTAAAGGACACTCATTGTATGATAGAGATGCACTTTCTTCCTTCAACAGCCTTTGGTGTCTATATACAAAATACTACATTGATTATTTCGTGAGTCATCAAATTGTGATAAAAGTAATTTCTTTCTTAGTGATTGATGGTAGAAACAGCAGTAGACCCCCCACTATTCTGTTGCTGCACTCAAAAATTTAAAAATGCCCGGGTCTTGCAAGAGGCCCGGCCACATTGCCACGTCAATCACTTGTGATTGGTGTATTCTGCAGACCAATGAAATGTTGCAACCATTAATAATTATGCATATTGCGTACCTACCAGTAACACGAAGTACCCGTTCATCTCAACACTTTCCCCAATTCCACTGACTAAAAGCATTTATTATACATTCAAAATTCATTCTCGTTTCCTATTGGTCAATTCCAGTGAATTCTTAATCTCTGGCAGGTGCGACCTCATTTCTGTTGAATACTGTGAATTATTGCACGGAGGTGTCCAAAACAAAAATTATTTAACACTGATGACGTCACTAGGACCAAACGTGCAAAAATTACAACTTAAAAAACGCCTGTAGTAGATTTGTTTGTATATTTTTATAGTAAGACTATCTTGAACAATGTACAATAAAACAATTATTGGATTTGGCTTACTGTATGCATGATATTTAAGAGTTATCCAGACCTCGGTCAAAGTTATCTGCTTTGGCAGGTAACATTGACCTCGGTCTGGATAATTCTTGATATCATGATGCTCAACCTCATCCAATAATTGTATATTATGCTGTACTGTTACTACCATACAATAACATTATAAAGGTATGAGGTGTCTAAAAATATATACTTGCAATTAAGGGATCATTCATACATCTCATGGAAATTTATGGGAGGGGTACACATGTCAGTCCTGGGGCCCGAGTTTTGCTCTTGTGTGAGACAGGTGCTGTAATTTCTTTCTTAGTGATTTATAGTAGAAACAGCAGTAAACTTCCCCACTATTCTGTTCAGTGCAGGTGCCAGGTACTGCACCCAAAAATTTAAAAAGTTTACGCTATTTAGTTTGATGTCCTATGGAAGAATTAAATTCAAACAACACAAAGCTCTCAGAGATATTGTCCACTGCAAATTTATTCAGTTTTGAAAATAAATGGGCTAATACCTGTACCTAATTCAAGTAAAAGAACTACAGTACTGTATTACAGTAGTAAAGTAGCAACTACGCTATAAAAGTTTCAAACAGTATAAGCGGGCGAGGGGTGTTGCGTATAACGTATTTCTAGTTTTAGAAATAATAGCTGATTTTAATTACGAATTTTACTACCGATAGTCTATGTGACGTCATTTCGGGATTTATATGAAACTTCACCCTCCTTCGTGTACCGGACACACAGACTACGTCATAAACACAAGGTTATTTTCTTGGGATTCAGAAGCTTTACAATAACAAAAATCCTAACCATAACCAAAATAAAAACTCTAGTCCTAACCCTGAAATAAAGGAAGACTGTACCCCACTTATAACTAAATATTTCAATGATGTAATATTCTGTGTCCGGTACACAAAGTAAGAGCCCTAATATCCCTAGCTCATGTCATGGTATTACTTATAATGATTATTTCTATTTTACTTTCATGTACACCTTGATAGGCGAATATTAAAATACTCAATAGCCTTTGCAACATTTATTTTTCTGTGTTTTTGTAGTACTGTGGTACCTACCATACCTACAGAAAACCAAATGAACAAAATTACCTTGAGTTTATTGCCTGAAAACTTGATACCATTTTCTGAACAGCTTTCATCGTTAGCATCTCTGGCACTTTTGTCATCACTGTCGTCATCATCTTCGGTATCATCACTGGTATCTGGTACATATTCATCATCTAGTGACAAATATTCTTCCTTTGAATGTCAGACAAAAAAGAAAAAAGTCAAGATAAATGATTGACGAATGATGAAATGCATGACAATTTTCGTTAACAAATTTACTTGTATATATATTTTTGATATAATTAAAGATTTTTGTTTTATTTACAATACAATGTGTAAAATTTGAACATGGGTCACTGCACAAAATATTGAAAATTTTCATTGCTTAATAGTCCGCACACACTAATGGTCACGCAAGTTTGTTGATATGGCACAAAGTTTTTTCGCGATTCATGCAACATTTATATATCGAGCAACCATCCATTCTCTGTTGATGCTTCCGCTTAGATACATGTGCGCTTAAGCTTACCTATTTTTGGATTATGTGGCATTTTTTTTACAATCTTCCGAAGGCTGCATGTAAAATATGGCGTAGTTGCGATCATACCCAAGGACAAAGGCAAGGAAGCACTCAAGCAACACGTTAACTACCATCAACGAGTCGCACACAAAAATAAAATCGTGTTGTCTTCATTGCATTGTATATTGGAGTAGACACACTTGCGCCTATAACGGCGGACCTATAACTTTCTCCCTTTGCAAACTGACAATGAATAGTTTTGTTTTCCAACAACAGAAATTGCAGAGCACGCTGATACATGTGCTGAAGTGGCTGAAGGTTTGTCTTGCAGCAGGAGAACATATGGAAATCTACTAATGGAATTTCCTTGTGAAGACATCATTACAAGTGCTGATGATCAAGAGACAATGCCCATTGTTGAAAATCCAAAGACTGATCTTAATGAATCTCTACAAGCCCTCAAAACAAATGTAAATGAAGCAAGAAGTACCATCTATGTCCGTCGCAAAGTGCTGTGGGAAGATTATGTGGATGCCAGCAAGCATAGCAAATATGGTTCAATCCAGAGAATTCCCTTAAAGTTAACTTTATTGGGGAGCCTGCTGTTGATGGTGGAGGGCCAAAAAGATAATTTTTCTGCGGTATTGTATATATTTAAAACTATTTTTAACAAATTTACTGTAAAATGCATTGAGCATATTATAGGGGGAAAATTTCAAGAAGAATAACTCCCCCAAAAAACAAAAAGAATAACACACCCCCCCAGACACCAGCCAAAATTATTTTTGGTATGAATATATAAAAAATCCAATATTTTTTTCTAGAAGCCCTAAAGCAAATGGAAATTCATCTTTTCAGTGATGGAGTTCCTGTCCAAAGCACAATTGCTCTAACTGAGGGACACTTTAAGGTTGCAGGTGAACTATAATGGCCTCAAGTGTTCTGCAAGGTGGTGTAGCTCCTAATTTTCTTGCTGGTTGGGTTTACCAGTTTATCTCGGGTGGTCTTAACACAGTTTCCATCCATATAGAAGACAAAAAAGGAATCAATTAAAGCTGTAGCTGAAAAGGTAAAAAATAGTCATTGACTATTTTGTTACTCATCAAAATGAAGACTTTTGAACAGTGGGATTTTATATATTAATTAATTAACAATATTTTAGTTGTGTTTTTCTTATATCTTTGAAGATATCAAATGCGAGTTCTGATCATGACCTGCAGCAAATTCTTCTTCAAGAAGACACCATGGCCGAGTTAGATGCAATTGGCTATAGACGAGTCCCAACAAGAGAAAGTGTCAAAAACAAGGAAAATTTAATAAGGTATAATGTAACATCCAGTTCTACTGTATCTCTCACCACGATTTATCGATCGGTAACCACAGAACACCATTAATGTTTTAATATGTACATTTTTTCCAGATGTATTTGTGTGAATGAAGCTGTGGTACCAAAAATACCAATGCTGAAGGAATTAGAAGAAGGCCTACAACTGTATGGTTTCCTAAGTGAAATTCGAAGAGATCCTGCAGCATTTAAACCGATATTTACAGCATCCAGGTGCTTTGACATGACACATGATGATTTTCTACAACAGTTAGTTGTTCATTTTAGCAAACAGTTTTTGAGATCGAAAGAGGAGGATTTATTCAAGTATTTTTCCGATTTCATTCAGACCTTGCACTATGAAGGTATTGTTGTTTGGTCTCCATTTATAGATAAGTAAAATAACCTGGTATTATACAGTGAATTCGAGGCGATAAAGAGCTGTTTTGGCATACTGTAATTTTCAGTTAAGCATGGAATACCTATAGTTTTAACATTTGAACAGACAGTTAATGTTTTGAACATGGTGCAAGGCATGTTGTAAAGGGAATGCTAATGTATTGTTAAGTGTGGAAAGAAAGCCATACTTATGTGGTGCATACTTATGTGGAGCACTAATTTGAACTGACCAATGACTGAATAGACTTGTAAACACCTTTACATCACCTTGACACACACATCACTTCAAAGTTATTTGTGCAAATGTCAAATCATTGGAACAAAACCAATAAATAACCAGAAAGTATATATAATTTTTATATCTGGTATATCTGAAGCTCCGGACTTAAAACTGAAAGATGTTTTAACATTTGTGACTGGTTGTCACAGCTTGCCACCCATTGGTTTTCCTTGTGCTCTCAATGTGCACTTCAGGCATGGTTGTCCTGATGAGTGCAAGTGTAGACCAACAGCATCTACATGTGCTTTGGTATTGCCTATTCATTCATGCTCATCACAGGAACTTGGTGACCTACTTATATCAGCTCTAATTGACTGTTGTCGCTTTGGAAATGTTTAGATACTGTACTATACTAGGGACAACAGCCAAAATTTCAAATTTACAGGGGGCTCCCTAAATAGGTTAGTTTTAATAAGCTCGTCATTTCAAACATTTTGGTATTTGTTTCATCAAAATCGGTCCAGGCAATCGAAAGTTACGGCAATTTGAATATCGGAATTTTAGCCCAATTTTTGGAAGAGGCACATAGTGTAAAGGCATTACAGTTTCGTTCAAATGTGGCACCAAAATGCTTGGTTTTTAGCCAATTTTTCAACATATAAGGTGGTAACTTCTAGACCTTTCTTCCGATCACCACGAAATTTTCAAAGTACATTGGTGACACACCAAGCAACAATATGAGGTAACAGTTAAACACTTACCGTTGCTATGGCAACCGTATGACGTCATTGAATAGTAAAAAATATGAAAACTGCAATTAGACAATTTATTACACACAAAACAATTACAAAAGCATTGCACGACATGTTATATACAATTAAATAGTACTGGTTCATAAAATGATACAAAATTGCGTTACCATGGAAACGTGATGACGTCATAACGACGTATATGGCTCTAAATTATTAGTGTACTTTTTTTCACCATAAAACCTCAAGTTTTAAAAAAGGAATGTGCAGAAGAATACTGTGATCCAAACTACCATAGAGAACTTTTTCAGTTACCATGGTAACCACGTGACGTCATTATTATACATTCTTACTGAGAGTCGTGCTCATCTTTGTTTCAAGATTTATTTATGATTTTTGACTGATTTTGACAGTTTCCATTGCTGTAAACACTGACAAATTCTAAAAGAACTTCTCATAGACCGTTTCCATGACAACGTAACACACTCGTGACGTCACTGATGACGTCACACCATTGCTAATTTAGTCATTTTAAGCATTTCGCTTAGGAAAACAATTATATTGTAAAAAATATTTACAGTCACAGTTATAATCAATGATACAGTTTTGACAATAAAAACTCCTGAGCTATGTAGTTGAAACTGGACTGCTTGCTTAATTAATAATAATAGTCATTTTCAACATACTGTCTTAGTGATTCACTTGACAAAACCGGCATACCAGTACATGTTGAATCCGTCGATACAGTACTTCCATTCCATATCACATTGATCAATATACACAAAGAATAAAACAGTAGTCATTAATTCAACTAATTAAAACGTCCCATTTACCCTTAATCCAAATCCAAATCACCCACAGCATCAAAATCTTGCAGTCTAGACCCGATACCTGCATCTGTTTTCAGGATTTGTTTTGATATACTGCTGCCTGTTTTAACCAAAACTGTCAACTTATCCTTGATTAATAGTGAAGTACCGCCAAGCCTGAAAATTGCTATATTGGACCCACGGCTGAAAAAACCATCTCTTGACCATGAGGAGTTTGGAAACTTTCGACCTATATCCAACTTAAAATTTATGGCCAAAGCTATTGAAAGAACTGTTGCTAGTCAGATGAACACTTATGTCAATGAAAATAACTTAGGTGAAATACTCCAATCTGCATATAAACAACATCATAGCACTGAAACTGCCTTAGTTCGGGTCCATAACGACATTCTCAAGGCAATAGACAATCATCAATCAGTGATTCTATTACTACTAGACCTATCAGCGGCCTTTGACACGATTGATCACACCATCTTACTTTCAAGACTGTCCAGCAGATTCGGATTCAAAGGCGATGTCCTTCACTGGTTTACTTCCTATTTGTCAGGAAGAAAGCAGTTTGTGAATGTGAATGGTGGCACATCCCAAATACATGATTTGCCTTTTGGTCTTCCTCAGGGATCAGTATTGGGCCCCATGCTCTTTCTCTTGTATACTGCACCACTTGCGGATATTATTCGCCAACATAATATGCAATTTCATCTTTATGCCGACGATACCCAAATTTACATTTCTTTCAAGACCTCAGAGTTACACGAAGCTGATTTATCTGTATCTCTGATTGAAGCGTGTACTCGGGATATCGACCAGTGGATGACACAGAACATTAATATTAGAGAGGATTTAATGAGTCAAATGTTTTTAGTTAATGTTTTGTTATATTTTGAACTATTAAATAAGTATGGACTTATTTTAAGTCAAATAGTGCTGTATTAATTGTTTTAAAGTAAAAAGAAACTGAGTCTATAAAAAATCTTGTAATCCCAGATGCATCCCGCACTGTGCAAACCTCTATTAAGTTCCCAAAGGTGTCCGCTTAAGACGTTCGACTGTATATATTGTTTGGTTCTAAATACCTGTGACAAGTGCATGGTATAAACAGTTTCAGTATCAGGACTGATTGCATGGTATTTATAAAAAACTGACTATTTTATAAGACCGTCGAATTTTCAGGGATGAAGATTTGAGATTGACATAACCGACATGTATATCGTTGATGTTGGTGAAAAATAAATCGCTATGGCAATGTGTGCACGGAAAAATCAGATTTTTGTATAGGACACATGGTGATGATGCAGGCCTGAAATGTATTTGAAAATAAAATTGTATAAAATGACAAAACCAAATTTGATAATTTCTTTATAAAGGCGCTTTGAGTTATTAAGAACAGAAGCATATAGTTGTGCCATAAAATAGGCTTGGTAATATGAGAAGGAAGGATATTAATTGTTTGTGTTAAAAATCGGCTTGTGATAATACAGCTCACGGATTGTAATAATGTACGAGTCAATTCCAACTGCGATCATCCCCCGCGATTTCACTCGAGTTGATCTCCGCTTAGGTGGGCATTTGACACAACCCATTGCTCACCCCCAGGCATTCAAGACTACAAGAAATTGGATAACCCGCAAAAAGATTTTGACATTTCTGATCTCTCGTTCCATAGCTTTCCGCTCAAGTGCTCGCCACAGTGTGGAACATGATGAAGAATCTCAGAGGTTGCGACTAGTTTTTCGGAACTGCTTTCAAAAGGTGAGTGATAATACCATATTTACTATTAACGAACGCAATTTGTGCAGAAATATACAGATTATGGCCCCAAAACGTGGCAAAATTGTGCAATGTCAACTCATGCCTCAGCAAACTGTTGTATATAAATTGAACATTTTTGTTTATCATAATATTTCCACCCGCATAGTGTGGAATTTGACCAAATTTTTTTCAAAAAGTCAAATTCCCGGGGGTTCTCCCCAGGAGATGATTGCAGTTGGAATTGACTCGTACATAAAATGTGCTTGGAGTTGTTAAGAACGAAGCATATACTTGTATTTATAAAATGCGGTTGGGATTGTTGCAAAGTAATGATATACTTTGTGTTTATAAAAAAATATACACGTTGGGATTGAGAACAAAGCCCAGTTTACATGACAAGCGTTTTGGGCACAGCACCCCTAACTTTTGTGCCGGATGCCAAATACCATGATTAATGTCGTGTAAACGAACGCAACACCACACCGGTCTGCGTGCCCAAAATTTTAGAGTTCCCGAGACCATCTGGATAGGTAGTCTCGGGCCCACCTAATAGCCGTGCCGTGCCTATTTTGCAAGTAAAAAACTGTCTTGAAAACGTTTGGTGCGACATTTAAAAAGTGGAATTTTCCGATCAGATCTCGCAGTTTATTACTAGTATTTAGACTGTTTTTATAAAATGATCTGCAACGAAGCTCTCTTCTGGCCGAAAGGGTTTGTAGTTTCAGTTAAGCAAGACCATCAATATATGACAAATGAGGATATATATTCTGATTGCACGGTGTTGGGTTTTTTCAACTTGACCATTAAGTTTAAGTGAAAAGGACGAATGCCATACCGGACATGCATACTTCAAAACAGGACGAATGAAGTTGCAATAGACTAAGCAAAGGTCATTAGGTGGAATGCCACTACATTTCAGGGTTCGCAATGCATACATTGATTTGGAGCACACATGCTCAATATGGATGGTCCATGTAAGGTCAGAAGACAGGTATACACCCAAGAGTTTAGTGGTATGAACTAATTCGAGGAGATGGATGTTGATTGTGAGGTTGGTTCTTTACAAATGACATGATAAACTCCTTGGTTTTCTTTATATTAAGCTTCGTGTTGTTAGTGGACGTCCAGTTGGCAATTTGATCGATTTGATTCTGGAGGGTTGAAGTGACGCACCCACCACTCCCCAAGGATACGACTTCAAAAACACTGCAGTTGTTCACGTACTTATATATTGGTAACTCAGAAGATAGGTCATTCACCAAGGGCCCAATTTGGTAGCTTGGGGTATGCCAGCATGAATAGATTTCCAGTTGGATTTGGACTTACCCAACTTTACACACTGGTGTCGGTTCAATAGAAAACTTGCACACCAGTTCAATGACACAGGTGGAATATTGAGCAGTCGAAGTTTCTGGATTAAGATGTTGTGGTCCATCCTGTCGAACGCTCAGAAAAATCGATGGAACAGTACCGAACAAAGGTTTTGGGGGTCTCAATTATCCACCAATGTAGCCATTGGTGGATAAGGTGGACGAGGATCGTTGAGGACTTTTTGACACTGCCAAACTGAAATGGATCGATATGTGGTAGGATGATGGCAGACAACCACTGGAAAATAAACCCTTCTAGCACCTTGTTGAGAATAGAAGTCAGGGAAATTGGTCTATGGTCACGGTTTATAGAGACTGGTTTAGAAATCTTAGGCAGGGGTAAGACGTCAGCACACTTCCACAGCAGGGGTACATGACCATGTCTGATGGATGAGTTAAAGATAGCGCACACAGGATGACATACAAGTGAGGAAAAGTTCTTTAATAGCCAATTAGGGATTTCATCAGGTCCGTTGGCTTTGCGCTCTTTAATCTCGGTAAGGGCGCGTTCAACTGCTTTGGGGCTGACGATATACTTGGATAGAGGTGTACTCGAGTTGCAGGATATCTTCAGCCACTTTACCAAATGAATTATTTATTGCTTCGGCAAGGTCCAAATGCCTCAGAACGGACCATCCACAATCATACTTGACAGCGGAGCAGGCTTAGATAGGCCTGACATCAGGCCCGGAGCTACAGGGGGTGTAGGGGGGTGCGACACCCCCAAAAATCTCTATACGAGTTTCAGTCGGCAGAAGTTCTATTTTAGTTGGCAGAAATTATATTTTAGACGTGTTCGATTTAACATGGACAAGTAGAATCATTAACGTTTAGCACTTATCAGTTTAAATTAATTTAAAACTACCAAATGTAAGACTCACAACGTAGGACTAATGCACCGATCAATTCGAAGGTGTAACATCCCCCCCCCGGGCACATACCCGGGCATTTGACTTTTTGGACGTTTGGATGATCAAATTCCCCACCCCATGGCAAAAACGTTGTTACAATGCCCTAGCGGTCAAATACCCCACTGACAGTTATATCAAGCTTGATTTTGATAGAACTTGGGTTTTTTTGATAGGCTGATCAGTCTCTCACAAGGGAGTACAATGGACAAATACAGTGTTGTTTTTCTTAGTGTTGTTTTCCTTTTTTTTTTAATTTGACAAATTTTATATCGATGTTTGCATATTAATGAAACTGTACAAAATTGTTTTGATGTAGTTCATTACTATAAATTAATATTCAAATTTTATTAACGTAACATTTCTTTGATTGTCATTATGGCTACAAATCTCTTTTGCTCAGCGTCAGAGTCAATGAAAAGGTGCAAATTTATATAAGCAAATTCTTGATCTATAAGTGGAAACAAGTCCATATGCCAGCCCGACAAATTAGACAATCTATCATAAGAAATGTGTATTTTGCAGCTAAATTGTCTTTTAGAAAAATGGCTTAGGTTTCAAAACTCTTTAAGATAAAAATATTTATATGAACTGAAGAAAAAACAAAAAACAGTTATCTACATATAAACTACATAGTAATATGTCCAATTACTAGCCTTTGTGGCAATATGTTACACGATGTGAACAATACATGGTGTCACAAAAATGCCCCATCCAATTCTATGGGTATACATGTCAAGCTGAAAATGACGTTCAGCCACCATGGTTAAAACAAACATGGCGGTCAGCGGTTTCACAGATGTCTTGTCTGGCGAAAAATCAACCAAGATGGCCACCAACGACTGTGCGTGACGTCATGTGCAAACGATCAATTGAGATATCAACCTAACCAAACAACCATTGGCCAGAGGAGAGTTTTGGGCACACTCGGTAACCAAAACATTACAAATTCTAATTAGGCATTTGCCAATCGAGCAGGGTGCTGGGTCTAGTCGCGAACCGCAAAGCATCTATAGATTGTTTGGAGGGACAGTTTATTTGAATTGCTGTGAATGTTGTCCTTCCGAATAATTCATAGATGCTTTGTGGTTCTCGACTAAACCCTGGGTACTCTACTCGATTGGGAAATGGCTAATTGAAAACAATTTCAACGTATGTTATTTGATAGACATGTACTGATTTTCAGCAGTTCACAATGCTTGTTTTGCTTGTTTCTTCTTCCTGCGGGTTTCCTTTGCCTTCTCAACGCCTTTTTCTTTAGTTACCTTCTTTCTTTGCAAATGTTTAATCCAAAGGTCGACGTCTTCAACAGAAAGGCAGCATCTTTTTGCAAGGGAAACACTGTCTTGTGGAAGATCATTTTCAAAAGCCTCTTTTATTATGGTACTTGGCGGAAATGATCTAATTGCTTTGGCATTTTTGCGAAGTTCCAATAGTTTCTTTACATCAGTGATGTAGTGCCCAGTGCAAGGACCTGCGCACCTTTCACATTCGCCGCCCCATGGTCTCTCCTTATCAATGACAGGATATGGGAAATATGTAAAGGAAGGACCACTAGGATACCACTTTGGGATCAATTCATGAGTAACAGGATCATTTGGTTGTCGACAGGTCTCGCAAACAAACTGGATATCTTCTGCACTCATTCTCTTTCCTTCGTCCTCGGTCATCCCAATACATCGATACATCATGAAATCTGTTCCTTCTTTTCTGCATGTGCAATAAACAACTTTATTGACACTGTAGTTAGGTGGATCGTTGTTGTCTTTTCCATTTGAACACAATGGGTGTGGACAAGTTTCTTCATTGCAACATTTAAGTGAGAAAATGTAATTATTTGGTAGAGTTCTATCCATGTGATTGTGTCTAACTTTCCAAACTTTCTCAAAATAATTGTATTCCTGTCGTTTCGTTTGCTTGAGTTCTGCCTCCCTTAAGAAAGACCAACAATCTATTCCTTCGCTCAATAAGATTGCTGTCAGTTGCTCCTTGGTACAGACTTATACTTGTACTCATGCAAGGAGTTCGATCAACGCGTTCGACGTACGTCTCGAGTGCTTTCTTCATGTTATCCTGATGCTTGTCTTTGTCAAATTGTCCATCTTCGTCATACGGCTGTCCACCCAGTGTTGATGGAATAAATAAGTTTTAATTATCTGCATTACGCAGTTAAGCAGATAATTTATATCTAATTGTTTGATATGCAGAATATTGTTCTGATACGAATACATTAAGTAATGACATTGTTATGCAATAGTATAAAAGGTGAATACTCGCCCTAACTATTCCTCGCTGCTTACACGTTACTTAGTCAACATGTCTCAACCAGACCTCCAGAATGATATGAAAGAATTCATGGAGAAATCGTTAGCACAAATGTGCCAGCAACTTACCAACGTCGTCGACGACCGTTTTGCCCTCATGAAGAGAGAGTTGTCTGCCGATAATTCAGCAACGCTCGACGCCCTTGCCCATAAAAAGCCTCGCCCAAAGAAACCCCAATTTAAATCGAAGGGAAACGAGCAGCAATACAATCACCAGCTTCATGTTCTGGAACCAAGACATCGACAGGGCTATGAGTTTCTTGCAAGAAGGTAAATTAGCCATTGAGATTCGAATGAAGCTAATCAAATTAGCGGATACAAGTGAACACGGTTGGCAAACCGTAGCAGCATATGTCACTAACGAGTTGGCCGACAACTCAGATGATGAGAAACGGATCGATCGCGCTGAGCGAGCTGCGGAAAAGAAAGCAAAGGCATCAAAAGCACCAAAGTCTCATTTGTTTCGTGGTTCTACAAATCGCACAATACCGTTGCAGAATTTCATACGTCGACCACTGTTGCCCGACCGCAATAGTCCAAGCGGGAATCAAATTGGGCCTTGTTATAAGTTAAGTATACAATTAATTTACTTTTGTATATCGCATTGAGTTTTGTTTTCGGTTAACGATATCATTTCCTGTTATATACAGACGGGATACGAGTACGACTGCTTTGTTGTTACCTCGAGCGTTTAAGCAGCAATAAACACAACGTGCTCCAGCAACAATTTGTATATGCGTGTTTATTCGATATAATTAAATTAGATGTTAAAATTATCTGCGTTACGCAGTTAAGCAGATAATTTATATCTAATTGTTTGATATGCAGAATATTGTTCTGATACGAATACATTAAGTAATGACATTGTTATGCAATAGTATAAAAGGTGAATACTCGCCCTAACTATTCCTCGCTGCTTACACGTTACTTAGTCAAACTTACTATATTCTCGGCATATTATTGATTGTGATATTTGTTTTCTATATTAGTGTTTACAATACGGACACTTGCAGAGGAACTGTTACATGAATGGGCCAAGATTGGCACCGAGGAGTTGACTATCAGTTGACCCGCAGTGTGAGGAGGAAGATCAGGTGGGATCATTCCTTCTTAGTTCACAGAGTGGTGATATGCATGAGAGTTTTTGTGTTGATAGTGTGCGTGGGGGGCTTTCAAAATGTTCAACTTATGGCATAACACGCTTAACGCCTCGTCGTTTGTGCAAAGTATAGTGCAAGACGGCTATAAGATTCCATTTCAGTCTATCCCAGAGACCTGTTTCTTAGCTAACAATAAATCAGCCAGAGATCACCCTGACTTTGTTTCAGAAGCGATTAACAAATTGCTTACAGGAAGATATATTGAGGAGCAATCTGAACCGCCATATTGCGTAAATCCTTTGTCTGTTGCAATAGGAAAGAAATTGCGGTTAGTTCTCGACCTCAGAAACATTAATGGGCATTTGCTCGAGCAGTCATTTCGATATGAGGATCTTCAATCATTAGCTCAATTATTTGACGAAAAATTTTGGTTTTTCACATGGGACCTAAAATCCGGATATCATCATGTTGACATTTATGTCTCGCACAGGAAATTCCTAGGATTTTCGTGGATTAATAAAGGAAAGTTGAGATATTTTATTTTCTGCGTTTTGCCATTTGGGCTTAGTTCAGCTTGTTATTGCTTTACAAAATTACTCCGGTCATTAGTCAAAAGATGGCGTCAAATGTCCCACGCCTCCTTCGTCTATTTAGACGACGGCATTTCTGGTCATAAATGTAGGGTTGATGCTTATGCGGCCAGTATTATTCAAGAAAGATCTCTCGTGTTGCGGTCTTACAGTGAATGAGGAAAAATGCCATTGGGATCCTATGCAGATCGGAGAATGGCTTGGTATGATTATTAACACTGTCAATTTTCATTTCGAAATTCCGCCTCGAAAAATCGAGAAAGTTAAGAAAAACATCGAATACATTTTATCTTCAAATCAGGTTTCATTTAGAGACCTGGCAAAAATCGCGGGTTTTATTAATTCGTTGTATTTAGCCGTCGGGCCCCCAGTGAGACTTTTTTCGACAGCTATTTTTCATAATTAATCAGAGGGACTCATGGTCCGGGAATTTGGATTGCATCCCACCTCTTTTGATCGAGGAATTGCGATTTTGGTTAACAAATTTGAACTATCTTAACGGTTATAACATCCGTCCTAAAGTGTCATCAGAACCTTTAACAATTCACACCGACGCCACTGGCGTTGATTACGGCGGCTATTTTGCCTCCTTGCGAGGTATCAATATACACAGGCATTGGTCCGTTGAACAAAGTGGTAAAAGTTCCACTTTCAGGGAATTGTTGGCCATCCTATTAGTTTTGCAAACTTCCGTGGAACGTTTACAACATAAAAAGGTGAAAATATTTTCCGATAGTCAGAGCGCATGTCGCATTGTTCAAGTTGGGAGTAGAATTCCAGAACTCCAAACTATTGCAGTTGATATTTTCAAAATTTGTTTCATCAACGATATGATCGAAACACAATGGATTCCTCGAGCAGACAACAGAATTGCCGATGTGTTGAGTAAAACAATCGATTTAGATGATTGGCAATTAAGCCTGCACTTGTTTGATATGCTTCATCGAGCATGGGGTCCTTTCACTATCGACAGGTTCGCCGCTAGTTATAACACACAATTGCAACGATGTAATTCACGATTTTGGTGTCCAGAAGCAGAGGCGGTTGATGCATTTACGCAAAACTGGTCAAATGAAACGAACTGGTTATGTCCGCCAGTATCATTAATTATTCCTATAATTAGGCACATGTCTGTGTGTAAGGCCAAAGGTACGCTTATTGTTCCCAGTTGGCCATCTGCTATTTTTTGGCCCGTGCTTAAGACAGAACCTGGTAAATTTGCTCCATTTGTTAAGGAGAGTTTCGTTTTACCAAAAGTAGCACAGATGTGCATTCCCGGCGAAGGGCAATTGATAGCATATCAAAAGCAACCGTCAAGAAACACCTAGTTTTGATTTGTTAGCTCTACGGCTAGAGTTTTAAGCATGATAATTATGACGGTCTTTAGCACCGTGTCGTACAAGCATCATAATAATAATTTGGTCTTTAGTACCGTGTCTTTTTGACAAAGGTCCTCCAGAATTGGGGTGATTATTCTGTTTGAATAGTTGTTTGTTGGTTTATTGGTAAATAATAAGCGCTGCTTTAGCGCTACTTTTGACAAAGATCAATAGTGGAACGTGTATGTTGCGTTATTATTTATACACGGTTCGTTTATTTCTATTTAGACGAATTTAAAATCGGAGTGTGGGAAGATTTCTCCGAAATACGGGATCATTCTCTTATACAGTTGGCTTCCTCACTTCCCCGAGTTGTGTTGCATGCAAAGGCCCGCAGTACGACACTTAAGTATGCCTACGGTTGGAATAGATGGAAGATCTGGTCCAAGTCCAAGATTGGTGTAGCGTATCTTCCGGCTCCGCCCATGTTCGTTGCGTTGTACCTGCGTGATTTATTGGATTCAGCCAAGACAACATCACCTTTGGATACTGCTGTCTACAGCATACGCTGGGGACATACTTTGGCAGGCTTTCCTTCTCCAACTGACCATCCATTGGTTCAATCCACTTACCAAGGCTGCAGTAGAATTCTAGCTACGCCAAGGGAACCAAAAGATCCTGTTCAACCACACATGTTACAAAAGTTAATTGAAAAACACGGGCATAATAATGCATCGCCTGCTGATTTGCGTCTTCTTTTTATCGTTCTCGTGGAATACAGCTGTTTCTTGCGTATCGGCGAAATTCTATCCATGCAAGTTAAACATATACAACTAATTCCTGAAGGCATGTCTATATTCTTACCAAAACGGAAAAACGACCAATTTCGTGCTGGTAATACCATCTACATCGCTAAAACGAATAGACCGACATGCCCTGTTTCTATCACTGAAAGATTGCTCCAAATATTGCCAAGCGATCCCGATTCATGTTATCCAGTTGTTCGTCGACTTAAAAATAATAATGGTGTGCAAAGCTTCCACCAATCACGTGGGATTTCCTATACTACGGCCAAAGATATCATCAAAAGCAACTTAGGGGTATTTTTCGAAGATTTGCGGAAGTTGGGGACTCACAGCTTAAGAAGCGGTGGTGCGTCCGATCCGGGTTGCCAAGATTTATCCGATGTGTCGATGCAGAGGCATGGAGGATGGGAATGTGTCCAGTCCAAGAATAAGTATATTCAACCATCTTCAAGCAGGAAATTCGAGGTGTCTAAAAATTTGTCTATTTAGGAGAACGAACGTGAATATTTATAAATTGAAGTGAAGATTTTCGCAGGAGTGTATATTCTTATCATATTGATAAAATTGTAATTGATGGTAGTTTACCATAAGTTGATAGCAAGTGTGATAGTGAGGGGCAATCTTATTAAGAATTTTTAAACATACTCCATCCTGTTTTACGCAGGTTGGGTTTTTCACTGGAGCCTTGAATAATGTCAGTACAGCATAATTTCTTGAATAGCGACTTGTAGGATCTTGACATTTCAAGTTTACGGAGGACAGATTCATTACTGGGATGCCAAGCACCAAGGGAACCAATTACAAAACCGAAAACATCACACTGAAGGCCTTGGTTGGAGAAAAACTGTTGCAAGGGTTGATACTTGGTGACTTTTGGATTCTCGGCGTCTTGTTGTGCTTCTGGGCCATTCTCGAATGGACAACAAACATCAATAATTGTTACCTTGTTATCATCACGGATAACAATATCAGGGCGAAGGTTACAACTGGAACCAGCGACGGACGATCGGTGATCACCTGACCATGTCTAACTGAGTTGACCAGTCGATCCACAACCTTGTTATGCCTAGCGAGGATTGCTACCATATTGGTTCGGCAGTGGCAGATGGTGTGGGGTAAGGTCTCATCGCTGTGGCAGTGACGACATCTTGGGGAGGAGTTAGACCACTGGCTCTTAATGGCATTTAAAGGTAGACAATTAAGGCAAGCGCGATGGATTAACCTCCAGTCTTGGAAGCGAAGATTGAGACCAGTGAATTGCCAGGTGGAACCATTAGCGTACGAAGCAGTGGTTTGGGCGAAGCAGTGGTTTGGGCGAAGCAGTGGAGAAACCGACAGGTATTTTTGGCGTTGATTGGACCCGAAGCCTCGGTTTGGACGGTGGCAGCGGCGTTTGTTTGGTACCGAAAAACTAACTTTGAGACGATGACAGGCTTTCCTTGTGCGTGACCAAAGGGACTGAACGCGATATCGGATTTCGTTGAGACGCGCTCGTCCAGGGCAGCAGAGAGGAAATTGTTGATCAGTGCAGGTGTAGGTGCAGAAGAACGAGCGGCATGGGTTAGTTCAGCGTGACTAAAGTGACTAAGTGACTAAAGCAGATGGTACAGATCTTGATGCAGATATGAAAGTGGGGCCGGTGAATAATTTCCTTCATAGTTTGTTTAAACAAGTTGACGTATATTTGAAAGGAAAGCAAGTCACTCAGGCTACAGGAACTTATGCATACCGTTCTTATCTTGAAACACTTTTGAACTATGGGCCATCGGCAAAACAATCGCAACTGACAGCATCTCTCTTTTACAAAGACACTGCTGGTTTAATGGAGGTTGCGTACCCGACCCTAGTCGGTGCTGCCGCTAACCATAGGCTCAAGAGCAGATACGAATTTAGCAAGGAAAGCGGAATTGTCGAAATGGTTGGACCTATATTCTGTGACGTGTTTTTCTCTGAGCGGTTTTTGTTAAGTTATGTGGACCTGAAAACTGTTATGACTACTCGCAGTAACGAATTTTGTTTAATGTCGTCTGTGGTTAATGCAGATTTTAAAATAAAAATGGTTGATGCTTGTCTTAAAGTCCGAAAAGTGAAAGTCAATCCTAGTGTATCATTAGCCCACGAAGTGGCACTGAAAAAGGGTCCAGCTATTTATCCTATTCGAAGGACAAGTGCAAAAGTTTCGTCATTCCTGGAGGAAACCCTTCCATCAAAAAAAGAGACCATTTTTGGTGGATCTATTCCAAAATCATT
Source organism: Chrysogorgia sp. JL179-B06 (assembly GCA_035772405.1). Taxonomy (NCBI): domain Eukaryota; kingdom Metazoa; phylum Cnidaria; class Anthozoa; order Scleralcyonacea; family Chrysogorgiidae; genus Chrysogorgia; species Chrysogorgia sp. JL179-B06. The sequence continues at coordinate 2,128,916 of JAYKKM010000075.1, read as the reverse complement.
TGTTTTTGGTTTGGTCGAAAGTGCGGCGTTCAACGGTGCTTTTAAAAAGAATCCGTTCAATTTTCAGCATTTTGACATTTCTTCCCTTAGCCTTACGGTGGATGATCAATCCATCCCTTTTAAACCGATTAAACTCTCATTTGGTGCGAATCAAAGGTTTGTCGAAGCATTCTGTCATGGCCAGAAATTTGGGACAGTCAGCGGCACGACTCGCAGACTCTGAATTTACTTCCGGTGCCAGCGCTTGGCCAGCGTGAATGAGGTTTTAAAGATGGCGTCGGCAAAGCGTGTGAAACGAAGTGAGGGCTTTTATCGTGATTTGAATGAACAGAGCACATCGGATTACTTTGAATATGGTAACACGAAAAGAGGAAAGATTTGTGAAGTAGAGCGAGTCGTAACTTCGAAAATAATACAGAGGAAGGTATCTCAGCAAATATGCAATGAATTGTGTACTCAAATTGGCTTCTGATTCCGTTTGATACATTATATTAAAATGTGATAATTATAATATTTTATTTGTTTTTTTACAGACTTACTATCTATGCCGGTGGAAGGGATATGGACCTTTAAAGGGAAATGGCAATAAAAATTTTTTTGTCTCATTTCAAAGAACATTTAAAATAATATATGAAGACCTTTTAAAATTTCCCCGTAACTTCCTTAATTTTTGAAATATCTGTGAACAAAAATATCTGCAATCCGCCATCTTGTTTTATAATTAGATCTAATTAAGTGACGTCAAAACCTGGGTAAACATTCTAAAAGTTGTAAATAATTGCCCAAATATCAGTGGAATGCGTTCAAATAGATTGCTAGTTCACTTAAAACTATACAACACCCAAAACAACTACGATTTAGCATCTATAATGACTCGATAATTGCTGATATAAAAAACATTTCTACCCTGGTTGTGACGTCACGCATATCCAAGGATGGTTATGCATATCCAAGATGGCGGAATGTTCTTTGTTAAAAAGAAGTGAAATATTTACAGAACCAAGAACGATATGGAAAATCTGTAAAAGGTCTTCATATATCATTTTTAATGTTCTTTCAAATGAGACAAAAAAAATTTTTATTGCCATTTCCCTTTAACGGATTCCTGGGAGCCAGAAGAAAACTTGAACGAACGAGCGTTAAGGTACTGTATATTCATTAAATTAGATAAAGAATAACAATATATGAAAAATCTGACTGCCCCAAATCTACCCCTGGACTAAATATTGTAACAAATTTTATGTATTCATTTTCAAATTGTTTTATATCTATTTTTCAACTTTTGTAGATCATTTAGAGAACCTGTGATCCTGCCTGATCAAATAAAAAATGGGGTAGAAGCCTTAGGAATTCTAACACATTTACGCTCCAAACATGGAGATTCAGACACTAGTATCGAAATGAGGCTTGATGTCTTTCGTTACTTGTTCCACAACAAAGGTAAAGCAAGTCGACGCAAGGGTTGGTGGGAATATGACTTTAATGACTTTTGTCATTGCCGATTACCACCCTCATGGGACAAGTTTGTTGACCACCTTGGAGATGGTAAAAAGATTACTTTTCCAGTATTAGCAAGACCATTTCTACACTGGGGACCAAAGACATTTACAAGAAATGGTACCGGACAGATGGATTTATTGCCACGCTATTATCGGGAGAAAGTGAGCATTTATTTCAGCACGGCTGCATATAGTTTAAATTAGGTTAATTATTAACAAGTTTGTAATCTTGACTGCCCATCAGCTGATGCATTCTGAGTTGGGATAAACCTTAGGTTACAGTATCCATTTGTTGTAATGACAATTCCAAACTCACTTTATAAATTCTGCTGGGATAGCCAGATATTAAGCCAGTTTTCGCTCTCCACCAGCAAATTTTTTCTGCCACTGCACAGTAGCTTCAACTTCTCCAGTGGCAGGACAAATTTCTCCTGCGGCAAGTGAAATGGAAAACCGGCTTAATACAACTTAATTCAATGTCAAGTTGTATACATTTCAACACATATCAGGAAGGAGCTAAAAACCTTATACAAATATGAATGGAAATAATTATTCTGACTCAGAATGCAAAATTTTGAGATGCAGTTTAGATTACAAACATATTCCTGCCTAGATGGCCTTTAATATTTTCACTCTGGCTAATTCCAGTTGGTTATTGTACTAATCAAGGGAAGGCCATCTGGGAAGGAATGGTGGTTAACCCTTTCACTCCCAATCAGAAAATTGTCCACATTTATTGTTGGCCGTGGCTAGATGGAATACCGGTGTTCAAAGTTGAGGTGACCGTGAGGTACTAGTTCCGAGTCGTCTTCTGGACGATCTTTTTTAGTATCCGCGAGAGGCTGGATGAAATTAGAGATTGTACTGCTATCATACTATTGGACATGCTCTGAGTCGTCTTCTGGACGATCTTTTTTAGTATCCGCGAGAGGCTGGATGAAATTAGAGATTGTACTGCTATCATACTATTGGACATGCTAACCCCAAAACAACTTTTAACCTTAAAAATTCTAACCTTAAAAGGATTGTCCAGAAGACGACTCAGACCTAGTACCTCACAGTCACCATCCCATCTAGCCACAACCTTTATTGTTTTACTGTCTAACACTAAACAAAGGGAGAACTCCTGACAAGGTGGGAGTGAACGGGTTAAAAGAAAATTAGTTTTCTATAATTTTCAAGGAAAAATTTAGTCAATACATGGATGATCGTCAAACTCGTATCCTCAGAACAATGATTCTGAGTTACGGACAGGAATTGAACCTGTAACCTTCTGATTGCCTGTGAGACACTTTAACCATTGAGCCATTGAGTTAGTAGTGATAAACTACAAAGCTTTTAATAATTATGGTATCAATTTACAAGTTCAAATCCAGATTACAAACTGTAATTAGAAACTGTAAGCTATTACTGATTTTTTATTGACTATTAATTACGTTATTATTATTATTATTATTATTATTATTATTATTATTATGTAAAGGTTTTCAATGTACATAACATGCACTGTGTTGTTAAACATTACAAAAACATATAACTATTTTACAAAAAAATATTTAGGACAAGTTCTGTGCAAATGTTTTTTGTTTTATTTACATGTATACATACCGGACTATAATAAGACAGTAGTTGAATCTATAGGTATTGGCAAGGGTTGATCAATAGCTACTGATTGTGGTCTTAATGTAAATTAAATACAGTAGGTACTACACTCACAATTTACTCTGTCTAACACCAGACTATTTTACTCTGTCTAACACCAGACTATTTTACTCTGTCTAAATGCCAGACTATTTTACTCTAACACCAAACTATTCTACTATAGTCATGTCTTAACCCTTTACGTCCCAGTATCAACACAAATTCTCCTTATAGTGGTCTCCAAACATTTCTTATAGTACGAGTTAAAATCATGTCAGCTTATCTTTGGTGATCATTTTCTTTATTATTATTATTATTGGGAGAAGTTAGTTACTGATCACTGTTGGGGCTTAAAGGGTTAATAAACCAGATTACCAGTATATTATTCTGTCTAAAACCAGACTATTTTACTCTGTCTAACATATGCTGTGTATATATTTATACCTAATATTAAATTTAGTCATTGTCTGGTGTCTTATTTCGCTTTTGCTTCCTAGCTTCTACAATACCCTTTTCCCAATAATCTGAATTTGATTCGTCATACGCTCTCTTATTTCGTTCATGCTGACAGAGTTCCCACTGCCTAGACTCCAACCGTAAAACATCTGATGTTGGATCCCACTTATTTGATTTTCTAAGTACAGTACTTCTAGCAACATCATTATTTTTTTCTACACCTTGGCCTGTAAATATCTTGACTGATTTATAATCACTTAGAAACTGAGGAAGATGGTACACCATTGCATGAATATAAGGTGTCACCCTTGCCCTGTTATACCCTTTACACTTTCCTCCCAATGATGAAAATAATCGTACCCAGTTCTTAGCCTTCTCAAAATAGTCCCGAATGTCTTCTGTGGTTGGATTCTTTTTAGTAATTATTTGGCAGAGTTCATTGAAGTCTTTCCAAATTCTAATTACTACATCACACGATTCTTCCTGGATTGATATTCTTAGTTTACTGGCGAGCAATCTAAGTAAAGTCTTATCATTTCCGAGCAAACTAGTACACTCAAATTTACATGGAAAGATGGCTTTCCATCCGCATTCTTTTTTTGCCAAATATTAAAACTGACCCAACATGACCTTACAGTGCTGATTAGGTTTTCTAAGTGTATCCCCCTTTCTTCACATCTTTTCTTAGAAATATCCTCAATTTTATCCCACTCCAGTACATCTTCCATTAAATTATCAATAAGTACATCAACAACCCTAAGCATCAAATGTAATTCATCTAAAATCACATGATCTAAATCTATCTCTAATAATGGCTGTTCAGAACAGGAATAGTTATCTTTTTTTCTGCCTGCCATCTGCCTAATTTCTGCAATAGTGCATTGTAATGGCTGAGATCATGTGACATATTCCATCTTTCATCTTTATGAATTTTACACCAGATGCATGAATGATTAGATGTAACAGATTTCAATCCTAACACCATTAGTAGAAATTTATAATCTCCACCCAAAAACAACTCTACATTAACAATTATATTGTTGACTTCTATCTGTTTACTTTCATTAAGGCTGTTAATACTAATAAAAACATCACTAAATGATTCCCGAAGTACTTCATAATTCTCTGACTCTTTTATGACAGCTAGGCTACGATTCCCTTTAGCAGAGAAAGCATTACTATTACCATCTAAAATCGCAAGTGTCAAAATAACAAAATTGGTATTGCGAGTCATTTGGGCCCCACACCTGATATCTTAATTTTTACAGACTTATGCACAAAATCAAAATCTGGATTCTCAGAAACAAAAGTTTCTAAGTGTTGTTTGAGAGCATCTTGAAAATCAATTTGGCACCCATCAGCTTTTCCTGGTGTACGCGAAACATGACACAATTTGTTCAACTGGTCACGCCTGTGTTTCACAAGGTAGGATTTTGGTAATGAATCAACTAGCATAGAAGCTTCATGATAAAACTCATCACCAACATAAAACTTATCAAGGATGAATAAAATTTCTTCTACCTTATCTTTGTTGGCCTGGGACAGTGCATCACAACCATGATGAATCTGCAGTCAATGTGGTTGGATCATTTGTGGTTGTTTCATCACATCTAGCTACTGAAATGGAATGAACTACTCCGGTCTTCTTTTCAGCCACATTTATACTAGATATGTCCAGACCAAAGGATTCAGCAAACCAAAGCGCTGTCTTTGCCCGAGAAAGAAAACATTTCAGCGTTTTGGTCTTTTTCTTCACATACATTCGCTTTGTATGCAATTCCTTCAGATTTGGCCAGGCAATCTACATAAGATTGATGTTCCTTGCAAGTCATTTATGATATCGTCTTTCTGTTGCAACTCTTTGGCCATTTCATCACATAATGTTCTTGATTCACTTTCTAAATCCTTGTGGTTTTCCTTCCACTTCAAGAGATCCTCAGCAAGATGCTCTTTTTCCTTTTTAAGTTCACTGCATGAAGACACATAACTTTCAAAAATGTGGAATTTTCTTGTCTTGGAATCAAGTTCACTCCTTTTTCGACCAGATGTCTACATTAATAATAAAATGTATACTAATAATAATAATAATAATAATAATAACAACAAATAACAATACAGCTGATGATTATAATGAAAACAATAATACATCTTTGATATTACTTTGATTCAACAATTAATATGCCACCTCAAAAACAATAACATATAACAAGACAAAAACATTTGCTGAAATAATTAACAGGATGAAATAATATTAATATTTAATGTATTAAGCATAAACTGATAAAGTGTACAATACCTTCTTGTACATAGATTTCACGGAACCACATATTTTTCTGAAAGTATCATGTATTTCCTTCCTAATTTCGGCTGAATCTCGAAACGAAAAAACACCAGCAGGGATAGCCAATTCAAGAAGATCAGTATAGCTTCTCTTCTTACTAGATGACGAAGGCAAATCGGAAGACGAAGCAGTGCCTTCTTCGGTGCCTGAACTCTCTATCAGATCATGCCAAAACTTTAAGATTCGATACGGTATATTTACAGCAAATAACGCTTTCCTTGAGAATAATTTCGTTGCATATTTTACGGATGGCTTTCAATATTTAATTTGAATTGCAAATCACTTTGGCTATTGGCCTCTGCCATGCTTGGCCAATCATTGCTCGTGCCTACAGTGACTATGTTCAGCGGAAATTGCCTAAAAATACTTAAAAATGGCGGAAAGGGTAGCATCAGGAAATTCGAAGAATACACTTCTTTATCGAGCTTTATGGAGCATTTCGACAATATTTATTTTCCCAAAACGCCTTACTTTAGCGGATTTTGAAAGTAATTTACCAATATTTGACTACATCATGTGTTATATCAAAAGAAAGACGATGTTCCAAGGATCAAAATGAGATGTGTGCACCAGCTAGGGCGAACGTGAGTTTCCACCGAGTAATTTTGACCTGAAATTCGTTAATTTGACAAATTTTCCCAAATTTCTAAGTGTGTGTGTGTAATAGCATTTTGCAATAAATAAACATTTGTCATGGGCCATGGCAGTATCTAGTGGCCATAATTTTAAACTAAAATTACTACGAATATGCTTGTGAGCATCTATATAACCTATATCGATGTGTGCACTGTAAATAAATATGTCATAAAATGGGGATATTTAACAATATTGAAATTCTGCTTTCTAAACCCCTTATAAATCCGCCATATTGGAATATATCAGAATACGTTAATTTAGCCAGAAATCCGCCATACTGTCTCGTATTTCTACCCATAGTCCTGTTCTGACCCCAGTTTAGCACGCTCTTATGTTTTCCCTCCATTGAGCCTCGTGGGACCAGTACTTCGTTTCCTAAAGGGTCACTGTCTATCATGTACATTGATTACTATGGACGTATACCGACGTAAATATTGGTGGCCACTCCTTCAATGCCATACCAAGTACACCAAAGCGTACCTTTGTTTTTCAGCAACTTCCACTAGTGGCCAAGTTATTTCTTCCGTCCGTACGCTGCCCAGAGTGCAGTCACGCCAATGATAGCGACTTCCGATTCTGTCAACAGTGTGGCTATACACGGAAACGGATTGTTCGAGTCCCCACTGCACATTTACAAATTGAATTGGACCACATTGATGCCCGATTACAACAACTGTTGAATTATGATCAGGCTACAAGTTACACGTGCCAAAAACACTCGCTTCAGCAAGAACTCGAAAACTTTCTCGCATGTTTGCCTGGAAGCCCGACCCTCGCGACAGTGACCCCGCGTGATTTATGTCGTTTTCTGGTATTTAAAGATTTGAATGGAAAGACACAGGTACATCAACAATCATGTGACTTTCTTGGCCAACGGGGCATTCATCCATGTGGTTGTCCGCTTAGACTTTCATATAAGACTGTCGATTCTTATATTGGGAAACTTTGGTCGATTTTTCATTCCATTGGCCGTGATGGGGAATGGGACCAACATCTGGGCTTGGGCACAGTGTGACCAGACGTGGTAATTTTAATTACTTTTGGTAATTTTTTGGATGATTGTGGTAATTGGAAATTTGTAGTAATTACTACAGTAATTTTTCTTAAAATTGTAGTAATTTATAGTAATTAATAGTAATTTGTAGTAATTAATTGAGATGCTGGAATTAACTAAATAGCAACAATATATGTCCCCAGTTTTTTCGCAATTTTGCTTTTCATTTATGATTAAAGGGGCCGGTTGTTCAAAAGTGGGGGGTTAGCATTAACCCGCTTTTGAACAACCTGCCTCAGAGGCCCGTTTCTGCCCTACTGAGAGAGTACTATATTGTGGGAGCCTGGGACGAGATTCGGTCACCTCTGGCTCTACTATTTGTGTTTGTGATCTACTTGAGTTATTTCAATGAGCATACGGAGATTATAATATGTAAATCAATATGGAAATCGATAAGTGATGTCAGAAGATTGTCAGAGGCAACCACTGATCTCAAAAATAGGACTGGATTGAGCTTTCTATTGTATCTGACGAGCTTATTTTGAAGCCTGTATATTTGCATAATGCAAATTGACGAGAGATGTGTCTAATGTGTCCTGTGTCACCTAATGTGTCCTGTGTCCTCAGTGGCTCAGTCAGTCAGTCATTTCCATTTTCCATAGCAAAGCCCTTTTCTAGGGTAGTAAGGTACTTGTATGGGTGAGTTAGGGTAAAGTAGGGATATTTTGGAATAAGGTTTGGGATTTGCAGGGGTAATATGGGATAAAAGTGTGCATGGTAATTTTTGGCCTCATGTGGTAATTTTTGTCACCTGATATGGTAATTGCCCTTGAGAAAACCTGGTCACACTGCTTGGGCTGCTGACCGCCAATTGTAGAATTATCTCCGGCTGCTTACCGCAGAACAACTGCGGGCAAGAATTACCCAGCAACAAGCAACTCCGTTTTTCTTGGATAAGTTGGCGCAATTGGCTCATCATATCGATCATCTGCTCGCCTCTCCAAATCTCTGTTGCACAGCACTTCATTCTGGCTCGTGATCAAGCATATTTTAAGGCGGTGTTCTTTAGTGGTGACAGGCCTGGTGATATGGGTCAAGTTAAAGTACCTGGAATCCTACGATTCCCGAATGATGATTTTCCTTTTTAACCTTTTTGAGGGATGGGGATAGTAACGTATTTGGTATCCGACGAAATCCTAATGTTACGGTTTGCCCAGTAGTTGGGATCGAACGATATATGGAAATTGCACAGAAATTAAACGTCGATCTGACAACGGGTTAGCTGTTCCGTCCAACCACACCGACGGGAGGAATTATGAATTCTCTGTTCAGTTCTTCGACAGCCGAAGCCCGCCTTAAAGTATATCTTCAGGAGATGGGAGCTGATGACGGTGAAACACTGCATGGGTTTCGAGCAGGATGCGGAGTGACATTGGCGCTGTCCGGGGCTGAACTTTCTGAAATTATGGACCACGTGGGTTGGACACGTCGACATACAGCACTTTACTACATTAAACTCGCCAGGGTTTTAAATCCCGGAGGAGTGTAGGCCACACTAGCGTCGGAAAATATCGCGGAAGGAACCACCCGTTGGAAAGAAATGAACGAACTCAAACGCTTTGTATCTGCATTTCCAGTGTCTGACTCTAAGAAACGCCCTCAACCCGATGAGGGACATAATTAAATATTTACTCTTGAAATGTAATGTCAAATGGGTATATTTGGAATTGAGGAAAGGGGAAGTAAGATTTGGGAGATAAGGTTTGGGGAAATTATTAGATCTATAATTGTGTATCAAGAGAGCACAGCTACAAGAGGTGTGGATCAATATTTCTCCCCATACCTTATTTCCACTGAGCAGATAAGGCGAGCGTTGCAGAGTAGATTACCATTCGCAATGCTCGTAATTATATGCGGAAAGGAAATATAGTAAATAAACGTGACCGGAAGGACAGGCATAGTTTAAGTGACGTGACAAAGGATAGGTATAAAAGGAGTGAAATCTTACTTTTATAGTCTCTTAACGTTAAGTTCCTTCCGTAGTCAAAAGCTAGACAGCTCGAATGACCCTCCCTCCCACCCAGGAAATTTGTGTGGTTCCAAACTGTACCGCTAGCGCCTTGTCTGGTCGGTGGCCATACCTTATTTCCACTGAGCAGATATTTCCACTGAGCAGATAAGGCGAGCGTTGCAGAATAGATTACTAACCGTATTACTTGCAAAATAAAGAATCGTGTCATCAGCGTAAAGTTCAATACTACAAGATTTAACTATCCCCAAACATGATCTTTTGAGGTTCGGAGAGAGCTCCATTACAATATATACTTTGAGTACGGTTTATCAAATAAGAGTTAAACCATTGTGAGGTAGAGAGGTTAAAACCAAAAGAAGATAACTTGTCTAACATCATATGATGATCTAAAGTATCGAAGGCCTTACTGCGGTCTAGAAATGCAAGACCAGTATACAGTCCCTTGTCAATATGATAGAGTAGTGTGTTTGTCACATGAGTAAGGCACGTAGTGGTTGAGTGTAGCGGGCGAAAACCAGACTGGAATTGAGAGAGTAGCTTGTGTTCTTGTAAGTGAGTGTAGACCATATGGTGCACCGCACGTTCAAGGATCTTAGAAAACACCAGGAGAAAAGATATAGGCCTGTAATTAGATGGATCCGTTTTCAGGCCGGTTTTATAGACAGGTGTAACAACGGCGTGTTTCCATTCTGCTGGTATAGTACCCTCGGCGATAGTTCTATTCATCAGAATGGCGAGAGGCCTTGCTAAGAATTCGGCGCTGTCCTCAAGCAGACGGGCTGGAATATCAGCCCCAGTTGATTTCTTGTTCTTTAAATTTCTCTGGACTGGAAGTTAATTTGAAATTCAGATTTAGCAGCGGGCTAATTGTTAAATGACCCTTGAGAACAGGACATGGAAATGACGGTAAGGTCTGTTGTAGTCTTGCAATAATCAATTTTAAAATGTTTCCAAATCTAGCGGATATCATCTGAGGCTCTATAATATCTTAACCATTTATTTCGAGAGATTCTATTTGACTGGAACCACCATTAGTAGAGATTACGGATTTTATGACTTTCCATAGCTTTCCTGAATCTTTCTTATTTTCTTCAATTAAGCCGGAATAGTGTTGCTTCTTTTCTTCTCTAATGAAGGCTGTTATTCTGTTCCTAAGAGATGGATAAATTTGCCATTCATTATCCGAACCAGATTTTTGAGCCCTTTTGTGGTGGAAGTTTCGTTGAACAATTAACGCTCTTATTTTATCCGTTACCCAAGGGAGTGTTTTGACACAAACTCTCTTTATGCACTTCGGAGCGTGCTTATCAGCATTGCTGATAAAGGTGTTCTTAAAAGATGACCATGCTTCATCAACCGTGAGTGAGGTTTCAATTTCGTCCCAAGAGGCTATTTTCAAATCAGCAGCAAACGATTTGGCAGAATAAGATTGAAGCTTCGACAGTTGATGGTTTTTCCAGCAACATACCATTTCCTTGGTAATTGCTTATGAGTTGCTGGACAGCTGGATAATCCTTCTTGCCCATAGGAATTATTATATGTTCTTTAAAATATGTGCTCCATTTCGTTAGAAAGTTGTTACACTCGTCTGGGAACTTAATCTGAAACTCCAAATTGATCTATAAATAAAGTAGATAATAACTAACATATCATAGTGATAAACTATATATATAAATATTTAAATATTAAAACAAGTTTAAAAAGTTTAAAACAGTTACTCAGAGGTTCATGCTACAGGATGATCTTCAGACTAAAAATATTGTGAACCAGAACAAGCTTCTTAAGTAGGACCCAATGAATATATTAATGATTTGTGGGGAAATTTAGAAATTGTAGTGGCGGGCATCAATACGAAGTCACCTATATAGAAACCACCAGAATTGATTATTTACTAAGCAATAAATTTATTGCGTGATAAATATTTATATATAATTATGGTGCTTGAACCATAGAATTTAATGCGTAACAACAAAATTATCGCGCAATAATAAAATTCCGATGAGCCATCGCAAGCCTTATTGTGAGACAAATTGTCCTTAAACTAAAGTTAAACTTTTAAAAGTCTTTGTAAGACAAGGTGCGCAATGTCTTGAATCTTGAAGAAAATACTGTTAAAAACATACCAGTCCTGGCATATCCTTAAATCGCGGATATTCTTCGACGATAATGGTTATACTTAGATTAGTCGTCTTAACAACATTGCGTCTGTAATCGTGGGTTGGGTTGTTTTTTTCTGTAGCTTGGAGGCGTGTATTTCATCCAAGAGATCTATAATCAATAGAAAAAGATATCAAAGATAAGTTCTGAAGCGATGTAAAAAACGAACAAGGTCAAAAACTAAAAGCCGGCCATAGGCAGTTATTGTGCAATGGTGTCGCTCAATTATTTAAAGCATTGGGACAGACAAACCATAGAAGCCTGGTGATAATTTTGTGATGTTAACTCAATATCTATGTAGCTTTTCTTTCAAATTTTTTTTTGAATCTTGGAAAAGAACAGTGACTTCTTGTTCTCGCTCGATGTCCGGTGTAATAATGGGACAATTGTCTTTTCTGTAGAACATTTCTTTCTGCAGCGACCTCCTGGCCTTGCTGTCCTGATATTTTTCAACCAATACTCAATGAACCCATGACCATTACCGCAAAAATGCTCCTAAATTAGAGATATGATTAATATAGTCAGCATGTTAAATTTTAATTCTACAAGTACTGGTAGATATGTTTGGGACATCATGCATCATCACATTTAAGTATGATAATTTCATTTACATGTCCTTTCATTCCAGGAGTGTTATCCCTGCTTGAAGGATACATGCTGGCAATATCTTTTGCCAATATTGTTTTTTGTTCTGATGTTGGGTATCTGTGCAAAAAGAAAATCTATCATCAAATGAATATGAATTTTATACAGTATTACTGACTATACCAAAACCTTTGTTAAATACTGTACTTACAGACCACATTTTCTCATTAAGTGTGCAACAGAAATTTTTATCAATGCCACCCCCATCCAGGTGTTTGTCAATTTTCAGGCCCTCTGGATGATGTATCGTTGCTTCTTTTACATTCAAGTTCTACAAAATAATATGAACATATTGAGTAAACTTATCCAGCTGGTATTGTTGATTGAATTTAATTGACAGTAAAACTGGTTTACAATAATACTAAATAAAAACACACTTTTAGCATTAGGCATGAATAGTACAAATTTTCTTTTCCGATCTTATTCTATACCACTTGTGCCATTAGTATCGGTTTTATGTGTCTCAAGCTGTTCCTACAACAATAAGATGAAGCATATCAATTTTGCTTCTCGAATGAAAAATTAGCTTCTTCAATCAAACATCGGTATTTATATTTCCAATTTTGCCCATTTCTTTCAAAGTTCTCATGAACAACACTTACTGGAACCATGTTGATGGCCTGTGGTGATTGATTTAGTTGTTCAAAATCAGATTCGTTCTGCAGCAAAATGGTGGTTAGGAAGAATAATCAGTTCAAAATCAGATTCGTTCTGCAGCAAAATGATGGTTAGGAAGGATAATCAGTTCAAAATCAGATTCGTTCTGCAGCAAAATGGTGGTTAGGAAGAATAATCAGTTCAAAATCAGATTCGTTCTGCAGCAAAATCTTGGGAAGGATAATCAGTTCGAAATCAGAATATGAATCAAAATAATACTGGCAGTATCATACAATAAGTTTACAATTATGGTAATTTTAGTATCTAGAGAGCGCAAGATGTTCATGACTTAGTCACTTAAGATATCTGCTAATGCCATTCTTCTTGGATGCTTTGCTGCAAATCGATCGATGACTTCGTTGATATCAATAGCAACTGCCCGGTGGATGTTGAGTAATGCTAATCCCTTTAGTCGACTCTCTGACATGGAATTACGCAAATATGTTTTAAGATGTCGCAGATTGGAGATGGACCGCTCACAAGTGCAGGTGGTTACTGGAACTGTCGCAAAAATTTGGAAGGCTGTATGAATATTTGGAAAAGATACTTTATCTGCAAATAGCAAAACGTCAGTTAGTGTTAAAGGAAGACTTTTAGCCATGTTGCATGTCTCATTCCACATTTCCAGTTCTGTGGCAAGATATCTTGGTTCAGGGAGGTCATCTTTGTAAATCTCTAAAAACTTTGAAAACTTTGGTTTCCAGTTATCTGTGGCAACCACATGCTTGGGCATTCCATACAGAGCATCGAGGATATCCAAATTTGTGTCTGAAAATCGTGTCTGAACTTGGTTTAACAAATGATCAAAAAATGGAATTAATAGACACCTGCAATAATATTGTGAAACAGAATCAGCAGGGACATTTTCGCGATTTTTCTGTCTACCAGCTGTCCTAGGTTTTTCAGGAGATGTTCCGACACTTTCAGCAAGTGCAACTGCTTCGTTGAACCGGATCTCATGCTGCATTTCAACATTTGAACGCATCTTTTCCAGCATTACACGAAGAAGGTAAACTTTTTCTCTGGCTGAACCAGCATCAAGAGAAGAAGACTGCAGTTGTTTGGTGAGAGGTCTTGTAACTTCGAGGCAACGTGATACAGTAACAAGAGTAATCAAAAACTGAAAGGTAATGATGCTGTGGTACAAGCTGTTTGCTTTCCTTGTTGATTCGTCGTTCCAAGTTCCTTCTGTGTTGCATTTAATTTCCTCCAAAGTAGTCACAACTGCCAAGTAAACTTCTATAAAAATATCTAGACCATCTATTCTTGCAATCCATCTGGTTTTACAAACATCTATAAGATGACTGCGACGTACACTTGGAAGCAGTTCCTTGACCTTTTGGGAAAACAGAGCATCACGTTTGGGGGAAAATTTAAAAAATTCTGAAACAACACGAACAGTGTCCATCATGTTCCTTACCAATTGCTCCTTGCAGCATGTTGCAATACACAGATTCAAGTTGAGAATACACAGAGAGTTGCAATGAACGTATACTGCCTTTTTCTGTACTTCTTTAATTCTTGCTGCTGCACCAGAAAGTCTTCCTGCCATGTTGCCTGCGCCATCGTAGCCTTGACCTCTGCAAAAATCAAGGGGAAGATCCAGCTCCAGGAGTGTATTGGAAATGGTCTTAGCTATTGCTTCTCCAGACAAGCCAAGTCTGCATTGGACAAAACCAAGAAACTCTTCGCGGATGTTTGATGATCTATCAACAAATCGAAGAACAAGGGACATCTGCTCGATGTTAGCGCAATCTGTGGCCTCGTCTGCCAGGATGGAAAAATATTTTGCTTCCTTCACCTCCAAAACTATTTTTTTAGCAATAATTTCACCACAGATGTCTACTATTTGATTCTGTGTCGTTTTCGACTTGTAGGTTGCATTTCTGGGGGCGTCTTGATGATTATTAAGAGGAACGTTTGCACATCTGGCACCATACTTCAGGATTTCATGGAAGTTACCTGGATTTAGAGTATCATCCAGAAGATGTTTGGAGTCATCACGATGACCTCGTAGAGGGATGTTTTGCCGGCCACAAAGAATTACAGCATCAACGATTGCCCATAGCTTCTCTCTATTTTGTTGAATTTGCTTCTTTCGTATGCTATCCAACTGGATATCGATCGACGGAGTATTTTGCTGCATGTAAAACTTGAAATTTGATACAAATGATGTGGCTGATAGGTGGACAGGGGACTTTTCGGCATGCTCGCGAAGTTTCACTGTTGCTGCTGACCAGCAAGTCAGAGGAGCTTTAAAAAGTTTCTTTAAATTGCTTGCATTATGGATGCTCTGATTTTCATCACCAAAAAGAAGACAATGAATGCAAAATGCACCATCAAAGATCTCAGAATATGCCAGCCATGGAAAGTTTAATAACCATTCATGCCGGAATCGCCTACCGCTTGCATTTGCTGGAAATTTATATTTTCGCTCAGGTTTCTAGACATTACATAAAAGATTGTATTTTTGTTGATCAGTAAGTGGATTGGAAATGTTCACAAAATTACCAATATCATTGGGAAAACGAAAACCATGTGGATGAAGGGAAGCACTAGTGGTAATAGATGCAGAACGAGTTGGGCTTTCAACTGTAGAAGATGTAGTAAAAGGAGGCGCATTTTCAACTACCACCTGTTCTGCTTGTTGTAAAACCTCTTACGAGAATTTCCTCTTCTTTGTGAACATATGGTCAAGGAGTGTTTGCTTTTGCTTTGATGGTCTTGTCAATGTTGTTACCGCAGATGTACATGTAGCCACAGGCTGTTGGGAATCAGCTGGTAAAGATTCTACAGGTACATGTATTTCAAAAATTTCTGCAACATGAGATAAATCATATCCAGGAAGCATTGGACAAATGGTATGCTCATTCAAAGTTCCACAGGAACTTAATCTTGGTTTACATAAGGCAACATAATGATTGAACTTTTTAATTTGGCCTGAGCAATTTAATGGCAAAAGAGCACAGCGAAAGATATGTATTGCATGTGTGCATGTAACTGCTGCTTCATCAGTTGTGATAGACCAATCTTTTGGGAAAATGGTGCAATTAAACATATGTGCCAATGAATCCATTACATCTTCATTACCAGTTGGATAATACGACTCAATTGGAAGCTTTAACACATTGGATAATGAAATCATGCACATGAATGATGAAAACCAACAATCATGAGCCTGGCCAATGGCCTCTGCCACAATGGCTGAATCAGGGTTTTGTTTTGTAAAACCACAGAGTGCTACATCAGACAGGCACATTGCAAAAGCATTTGATCTTTTTTCAAATGCACCTATTTTATGCTGTTGCTCAATCAGGGGATGTGTAGAGTAATAATGAGCATTGGTGTACAACTCAATGCTTGTGAGGCAACGGAGGTAGATGGCCATACTCTCACTGCCAACAAGTGCCAAAGAGCAAGCATTGTACAGGCAATTCCCATCTCCCATAGTCCTAGAGCAAGTATTTAGAAAATGTCTATAAGTAAACATTTCTAGGGTATGACAAAAAATCTTAACAACAATTAATGATTAATTAAAGAAATTAATGTTTCTAGCAGTTCCCTTAATTCAATATCACAGTAAAATGTGGTGAAATAAAATAAACAGCTGGGCTTTATACCTTGGAGTTGGTATGCCGGAACGGTGACACGCAGTAATACTGCATGTCATATTATAATGACATGTAATATAATATTAATATAAATAAATATAAATAAAATAATAATATTAATTTTTATTAATATTAATATTATTTCTAATTTTACTTGTAATATTACTGTTTTAATTTAAAGTTGAAATTACATGGGAGATTGGGAGATAAACAAACTATATAATACCATAATTAATGAGAATCTGTGAGAATTCAGAGTCAAATCAGAAACAGACTGAGGAGAGAGAGTATTAGTCAAGGGTGTATGCAACTGTAGGTTTAATACTCAAGGGACTACCAGTGGTAGGAAACAAAAACTTGAAAATGAGTGAAAGTGCATGAGCTAAAAATAAAGTCCTTGGTTTGCAAAGGGACTTTATTGTTAGTTCATATACCTTTTCAGTATGATAAGACAGAATTGTGCAATTTTGATTGGGCAAGGTACAATGTAATCGGATAAAAGCAATCCGGTATGTTGTTGTAATGTAAATAAAAGCAATCCGGTATAGTGTAACTGGGCCTCAATCACTGATTTCCCAATATGTCATGGTATTAGTTTGTAATACCATACTAACCGATAAAAGAAAATTTGCATTGTTTGATACATATGCTAATGAGGGGAAAATGTGACATTTTTCCTGTTTCAAGGGAAAATTAGATTTCCCTGTTTCAAGGGCATTTAGGGATTAAATCATCCAGTGAGAACAAGAGATTGAAGTAAACATGCATGGTATTATTTACAAATAGAAGATATTTAATGACCGTGCTAAGATACAAATTTTATCCTTCAGTGTTGGTATTATTTCTCATGAGTGAGTACCAAAGTGAACCAGTGAGGAAGATAAAAATTGTATGTCCAAGAGGCCAATGTAATATTCTGTTTATTAGCCAGAGAAGCATAATTACTTTGATAACATTTTATACTGGGCTTTAATATTTTTAACAAAGTTCTGATTTTATTATTATTATTGAAATCAATGAAATATCCATGATATTGATAACTTCATATGTGTAGGCACAGTCAAATTATCCTCAATCATTGTTTATATTGTAACTTAATATTGTTGTCTACTGGGAACTAGACGAGTCAGTCTCGTGTAGGAACCAAATTAATAACTACACGTAAATACTGTATATATTCAGATTGAGAAAACTGAATGTTAAATTAAGAAATGAAAATTATATGCTGGCTAAATCATTCAATGTTTATAAACGTCGTCAAGTGAGTATATATATTAATTATTCACATTCATGATGCAACGGGCAAAATTTACATATTCATGAATATATTTATTAAACGTTTATCATAACTTACCTCACTGGAAAATAGTCCACGGATCGCGATTCCTGGCTTTTTGGGAACTGCATCTTTGCGGACTGACTCAGGAAAACTGTACGAGAAGTTCCGGCACCGCATTCTAAGGCTGCTTCTTTTCTCTCGTTATCTAATGTTTCCTCGCAACGTTTCCTAAGTGATGATAACTTTTCTGCTTTTTGCGCAGAAGAAAAGCTTGCATCAAATATATTTAACAGCTGCTCTAAAACGTTATTGGAATCCATCGTTGTTTAACTCACTCAGAAGCTGAGTATTAAAACATCGTCCAGGCCTGAATCAGGAGTGGTTTGCTTGATTTTTTGAATGGGGGGCAATCTGACCGTAGCTGACCGTCGCAAACGTCATGCGATTGTAGCCTTTTGATTGGTCTGCAACCCTTGACCGTCGCATACCTTACTAATAATAGCATCTGCAACGGGTTATTTTTATCTGACCGTAGCGGAAATGGAGCATGTTGCTAGGTCTCCAACTTTCAGAGAGCTTAGCAACGGGGTTGCCATACCCTGAATGATGTTACGCAAAAATGGAGTATCATCTACGAATACTTCAAGCAATCGAGTTATTTTCAGTCAAAGCACGACCGCTGGCCTTGGACGTCACGTAGCGCAGATTACAATATGCGATGAATTGCGATGTACTACAAGTAATCGAATAATTTCGAAACACAAATTTGAGAAGCAAGATTGTCCGATGCAGATTGCTGGGCGGAAATAATTCTAATCCCGGAATGGCATAAATTAGCGTTTTTAATTTTGAAAATCTGACCGTCGCAAGTGCAACGCTTGCAACCCCCTGGATCCGCCCCTGCACCAATGGTTTGGAGGTCATTTTCTGTTAGTGTTGGTAATGCAGCCATGTCTACTTCATTCTCTAAATATTAGGTAAGCCAATAACATGATATGTTAAGGAAAGTAAACATATGTGCACATTTGAATTTATTACCATGCATAACCAACAAATGGGTTATAAAATTGATAAATGATAATTATATACCTGTAGACCTTTAAAACAGATGCTCTATTTACATTGTTGATTCAATTCCACAGGTTTTCTTTGAACCTGGTTATCAATGTCTTCATTTTGCAGACATTATTTGGAGGCATTGGGTCGGTTGGCATCCATCTGCCTCACACCACCCTGTCCTCCCCCCTACCGGACCCAATGCCCCCCAAATACTGGGGGGCGTTGGGTCTGGTAAATTTTGATTGAAATTTTGGTTGAAGAGAAATTGATCTAATAGAAATTTGATGCGATCATAATTGGGTTGTGTACATACCGAGAAAGAGCCATAATTTGTGATATCAAACATATATATAATTTATTTTATTTAGAAGTTATTTGCAAATTTGTCATGAGATATCACATACATTTATCCCCTTATTTTTGTATTGTTGTAGTTGCAGTGTACGTAAAACAATTAATTACATGTCTGGACAATCTTTTTTAATTAGGTTAGGATTAGGATTGGGGCTGGTACAAAACGCAGGATGGGAATATATAGTCGTTTTCTGGACAATATGTTTTTGGTTAGGTTAGGGTGATACAGGAAAGCTATGTAAAAATCCTATTACCAACCTTAATACTAATAAAAGGATCGTCCGGTATAAATGACGTGCTCATCCTCCCTCTACGCCCGTGATGTAACGTTTCCGATGCGATTCATTCATTTGAAGGCGAAAGTCGTGTGGGTGTTGACCAAGTCGTTACAGTTGGCAGATATCCTGAGCAGAAACAGAAAAGAAGTGTTTGTCACAGACGAAACGGGTCATATTACCATGGTTTTATGGAAAGAGAACGCGACAAACTTTGACTTAGAGGATGATGTCCTGAGCATTTACATAATGATTGGTCCCTTAACAGTGTACAATTTCCCATCATTTTTGGTAACTGAAACTCGTCATTGGGTGAACTATAACTGCGCCCTGAACTACAATTTAATATAAAATATTTACAATGTCACTATGATGCATACTACATATACCTTCAGTTTATGACAATTCTCATGCATCTTCTCAGTCATACTTGATGATTCTTTTAGTTGACCTGTTGAATGCTATTGCTCAGCTTTTCATTCTCCAGGATGAGTGGATATTTGGCACATTGAAAATAACTGGGAAAATAACAAAGTGCTGAGAAAAATAAAAATAACATAAAGTGCTGAGAAAAAGTGAGCAGAAGACTTGTTTAGGGACACAGGGAAAATAAAACTTGAAATTTCCGTTTAAAGCTCCACAAGTTTATGTTTCTTGCCAAGTGATTAAGAGCACAGTCCCTATCCTTTCGAAATTACCGACTGAAGATAGTTTTCACTCTCAATGTTAAGTGTTTCAGTCATTCTTTTGAACATATGGTCTGGAAACTCAGCAAACTTCAAAGCGATTATGAGCTACGTTTTGATGTTGAATATTGATGTACACATACTTTGTTTTAGGTTTATTAATATTTAAACAACACGGTTGAACGATTAAACCCAAACGAGATTCTATTGGATGATTGCTTCATTATACTAAAATACAATAGGTTCAGTGACCGTGCACCGTGCACAAAATTGCATAAAGACGAACAAAAAGATAGAACAAAGACTTTAGCTGAGTTTCCACACCATATCTCGATTGACTATGTCACAACAGATAAGGAAATATCGTGTTGAAAGTGCAGGCAGGAGAGATTGCAGTGCTTTAGCAACGCTTTATATTCCATGTGCGAGTTCGTTCGGAATCAATAGCAAGCATCTACTTCACGTAGGCAGACTTTTATCGAATGCCACAGGGCACTGTACTCAGCACTGTGTCTGGTAATTCTCTGTAACCATAGTGGGACAATCCTGATCACAATCCAGTGTCCATAGAAACATCTTTTGTAGCAACGGTCTCATAATTATAGATACTAAACTGACTGTCGCTTTTACAATATAAGGCACCATCAGCAGTTGCATCCAAAAACATAGAATCTCCAGCCTGAACTGTGTTTCACACAGCTTTTACCAACAAGGTTTAATTCTAAATTTAGTTGTGAATCTGACAATTTTCACTTTCATTGACGATGCATTGCATTTAAAAAGATAACTAAAAAGAACGCTCGCACTTTTTTATGTGAAACGTGAAAAATCATGCTTTATGTGCAATATGTCATGCTAAAATAAAAACAATGATGCATATATGTCTCATCAGCATAGTTGGGTTGATCCCTGACGTTAGACTGTACAAAGTAGGTTCTTAAGTCTTAATTTTATATTACAAGAACATATTCACGTGTTAGATGCAAAAATATGCCAAAATAATTCTTAATAACTATGTTAAGTATTTGTTGGTTGCTATTATACTGGTGATGTTTTAAAATATAATACAATGTTTCAGAGTGTTTGTGGCAAGAGATTGTAACTTATAGCAAGTTTCCAGAATAAACAGGATAACATAACACACCTGTTCACAGTAAGATTACATGCTGGGTTCAAACTTTACAGATCAAGAACACTTCTGTTTTAACAAAAATAGTAAAATGTTGAATGACTGATCTTTCACTTGGTTATCATGAACATGTTTCTTTTTAATTTTGCCCGGATTACCCAGCTTTTAATCTTAACGGTGGAAGGGTTTATTGCCACTGCAGGAAGTTTAAAATACAATATAATATAAATCAGAATTTTTAGATGAAGAATTTTTAGATGAAGAGAGGGTTTATCAATGGTCAAGATGGATGTCTTCCTGTAGAGATTTGAGAGTCAAGGCAATGTATAAATATGTATATGATGTTTGACTGTTCGGACCGTGTCTCAATAGCTCAGTCTCCGAATTAAGGCATCGGCACTCTAACTATACATATATTTGACCATAAATCAGAATATAAATATATACACAATAAATAAAAGTAAACAAATAAACATCAGTTGCTGTGATAATTTTATTTCAACAGGGAGCCCATGTCACCAAGGTGTTTTTCAATGGGGCCCTGCGATAAAATAGTTAAATACAGATAATTCCATTTTGACAACAGTTTTTGCTTGAGTACATTTCCTCTTACAGCGCTTTGAGGTGTTGGTCTCCCTTTAGCATCGGCATGCTGGCTACCATTTTATTTATGCTCTTAAACATGTGTTCATCAAATCAATGCACAAAGGATGTGTGGTTTGCTAGATTCTATAACTGTTGTAAACATTGAACAGTTACTTTAAAGGATTTGACAAGGATAGTAATAAACTTATTGTTCTGCACTCCTAAGTCAGGGTTTTAACAGACATTAACTATTGCATTCACTAGGGACAACTAAAATGTAAATGACGAAATATAAAACGTGCCATGTGTGATTGAGTTACAATGGCACAAGAGATGCTGGAAGATACGAGGCGATAGCCAAGTGTTTTCTAGCTTTTCGAGTGCCCTAACTCAATAACATTACAAGTCATCACAGTGTGTGTTGTCATTCATTTACGTCCGGTTAATATTTTATAAACTGGATTAAAACCCTGTTAGCCGCATGACGTGCCAAGCTGGCAGCAAGTTAATATGACTCATGTTCCAAGAGAATAATACATGGGTGTGCGTAAATATGAACTTTATTTCGAGTGTTGACCAGGATATTGAACGAGTGAGATATCCTGGTCAACACGAGAAATAAATTTCATATTTCTGCACATCCATGTATTTTTCTGTTTATTATATAATCAACAAAAGAGCACAAGTTACAACATTTTATAAAACACAATAACACGTGATTACCATAAATAATCGCACATGTTATATTAGTCGCAGAACCATCGATAAAACACTGTCCATTATATAATAAATGCAGGGTGGATCTAGGATTTTTTACCTCAGTCAAATTTACGTGATGTGGAATTGTGTAAGGGGGGTACAGAAAATATTTATATTTGGGGTCTCTGAAATGCCATTTCCTGCATTCTGAGAGCACTTTATATTTTGCATTTAATTTTTCGTTTAACTTAGCAAAAATAAGATTATTTTGATAAACACAGTGGCAGGGAAAAACAAAAGCTACTGTATAGAACAATTGACCTGGCTGTTTTGCTCTATAATCAGAACTCATTAGTATGCCTAAGAAACACTAAAACCATTGGATGGCCCAGAGCTATCTGGTTTTAAGGTGCCAGAAACCCACCTTTCGCACCTCTGCCCGTGGTGCATGTGAAGTTGCTCAGTTTTCTACATATATTAAAAAAAATTCTAACAAAAATAACATGTACAATGAGGCAAGTTTACAACAGGTACATAAATACCCAAGGTAAACTACCAAAAACTATTAAATATAGTTTATTATAGGCTAACAATGATAACAAAACATAGATTATAAAATAATATTTAAAAAAAATACTTAAGTGAAAAATAAAAACAGTTAACAGCATTCTCGATAAGATGAGGAGGGCAGATTATGGGTAGATAAACATTTAGAACAAACAGATTTCCAGGTTGAAATATTACAGTAAAAAGTAGAATCCAGCACAGACATGTAGTGGCAGTAGAGAGCAGATCTAAAAGACTAACTGATGAAAGGCAACAGGTAGACTGTTCCAGAGTTTGACAGTTCGAACGAAGTAACTTTTTTGGAAAAGAGAGGTTTTACATTTTATAAACCATATACCAAACTGGAATTCATTAATCAATATTTATTGCATTAAAGTTCGCATTGAAATGATTGTATGGAACAGGTAACATGCAATAAATTTGTCCGAGCCACGTTTTTACCGTATGCTACCCGCATTTTCCACCATACTCTTGATTGGTTATTTTGCGAATTGCTAATAAACATGTCAATCATGCTAATGATGTTTGTTGCAACTGGTCAGGCATTCCTTTCACATCTCCAGCCTTTGCAAACGGGTTAAAAGCTAACATAAGAATAACACTAGATATGCACGTATCCGCAACAATCTCTCGATCGCCTGTTCTATCTATCCTCCTGTGGGATTTTCCCCATCCGTAAGTCGGCCATCGTGCACTAAACCAAGAAGTCCTGATAGAGAAATCGCCGACTGAATCACAAATTAAGTGCAAGAAAGAAAAGAACATACTTGTAACACATGTTTCCTCTATGGGCTGTGTGTCACTTTCGGCGAGTCGTGATTCACCATATGCACGCACTCTGGCTGTTTGCTGGTACATCCTATATCGACTTCTTCCGTTGGCAGTTGACGTTTTTTCCTTGCGTA
Source organism: Chrysogorgia sp. JL179-B06 (assembly GCA_035772405.1). NCBI lineage: Eukaryota > Metazoa > Cnidaria > Anthozoa > Scleralcyonacea > Chrysogorgiidae > Chrysogorgia > Chrysogorgia sp. JL179-B06. The sequence continues at coordinate 2,104,709 of JAYKKM010000075.1, read as the reverse complement.
TTCGGCTTCTTCCTCTTCTACAAATGATGTGCTATCTTCCTCCATGTCATAAATTTCAGGTACATCTGGAAGTTTGGGAGATTCCACTGTTTTGGCCTTCCATTGCTTTCCAATGACAAAAATGGTTCCTTTGTCAAAGGCCAAAAGGCAATCATCGTCGTCAACTTCAGATCCATCAGCTTGCACAAAAACGCGACATTCTTCGCCAATTTCCAAACCCAGCTTTTCTCTGCCTTCATTAAAATGTAACAAATTATTTAATGAAATGATCAGTAAATAGTGATATTATATATATACAACATGATTACCTTTCCTTACCAGCTCTTCATAACTATTTGCAAAAACACATTTTCTTTTTGTCCTCGAAACATCCCACGTTTTGAACAAAGGCAGTGAGACTGTACTAGGTGCATAGACAGTGGCATCTTATCGTCAGATACGTTTGGCTCAGAAATGTCTATAAAGAAAAGATCAAGCTTACTGTACAGATTACTAAAATAGATAAAAGTGAATACTGGCCAGATAATGCATTCAATTGAATAATGGTTTAACGAACTACCAGCCGACAATGGACCTTTAACCTTATAGCAAAAATCGCAATGCATTCTGGTAATATCACTTTCGATGAACAATTGGCCGATTTACAGGACTTTTTCTTTAATCATTTCTATGGAACAAGGAGCTCCTTACTATAGTTACATTCTGTAGAAAAGGTAAAGACATCGCTGGTGTCATTGTCGATAAAATTGAATTCGCAGATATTAAAGAGTCAAGTGCTGTTCGAACAAAACATTCTGTAACCAAGGTGTTTCTTCTTGTTACAAGGTAAGTAACCGTATTGATTGCCCTACAACGAAATATTTTGCTCTGTGGCTATTCGTCTGTAGTTTGCCTGTCTAAATGGCATATCAGTTGTAGCTGTACACAGCTCTTTGTAAATTTTTCATAACTTGAAATTGACACACTCGGTGATGCCTTTTAAATCATTTTTTTTATTTAATGCCCATATATTATAAATTATTTACATTAATAATATGGCTAAGGCTTTTATTTAAGACCCCTAGTTAAAATGTTGAATGTATTTTCTATTTACAGTCAATCAAATTAAAATAAATTTGATAGGTATTTACAGTTAAAGGAAATAATTATATATTAAATTGGATTAATAGCAACTATAAACCCAGGGTCTTGTTTTTTTGCTCCGTTGTATACTTCAAATAGTTGTTAAAATAGTGAGTTTACAACAACTCGTAACAGTTAGCTTTTGAATTTTAATGTATATTTCCAACTAGTTCTTTCGTAAATATAATACAAACATAGTTTAGGGAAAAGTTAAACATCACAAATACAGCAATATTTGACATACATTTGTAGCCTTAATATTATTAAATTTAATAAAATTAATTGTAAAATATATTTGTAAATACACCTGTAAATATTATGATTTAAATTATGTAGTTCTTAAATAAAAAATAGTGCTGTTTATAAAGTTTAATAGTAGGAATAAAGTTAGATAAGAAATGGAGGACAGACCGAGTAACACAGCAGGTTAAACTTGAAAATTGGAATAAAGATTTGAAGTCACTTTTTACATACGACTTATTGCAAAGGCACTTAGCATTCGGAACAGGTGATGATAATTCTACCAGCGGTCATAAGCACAAGAAACTGGTGAAAGTTTGTACTTAGTTGAAGCATGTTTCAGTGCCACAATGAAGAAGAAAACCTATGTTGTCTATGTTCACCTGAACCAAGCAACTGGTGAAGTTGTTCATGGCCATTGTTTATGTAAAGGAGGTTGCTGCCCTACTGTTCCAGGTTATTGATTATATACAGTTAGAACTGTCAGAGGTCCCCGATTATGTTACATGCACCCATGTTCTACAACAGTGGCATGTTCCTAGAAATAAGAGGTAGAGGAGCCAGTACTGTATGAAGACATCAATTTTGAAAAAGCATCATATGAGAAAGATATAAATGACAGGAAAATGCACAAGTGAGAAGAGACAAAGAGCTAACTACAACCCCCACACCACACTTTTCTAGACAGCCATCCTATAGTAAAATAAATGAGTTTGCCAATAAATTGGAACAAACAGGAAAGGCCGAGTATTTAAGACAAGTGGTAGTATCAAATGATTGTCAGCCATTTCCATTTGAAAAAGTTCATAATAGCCTTCCATCAAAGAAAAGATGTATTCAATCAAAGGAAAATACATTTGAACTAAATGACTGCAATGTTCGAGACCAAGTATTAGGAAGCTTACAAGAATCTGCTGTTAACTGGTCATGTGTGTATGTTGAAAATATTAAATTTGTAGAAGAGTTATATGCTACCTCTGAACATGTATTGTAAATTACGGATTACTGCATCAAACTTTGGTGCAGTTCTAAAGAGAAGGAAGTCCTTATCCAAAATCCTTACTTGGAAACCCAGCATCATCAAAGTCGAAGTGTCCAACACTATGCAAATAATAAAGATAATGAAGCAGAGGCAGTGAAGCAATACCTTCACTTAAAACACAACTAAGAACACCATGTGACTGTATGCTCATCATGTGGTTTAATTGTCAACCGAACATTTCCTTGGTTGGCAGCCAGTCCTGACTTTCTAATTTGTGATATGCAGATACAGGCATCACCTCTTGGTCTTGGGGATTTTGATTGCTCATGTATTAACGGGGCCAGGAACATTATTTTATAGCACAAGGATTTATTAAGCTTTGCTTTCATTGAAAATAGCTGTGTTCAATTGTTTCCTATGTGTTAATCCAAGTCAAACTTCGTATCAAAAATCGATCAAATCCTATTCCTGCTGGACCTTGCTGTTCGAACAATTCTCGAAGTTGAAACGTTTGAATTGAACGCAAGCAGTCGACCCTCCTCCTCGTATTACCATTGGGTAATTTTTTTTGTATAGAAAAAATAAATAACATATTGATGGTGATAACATTCCGGAGATGATGTATAGCGGTGATCAATGATAACTACATGTTTTGCATTTTAACCTGGTTTATCTATTCAGTACATTATTTATATAATTTGTGTTTTATTCAAAAAAATTATTAATATAAATTCTCTGGTACATCAACATGTGCAGCAGTTGTAGTGTAGAATTTTGTAATCAATCATTTGAAGACACATTTTGAAAGTACTAATGGTTTATTAGTATATTTATAAAAAGCAAATATACAGGTAATGTGATGTGTGAATATTTAAAAAATAAATGTAGTGAACTACCAAAGTAGGAAACAATGATGTTTTGAACAAAGCTGCTTCACCAGAGAGAAATACTTTTTCAAATATGAAATACATTTTACTCCAATGAAGGCCGTATCTTCTTTAAAAATGTCAGTGTTTCATTCCTATATTTTGGCGGTTCACTACCTTTCTCATCTTTGATTACACACTACCTACACAGCACTCCACATAAATTTTGATAAATTTAATTAAATAATCAATCACTGTAGCTCATGAAGGATAAGCCTTGGCAACCTTTCTCGGTGATGGATCGACTAACCCGATTCTAAAATTTCCTAAATTTATAAGGCGCGACGGAAGCAAATCCGTATTGGGGGGCTGGGTACCAAGCCTAAAATTCCCTAGTTACATAGCTTCTCCATTTGATGAATATGCGAACAAATCTCCATTTGATGAATATGCGATCTTTCCTGATCTAAATGATGCAACTTAAATTTTTCAAATACGTAAATTTTTGGCAGAAAATTTGTACTTTAAAAAAAAAGAAAAACTGTACTTTATGGGTCGTTCTTCTAAGATGGGTCTTCGTTTTCGTAATTACGAAAATACGAAAACGAAGACCCATATCAGAAAATAAGGACTATTTATTAAAATTTTCTAACATTATTACCTTATTACTGTGTACTTTATGCATTGCGTTCTTCCACGTTTAGTTTAATATAAAATCCTCCTGAATCATAGACATTCACAGTGAGCTCGATGTTGAGTTAGAAAATTATCACGGCCATTTACGGGTAAATTATTATTAGATGAGTAAAGTTGATCGTCCAGGTTGTTGTAGTCTTGAGAAAGACTATTGTTGGTGACTGACGTTTCGACGGCCTCAGCGGCGGTCATCTACACTCCTAAGTTCAAACCTCGAACAACTTGGTTCAGTGGAGCGCGGTGATGCCTGCGAAGGAGACTAGTTCAAACCATTTACTTTAAGTAATTATTGGTGGGGAAAACCCCCAAAAAATCACGAGTTTGTGTTTTTTTGCCGACTTTGTTGTGTTTCTTCCATTAAAACGGTGTGCAAATCGCAAGAATGACATTGATTTGGAGAAATAATTTGTAGTGTACAAGTGGGATGACATAGTTTCGCAGCCTGGTGGTTCGATTGGCAGTGGTTCGATTGGCAGTGGATCGATTGGCAGTGGGTCGATTGGCAGTGGGTCTTTTGGCTCAGTTTTCGTAGCTAAGACGGCCAAGCGGCCAGACGTTGATACGGACTACTGCAAAGCTAGTTTCGTTGTGAAGAAGCTGCTGAACGAGGAAGAATTGCAGCAGAAGATGTTCTTGAACGAGGCAGTGGCATGCGTATCTTGCGAAACATCACTATAGAGCAGCGAGTATACATAGCGAAATTAATCGGCATTTTACCTCCATGCACGGAAGGTGGGAAATTAATCGCCCGTTTGTTTTGTCCTATCATATATGTAGGTATGCTGATTTTTACTTCTAAAATGCGATATTTTGCGAACGATCAACATACAATTCTTGGTAAAATCAACATGAACATTCAGCTTATTTCGAATTATTCGGAAAATATTGCAGTTAACACGATGCATGCTGACCTCGCCACACACAACGAAACTAGCTTTGTAGTAGTCCGCTACGAAAACTGAGCCAAAAGACCCATTGCCAATCGAACCACCAGGCTGCGAAATGTCATCCCACTTTGTACAAATTATTTTTCCAAATCAACGTCATTCCTGCGATTTGACATAACAAAGTCGGCAAAAGAACACAGAAACTCGTGATTTTTTGGGGGTTTTCCCGCCAATAATAACCTAAAGTAAATGGTTTGAACTTAGGAGTGTTAACTTGACTCTGAAGATGACCGCCGCTAGTAGAGGCCGTTGAAACGTCAGTCGCCAACAATAGTCTTTCTCAAGACTACAACAACCTGGATGTCAACTTTACACATCTAATAATAACTTACCGTAATAATTTTCTAACTCAACATCGAGCTGTGAATGTCTATGATTCAGGTAGATTTTATATTAAACTAAACGTGGAAGAACGCAATGCATAAAGTACAGTAATAAGGTTAATAATTTTAGGAAATTTTAATAAATAGTCCTTATTTGCTGATATGGGTCTTCGTTTTCGTAATACGAAAACGAAGACGGGTCTTCGTTTTCGTAGGTCTTCGTTTTCGAAACACCCACCAAACATTCTATCCTGGAGTAATAAGTATTAAGTTGATACTAAAACTGGCATAAAGTTAAGTTTTTACGAATTTATGTTAACACATCAACATTGTATACAGTAGCTCTGAGTGTATCTAATTTAGGCTCAAAAATTGTTGTTAAATGTACAACTACAATCTTTTTCAGTGCAGTCATGCTAAGCAACATAAATAAGAAAAACCAAAGAGGAACCAATTACGGTCTGCAGTTTTTTAATTTAAGTTTTTTTCTTTGAAGATGTAAATTCTCAATCTGCAATGGTGAGGTGCAGGTCGTTCATCTCCTGCAATACCAATTTCTTCCGTGTCTGCCCTGTGTTTGTTTTCTGATTTTTTGCAGGTGTGGACATCCCATTTTCTGAGGAGGCTGCAGGTTGACAATAGGTGACTGGTTGGAGAGGTGTTATAAATGAATCACTCATGTCAGTGATTTTCATATCATCATTCATCCCTGCAGTGTAGTCTAGGATGACTACATGGACATCTGGAGAAACATTTACCACCTCTGGCTCTGTGATGTATTCAGCTGGCTCAGCTTCAGTCCATTCTGGTGACATGCTGGCAGCATCAATGGACAATAGTAGATTTCTTCCCTTTAAGATACATGTTACTATAAGTAGGAAAAGCTTACTGCTCACAATACTATGGTAATGATAAATTATGTTCAAGACTATGTTTTGTTGATAAAAATTTGCTATTTCTATTCATAAAAATAATAGCCTAAACTTGCCAAAAAGTTTATTATGAAGGTCAAGCAGACATGTCTTAAAAGCGGCAATTTTGAAAATATCTTTACCTGAATCGAGTCCACTGGGTATTCCAGAGAACGACGGGTTTTCGCCGAATACCTAGATAATTTGACGTGTTGCCGCCTTTTCTTCTTACATGTATGTAGTACTGTGTTCTTTTTTGGCGAAGCTAACCATCCCTCTCCACTTGTCTTTAACCTCCGCGATGCTTCGTAAACACACCCCAAGTGAATTCACTTTTACAGTTATTTCATCCCACACTGTTTTTATTTTTGTTCGTAAGTGTATTCGAAAATTTGCTTTTAATTATTTCGATATTTTTTCGGCTTCCACGATAACATTACATTCTGCAGCGGTGAGGTTTGGCTTTCGCCTTTTTTTGTTTTCCGCCATTGTTATTGTTTTTAAAGACCTATAAATAACGCGCGCGAGTATCGCGGGGAAAAGATACTTTATTATTATTATTATTATCATAATATTTTAACAGGGAGCCTAACTCGCAAAGCGATTTTCAGTAGGGCCCTGATAGAACTATTACATAAATAATATGTCAATAAAAGTTAATAAAAATCAATAAAAGTTAAAATTAGGAGTAAGATACTATGCAAATGTACATATAATCGAAAAACATTTCGACAAGCATTAATCTATAAAAAGTCTAAAAATTAGTTACTAAAAGGTTTTTAAAACGTGTTAGTGTTTCAGCCTGTTTGATATGTTCTGGCACACTATTCCAGTCCTTTACCGCATGCACAACGAATCTTTGCTGCCCCCAGTTTGTCTTTGTTTTAGGCACCCAGATTTTCTCTGAACCTCGGGTGTTATAACCGTGATCGGCATTCTTTCGAAAGTCATGCTTGAAATTAACCAGACCATTTTGACATTTGTACATCGTCACGCGACGATTTACAGGACTTTTTCTTTAATCATTTCTATGGAACAAGGAGCTCCTTACTATAGTTACATTCTGTAGAAAAGGTAAAGACATCGCTGGTGTCATTGTCGATAAAATTGAATTCGCAGATATTAAAGAGTCAAGTGCTGTTCGAACAAAACATTCTGTAACCAAGGTGTTTCTTCTTGTTACAAGGTAAGTAACCGTATTGATTGCCCTACAACGAAATATTTTGCTCTGTGGCTATTCGTCTGTAGTTTGCCTGTCTAAATGGCATATCAGTTGTAGCTGTGCACAGCTCTTTGTAAATTTTTCATAACTTGAAATTGATGCACTCGGTGATGCCTTTTAAATCATTTTTTTTATTTAATGCCCATATATTATAAATTATTTTCATTAATAATATGGCTAAGGCTTTTATTTAAGACCCCTAGTTAAAATGTTGAATGTATTTTCTATTTACAGTCAATCAAATTAAAATAAATTTGATAGGTATTTACAGTTAAAGGAAATAATTATATATTAAATTGGATTAATAGCAACTATAAACCCAGGGTCTTGTTTTTTTGCTCCGTTGTATACTTCAAATAGTTGTTAAAATAGTGAGTTTACAACAACTCGTAACAGTTAGCTTTTGAATTTTAATGTATATTTCCAACTAGTTCTTTCGTAAATATAATACAAACATAGTTTAGGGAAAAGTTAAACATCACAAATACAGCAATATTTGACATACATTTGTAGCCTTAATATTATTAAATTTAATAAAATTAATTGTAAAATATATTTGTAAATACACCTGTAAATATTATGATTTAAATTATGTAGTTCTTAAATAAAAAATAGTGCTGTTTATAAAGTTTAATAGTAGGAATAAAGTTAGATAAGAAATGGAGGACAGACCGAGTAACACAGCAGGTTAAACTTGAAAATTGGAATAAAGATTTGAAGTCACTTTTTACATACGACTTATTGCAAAGGCACTTAGCATTCGGAACAGGTGATGATAATTCTACCAGCGGTCATAAGCACAAGAAACTGGTGAAAGTTTGTACTTAGTTGAAGCATGTTTCAGTGCCACAATGAAGAAGAAAACCTATGTTGTCTATGTTCACCTGAACCAAGCAACTGGTGAAGTTGTTCATGGCCATTGTTTATGTAAAGGAGGTTGCTGCCCTACTGTTCCAGGTTATTGATTATATACAGTTAGAACTGTCAGAGGTCCCCGATTATGTTACATGCACCCATGTTCTACAACAGTGGCATGTTCCTAGAAATAAGAGGTAGAGGAGCCAGTACTGTATGAAGACATCAATTTTGAAAAAGCATCATATGAGAAAGATATAAATGACAGGAAATGCACAAGTGAGAAGAGACAAAGAGCTAACTACAACCCCCACACCACACTTTTCTAGACAGCCATCCTATAGTAAAATAAATGAGTTTGCCAATAAATTGGAACAAACAGGAAAGGCCGAGTATTTAAGACAAGTGGTAGTATCAAATGATTGTCAGCCATTTCCATTTGAAAAAGTTCATAATAGCCTTCCATCAAAGAAAAGATGTATTCAATCAAAGGAAAATACATTTGAACTAAATGACTGCAATGTTCGAGACCAAGTATTAGGAAGCTTACAAGAATCTGCTGTTAACTGGTCATGTGTGTATGTTGAAAATATTAAATTTGTAGAAGAGTTATATGCTACCTCTGAACATGTATTGTAAATTACGGATTACTGCATCAAACTTTGGTGCAGTTCTAAAGAGAAGGAAGTCCTTATCCAAAATCCTTACTTGGAAACCCAGCATCATCAAAGTCGAAGTGTCCAACACTATGCAAATAATAAAGATAATGAAGCAGAGGCAGTGAAGCAATACCTTCACTTAAAACACAACTAAGAACACCATGTGACTGTATGCTCATCATGTGGTTTAATTGTCAACCGAACATTTCCTTGGTTGGCAGCCAGTCCTGACTTTCTAATTTGTGATATGCAGATACAGGCATCACCTCTTGGTCTTGGGGATTTTGATTGCTCATGTATTAACGGGGCCAGGAACATTATTTTATAGCACAAGGATTTATTAAGCTTTGCTTTCATTGAAAATAGCTGTGTTCAATTGTTTCCTATGTGTTAATCCAAGTCAAACTTCGTATCAAAAATCGATCAAATCCTATTCCTGCTGGACCTTGCTGTTCGAACAATTCTCGAAGTTGAAACGTTTGAATTGAACGCAAGCAGTCGACCCTCCTCCTCGTATTACCGTTGGGTAATTTTTTTTGTATAGAAAAAATAAATAACATTGATGGTGATAACATTCCGGAGATGATGTATAGCGGTGATCAATGATAACTACATGTTTTGCATTTTAACCTGGTTTATCTATTCAGTACATTATTTATATAATTTGTGTTTTATTCAAAAAAATTATTAATATAAATTCTCTGGTACATCAAAATGTGCAGCAGTTGTAGTGTAGAATTTTGTAATCAATCATTTGAAGACACATTTTGAAAGTACTAATGGTTTATTAGTATATTTATAAAAAGCAAATATACAGGTAATGTGATGTGTGAATATTTAAAAAATAAATGTAGTGAACTACCAAAGTAGGAAACAATGATGTTTCGAACAAAGCTGCTTCACCAGAGAGAAATACTTTTTCAAATATGAAATACATTTTACTCCAATGAAGGCCGTATCTTCTTTAAAAATGTCAGTGTTTCATTCCTATATTTTGGCGGTTCACTACCTTTCTCATCTTTGATTACACACTACCTACACAGCACTCCACATAAATTTTGATAAATTTAATTAAATAATCAATCACTGTAGCTCATGAAGGATAAGCCTTGGCAACCTTTCTCGGTGATGGATCGACTAACCCGATTCTAAAATTTCCTAAATTTATAAGGCGCGACGGAAGCAAATCCGTATTGGGGGGCTGGGTACCAAGCCTAAAATTCCCTAGTTACATAGCTTCTCCATTTGATGAATATGCGAACAAATCTCCATTTGATGAATATGCGATCTTTCCTGATCTAAATTTTTCAAATACGTAAATTTTTGGCAGAAAAATTGTACTTTAAAAAAAAAAGGAAAAACTGTACTTTATGGGTCGTTCTTCTAAGATGGGTCTTCGTTTTCGTAATTACGAAAATACGAAAACGAAGACCCATATCAGAAAATAAGGACTATTTATTAAAATTTTCTAACATTATTACCTTATTACTGTGTACTTTATGCATTGCGTTCTTCCACGTTTAGTTTAATATAAAATCCTCCTGAATCATAGACATTCACAGTGAGCTCGATGTTGAGTTAGAAAATTATCACGGCCATTTACGGGTAAATTATTATTAGATGAGTAAAGTTGATCGTCCAGGTTGTTGTAGTCTTGAGAAAGACTATTGTTGGTGACTGACGTTTCGACGGCCTCAGCGGCGGTCATCTACACTCCTAAGTTCAAACCTCGAACAACTTGGTTCAGTGGAGCGCGGTGATGCCTGCGAAGGAGACTAGTTCAAACCATTTACTTTAAGTAATTATTGGTGGGGAAAACCCCCAAAAAATCACGAGTTTGTGTTTTTTTGCCGACTTTGTTGTGTTTCTTCCATTAAAACGGTGTGCAAATCGCAAGAATGACATTGATTTGGAGAAATAATTTGTAGTGTACAAGTGGGATGACATAGTTTCGCAGCCTGGTGGTTCGATTGGCAGTGGTTCGATTGGCAGTGGATCGATTGGCAGTGGGTCGATTGGCAGTGGGTCTTTTGGCTCAGTTTTCGTAGCTAAGACGGCCAAGCGGCCAGACGTTGATACGGACTACTGCAAAGCTAGTTTCGTTGTGAAGAAGCTGCTGAACGAGGAAGAATTGCAGCAGAAGATGTTCTTGAACGAGGCAGTGGCATGCGTATCTTGCGAAACATCACTATAGAGCAGCGAGTATACATAGCGAAATTAATCGGCATTTTACCTCCATGCACGGAAGGTGGGAAATTAATCGCCCGTTTGTTTTGTCCTATCATATATGTAGGTATGCTGATTTTTACTTCTAAAATGCGATATTTTGCGAACGATCAACATACAATTCTTGGTAAAATCAACATGAACATTCAGCTTATTTCGAATTATTCGGAAAATATTGCAGTTAACACGATGCATGCTGACCTCGCCACACACAACGAAACTAGCTTTGTAGTAGTCCGCTACGAAAACTGAGCCAAAAGACCCATTGCCAATCGAACCACCAGGCTGCGAAATGTCATCCCACTTTGTACAAATTATTTTTCCAAATCAACGTCATTCCTGCGATTTGACATAACAAAGTCGGCAAAAGAACACAGAAACTCGTGATTTTTTGGGGGTTTTCCCGCCAATAATAACCTAAAGTAAATGGTTTGAACTTAGGAGTGTTAACTTGACTCTGAAGATGACCGCCGCTAGTAGAGGCCGTTGAAACGTCAGTCGCCAACAATAGTCTTTCTCAAGACTACAACAACCTGGATGTCAACTTTACACATCTAATAATAACTTACCGTAATAATTTTCTAACTCAACATCGAGCTGTGAATGTCTATGATTCAGGTAGATTTTATATTAAACTAAACGTGGAAGAACGCAATGCATAAAGTACAGTAATAAGGTTAATAATTTTAGGAAATTTTAATAAATAGTCCTTATTTGCTGATATGGGTCTTCGTTTTCGTAATACGAAAACGAAGACGGGTCTTCGTTTTCGTAGGTCTTCGTTTTCGAAACACCCACCAAACATTCTATCCTGGAGTAATAAGTATTAAGTTGATACTAAAACTGGCATAAAGTTAAGTTTTTACGAATTTATGTTAACACATCAACATTGTATACAGTAGCTCTGAGTGTATCTAATTTAGGCTCAAAAATTGTTGTTAAATGTACAACTACAATCTTTTTCAGTGCAGTCATGCTAAGCAACATAAATAAGAAAAACCAAAGAGGAACCAATTACGGTCTGCAGTTTTTTAATTTAAGTTTTTTTCTTTGAAGATGTAAATTCTCAATCTGCATATCTTGTTTAATGTTTTCTTTTCTCAGCATGGTGAGGTGCAGGTCGTTCATCTCCTGCAATACCAATTTCTTCCGTGTCTGCCCTGTGTTTGTTTTCTGATTTTTTGCAGGTGTGGACATCCCATTTTCTGAGGAGGCTGCAGGTTGACAATAGGTGACTGGTTGGAGAGGTGTTATAAATGAATCACTCATGTCAGTGATTTTCATATCATCATTCATCCCTGCAGTGTAGTCTAGGATGACTACATGGACATCTGGAGAAACATTTACCACCTCTGGCTCTGTGATGTATTCAGCTGGCTCAGCTTCAGTCCATTCTGGTGACATGCTGGCAGCATCAATGGACAATAGTAGATTTCTTCCCTTTAAGATACATGTTACTATAAGTAGGAAAAGCTTACTGCTCACAATACTATGGTAATGATAAATTATGTTCAAGACTATGTTTTGTTGATAAAAATTTGCTATTTCTATTCATAAAAATAATAGCCTAAACTTGCCAAAAAGTTTATTATGAAGGTCAAGCAGACATGTCTTAAAAGCGGCAATTTTGAAAATATCTTTACCTGAATCGAGTCCACTGGGTATTCCAGAGAACGACGGGTTTTCGCCGAATACCTAGATAATTTGACGTGTTGCCGCCTTTTCTTCTTACATGTATGTAGTACTGTGTTCTTTTTTGGCGAAGCTAACCATCCCTCTCCACTTGTCTTTAACCTCCGCGATGCTTCGTAAACACACCCCAAGTGAATTCACTTTTACAGTTATTTCATCCCACACTGTTTTTATTTTTGTTCGTAAGTGTATTCGAAAATTTGCTTTTAATTATTTCGATATTTTTTCGGCTTCCACGATAACATTACATTCTGCAGCGGTGAGGTTTGGCTTTCGCCTTTTTTTGTTTTCCGCCATTGTTATTGTTTTTAAAGACCTATAAATAACGCGCGCGAGTATCGCGGGGAAAAGATACTTTATTATTATTATTATTATCATAATATTTTAACAGGGAGCCTAACTCGCAAAGCGATTTTCAGTAGGGCCCTGATAGAACTATTACATAAATAATATGTCAATAAAAGTTAATAAAAATCAATAAAAGTTAAAATTAGGAGTAAGATACTATGCAAATGTACATATAATCGAAAAACATTTCGACAAGCATTAATCTATAAAAAGTCTAAAAATTAGTTACTAAAAGGTTTTTAAAACGTGTTAGTGTTTCAGCCTGTTTGATATGTTCTGGCACACTATTCCAGTCCTTTACCGCATGCACAACGAATCTTTGCTGCCCCCAGTTTGTCTTTGTTTTAGGCACCCAGATTTTCTCTGAACCTCGGGTGTTATAACCGTGATCGGCATTCTTTCGAAAGTCATGCTTGAAATTAACCAGACCATTTTGACATTTGTACATCGTCACGCGACGATTTACAGGACTTTTTCTTTAATCATTTCTATGGAACAAGGAGCTCCTTACTATAGTTACATTCTGTAGAAAAGGTAAAGACATCGCTGGTGTCATTGTCGATAAAATTGAATTCGCAGATATTAAAGAGTCAAGTGCTGTTCGAACAAAACATTCTGTAACCAAGGTGTTTCTTCTTGTTACAAGGTAAGTAACCGTATTGATTGCCCTACAACGAAATATTTTGCTCTGTGGCTATTCGTCTGTAGTTTGCCTGTCTAAATGGCATATCAGTTGTAGCTGTGCACAGCTCTTTGTAAATTTTTCATAACTTGAAATTGATGCACTCGGTGATGCCTTTTAAATCATTTTTTTTATTTAATGCCCATATATTATAAATTATTTACATTAATAATATGGCTAAGGCTTTTATTTAAGACCCCTAGTTAAAATGTTGAATGTATTTTCTATTTACAGTCAATCAAATTAAAATAAATTTGATAGGTATTTACAGTTAAAGGAAATAATTATATATTAAATTGGATTAATAGCAACTATAAACCCAGGGTCTTGTTTTTTTGCTCCGTTGTATACTTCAAATAGTTGTTAAAATAGTGAGTTTACAACAACTCGTAACAGTTAGCTTTTGAATTTTAATGTATATTTCCAACTAGTTCTTTCGTAAATATAATACAAACATAGTTTAGGGAAAAGTTAAACATCACAAATACAGCAATATTTGACATACATTTGTAGCCTTAATATTATTAAATTTAATAAAATTAATTGTAAAATATATTTGTAAATACACCTGTAAATATTATGATTTAAATTATGTAGTTTTTAAATAAAAAATAGTGCTGTTTATAAAGTTTAATAGTAGGAATAAAGTTAGATAAGAAATGGAGGACAGACCGAGTAACACAGCAGGTTAAACTTGAAAATTGGAATAAAGATTTGAAGTCACTTTTTACATACGACTTATTGCAAAGGCACTTAGCATTCGGAACAGGTGATGATAATTCTACCAGCGGTCATAAGCACAAGAAACTGGTGAAAGTTTGTACTTAGTTGAAGCATGTTTCAGTGCCACAATGAAGAAGAAAACCTATGTTGTCTATGTTCACCTGAACCAAGCAACTGGTGAAGTTGTTCATGGCCATTGTTTATGTAAAGGAGGTTGCTGCCCTACTGTTCCAGGTTATTGATTATATACAGTTAGAACTGTCAGAGGTCCCCGATTATGTTACATGCACCCATGTTCTACAACAGTGGCATGTTCCTAGAAATAAGAGGTAGAGGAGCCAGTACTGTATGAAGACATCAATTTTGAAAAAGCATCATATGAGAAAGATATAAATGACAGGAAATGCACAAGTGAGAAGAGACAAAGAGCTAACTACAACCCCCACACCACACTTTTCTAGACAGCCATCCTATAGTAAAATAAATGAGTTTGCCAATAAATTGGAACAAACAGGAAAGGCCGAGTATTTAAGACAAGTGGTAGTATCAAATGATTGTCAGCCATTTCCATTTGAAAAAGTTCATAATAGCCTTCCATCAAAGAAAAGATGTATTCAATCAAAGGAAAATACATTTGAACTAAATGACTGCAATGTTCGAGACCAAGTATTAGGAAGCTTACAAGAATCTGCTGTTAACTGGTCATGTGTGTATGTTGAAAATATTAAATTTGTAGAAGAGTTATATGCTACCTCTGAACATGTATTGTAAATTACGGATTACTGCATCAAACTTTGGTGCAGTTCTAAAGAGAAGGAAGTCCTTATCCAAAATCCTTACTTGGAAACCCAGCATCATCAAAGTCGAAGTGTCCAACACTATGCAAATGGTAAAGATAATGAAGCAGAGGCAGTGAAGCAATACCTTCACTTAAAACACAACTAAGAACACCATGTGACTGTATGCTCATCATGTGGTTTAATTGTCAACCGAACATTTCCTTGGTTGGCAGCCAGTCCTGACTTTCTAATTTGTGATATGCAGATACAGGCATCACCTCTTGGTCTTGGGGATTTTGATTGCTCATGTATTAACGGGGCCAGGAACATTATTTTATAGCACAAGGATTTATTAAGCTTTGCTTTCATTGAAAATAGCTGTGTTCAATTGTTTCCTATGTGTTAATCCAAGTCAAACTTCGTATCAAAAATCGATCAAATCCTATTCCTGCTGGACCTTGCTGTTCGAACAATTCTCGAAGTTGAAACGTTTGAATTGAACGCAAGCAGTCGACCCTCCTCCTCGTATTACCGTTGGGTAATTTTTTTTGTATAGAAAAAATAAATAACATATTGATGGTGATAACATTCCGGAGATGATGTATAGCGGTGATCAATGATAACTACATGTTTTGCATTTTAACCTGGTTTATCTATTCAGTACATTATTTATATAATTTGTGTTTTATTCAAAAAAATTATTAATATAAATTCTCTGGTACATCAAAATGTGCAGCAGTTGTAGTGTAGAATTTTGTAATCAATCATTTGAAGACACATTTTGAAAGTACTAATGGTTTATTAGTATATTTATAAAAAGCAAATACACAGGTAATGTGATGTGTGAATATTTAAAAAATAAATGTAGTGAACTACCAAAGTAGGAAACAATGATGTTTTGAACAAAGCTGCTTCACCAGAGAGAAATACTTTTTCAAATATGAAATACATTTTACTCCAATGAAGGCCGTATCTTCTTTAAAAATGTCAGTGTTTCATTCCTATATTTTGGCGGTTCACTACCTTTCTCATCTTTGATTACACACTACCTACACAGCACTCCACATAAATTTTGATAAATTTAATTAAATAATCAATCACTGTAGCTCATGAAGGATAAGCCTTGGCAACCTTTCTCGGTGATGGATCGACTAACCCGATTCTAAAATTTCCTAAATTTATAAGGCGCGACGGAAGCAAATCCGTATTGGGGGGCTGGGTACCAAGCCTAAAATTCCCTAGTTACATAGCTTCTCCATTTGATGAATATGCGAACAAATCTCCATTTGATGAATATGCGATCTTTCCTGATCTAAATGATGCAACTTAAATTTTTCAAATACGTAAATTTTTGGCAGAAAAATTGTACTTTAAAAAAAAAGAAAAACTGTACTTTATGGGTCGTTCTTCTAAGATGGGTCTTCGTTTTCGTAATTACGAAAATACGAAAACGAAGACCCATATCAGAAAATAAGGACTATTTATTAAAATTTTCTAACATTATTACCTTATTACTGTGTACTTTATGCATTGCGTTCTTCCACGTTTAGTTTAATATAAAATCCTCCTGAATCATAGACATTCACAGTGAGCTCGATGTTGAGTTAGAAAATTATCACGGCCATTTACGGGTAAATTATTATTAGATGAGTAAAGTTGATCGTCCAGGTTGTTGTAGTCTTGAGAAAGACTATTGTTGGTGACTGACGTTTCGACGGCCTCAGCGGCGGTCATCTACACTCCTAAGTTCAAACCTCGAACAACTTGGTTGATGCCTGCAAAGGAGACTAGTTCAAACCATTTACTTTAAGTAATTATTGGCGGGGAAAACCCCCAAAAAATCACGAGTTTGTGTTTTTTTGCCGACTTTGTTGTGTTTCTTCCATTAAAACGGTGTGCAAATCGCAAGAATGACATTGATTTGGAGAAATAATTTGTAGTGTACAAGTGGGATGACATAGTTTCGCAGCCTGGTGGTTCGATTGGCAGTGGTTCGATTGGCAGTGGATCGATTGGCAGTGGGTCGATTGGCAGTGGGTCTTTTGGCTCAGTTTTCGTAGCTAAGACGGCCAAGCGGCCAGACGTTGATACGGACTACTGCAAAGCTAGTTTCGTTGTGAAGAAGCTGCTGAACGAGGAAGAATTGCAGCAGAAGATGTTCTTGAACGAGGCAGTGGCATGCGTATCTTGCGAAACATCACTATAGAGCAGCGAGTATACATAGCGAAATTAATCGGCATTTTACCTCCATGCACGGAAGGTGGGAAATTAATCGCCCGTTTGTTTTGTCCTATCATATATGTAGGTATGCTGATTTTTACTTCTAAAATGCGATATTTTGCGAACGATCAACATACAATTCTTGGTAAAATCAACATGAACATTCAGCTTATTTCGAATTATTCGGAAAATATTGCAGTTAACACGATGCATGCTGACCTCGCCACACACAACGAAACTAGCTTTGTAGTAGTCCGCTACGAAAACTGAGCCAAAAGACCCATTGCCAATCGAACCACCAGGCTGCGAAATGTCATCCCACTTTGTACAAATTATTTTTCCAAATCAACGTCATTCCTGCGATTTGACATAACAAAGTCGGCAAAAGAACACAGAAACTCGTGATTTTTTGGGGGTTTTCCCGCCAATAATAACCTAAAGTAAATGGTTTGAACTTAGGAGTGTTAACTTGACTCTGAAGATGACCGCCGCTAGTAGAGGCCGTTGAAACGTCAGTCGCCAACAATAGTCTTTCTCAAGACTACAACAACCTGGATGTCAACTTTACACATCTAATAATAACTTACCGTAATAATTTTCTAACTCAACATCGAGCTGTGAATGTCTATGATTCAGGTAGATTTTATATTAAACTAAACGTGGAAGAACGCAATGCATAAAGTACAGTAATAAGGTTAATAATTTTAGGAAATTTTAATAAATAGTCCTTATTTGCTGATATGGGTCTTCGTTTTCGTAATACGAAAACGAAGACGGGTCTTCGTTTTCGTAGGTCTTCGTTTTCGAAACACCCACCAAACATTCTATCCTGGAGTAATAAGTATTAAGTTGATACTAAAACTGGCATAAAGTTAAGTTTTTACGAATTTATGTTAACACATCAACATTGTATACAGTAGCTCTGAGTGTATCTAATTTAGGCTCAAAAATTGTTGTTAAATGTACAACTACAATCTTTTTCAGTGCAGTCATGCTAAGCAACATAAATAAGAAAAACCAAAGAGGAACCAATTACGGTCTGCAGTTTTTTAATTTAAGTTTTTTTCTTTGAAGATGTAAATTCTCAATCTGCAATGGTGAGGTGCAGGTCGTTCATCTCCTGCAATACCAATTTCTTCCGTGTCTGCCCTGTGTTTGTTTTCTGATTTTTTGCAGGTGTGGACATCCCATTTTCTGAGGAGGCTGCAGGTTGACAATAGGTGACTGGTTGGAGAGGTGTTATAAATGAATCACTCATGTCAGTGATTTTCATATCATCATTCATCCCTGCAGTGTAGTCTAGGATGACTACATGGACATCTGGAGAAACATTTACCACCTCTGGCTCTGTGATGTATTCAGCTGGCTCAGCTTCAGTCCATTCTGGTGACATGCTGGCAGCATCAATGGACAATAGTAGATTTCTTCCCTTTAAGATACATGTTACTATAAGTAGGAAAAGCTTACTGCTCACAATACTATGGTAATGATAAATTATGTTCAAGACTATGTTTTGTTGATAAAAATTTGCTATTTCTATTCATAAAAATAATAGCCTAAACTTGCCAAAAAGTTTATTATGAAGGTCAAGCAGACATGTCTTAAAAGCGGCAATTTTGAAAATATCTTTACCTGAATCGAGTCCACTGGGTATTCCAGAGAACGACGGGTTTTCGCCGAATACCTAGATAATTTGACGTGTTGCCGCCTTTTCTTCTTACATGTATGTAGTACTGTGTTCTTTTTTGGCGAAGCTAACCATCCCTCTCCACTTGTCTTTAACCTCCGCGATGCTTCGTAAACACACCCCAAGTGAATTCACTTTTACAGTTATTTCATCCCACACTGTTTTTATTTTTGTTCGTAAGTGTATTCGAAAATTTGCTTTTAATTATTTCGATATTTTTTCGGCTTCCACGATAACATTACATTCTGCAGCGGTGAGGTTTGGCTTTCGCCTTTTTTTGTTTTCCGCCATTGTTATTGTTTTTAAAGACCTATAAATAACGCGCGCGAGTATCGCGGGGAAAAGATACTTTATTATTATTATTATTATCATAATATTTTAACAGGGAGCCTAACTCGCAAAGCGATTTTCAGTAGGGCCCTGATAGAACTATTACATAAATAATATGTCAATAAAAGTTAATAAAAATCAATAAAAGTTAAAATTAGGAGTAAGATACTATGCAAATGTACATATAATCGAAAAACATTTCGACAAGCATTAATCTATAAAAAGTCTAAAAATTAGTTACTAAAAGGTTTTTAAAACGTGTTAGTGTTTCAGCCTGTTTGATATGTTCTGGCACACTATTCCAGTCCTTTACCGCATGCACAACGAATCTTTGCTGCCCCCAGTTTGTCTTTGTTTTAGGCACCCAGATTTTCTCTGAACCTCGGGTGTTATAACCGTGATCGGCATTCTTTCGAAAGTCATGCTTGAAATTAACCAGACCATTTTGACATTTGTACATCGTCACGCGACGATTTACAGGACTTTTTCTTTAATCATTTCTATGGAACAAGGAGCTCCTTACTATAGTTACATTCTGTAGAAAAGGTAAAGACATCGCTGGTGTCATTGTCGATAAAATTGAATTCGCAGATATTAAAGAGTCAAGTGCTGTTCGAACAAAACATTCTGTAACCAAGGTGTTTCTTCTTGTTACAAGGTAAGTAACCGTATTGATTGCCCTACAACGAAATATTTTGCTCTGTGGCTATTCGTCTGTAGTTTGCCTGTCTAAATGGCATATCAGTTGTAGCTGTGCACAGCTCTTTGTAAATTTTTCATAACTTGAAATTGATGCACTCGGTGATGCCTTTTAAATCATTTTTTTTATTTAATGCCCATATATTATAAATTATTTTCATTAATAATATGGCTAAGGCTTTTATTTAAGACCCCTAGTTAAAATGTTGAATGTATTTTCTATTTACAGTCAATCAAATTAAAATAAATTTGATAGGTATTTACAGTTAAAGGAAATAATTATATATTAAATTGGATTAATAGCAACTATAAACCCAGGGTCTTGTTTTTTTGCTCCGTTGTATACTTCAAATAGTTGTTAAAATAGTGAGTTTACAACAACTCGTAACAGTTAGCTTTTGAATTTTAATGTATATTTCCAACTAGTTCTTTCGTAAATATAATACAAACATAGTTTAGGGAAAAGTTAAACATCACAAATACAGCAATATTTGACATACATTTGTAGCCTTAATATTATTAAATTTAATAAAATTAATTGTAAAATATATTTGTAAATACACCTGTAAATATTATGATTTAAATTATGTAGTTCTTAAATAAAAAATAGTGCTGTTTATAAAGTTTAATAGTAGGAATAAAGTTAGATAAGAAATGGAGGACAGACCGAGTAACACAGCAGGTTAAACTTGAAAATTGGAATAAAGATTTGAAGTCACTTTTTACATACGACTTATTGCAAAGGCACTTAGCATTCGGAACAGGTGATGATAATTCTACCAGCGGTCATAAGCACAAGAAACTGGTGAAAGTTTGTACTTAGTTGAAGCATGTTTCAGTGCCACAATGAAGAAGAAAACCTATGTTGTCTATGTTCACCTGAACCAAGCAACTGGTGAAGTTGTTCATGGCCATTGTTTATGTAAAGGAGGTTGCTGCCCTACTGTTCCAGGTTATTGATTATATACAGTTAGAACTGTCAGAGGTCCCCGATTATGTTACATGCACCCATGTTCTACAACAGTGGCATGTTCCTAGAAATAAGAGGTAGAGGAGCCAGTACTGTATGAAGACATCAATTTTGAAAAAGCATCATATGAGAAAGATATAAATGACAGGAAATGCACAAGTGAGAAGAGACAAAGAGCTAACTACAACCCCCACACCACACTTTTCTAGACAGCCATCCTATAGTAAAATAAATGAGTTTGCCAATAAATTGGAACAAACAGGAAAGGCCGAGTATTTAAGACAAGTGGTAGTATCAAATGATTGTCAGCCATTTCCATTTGAAAAAGTTCATAATAGCCTTCCATCAAAGAAAAGATGTATTCAATCAAAGGAAAATACATTTGAACTAAATGACTGCAATGTTCGAGACCAAGTATTAGGAAGCTTACAAGAATCTGCTGTTAACTGGTCATGTGTGTATGTTGAAAATATTAAATTTGTAGAAGAGTTATATGCTACCTCTGAACATGTATTGTAAATTACGGATTACTGCATCAAACTTTGGTGCAGTTCTAAAGAGAAGGAAGTCCTTATCCAAAATCCTTACTTGGAAACCCAGCATCATCAAAGTCGAAGTGTCCAACACTATGCAAATAATAAAGATAATGAAGCAGAGGCAGTGAAGCAATACCTTCACTTAAAACACAACTAAGAACACCATGTGACTGTATGCTCATCATGTGGTTTAATTGTCAACCGAACATTTCCTTGGTTGGCAGCCAGTCCTGACTTTCTAATTTGTGATATGCAGATACAGGCATCACCTCTTGGTCTTGGGGATTTTGATTGCTCATGTATTAACGGGGCCAGGAACATTATTTTATAGCACAAGGATTTATTAAGCTTTGCTTTCATTGAAAATAGCTGTGTTCAATTGTTTCCTATGTGTTAATCCAAGTCAAACTTCGTATCAAAAATCGATCAAATCCTATTCCTGCTGGACCTTGCTGTTCGAACAATTCTCGAAGTTGAAACGTTTGAATTGAACGCAAGCAGTCGACCCTCCTCCTCGTATTACCGTTGGGTAATTTTTTTTGTATAGAAAAAATAAATAACATTGATGGTGATAACATTCCGGAGATGATGTATAGCGGTGATCAATGATAACTACATGTTTTGCATTTTAACCTGGTTTATCTATTCAGTACATTATTTATATAATTTGTGTTTTATTCAAAAAAATTATTAATATAAATTCTCTGGTACATCAAAATGTGCAGCAGTTGTAGTGTAGAATTTTGTAATCAATCATTTGAAGACACATTTTGAAAGTACTAATGGTTTATTAGTATATTTATAAAAAGCAAATATACAGGTAATGTGATGTGTGAATATTTAAAAAATAAATGTAGTGAACTACCAAAGTAGGAAACAATGATGTTTCGAACAAAGCTGCTTCACCAGAGAGAAATACTTTTTCAAATATGAAATACATTTTACTCCAATGAAGGCCGTATCTTCTTTAAAAATGTCAGTGTTTCATTCCTATATTTTGGCGGTTCACTACCTTTCTCATCTTTGATTACACACTACCTACACAGCACTCCACATAAATTTTGATAAATTTAATTAAATAATCAATCACTGTAGCTCATGAAGGATAAGCCTTGGCAACCTTTCTCGGTGATGGATCGACTAACCCGATTCTAAAATTTCCTAAATTTATAAGGCGCGACGGAAGCAAATCCGTATTGGGGGGCTGGGTACCAAGCCTAAAATTCCCTAGTTACATAGCTTCTCCATTTGATGAATATGCGAACAAATCTCCATTTGATGAATATGCGATCTTTCCTGATCTAAATTTTTCAAATACGTAAATTTTTGGCAGAAAAATTGTACTTTAAAAAAAAAGGAAAAACTGTACTT
Organism: Chrysogorgia sp. JL179-B06; assembly: GCA_035772405.1. NCBI lineage: Eukaryota > Metazoa > Cnidaria > Anthozoa > Scleralcyonacea > Chrysogorgiidae > Chrysogorgia > Chrysogorgia sp. JL179-B06. Next base: position 2,081,623 of record JAYKKM010000075.1, on the reverse strand, counting down.
TATGGGTCGTTCTTCTAAGATGGGTCTTCGTTTTCGTAATTACGAAAATACGAAAACGAAGACCCATATCAGAAAATAAGGACTATTTATTAAAATTTTCTAACATTATTACCTTATTACTGTGTACTTTATGCATTGCGTTCTTCCACGTTTAGTTTAATATAAAATCCTCCTGAATCATAGACATTCACAGTGAGCTCGATGTTGAGTTAGAAAATTATCACGGCCATTTACGGGTAAATTATTATTAGATGAGTAAAGTTGATCGTCCAGGTTGTTGTAGTCTTGAGAAAGACTATTGTTGGTGACTGACGTTTCGACGGCCTCAGCGGCGGTCATCTACACTCCTAAGTTCAAACCTCGAACAACTTGGTTCAGTGGAGCGCGGTGATGCCTGCGAAGGAGACTAGTTCAAACCATTTACTTTAAGTAATTATTGGTGGGGAAAACCCCCAAAAAATCACGAGTTTGTGTTTTTTTGCCGACTTTGTTGTGTTTCTTCCATTAAAACGGTGTGCAAATCGCAAGAATGACATTGATTTGGAGAAATAATTTGTAGTGTACAAGTGGGATGACATAGTTTCGCAGCCTGGTGGTTCGATTGGCAGTGGTTCGATTGGCAGTGGATCGATTGGCAGTGGGTCGATTGGCAGTGGGTCTTTTGGCTCAGTTTTCGTAGCTAAGACGGCCAAGCGGCCAGACGTTGATACGGACTACTGCAAAGCTAGTTTCGTTGTGAAGAAGCTGCTGAACGAGGAAGAATTGCAGCAGAAGATGTTCTTGAACGAGGCAGTGGCATGCGTATCTTGCGAAACATCACTATAGAGCAGCGAGTATACATAGCGAAATTAATCGGCATTTTACCTCCATGCACGGAAGGTGGGAAATTAATCGCCCGTTTGTTTTGTCCTATCATATATGTAGGTATGCTGATTTTTACTTCTAAAATGCGATATTTTGCGAACGATCAACATACAATTCTTGGTAAAATCAACATGAACATTCAGCTTATTTCGAATTATTCGGAAAATATTGCAGTTAACACGATGCATGCTGACCTCGCCACACACAACGAAACTAGCTTTGTAGTAGTCCGCTACGAAAACTGAGCCAAAAGACCCATTGCCAATCGAACCACCAGGCTGCGAAATGTCATCCCACTTTGTACAAATTATTTTTCCAAATCAACGTCATTCCTGCGATTTGACATAACAAAGTCGGCAAAAGAACACAGAAACTCGTGATTTTTTGGGGGTTTTCCCGCCAATAATAACCTAAAGTAAATGGTTTGAACTTAGGAGTGTTAACTTGACTCTGAAGATGACCGCCGCTAGTAGAGGCCGTTTGAAACGTCAGTCGCCAACAATAGTCTTTCTCAAGACTACAACAACCTGGATGTCAACTTTACACATCTAATAATAACTTACCGTAATAATTTTCTAACTCAACATCGAGCTGTGAATGTCTATGATTCAGGTAGATTTTATATTAAACTAAACGTGGAAGAACGCAATGCATAAAGTACAGTAATAAGGTTAATAATTTTAGGAAATTTTAATAAATAGTCCTTATTTGCTGATATGGGTCTTCGTTTTCGTAATACGAAAACGAAGACGGGTCTTCGTTTTCGTAGGTCTTCGTTTTCGAAACACCCACCAAACATTCTATCCTGGAGTAATAAGTATTAAGTTGATACTAAAACTGGCATAAAGTTAAGTTTTTACGAATTTATGTTAACACATCAACATTGTATACAGTAGCTCTGAGTGTATCTAATTTAGGCTCAAAAATTGTTGTTAAATGTACAACTACAATCTTTTTCAGTGCAGTCATGCTAAGCAACATAAATAAGAAAAACCAAAGAGGAACCAATTACGGTCTGCAGTTTTTTAATTTAAGTTTTTTTCTTTGAAGATGTAAATTCTCAATCTGCATATCTTGTTTAATGTTTTCTTTTCTCAGCATGGTGAGGTGCAGGTCGTTCATCTCCTGCAATACCAATTTCTTCCGTGTCTGCCCTGTGTTTGTTTTCTGATTTTTTGCAGGTGTGGACATCCCATTTTCTGAGGAGGCTGCAGGTTGACAATAGGTGACTGGTTGGAGAGGTGTTATAAATGAATCACTCATGTCAGTGATTTTCATATCATCATTCATCCCTGCAGTGTAGTCTAGGATGACTACATGGACATCTGGAGAAACATTTACCACCTCTGGCTCTGTGATGTATTCAGCTGGCTCAGCTTCAGTCCATTCTGGTGACATGCTGGCAGCATCAATGGACAATAGTAGATTTCTTCCCTTTAAGATACATGTTACTATAAGTAGGAAAAGCTTACTGCTCACAATACTATGGTAATGATAAATTATGTTCAAGACTATGTTTTGTTGATAAAAATTTGCTATTTCTATTCATAAAAATAATAGCCTAAACTTGCCAAAAAGTTTATTATGAAGGTCAAGCAGACATGTCTTAAAAGCGGCAATTTTGAAAATATCTTTACCTGAATCGAGTCCACTGGGTATTCCAGAGAACGACGGGTTTTCGCCGAATACCTAGATAATTTGACGTGTTGCCGCCTTTTCTTCTTACATGTATGTAGTACTGTGTTCTTTTTTGGCGAAGCTAACCATCCCTCTCCACTTGTCTTTAACCTCCGCGATGCTTCGTAAACACACCCCAAGTGAATTCACTTTTACAGTTATTTCATCCCACACTGTTTTTATTTTTGTTCGTAAGTGTATTCGAAAATTTGCTTTTAATTATTTCGATATTTTTTCGGCTTCCACGATAACATTACATTCTGCAGCGGTGAGGTTTGGCTTTCGCCTTTTTTTGTTTTCCGCCATTGTTATTGTTTTTAAAGACCTATAAATAACGCGCGCGAGTATCGCGGGGAAAAGATACTTTATTATTATTATTATTATCATAATATTTTAACAGGGAGCCTAACTCGCAAAGCGATTTTCAGTAGGGCCCTGATAGAACTATTACATAAATAATATGTCAATAAAAGTTAATAAAAATCAATAAAAGTTAAAATTAGGAGTAAGATACTATGCAAATGTACATATAATCGAAAAACATTTCGACAAGCATTAATCTATAAAAAGTCTAAAAATTAGTTACTAAAAGGTTTTTAAAACGTGTTAGTGTTTCAGCCTGTTTGATATGTTCTGGCACACTATTCCAGTCCTTTACCGCATGCACAACGAATCTTTGCTGCCCCCAGTTTGTCTTTGTTTTAGGCACCCAGATTTTCTCTGAACCTCGGGTGTTATAACCGTGATCGGCATTCTTTCGAAAGTCATGGTTGAAATTAACCAGACCATTTTGACATTTGTACATCGTCACGCGACGATGAAAACAGCTGCGAGAGACTAAAGGTTTCCATGTCAGCTGATCAAGAGCCTGAGTTGCTGATGCATACTTTGGTAAATCTAATATGGTACGAGCTGCATTGTTTTGAAGTACTTGAAGTTGATTCATCAAAACAGCATTATTTTTGTCACCCCATACGATGTCCGCGTAATCAAACAGCGGTAGAATTAGACTATTATATAAAGTTATTCTTGCATCACGTGGAAGTAGATGTTTGACTCGTCGCAGAGCTCCTAACCGTTGACAAACTTTCACATTTAGCTGGTCAATATAGTCCAACCAAGTCATGTTCTTGTGCATAATAACACCCAGATATTTAAACGAGTCTTCATCATCAACTTGGCATCCGTTTATTTGTAGGGAAATTTGTTTTATCTTTGCCAGTTTTTGATTACTCCCAAATATAACAAATTTGCATTTGCCTTCATTCAATGTTAGAAGGTTTTCGTTGAGCCACCGGCTTAAACTTGCTAGATCGGAATTTAATTTATCTTCAACTACCGATACATCGGAAGAAGAAAAATAAATAACAGTGTCATCAGCATAAAGAGATACGTTGCAATGTTTTATGCATGAAGGCAGGTCGTTCATATAGATGATGAATAGCAAGGGACCATCACACTTCCCTGAGGAACTCCAATGTGTACAGGTTTAACAGACGAGTAAACATTTCCGATTGCAGTTAATTGAGTTCTGTTTGTAAGATATGATTTAAGCCAATTTACAGATGTATCATCAAAGCCGGCGACTTTCAATTTATCATACAGAATTCCGTGATCGACGGTGTCGAAAGCTTTTGTTAAATCAATTGAGACTACCCCTGTAATAAGTCCTCTGTCCATATTTTCCAAGATTGAATCAGTGAAGTTAACGAGGGCAATCTCGGTCGAGCTTTTGGGTCTAAACCCAAATTGAGATGGCGACAATAATTTATTATCCTGTAGATAGCTATACATTTGTGAATGAGCCGCTTTCTCGAGGATTTTACTAACAATCGGGAGAACTGTTATTGGCCTGTAGTTGTTTGGATCTGTTCTTTCCCCAGATTTAAACAGGGCAGTGACCTTCCCGCATTTCCAAATATCAGGATACATAGAAGAGGACAATGAACGATTGAACAAATTAGTCAGTACAGGCGCTAGTACATTGGCAGAATCCTTCAACAGACGAGCACTAACGCGATCGAGGCCAATAGCTTTATTGGTTTTCAACTCAAAGATTTTTGTAAACAAATTGTTCATCAATAACCCCAAAAGTAAATCCAGAAAATGTTGATGCCTGAGTATCATTGACAGAATTTGACGTAATGACCCGACGAATGATTCCGAATCTAGATTTGACCAATGCAGCTAACTTGCTTCCGATAGACGAAAAATGCGAGTTTAAAACTTCAACAATTGATTTAACATCAGTTTGTAACGTGCCGTCAATTTCAATACAAGTTATATGAGCAGATGACTTTTGCAATGTAATTTCATTCAATGTTTTCCAGAGTGCACCAGAATTGCCTTTGTTTATTAGGTCTAGGTAGTAATCAGATTTACATTTCTTTATGAGTTTTTTCACAGATATCTTTGATTGCTTATAGAGCTTCCAATGATATTCAGAATTTGATTTGACAGCCTTACCTCGATGATAATCGCGATCACGCATAGCATTACTCAAATTACTCGTGATCCACGGTGCATGTCTTCCTTTCATTCGTAATTTCCTAATTGGAGCGTGTCTATTAGCCACATCAGTGAATAGCTTGTCCCAGACCTCGACGGCATCATTAACATTTTCTTGAATATCAATAATATTCCAATCAATATTCTTAAGATCGTTTACAAAAGCACTTCGGGAATAATTCTTATATGATCTGTATTCTATTGTTCGTGGCGGCAACTTAGGAACTCCAGCTCTGAACAACCGACCCCAGGTATATTCAGGCTGTACACAGGCTACACATCTCAGGCCTTCTCTCGAAATTGTTAGACCTATTATTGGCATGAAGTATCATCCATTTCTGTGTTTACATGAAGCGCATCGAAAATTCGATTGGCTTGCAATGACGGATTGATTTGACTTTTCAAGACAAAAGAAATCGACACATTTCTTGAGCAGATCGAGTTTTCCAATCGAATTGAAATTTCAATCCGACCTCATTAACCGCCAGTGAAAATCTTAAGTTAATAGAAAGTCAAAAATTCATTACAACATTAGATTTGAACAGATTCAAATGCCTTTGTTGAAGAAACTGAAAGCGTTGTAAATCAAAATACCACCTGACAGGTTTGAGTACACTTGGGGAGAACATGAGGAACATATGAATATATTCAATAATTGTATTCTAGTGCTGTTGTGGGCGAAGTTATCCACATAGATAAAGCTTTTTCATGTCTCATTTACACTGCGATGATATTTTAAAAACGTTCTCCAAATATGTAAATGCTAACTTTTGAAAACGGATTGTTCACCACAATAATTTATCATATTATAGAATATTATACAGATTAGATCATAATCAGAATGCAAACTGCTGAAACAAATTAGGTGTTACTGTTAGCTCTGATAGACCATGTACTGAATATAATTAACTGAAAAAGTTCTGCAGCTAAAATGAGTTTGTCAAATTTTAATTCAGTTTGCCATATTTATTTAAACGTCATATTTCGCATGTGCACAATCAACTGTCAACGCTATTATTGTTTTCAAGTGATATCTATTTTAGTGCGTTTTCAAACGTGTCTTTCTCCTCCAAAGATTTGAGACAAAACGCCGATCTTTTAAGCTTGTTTGGCTTCCGCACGAATTGACAGTAGCATGTTCTCTCGTCTGATCGGACAAATAGTATAATTTGAAACACACACAGCATTCTTCCATTAGTTTAGTTTAGTTTTCAATTTCGTAGATGTTAACTTGTCATTCTCATCTTATCGTGAATGTATTTGCAATACTGTTCGTTTAAAAGTTGCTTTCTTCCACTTCGAGGTGCATCCTGTAAACTACCACTCCAATTGTAACAAGAAATAACAAATCTAACTGCAGATCGTGATGTGCCTATTCCTTCCTCTCAAAGAATATCTGTACTTTTTATTTATCTATTCCCAAAGACTGCAGTGAAATAATTCGATTCCTTGCATAAATACATAGCTTTCCCATTTCACCAAACAACGTGTTGGCGATGGTAAACCGAAAAGATTGCCAAACTTCGGAAATGAGCGTATTTCTTAATAGTGTGAAATTTGAAGTGTGGTAGCGGTCACGCCAGACTACGACCGAGGTTCGACCTAGGTTTACCGTGGTATTTTTAGGTTATTTCTGAGCAGTACTGTAGTTCCCACTGAGCCTTTTCATTTCCCCAAACATTAATAAAAAACGTCTCATTGTCAGTCCTACCTAAAGAGCAGTGCGAAACCATAAATAATGAAACTGAATTCATGCTTTATTATTGTAAACCTGGGGCTGGTTGTATAAAAAGCTAGTTAACTTTAACTATAGTTAGCGTTAACCACCTAGTTAACTTTCTTAACTATGGTTAGTTAACTAGGTGGTTAACTTGCGTTGTTGCTGCCGTAGGCAGCCCCCTAATCTTGACTTTGGTTGCTGTGTCTCGTACCCAGACTTCTTCGTGTAACTATATATAGTCAACGAAATCTCGATTTGTGTAAATCGCCCTTTGTCGAGATACTGCGATTTCTTGCCATCACAGCATCACTTGTCGACTCATGGCCATGATATCAAATTGTTTTGTTTGTGAATACAGTTTTACATCTATTTTAGGTGTATATTGGTGCGAGTTCATTGTTTCTCACGATATTGAGCATGCAGAAGAATGCACATCCATGTCCCTCATACACAGCTGTGAGATATAAATTAGTGACAGAATATATTGAACTGCATTTTTATACAAGAAACAAACTTTGATTTAATCTATCAACTGTTATAATATCAATTTTTTGCGTTCATATAATCAATAAAAATGCAGTTGAACATCTTGAACATACATATAAGATAAAATAGTTGTATGGCATAGTTCTCTGAACACAAAAAGTTGACATAAATAACAGTTGATAAACTAAGTTAATCAGAATTTGTTTCTTGCATAAAATGCAGTTCAATATGAACACAAAAAGTTGACATTATAACAGTTGATAAACTGAGTAAATCAGAATCTGTTTCTTGCATAAAACGCAGTTCAATATGCAACTGTTTACATCTGTTTAATATTACACATGTCCATGAGCTACTACTATATATTGTGAATAGATGATAACGGTTACAACACAAGGGGGCAGACATGAGACATCTGCAAATGTGCCAGGGACATGAAGCATGTGCAGCGGGTCCTGGCTGTGCATAACCACGGTTAATAGAAGGGAGACTGGTTAGGCTAGCCAGAAAACTTCAAAGGGGGGCTAAAATGATGCTGGAAACCATAATAAAATAAGTTACATGATGCGGAGAGTGCATCGCTTTGTAAACATCCAAAGGTGCGACAAGGGAATTCTGTGAGTTTGAGATAAATAGCGACGTTTTTGTTCGGTTTAAGATACATTTAGTGTTATGGAGTCTGGTATGGCAGTTGATACTGATGTTCGGCAAGATCTAGAGCATAATCCAACTGTCGAAGGCGAGAAAATCGAAGAGAAACGTGATTTTCCATCATCGTTCGAAGACGACACATAAGAAGACGAGGAACATCCTTTGAGACTAGTTTGGTTGTTGCTGATTTGTATAATTTGGATATTTCTGTTCCTGTCAGGAAATCGAGACTAACGATGCTCTTTGCGAAATCGAAGACAATCTTTCCCTTGCTCAAAATGCAACAAAATTTGTAAATCTAAAGGTGGCCTTACAAACTCGAAACATTCGGATGCTGTTAATGCTGGGTCTGATGAAACTTCTACACCTTTTGATGAAGAAACTGTAGCTTCTATGGTTCAAGCCATCAAAACGAAGCTTATCGAAGAGAACTTATATCATGGTAATATGGAACAGATATACAGTGTTCAAAGTTTCACTTCCATTATATGAAACATTTTGTGGAAACAATGATCAAGATAAACTTCTTCAGTCTTTCTATGGTTTGATTGCGAGGATTTCAAAGTTGCGAATTTAATTACGATTCATATCCCAGATCATTGGATGGATTTTATAACGTGGGCGTTATAAAACTTTACTTGAAAGTAAAATAAAACTCTTATGCTAGAGATTGTGACAAAATAAAAAATCAACGAGAAGCAACTAAGGAAAACGGCACTGAGAAAAGACATGAAACAGATTTCAACTGAAAAACAATTTAAATTTTAAATTTTGTCTAAATCAATGTTTGATATTTTATTTTTAATTTCTATTGTATATATTGTGTAAAAATTACTATGTACATACTGTGGTTTTTAAATAATTTTTTTAACATTTCTAAATCTGAGCACAGCTGTTCAAATGGCAATTAGCATGACTATCCATGGTACTAACCTTGGCTGTTTATTTTCTATTGGCTATGGTTCTCTTTGATGTCTTTTAATTCGAGTGCGACATGGGTTTCTAGCTGGGAAATCATGCAATACTAATCTAATCACCGTTCTTGACTACATCGGCTCGCAACTAGACTCTGGAAAACAAACGGACGTTATTTATCAAGACATGTCGAAAGCGTTCGATAAGGTCGACCACTATATCTTGTTGGGCAAGTTACGCTGCTTTGGTATTGATGGCAGGCTTCATGATTGGTTTAACTCTTACCTGAGTCGCCGACGACAACGCGTTATTGTCCCAAGAGCTACTTCACAAGAACGAGAGGTAACCTCAGGAGTCCCACAACTCCAAGGGTCCATTCTGGGGCCAATTCTGTCAATGACCTGCCGGAGGTTGTTGCGAAGTCAAACGTGGCCTGTTTTGCAGATGATACGAAGATCTTTAAACGGATAGACTCCATTGATGATGCCTCTGTAATGCAACGCGACCTGACGAACCTCACCACCTGGGCTGAATCCTCTAGGCTCTCATTCAACCTCTGTAAGTGCAAGTGCCAACGCATCACATGTAAGAAAAATCCTGTGAGTTTTAACTATTCCATCAACAATATTAGCCTTGAAACGTGCGATTCAGAGAATGATCTTGGCGTTTGGGTGTCTAGTGAGCTTAAATGATCCAAGCAGGTGTGCTTGAGCAGTGTTCCAAGGCCAACAAGCTGCTGGGATTCGTTCGTAGGGCATCTACACACATCGGAAATCTTACAACACGTCGCACCTTGTACTTGACTATGGTACGCCCTTACCTAGGGTATGCAACGCAAGTTTGGTCACCACAGTCCATAGAGAATTTAAAGCGTGTTGAACGAGTGCAAAGGCGGGCGTGTAAATATATATATTCGGAAGATACCATTCCTGTGTGAAACTTCATACAAGGAGAGACTGCAGTGTGCAAACTTATTGCCGATTAGTTATTGGCATGAATTTCTTGATTTAGTTTTCTTTTTTAAGGCGATAAATGGTTTTATTGATATAAACACGAATCTTCTACCTCGACTCAGGGAGATCTACTAGGTCTGATAAAAGTGATGTACTGTATCCCAAATAGATGTAAAACAAGCACTTATCAACGTTCATTTCTTGTAAGAGTTTGCAGAACATGGAATATCATGCCACATAGCCTAAGATGTAGAACAGTTTCTCTCTACATCTTCAGAAAGCTACTTCTTGAATATTACTATTCAAGTCTTAACATTGTTTATAACCAGGATGATCCCTGCACTTGGAAGTCGATATGTCCCAAATGTAACACTGCTCGTAGCTTGGAAATTACCCCATCTTGTTGTTTTTGAAAATCTGTAAAACTTGTTTAGTTTATGTTCACTTTTTTACATATGAATTTCCTAGTATTACACGGGCCCACTGTAATTGGCTCACGCTGTTGTGGTTTCCCAGCCACTTAGTTTTATATGTATTAGTTTGTATGTATGTTTGTTTGTATCTTCAACTATTTATTATTTACTTTTATTGTAACTTGGCAAAGCTTATTAAATTAAATAAATTAAATTCAAAATTTGAAACTTCACCTATCAATGCTTCTCATCTCCATAATTTAATTAACAAAATTTTCACAATCCTGGATTATTCTATAGAACAAGTGTTATTGTTACTGCCTATAGAACAAGTGTTCCCAGTAACTTCCACGTTACACTGCTCGGAAAAAAAGTTACTCCAGCCACCTCTGCACGAGACCTGGGCCTGCAAGTAGACTCCACATTAAGCTTCGATGAACATATCACGAACATTACGTCTTCATGCATAGGTAGTCTATGCCAAATCAATAGGGTAAAGCATCTTTTTAATACAAGAACGTTGGAGAACATTCTGAATACATTAGTTTTTAGTAGATTGTTCTACTGCTCACCAATATGGTCTAGTACGTCTAAGAAAAACGTCTCGAAGCTCCAAAAAGTTCAAAATTTTGCAGCAAGAATCATTACTGGTAGTAGGAAATTTGACCATATAACGCCGGTGCTTAAAGAGCTAAACTGGCTTCCTGTAAGTAGTGCACTGAGGTATGCAGTTGGCATTCTTGCATTCAAATGTGTCAAGGGATTATCCCCTAGTTATCTCAGTGACGGTTTGTAACAAGGTCCACTGTTCACGATCGCAACACGAGAAATAAGAATCGCTTAAATATTTCTTTGGAACTCGCTTCCGCGTGCCATTACAGACGCAAGTAGTCTCGCCATTTTTAAGAGAGATCTTAAGAAGTTTCTTTTTAATGAATATTATAACTAACTTGTACATAGACACCATTTTTAATAACATGACATATCGGGGTTTTTTTTTTTACAATATATATATATTTAATAGTGTTTTTAATAATGTATATACATATCATGTAAATTGGATCTGAAAAGCCCATAGGGAGTATTCAATAAAGTTCAATTTCAATTTCAAGTGAATTCTTTGCAACATATTTTTACGTTTTTATACACGTTACAGACATACTGTGGGTAACAAAATATATAAGTTCACTGGGGTTTAAATTCATATATAAGCTGACTTGTTTTCCTTTTCACTTTAATACACTTCACACTTCTAAATTGATGAAGGGTCTTCACTTGTAATAAATACCAACTCCCGTGGATAATAATATAGTTTAATCACAATAACATAAAACAAAATGACTTTCAACTCATGACTCATTCGCTTGGCACTCGATTTCCCGCCTTCGTCTAGACTCAATAACACGTGTTCTACACTTCGATTACATGACGTTCTTCACATCACTCAAACGACCTTGTATTCCATATTCTGCTTTTTTAGAAGGAGATCCATTGTATTATATTATAGTGTGGTATGGTATGGTATTATATGTATTCAGGGTATTAGTTGCATAATGTAATGTTTTGAAGTATTACATATCCGCTCTTTTAGGAAGAGATCAATTTTATTGTATGTATGCAGGGTATTTATTCCATAATGTAATGTAATGTTTTGAAATATTACAGGACCCCACTGAAAAACACTTCGGTGATGTGGGTATCCTGAATATATATTCTTATTATGTATTTTACTCTAATGCCAGTTGATTTTATTCAACAAAGGGCACCTTCCCCTTAATGAGATGTATTCCAAACATGTCACTGTATTAGCACACAGTAAATACCCACATATAAGAACCTACACTTGCCCTTAAAATACTCATTAGACATTAACGATTCCTGATGAAAAAACAAAGTAAATTAATGTTTAATGATAGATGTAGAAACTGGCAATATTGTTGACGCCATAGATGAAGATTTTGTTTCTTCAACACTGGCTCGAGAGTTTGTCGCACCTTTTAAAGATGCATTCTGGCTTAAAATGAAGCTCGCAAATATAAATATCGTTAACTTCGATATGAGCAAATGCTCCTCGAAAATAAGGGTTACCTCCCAGTATTGCTGAAATTGATCAGTCCAAGTTTGGTCATCCTGAGTGGAGTCCACAATCCTTGTCCAGTGGCTGTGGAGTAGAATCTCCTACACGTAGTTCAGCCTCTCATTCGTATAAAAAGCTGTGTTTTGGAAGGCCAGTCCCTGAAGATAAACCAAAAATCAAGATCCTTGAGGAATATATGCAAAGCAAGTCCCCCAAACAAATTTCTGGACATGCCTTTCGCCCAGCAAGAAATGCAATGTCAGTGATCCCAATGAAATAGTTACTATAAACATTGGCCTGATGAAACTATCAGTGTGATTTGAGCGTGCGATTTCTGCTGGAAAATGTCTGATTTGGAGCGAAATACAGACCGTTCAGTACTCAGCTGATGGTTACACAGACAGTGATAGAAATGCTGAAAATGTTGTTTTTGGAGACAGTGGAGACAACGAAAATGAAGATCGAGATGGCATTACCAGGACTGTTTTAGAGCAACGTTATGAAACAGAAGTAAGTTATAGTGTTTCATTGATTCGATTTTCTAATAATCTTTGGTATACTTGCTATTCTTTTGATATCAAGGTGCACATGTGGTAACGGGTAAACGTGGGCTCACATAAATTTCACATTTGAAGGTTTGGAAGTGGGATACATATGAACTCATCAGGATTTCATTCTGTTGATGCAAGTGGACCTTTATTGAAGAATAAAAGCGGTAAACGCTACAACAAATACGGCCACACAGAAAACGAGTAAGTTACATGTTTTGAAAGATTTATTCATGCTGATCCTTTTGTCCAGTGTTATTTATGTATACAGTATACAGCATGTATACAGTTTATTAGCTAACACTTTTGCTGGAAGTGACATTGTAAAAATTAAATTTCAATTTATAAAATGCAATGTTCATTTTCTCCCCTAAGGTTTCTACGTGCAGTTGCCTACCATTGGCTAGCAAGGTGGTTATTTGGGGAGGTGGCTTGGGAGAACACCCAACCACTTTCAGCTTGCATTGTAACAAGTACCACAATGTAAGAAGTAGATTCCCAACAAAACGTTCGACAGGATGTGTCAGGACAAGAAAGAGCAACAGTGTAATTTTCTAATAGATACAGTTGTTCTTGAATTTTATATTATATCTGTAAATTTGAAATGAGATATACAAAGCTGCTGTAATATTATATAAATATTTCACTGTACGTATTTTGATTATTCTGGGCAGGGATGACCTTTAATTACACTTATTGGAATGTCTTGCTTTTTTTCTTTGCTGCTGATCTTGCTGTTCTTGTGTATTCATCAGTTCTGCTTGATCATCACCTAAATTTTAACATTGTAATATGGTTTTATTTTATATTGCCCCAGCTCAACCACTTTGCAGCCACATTTAGACTATGCAAATTTCATGCAAGAGTTTGCATTGCTTGATCGTTGGAGACCCTTTCAGCAAATTGTCTATTTAAGGGTTCTGGAAACTTTGATTTGTATTGCTCCTTGATTTTCCTTAGGTCATCTGCCGAAGTGTTTCATATTCGCAACATAACCTAAGCAATAGTTCAATTAATTGGTTTCAGATTGATGTAAATACTGTAACATCGCCCATATGTAATCTTTATAGTACCAGTAATCATCAAAAGGAATAACACAATAAGTAGGTGGTTCTGCAACTTCCTGAACAACTTCATCACCATTTTAAATTTTGGATAGGTAATGTTTGCATATGTTTTACCATCCTTTGTAGTCTTCCTTTTCACATTTTCATTGAAGTGGAGACTGGCAAGTATTTGTCTATATAAGAATTCAGTAACATTGAAGTTGTCAGGTAATCTGTAGTACCAAGAGTTATATACTTGTTTGTGGTTTTACAGAAAACTTGATGTCCTTTACCATGCAACCTTACAATATTGACATAGCAGTTTTGACTGTCAAACAAACAGCTCCTTGGCAGGTTGCTTAAAAGTCGTTTTCAAATATTGAACTTCACATTATATTATCTGAGGTTCAACATTATAAATGTGACTTACAGTTACAAGCAACCTTCAGAGGATACATTTGCAAGTCAAAACCGCAATGTTGCTGTTAATATTGCAAATAACATCCTGTTAGACTGTAACTGCTGGTACTAGTCTCAAATAATACTTTGAGCTGATGTTTTTGCATAATTGCCAATAAACAAATAGCTAGTACAATACCTGCAGTAGGTTCCAAGCCAGGAGAAACAAATCATTTTCGGATGCCACTGATTTAAAGTGGAAATGAAACGCATCAGGTGACAGTTTCTTGATGTCATTTAGAACTGATGTCTTCATGAGAATTCCTTGCAGCAGTCATGTGCTCTTGTACGTAAGAAAAGTATGTACTTCCATTCAGTTTTTGGTGTAATTGTAGCTTTTGCTTTGGGTTGTGAATAAGAAAAACAGGCATTTTTGAAACTGGTCAACTGCGATATTGTCACTATCATATAATACATAGATTTAGCTTCCGGATACTGGCAGGTAGAACTTGATCCTAGTGACAGGGAAAAATCTGCGTCTGCCACGAGCCATGGTCTTTTTGAGTTCAAAGTAATGCCTTTCGGTCTTTGCAACGCCCCAGCATGTTCCACCGACTGATGCAGTTATCATTGTCTGGCGTACAGTACTACAGTGCGACATTTGTTTGGTGTATTTGGACGATATCATTGTCTTTTCTCGAACTTTCGAAGAACATTTTACCTATCTTGGAATGGTATTAGAATGCCTACGAGAAACCGGACTCAAGTTAAAACCAAGCAAGTGTAATCTGCTGAGAACAAGTGTCAAATTCCTCGGTCATGTAATTACCAAGGACAGAGTTTCTGCTGATCCAAACAAGACCAAAGCAATCCAAGACTGGTCAACACCAGGATGTGTCACTGATGTCAAGAGTTTTCTCGGCGATTTATCGGTGGTTTTGCAGAAATAGCTACCCCTCTGCATCGCCTTACTGGAACTGGAAAGGAATTTTGGTGGACAGAGGAATGCGATAAGTCTACGCATTACGTCATCGCAGTCACGCGAGGAGGAGCTCCTCAAAAAATCGTTTTTTCTCGTTTGATTGCATCAAACTGGACACCTAACTCATTTAAGACTTTCTAACAGCATCGTGAACCAATTTTGGAGGTATAAAGAAGTTCTGCAACTGTGAGTAAAGACTTTTTCAAGTATTTCCCAACAAAATACTTTATCGTTGATTTGGGCTCACATGGAAAATACCGTTGGTCTTTTGATATCAAGGTGCACATGTGGTAACTGATCACTCGTTGCTTGTGGGCTCACGTAAATTTCGTTGTTGTAAAGAAATTGTGGAAACTGCTGGAAAATTCACATTTGAAGGTTTGGAAGTGGGATGCATATGAACTAAGACACGAAGTGATCAAACGTCAGTCATAGATTTTTACACGCCAAAATGTTTTCCCGCTCAATTTGCATAATTATTTTTCTGTGATCACTTCCATGTAAGAACGAGCAAGCATACGGGAGGACAGGGAAGCTCTTTCAAGAGAAAGCTTTCCTGTTTGTCTTTGAACGTGAGGAGTATAGTGAGCAAACAAATGGAACTGAGAGGCTTGTTGTCATCGAAGACTTATGAAGTCGTTGCAATCACTGAAACCTGGCTAGACTCGACAATTGGTAGTCCAGAAATATTTCCTGATACTTTTCAAGTTTTTCGAAAAGACCGCTCAAGGCAGGGAGGCGGTGTTTTGCTGGCCTTTATGCACCGATCAATTTATACTGTTAACATCCCCCGGGCATTTGACACCTTTCCCTATCCAGGGAGTGGGAAATATAACCGGGACTAAATTTTCTCGATCGCACGTGTGCTAAATTTTATTAATCGCGCCATGGAGTACGCATTAAAAGATTTTATAGGCCAAGGCAACAGCTACGTGGCAGAATGGCTTCTGACAAATGGATGCATAAGCTGATTTACAGATTTGAGCGTAAGTATACCATGCTTCTTTGAGCGGCTGTTTATTTCCAAAGTCTCTGTTTTAGGGGCTGTTTATATGAGAGGCGAGCTATCCCGGTTTATTAAAACCGGGCTAGCCCGGTAAGCGAGATGATTTCTGGCTCGCGTTTAATATATGGGAAAAATTCATCACGCTTTACCAAGATGATTTCAGGTGTTGTAATAGACGGTGTAGGCATCTCTTTGAAAGCGGGCCAGCCCAACTGTGAGTGTCTATATACTCCTCTCTCAAGCGAGATCTCGCAAACAGGGCTGGTCCGGTGACCGGGCTGGCTCGCCTCATATAAACACCCCATAGACTGTAGAACATCCTGCAGGAAAATAGCAGCGCTGCAATTTAACTGCATCTTGACTTTTCTTGTCTTCCAGTCAAGATGCAGTTAAACAGAAGCTCAAATGCAGATAAAATGTAGATAATGCATGAATGCAATAACTGCATTTTGTCGGCGCAGAGAACGCTGAGTAATTTTTGATGTGTGAAGTCAATTTTCAGTGCTTGCAGACAAGATGGAGTTGTTGTTTTTAGGCTGCCAAGGCTGCACATGGTGTACCTCTTCAGATAATTAACATTACATAAAGTGAATTCATTCCCCAACTCTCACACCCATACATTAACTTCGACAAGCAAATACAAATGCTATGCAAGGATGAAAGGAAACGTAAAATGGACACACATGCGAACGAATACGTCAGTTTTTGAGGAAGTAGGAATGGAACAGGGTGATTTGCTGAAGAAAGTGATCCAAAGAAAGGCAACGTTTGTGGGACACATATCAACTAAAGGAAGTGTGGGAGATAAGAGATGGACACCGAGAAGTGAAAAGGGGGCGAAGGCAAACGGAGGTGGATGCGGATGTGACAGGGATGTTTGGATGTTACAATGCTGTGAAAGAGACAATGCTGTGAAAGAGAAAGCAAGAGACAGAGAGAGGTGGAGGGAAGAAATCAGAAGGAGCGAGATGCCGGAACCAAAGACAATGATACTGACAATGACGCTGCAAAGTCAATGGGGGAAACCGCAGGACTAAATTATTATTATTAAAGGTGAATTCGCAGTAAATGTGCATGCTTGTATAAGCTTGGTGCATCTTCGTTACGGAGTTTACAAACTGGAAAGAAATTAATCCGCGCCATATAGCGTACATACCAAACGCTGAATAGCTAATTAATCCACATTAAAACCCGGCTTTTCAGCAAATATATCAACTATTGCAGCAAATATCATAATTATAATTTGTTGTTAACTTCAGCCGTGAATTTGATGAATCGAAGCGTCCGCTTTGTAACGACTCCGAAAATTCGATGTGATGTTGCACACATGTTTGATCCCCTCGCAAGCGAAGCGAGGGTGATGATCTCGCTGTGGCAGGACTGATTTCTCACTAAAGATTCATATATATATATAAGCCGCACATGGTAGGATAACTCCTTATAAGGTAGTAAAATCTCGTTTTTGGTGATCCGTTTGAGTCGGGACCACATTTGATTAGAAATGCAGCGGCCATTATCGATTCGTTGATCTGACGAACTACATAAAGAGGTGTTTACGAAGGGTATACAAGTTTGCATAATATAATAGGTACATGTGTTATGTATTTGGACTCGCTAATTCCAAATCTGTTTTCAGAATTGAAAACGGTTAAATATTGATCGAGATAACTTTCCAAACGAGGGATAGGTGACAAAGCGCTACAGCTCGCTTACAAGCTTGCTTATAACCATGGGTTGTTTTATAATGCAACCAAATGGTCTCGTTTCCTATATGCTACCACCAATCTTTTATTACATAATATACGACAATTTTATTATAGTATACAAAAGATGTTTGTTAACAGGTTGTAGCAATTAAAGGGGGGTTACAGTCCGTTCTGCGCATGTGTGCGAGTAGTTTGTTTTGGTACGTTATGTTTAACTTACATGAAGTATTGCATGCTTTCCTTAAAATAAGGATACAATTTCACTTCGGAGCATGGCTGAAGAAAGGGCAAACGTTTCACTTGACGATCTTGAAATAAGCCAAATAGAAGAGTTAGAATCGGCAAATATCGGGAATTTGACAACTCGTTCGTGTCGTGGTAATTGCCTTCGGGGAAAAAGGAAGAA
This sequence comes from Chrysogorgia sp. JL179-B06, assembly GCA_035772405.1. NCBI lineage: Eukaryota > Metazoa > Cnidaria > Anthozoa > Scleralcyonacea > Chrysogorgiidae > Chrysogorgia > Chrysogorgia sp. JL179-B06. The sequence continues at coordinate 2,063,266 of JAYKKM010000075.1, read as the reverse complement.
AATATTGTCCGTGCAAAAGTCTAAACCACTATTGTACGAGCGCATGCCACGGTGAGAATTCCGAACAGACTCTGTGTTTGAACAATCGAAGAGCACAGGAAAGTAACAGTGATGATACTACAGTAAGTGTATTTCTATAATACAATCTTAGTTTGTTTGTATACTCTGGTTTGTATATATTTTTATTTGCAACCACCAATTCCACAAATAACAGAGGGCAGACCGCTTATAGTTTGTTCGCCTGACTTGACAGAATGTTGAATCACAATATGAATATATTGAGTATCAAATACTTTTCCCTCTATAGCCCAACTAAAAACGTCTATATTTGTGATATACTGATGCTCTTTCCCACCGATTTCCATAGTATTAAATGCGATCAGAAATTTGCATAAATATACTCTATAATACTCTCGCTTTATACTGTGAAAATGAGAAAAGTATATCTGATGACTGATATTTGCATTGCTGCCATGTGCTATACAGTATGTTATATAGCAGGTATTAGGTTACATTTAACGATACACAACAGGGAGTCACTCATTATAATAATGTATAAGCAATGTGATTGATGTTTTTGTGAAATAGCACTGCTTGAAAACCAGCCATATTCAAAATACACTACATATTTGTGAAACATTGTGTCACATTTGTGTTTATAATGATCCTGTTTTTAGGATTATGATTTGTCCATTGAGGAAACTGAGGAGGAAACTGAGGAGGAAGAGGATCTATCGCTGTTAAGTAGGAAGGGACGTAGTAGAAGTGAAGAAACACAAAGGGGGGGAAGAGGAAGGGGACGTGGCAGAGGAATACAAGAGCAAGGAAGTGGCGAAGAAAGACGAGGCAGGGGAAGGGGACGAGGCCAGCTTGTGCCAGCAGATGCTGCTGCACAGAACCAGGCTGAGCATGAGCAACAGATGGTGGTAAGTATTGCATAATTTTTTATTTCAGAATCATCCTCTGAGATTGAATATGGAAAGCTAGATTTATATTATGATATGAATATAGTACATACATTGATTTGCAATAATCACAATACACTCAAGTGAATTGGGATTATTGCAAATCAAATAATCCAATCATTTGTGGCTATTTGTATCATTCGGAACCACGCTCAAGCAATGGTTTCTATTACTTAGTATTTATACATCTTTGAAACTTGTATTTCAGAATTTAGTTGATGGTCTTGACGTGGAAGCACTCCGAAGGCTTGCCTTGGAACTTCTTCGAAGACAGCCTGCAGCCTTCGCTGACATTGTAAAATGGGGAAATTGTTGCAGGAGATGGGCAACCTCCTCCTAATCCACCACCAGGTGATGTTCCAGACTGGTGCAAATGTGGGCACTGTGTTGTCATGCCAACACAGGAAGAAAATAAGTCTTGTACGAGAACAGTACGGCCGTGCATTTCAAACAGTCCTCTCTTCCAGCAGCGTGTCATTGATCCAAACGTTCTGGACATTGCAATGAGGTATAGAGAAGATGTTCTTGTCTTGAACAATGCAAGAAACAATGAAAACTTCAGGCATGCTGGGTACAGGCAGTTTGTGTTGTGGCAACATGGTCGCTTGGGGAGGGGTAACAGAAGAGTTGTACCCAGTTGTTGTGTGGTAACAATATGCGCTCGCTATCCATCACCCAATGGATTATATACTGGCTATAGGCCAGCACGATTGTAGTCATAGACAAACAATAGGACAATTTATTGTTGTTGAACAATTATTTATTTTAATATTGTACATGCTATTATTATTTTGTTTGTTTATAATCTATATATTATCTATAATTTCCTGGCCTGTTGTTAAAAGCTTGATTACCATATAAAACAGTATTAATATTAACTTATTAAGCGCCAGCGCTCTCCCCTTGACGAGTAAAATAAAATGCAACTCAATGGGTTAATCCACTGTTTTCATTTGTGTATTTGTGCACATTGTTTATTTTATCAATATCTTAGAAATTAAACTCCCCAGTTTATAATCAACGCAATAGACCTTACTGTTTATTAACTTTTCACCCAATAGCCTCATTTTCATGTTTGGCTGTTTTAGCATTGCAGGCGCACATGAAGGTTATATTCCCATGCTTCCTGCACAAATTTATTTCTCGATGATCTTAAGTCCAATCACAAGCTTATTCTTAACTGCACGAAACATGAGTATAAATAACACACAAAAAAGAGGCTACTGGGTAAAAAGTGAATAAACATTACGGTCTATTGGAAGTTTGATCTGAAAAATTGATAACCCTGGACTTTAAAGCTAATCGACTTTTTAACAACCAGCCCTTGAATAGTATATTTCCAAATAATTTTGACTTAATAATTTTAACATCTCATTTGCCTGTTTTTGCATATTCTGATGCTAATATATGAATTTCATCACACAAGAGTTAGGCTGTTTCGCTCTATATCAGAGCTCATCAGCATGCCTAGGAGACACTGGCAATACTGTATTTCTCAATTATACAGTGTTTAAGCCATTAAATGGCAGTAATCGTCCACTGATAAATAAATTTGTCTGGTGCTTGCTAGCTAGACAAAGTCAAATACTAAAAAGTGGGGAGATTACAAGTTAATTTGTGAGCATGAAACATAGTATTCTATAATTCTAACCAGTGACTCCGACATGGACAGTGTGGTCCTTGGCAGGACCTGGGGGTTTGAAATCAGAGTTTTCCTTCTCTTAGATGGATTACCTACCCATGGCTAATCAATATGTTTCTAAAACCTGGACTGGTGAGTTTCAACAAGTGACTGCACAGAAGGTGGAGGGATTGCAGAGATGTTTGGTGCAATTCGCCTGGGATCCTCACTCAGAATACCAATTCTTTGGCTTACAGGTGCATTAGAAGCTTCTTTCTTCTCAAACACCTTTCTTATCAGCCCTGGTATATAAGTGTAGGCCTTGGGTTCTAAAACTTTTGCTGGATGCCAATGTTTTGTTCGTTTGCTAAATTTGCGTTCCCATCTATAAATACACAAACTTTTAAATAAGCACTTTACTCCCCCGCCCCTTTATTTCTCCTCCCTAGCATACTTGTACATGTTGAACATCAGGAATGATGATATCCTTGTTATTGTACTTTTGGTAAATTACCTGGGTTGACCATCAGCTGTGGAAGCTACTGCTCTGCCTCGGTGACAGTTGAAGTCTATGGCTGCCAGTTGGTTGCGCATTCGATACAACACAAATCTGTGGATGAAACAAACAAACATTAGATTAGGGCTAGCTATTGGTGATACAGAAGAAAGTTTTGAGTATATTCATTCACCCACCTATAAGAGTGTCGCTTTGGGGCATACATCAAAATGTGGTTGTGGAAAGACTCCAAATATCCTGTGTGTCTACATAAGAAATAGGAGTGAGTAAATTTATGCAAATTCAGCTAGAGATTTTCAAGAACTTACCTAAAGTTGGTGTAGTATGGGATGGTGTTAAGGAATCGTTTATCCAGAATAATCTTAGTTAATGCTTTGTGCGCTGGTGATTCCTTCTTTAGCCAGGGTTTGTTTCTTTCCACCTCATTCAGGGGATCATGAGAGCATTTGCCACCATTTCTGCCTTCCTCCAATATCCACTCATGTTCGTTGACAATGTGATGTAGAATGCCTGTCCACATATCCTAAAGATCTTTAAGTTTCGTACAGATGGTGCCCAAACCAAAATATCTTCACTGGGTCTAGACTTTGCAGCCTGTATTAGAGAATTGAAGAACAACATAAATATGACATAACTATGCAGGACTTTGTACCATGACACAGTAAAATGGTGGCCTAATTAATGGAACTTACAGCATTTATCTTCTTTGTAATGGATTTTCCTCCATGCCAAACATCATGCTGGTGTACAATGTCCTTATACTTTTCGGCTCGTTCTATAAGATTATATCATGCACATGATATAAACTGCTACAACCACTTCATACATATACATGACATGTATTTATAATACAAAGGTTAATCATTGGTTGAAGTGTACATAGAATCGAAAAACTACTAGATAATAACAGTCATTTGAAATATAATTTTGTTGGGAATTAGTTGTTCCATGTTCCACTTTCCAATGAAATCACATTGGTGCAATAAAGTACATGTATTTATTTAATGTTTATGGATACTTACTCATTAAAGCTCCAATCTCAAGATGGCCATTGGTGACCACCTCCTTAATGCACATTGCTGATGTGAGCAACTTGTCCATGGCCCTCTCGTAACCAATTCTTTCCATATTGTTACTTTTTCCTGATGCTTCCCTTACATCAACAACATTCATCTGGAGAATGGCATGGTCATTGATATCTGCTAGACTGTATGTGCAATACTGAGCAGAATGACCAGGTGAGTCGTTCCTTCCATCGCCACTTAGGATGATGTCCTTGCCAGCTCGTTCATCCCATAGTTCCTTCTTGTGCTGCTCCCAGAAATCATTGACAGTAGGGGCAATGTACAAACTCTGGTACTGGTAGAACAGTGTATGAGATAAATACTGTATGTTACATAATTTGAGCAGCATCCCTATTTTCCTGTATGAATTGCCTGAGAACAGCAAAGAAGAAGCCAAGATAAGGTTGCCAGCTCTAACTTTTTTACAAGTTGGTTGAGCTGCCCACCTTCCACCAAAATGACCAGCATTGCAACGCCATGATACCACTAGACAAGTCCCAACATATGTCTTGCGATATTCAAGTGCACGACCACATCCTTGTCTACTACAGATATTACCATGAACTTCTGTTAGCAATGCGATGACAACATCTGTGAAGACAATGCATTTCTCCATCTTTATAGCATCTTCTGGTGTAACTTCCACCATCCATTTCCTGTGTTGTCTTCTCTTTCTCTTGTTCATTTTCTGGGTCTTCATCTATAGTGGTGTTGTACACCTCTTTCTCTGCAGATGCAATGTCTAATGTTCTGTAAACAGAGTTGCTGGTATTGTTATGGCGAAATGGTTTTGGTTTATGAAATGCAAAAAAATTCTGAATTACATAATTCTGAATTACAAATTTCTGAGGGGGTTTTGTGTCGGCACTTTGATCTTTTTTTATTAGGGGTCAAAATTTTACTGACCTCATCCATAGGGGGGGTGTGGATATTAAATGGATGGCCCTGCATATGAAATATAGGCACAGAATTATCTAAAATAACATGCAGTTAGTCCTTCAGAATTTAGAAAGTCACTTACTCGAGGTTATCATCTATCGGAAAGATAACATTTTCTCGAATAATTGTGTCGTCATCATCATGACTCCCCTTCGCTGGCAGTCAAGGTTGTGAAGGCATCCTCGAAACGATCGGATCTACATAAACACACAAGACGACAAATATAAATACACATTAGAATTTCAAATTTTGCAAGCAAATAATGTAAATTAGGCTCTTATGCTGCACAAACCTGAGAGATATCTGAGACAATGGAGAACTGTTCAAACCTGTGTTCAAATCTGGTATCAATCTTCGTCGGCTTGACAAAGTCGACTGCTCTGGTGTCGATGGTATCTCACTACATGAGAATAAAACATTCATTATAGGGTAAATTAAAATACATATTTAAAACGGAGAATACTATAAACACATATTTTCACTGACCTGGCGAAGGGAAATTCGACTGATTCGCTCCATGTAGCATCTGGATATTGCTTGGGCCAGCTGGTGTTGAAGCCATAACTACATAAAAATATATACCATGGCAGAAACAATAAATGTCTGTTATATTAAAATGCGAAAAGTTGAAGTATAAATGGTTTAAATTACCTGGATCACACAATGAGATGCCTGATCTTGTATAAAGAGGTGTTGATTGACCTTCGGCTTCAGACAATGTGGCCATTGTGCTCTCCGTTTGCGTCTCGGCGTTGCTAAAAACACCACAAAATATGTATTAGATGCAGTCAAATTAATAAGCATATAATCATAAAGGGTCAAAGTTCAAGTTAGATAGTTATGCTTACCATAATGTAGTTATCGCCATGTAATTGTCAAGCAGAAACTCCGCGACTTCCTTGTCTGATTTCAGACTATGTTCCTTTTTAAAATCCATCCATCTTTCGAAAGCATCGAATAACGACACTTTAGAGTTATCTTTTTTTTTGTCATAGTCTTTTCTAGCTGCAGACCTGGTCCGTTTTCTTAAATTCGAAGGATTTATATTCGAACTTGAAGCGCTAGATTCAGCCATCGCTCTTTGTTGTTCGACGGCGAATATAAACAACGCGGTCGCGCGTGTATAACCGCATTAAGACTGGGACGACAAATATGAGTAGCCTACTCCTTGCATTTTCAAAACAAACGCTTGCACACGTGCAGAACGGACTTTAACCCCCCTTTAACATCACATGATCTGAAATAGGCAATTTATTGTACATACTTTTGTATTTGCTAGAGGAGGTCTAACCGCTATGTATGTGTTTAATGATCATGCAGCATTGTTGATATTAAAATTGGTTGGAAAAGCAGATTGGCAATGTATACAACCCAAACATTTCGTTCAGAAAGATGGCTATAACTGTGGTATTATGGTTTATTTGGTTAGTTTCTATAATAATTATTAATCAGTTTTTTGTCGTTGTTTTGTTATACTGTTCAACATCATTCTATTTAAACATCAGTTTCAAATTATGTTCTGGTGCTTGCATTTTTGCATGTTGTACACACAAAAGAGACCCACTTTATCAATCATTCAATCTTAACATTCAAAGACAAAATATTTCATCAACTGTTTTTGGAAGTTCCTATCATATTTATTTACACATGGTAAAACAAATTTATATTGCTTACATGACCTTCATAATTTCCCGGAATCAATTAATTTCCAAAATATTTAAATTTTCATATGCAGGAGAGCTGATTCAGGTTGCAAAATTTGCGACTGGCTTGTTTGTGATGCTTGTGGCCAATATTTAGCTGCCTCAATGTAGACTATCGAGTAGCATTGCAAGACATGTTTTACTGCCCATAAAAAGTTATTGTCTATGAATAGACAGTTGTGAGATTCCTTCCTTTTCTGTTATTCTTTCAAAAAGTCAAGTTCCGAATAAAAATCTTGTCTTTTTACACAACGTTCAACCATGTTAAATGTTATTTACTAGTGAAGTACTTGGTTTAAGTATGGTTTAATGATAGCATAGTTGAAGCTGGGTTCCAAACATAGAATAAATATTGCTTCAATTAGCTAAATACCAGATTAATTTCTGTTATCAACAAGCGCTTGTGTGGCACAGTGGTATAGTGTGATATCAGGAGGGTGAATGAAGGTGAGGAAGTGGAGCGAGGGGTGTGACGTGTTGTCAAGAATATTTAGGTGAGGTACATGGAATTGTTTTATTTTTTGTTCCCCAAAAAAACTAAACTCCTTTTTTCCCCCTTTTTTCCAAGTCCCAAAAATAAAATCCCTTTTTAGAATAGATAATTATTACACATTCAAAGCTATATATATATAATGTTTTATGCAGGGGGTAACATGCAGTACCACAATGACATAGTTATACATCTATATGTTGTGGTTCAGTTTTAGTCTGCTTTGAATTATTTTGAACCAGTTTATTATTTTTCAAATCGGTCAATTTTAACAAACATGATAACAGCATTTGTAGTTCAAAGTTAGACTACTGTTCATCCTCTGCCCAATGTATGTTTTCATAATGTATATTGTCATATTTTTAGGCATAAAACAATTGTAAATGACCATGCAGCTGATTGCCAAAAGATATTACTAAATTATTCGGATAATTCGTTGTATGATTGGTAATTTTTGAGGGAATCAACCGTGGGCCACGCGTGTGCAACTGGGCGGTAAGCAGCACCATTCTCTGTACTAAATGTGACTTTAATGCTGTCAACAACTATTATGTTACTACCTCTTCATGAATATTAAATATATATGTGTATATCTATATTTCAAGTATCTACAATAGCAGTATTATGCACGAGCCAACTGATTTTGACGCCCTAAAAACTTGAAAACGTTATTGTCAACAATTTATTTACACATAAAATGGACAATATTTCCTCCAGAGATTTCACAGATTTATTTATAACTTGCGTGTGAACATATAATTAAAAATGGTTTTGTCCATTTCAATGGTGGGGGATATTGTTATAACATCCAGATGTGAAAACAAAAATACTATTGCATCAGTTTATTGATCAAATTTGCAACCATTATATGTACCTTTGAGGTGATTATTGTGTGGCTAACTATCCTTAGGTTTAAGGAAACGTTATGGTAAATTTGGAGTGTCGAGTTTATACTTTCTAGACCTTTCATTTTTCCACTGGAAGTTTTCTTGAACTTGATTATACTATTATTCAAAACTATATTTGCGCTACAAATTTCCAGTCCAAAAAAACTCCACTAGCTAGATAAGTAGTATAGAGTATGGAGGTACGAGCACAGTCAAACATTTCATACAATGTAGATTCAGAGTCAATTTTACGCCCTACCAGACCTGGCTGACATTATACGAAAAGTACAAAAACACAATTCAATAAACCATCCTCAGAACGTTAAATTTGACCATAAAACCATAGTCTTGCTAAAAAAGCGTATTTTTAATGTCGTTTCGTATCGCTTCATATAACGTTTTAACACGTTGCATCAACATTGTCAATTGAGTCTGGTAACACAAAGCTAATGTAAAGACACCATATGAAATTCACAGGTTCGCTTGTACCCACATACTCTACACTACTAATCAAGTTTCACGGAGAACAATCAAGACGAGTAAGAGAAGAAGGGTTATGATGCAGTAAACTAGTTCATCACTAAAGTAATATTTATTTTATTAGCTAATTACATGTTTATTCGTTCAAGCGTATATTAACACCAATCACTAAGATTAAACTCGCAAACATATCTTATCACACTCAAATTGGCTCTGAAGAATCTAACAGGTAATTCACAGAATAGTAGAACGCTAAACTCTATGGTGTGTATTCCCTTCCAAAATTAACCCTTTCATTTAAAGTTCATTGTTACTAAACAGATGAATGTAAATCCTAATAAAACATGAACAAAGAGTACTTTTTTAAAAACAAATTTTTAACGTTAAATATTTTGACATAGACCTTTCCGCACAGCAACAAGCACTCATCCCTGTCGCCTTTTGATTGGCTGTTTAATAAGTTCTGACACACATGTTGCCATTTGATTGGCTGTTAAATAAGTTCAGACAACCAATCAAAAGGAGACATGCATGAGTCATGACAAAATCTAGTTTAAACAAAAGAAAATCCTCTTGATCCGTATGTAGTAATGGCAGTGGTCATGTTTCTTCTAAAGCTGTCATACGTTTTGTGAGTAACAGCGAGGATCAAGGTTAAAAACCATGTGTCTGCCTTTGGCATTATGTTGCTTGCATCAATGTCAAACTTTACTAACATTTCCTCTCTATGGGATAAACAATCGCATCCCATCCAAAATGAACATAAGCCATTCAGCTGACATTCTTCTGAATTTGAGAAAGAAAAAATGCAGATATCAGTTTAATATCAATAAATTTTGTTATTAGAAGTTGTCACAAGAAGTTGAAAAGTACATGTAACTCTCACCCTCAGATCAAATGTTCTAATATTGTTTTGGTCATTCCAGGAGTTAATCGCTAACCAATTATCTCTTATCTGGCTAAGCAGCTAATAAATTCTCTAAAAGTTTATTTGGCCAAATACGAAGTAGTATCCCAAACATATGCCACTATCTACTGTACTGTTACATCGCCCCATAATTCTTTTATTAAAACGTGTGCATCTACCAACATAATAAAGGACAATTCATTTCAATTCTGAAGAATAATAACGAAAAGAATAATTTCTCATTTTCATGCACAAAACGAATCGGTTCATGAAAGTAAAGACTTTCTTCTGCTACCGTCATTTATAATAGTTGAAATGTTTCACTGTTTGCTGTATGTATTTCTTCTATTTCATTTTAGTAAATTATGGCAGCTTGAGAAACCATATACATGTGCATGTGCATGTACAGTAATATATGCATTTTTCATGCATTTCATTACCTTTTGCGTTTTTTTTATACATATCGCTCAAACATGTCTCTAGCCTGTACTTCTCTTTCTACATTTTGATCCAATTCAAATGTAACTTTTGCCAACAATTAATTTGCAGAGATCGCCATGGAAGCAGTGGGTGGAAACAAAATATTTAACAATGATGGCTACTGGGTTAAATATATTTGAAGGGAAACTGCTTTCATCACTGCTGGAAAGCAATAAATTTTGCATTAAATCTATTATTGAAGCACAAATCCAGTCTCTTCTACATTAATATTAAATCATATTAAAAAATTCAACATTTGCTGTAAATGTAAAAACGTTATTATAATTCGTATTACTTATAGCGTATACATCTAATTTTATTTATCATACACAAAATCACAGACTGTACCTTTTGCAATATCATTTAGTTCAAGTTACCTTTTGTTGATAACGAAGTACCACATAAGTCCTTGAACTACCATTCTTAGATCAACACAAAGAAGTTCAACATCAATGACAGCCCTAACAAAAAAAGTCTATATCATGTATGATTCAAGACTAACCTTTAAGTGAACAGGAATCTTTGCTTCATTGTTCAGCTGCTGCGACGTTTGTAAAAAGAAAATATAATCATATAAAACATACGTAATCACCATGAAAGGGTACAACCCTGGTTTGACTATACTGTGAGGCAACTAGTTTAATGGTTGCGCAAGTTGCGAGGCCTTGCATGTCATTAGGCCATCCAGGACCGTAAAACCTACTGTAGTATTTTCATTATATCGAATCTGACAGAAATTGTACTATCTAATTTTCCTTTATTAAGTGAAATAACAAATACCATCAGTCATACTGATCCAGTCCAATCTACCCACCCACATGGGGTTAAACTGATTTCTGGCTTTAAGAACAGGGGCTGTTTTAGAAGAGAGTACTAACGGAGAGGATTTATTACAGCGTAAACTGTACTTAATAATTAATATATTTAAATTTCAGATACCAATCTACTTAACTTCTCCAACCTTTCGCTCCCACATATACATACATATACATATACAAGCAATGGCACCTGTGTAAAACTGTCTAAAATTAGTTTAAACAAATAGTGGTTCCAAGTCTGAAATATATATACCATACATATTCAAAAATTTCGTAGACAAATTGCATTTATAACATAGATTTTATTTAATTTATAACATGTAACCACGCTTCTCGTTGGCTGTCATGTTTGTTCCATTTCTCGATGGAGCATAAAATGGTTCATGGTTAGTTAGGTTCCATTGAGTTACTGTACACTGTATCTGGGTGAACAATTTGGAAATTGAGAGAAAGTACTGAAACATCTTGGTGCTCTCAGCAATCGTGTTGACCAACTCTTACACTTTTTTCAGGCTCTCTGCATCCATAACTTGACGGAGCATGTAACTGAGTTAGACCACGAACCATTTCTTTATAGAAGTTTCATCTTCCATTTTATCTGAATATTTCATGGCTCTATGGTCAAGGGAATTAACTGAAGTAAATTACATGTAACAGCTTGCTAGTCAAATGTCTTACAAGGGGGCTTATTACTGTGTACAGAGTATGTAATAGAGCTTTCGCGGCAATGGTGATACAGGTTTAGTTCATCACAAACCAATTGAATGTTTTCCTGTAGATTTACGATAGGAAGATCCTCTAGAACAATAGGAGGGGGATTTGCTCATGGTCATGTGCCTAGTAGTGTTTGACTGCTGGCGAAATACCAAAAAGACCTGGTCCACCATGTAAAATCGAGTGGCCAATTATCTTTCCTATACAAGTATATGCTCCCATTTGCTGGAGCATTTAGTTGTGTATTGGTATCAGATAGTCCTTCAAAATAGACAACTGGTGGTGGTTGGTGACAACCACTAACAGCAACCGGCACTCAGCACAATATTATTCTGTCAAACAATACGAAAACCTCGTTTGCTATGTATACCTGTAGTATTCTAAAACATATTTCTCATTTGAGATTTCAGCAACTACTGTATATTGTAATTTTATTTACATTTTACAGTATATATATATACAGTACCATAAATACCAACAAATTGTGAGCTACAGTACTGCTCAGAAATAACCTAACACTGCGGTTGCGGTTCGGTTACGGTTCGGTTTGCGGTTCGGTTTCCGGTCGATATACATTAGCGTGTGTGAAAACGGCTTGGGTTCCGACTATTTCCGACATGGAAAGCGTTTAGTTTAAAATGTAGAGAGGGCACCAAAAGCAAAATATATCTAAATGTTTGGCTTCATTCTTTGTTTGTTTCATATTGACAAGAATACACTCGCGCAAGAGATTCGCAGTTGAAAGCGAAACGTTGTGCTTTCGCCGTCCGAAACCTAATTCAAGTAATGTTCGACTTATACTGCACTCGTGGCACCGTTTGCAGTGAATCCTCGTCGAACCTAATGAATGTGATAGTATTACGAAAATATAATGATTGCGGCAGAGCGCGTATCCGTTTTAATTCCTAAACCGTTTTCGCCGATAATTATTTATTGCAGTGCGTCAGCCACGTATAGCATGGCAGAAACTAGAAAGAGCCTATATCTCTGATGAAGGCCTTCTATCGAAATTGTTAGACCTATTATTCACGATTTCGGCACTACACCAAACTTTTAGCATTTTCGATTCCTAATAATTCACGTGTTGAAAAGTGGATTGGCATGAAGTTTCAACCATTTCTGTGTTTACATGAAGCGAATCGAAAATTCGATCGGCTTACAATGCCGGATCGACTCGACTTTTCAAAACAAAATAAATCGACACTATTTCTTTTGAGGGGATTGAGTGTTCCAATGGGATTGAAATTTCGATCCGATGTCATTGAATACTGTATCTGCTAGTGAAAATATTTTAAGTTAATAGGAAGTCAAAAAATCATCATTAACAAAATTAGATTTGAACGGTTCGAATGCCTTTGTTGAAGAAACTAAAAGCGTCGTAAATCAAAATATCGCTTGACAGGTTTGAATAGAATTGGCCACAACACGAGGAACGTATGAATATATTGAATAATAATTGTATTCTAGTGCTGTTTCGGGCGAAGTAGTTCACACAGGTGAAGCTTTTTCATGTCTCGTTTACACGGCGACGGAATTTCATAACGAAGTGTCTATTCGTCCGGCAGATATAACAACAATATATAGAGGCGTTCGTTCACAACGCGCGATTTCCGGTCGAGTTTGATAAAAATATAGTTTGCCTTTTCTGCATAGTTTTTGGTTAGGGTTAGTATTTTGGTTAGGGTTAGGATTTGGGTTATGATTAGGTTTTATTTTAGAATTATTGTAACGATTACTGACTGCCGAACCTCTAGTTTTTCCCGAACAAGTTCCGGTTACCGGACCTATATAGCCACATCGATTTTATAAACGTTCTCCAAATACGAAAACGGATTGTTCATCGTAATCATATTAATGCAATCTGCTGAAACAAAGTAGATGTTACTGTTAGCATGTACCGAATACAATTCACTGAAAAAGTTCTGCAGCTAAAATGCGTTTGTCAAACTTTAATTCAATTTGCCGTATTGATTTAGACGAATTTCGTAACATGTGACTACGGGTTGAGTATCCGTTTTCAAACGTGTCTTTCTCCGTTAAAGCTTTGAGACAAAACGCTAATCTTTTAAGCTTGTTTGCCTTCTGCACGAATAATTGACAGTAGCATGCTTTCTCATGCTTCCAACCAAGCTGCTCTCGTCTGATCCGAGGAATAGTAGAATTCAAAACATTCACACCGCATTCTTCCATTAGTTTAGTTTTCAATTTGGCATGCAGATGTTAACTCGTCGTTCATGTCATGTTATCGTCGATATATTTGCGTGAAATAATTCGATTCCATGAGTAAATAGACAGTTTTCTCATTTCACCAAACAACGCCGTCGCGTAACTGAAAAGGCAAACTTCGGAAATGATCGTATTTCCTATCGTGTGAAACTTAAGAGCGGTTGCGGTCACGCCAGACTACGACCGAAGATCGACCTAGGTTCGACCGCGGTTTTCGTTAGGTTATTTCTGAGCAGTACTGTATATGGTAATTTAAAGGGGAAAAAAGCTCAAACAAATTAAATTATTTTTAAAACAGCTACTTGGTCTCATTTGATTTTTTTTACCTTACCACATATACTTTAAAGGAATTGTAGAGAGGATCTTTTTAGTAGTCATATTAAATAGCAAGGCCTGCTTCAATTCCATTGGAAGAGAGTAGCAGATTCAAGGGAAATGTTAATAATTGTGGTTATTATTACATTGAGTCGGTTTCCTTTGATGTACTGCGGGGGATGTATGCGCCATACATCCCTATGAATACTAACTAGTAGTAATCACAGATTAGTGATGTGCGTTCAGAATGTGTTATTTTTTGTTAACATTCGTTAACAACAACGTTAACATTCTAAAGATGACAATATATATGATTAATAGCGTGGCCGCAAAATGGACAGTAATACAATAACAGTCATCACAAATATTTTTAATTAACAATAATCTATCGACAAATTGGGATCATTACTTGGTGAATACATACCACCAGGTAAATTACATGAATAAATGCCACTTAAGTAGGTACCCCTTTGGTATAAAGGATATAGTAATTTACTAATCAAAGGATATAGTAATTTACTAATACTGTGCTAATCACTGGCATTGGCAATATCTTCATGATGGCTTAAATTGCTGAATTCTTCAGTACAACTTTGCTCTGCCGGTTTATAATCACTGGCACTGATTGTGTTCACTGTGCCCACAAAATAACTGGGGTTTGTATATTGATTTAGGATATAGTAATTTACTAATCAAAGGATATAGTAATTTACTAATACTGTGCTGATCACTGGAATGGTACAAAGGATATAGTAATTTACCAATACTGTGACTCAATAAGGCAACCCAGCCAAATAACTGGGATTTGTATATTGATTTGTGTGACCACCTGCTATAGACATGGTCATTGTGCCCGAATTAGGCAACCCAGCCAAATTACTGGGATTTGTGTATTCATGATTATAAACAGGATATTTAGGATCAAAATAAAACATGCTTTGAAACTCATATCAACTCTGCAAATTCAAAATCAAATATCTAACAAGATCTATTTCATCAACGTCCAAAGACCAAAGAGAATATTTTGGTCTACCATTTAAACCCTTCACGCAGAGCAAAGTTGCATCTGCTATGAATTCGTGCTGACTAAAAACATGGCAGCTCTGTGCGTCTGTAGTTGAGATTTTCAATATCGGTTTTATAGTCGATAAAACATCGCAACTCAGATTCTTAATACTCTTATAATAATCTTCAATCATATCAAATACTGAAATAAAAAATATATACAAAACTTCACTTCCCCAAAAAACAGCAAAAACCACGAAAGTCACTCTTCGAATATTAAACGTTGAAATCGCGGAGAGAAATCGAAGAGATCGAGTCGCTATGACGACATAATATATTCACATGCAAACACCAGAGCGAGGCAAATGTTACATCGCAAATCTCGAATTATCACGATTAGGAAGCGTTCTCCTTTGTCGAACGCAATAAGATAAGAAACGAAGAAAAAACTAGGAAAATCTTTGTGGAAACCTCTTCAATGTAATAAGTCAGATAATCACCTCGAACGTCGGGATGTATGCGATATGCCGCATACATCCCTCGTTCTCGGTGTTTATCTATTACTTAATACAGGAAGGAGTAAGTCATAACAGTCCTTTAAGATTAAACGAGGGACAGGATCAAGATCACACGATTTGAAAGAAGTAGATGAAACAATTTCTGATACTTCGTCAGTTGTAACATCGGAAAAACTAACCATTTCACATTCACCTGCATTCACACTGCTTGCTTTCCTTCAGATCGTATTCTCTTTCGATACTTCGAAATAATCACGTTGTATCTATCATTAACAGCATGGTATGTGACTAGGAACATTGGTATATCATATCGGAACACTGGTGTATATGTAATATGTAATAATAAATAATATCCAGAAAGATTATCCAATACCTGTTGCCATATCTGTGCTCTTGGTGTAGTTTTCTTTTTAGTTTTAAACAAATCCACAGCGAGTATTTCTTTGCGTAAGAGGATATCATGCTTCGGTCCATTCAATAAGAGAATTTCTGTGCAACAAAATACTATTAAGCAATGTACTTGTGATAAACAGCTGTTTGAGAATCGAATTTTCTTACCGTTTTGTCAAGAACTCCAACCATGCCATCCTGACGTTCGTGCTGCACCACACAGACTCGATGACATACACAGTAAGAAATACAATGTTCGCAATCTCTTCCAATTGCCATCCATGGTGGACAGTTCAAATTACCGTGCGCTAAAAGCTAGATTGAAATTGAATAGTCCTATTTTTGACGTCCTGTCCACTCGTGCAATTATCTAATGTAATTAGGGTATTGCTACCTTTAAAAGCTTCTGCGACATACACAATAACGGTGTTTACATTGTCCTGGCTGCACTCTTTTGTGATAAAGACATGATCACGTATGTATTTCCACTCTTGATACGCTTTGTTCCATTCGAAAGTATGGCATACCAATACGATCAGGTTGAATTTACATTTGTACTGCTTTTCTAATGTGTCGAGCAGGTGATATGTCATGCACATGCTGTCAATGGAGTGTCACTTATAATACAGCTGATATAATGTTGGATCGATTGGAGGCTATTGTTCACAAAGTTGACTAACCCATCAGACAACACGAACACCCTACACATGACAGCAGTTGTCGCTTTCTTGGTGATTTGAACAAGCATGCCTGACTGCATGTTTACAATCTTTTTACCGTTACCTACGTTGTCATTGTCCTAAACGCTCCTCGAGTCGATGACCAACCCAAAACAGTCTTTTTTTGCACAGTCATAAACTGTTTTTTCTCGTCCAACCCAAACAACCGTTTCGCCTCTGAATAGAACTTCGACTTTAGGACGCCTTGAGAATACACAATGTTTGGCACAACCTCGATTGTTATCCTAACTTGCTCAATGTTTGGACAAACAAATTCCTCACTGTCTGTTCGAGACTTTTTCGCGAACAACAACACAACCCTGGTGAAAACGCTTGCAGGATCCTTAAAGATCCTCGAGGAGCCTTAAGGATTTCACAAGGATCCTACAAAGACAGGATCACAGGAACCTGCATGGTCAACAATCCTTAAGGATTTTGTCAGAACCCGACAGAATCCTTGAAGAATCCTTAAGGATTTTGCCAGGATCCTGCAAGGACATGGGAACCGACAAGTTCCTGCAAGGACAGGATACTTTAAGGATCCTTAAGGATTTTGCCAGGATCCTATAAGGACAGGACAGTGGATCAAAGGATTTTTATATAATTCTTACAGGATCTTGTAAGGAAACGATTCTTGCAAGATCAATTAACTGAAAGATTTTGTGTCTCGATGCCAATCAATCACTGGATACAATAGTTTCAGTCCTAAAGTAATCTCACTTTATCTGTGAACTGATATGTATCTTCTATATTGATCATATTGGTACTGTTGCTTATGTTAACTGTATAGTAGTTGATATCCTAAGCATTCTAATAAGTGGCACTTATGCTCAAAATGTCGTATTTCTGCAGTGATAAACATGGATCATTAAGTTATGAAATATCAACAACTTATCTGGCACAGTGCAATTGTATATTTAATGATACTACTCATTCATAATTCATGAAGAACAAATAACTAAAATATATAACTATTTATTTTAATCAGTATTTGTAAATGTCATACAAAATCCTCCTGATCTATATGAAATTTTCCCTCAATTTCCTGAGCTAAAATTATTTGTATCTTTAAAATACATCAATTAAAATATGAATTGTATCATAAGGAATTTATAATATTCGCATCAGTGTTGCAAACAATACATAAATTGGCAACATGTTCCCAAATTCAGTCATGCTCATACATAATCTTTAAGAACTGGACATATGTAGCCACTTAGCCCTTCTTAATTTGATGGAATAAAAATGCATATTCTCAAAACATTTTTGCAGTGAACAATCTTTATTTCATTACTTTCCTTGACTTCATTGAATGAACTCCATTGAGTTTTCACGTTGGTGAAAATCCTTCATTAGGTCATCTTTGGGTTCTTGTAATCCTGACGAGACAGTTCTTCCATTGCATTTGTAAAGCTCCACAATAGCCAGCCACTGTTGTGTTGTTTACCACAAGATATGAAACAACCTTTCCATATCTCAAATTGTTGGTGTCTAATTGTAACTGAACAATGAAGCTACAGCTTTTCTTTGGGCGTTTGTAGAGGATGTGAAAAACGTGGCTGTTTTTTACCATTCTGGCAAATTGTTGGACTGATAAAGAATCCGAAGACAACTCAAAGTGTTGCTCCAAAGCTTCAACTTCAGCATTATTTGATTGTGGATTTTTTTAATGGATGTAGCAAACAGATTCCTTCATCAAATTGTTGTGCGTCTGTCAAGTTGGAAGGAGTAATTAATCTCTTTGCAAAAGACTTTAGTTCATCATCGTCAGGATTGCATTCAACATGTGATGAAGTTCCTTGGGCTACAAGAAGATTTCTGACAATTTGTTCTGGAATAGTGCCATGAAACAAACGCTTAAGATGACTGATCATTGCCTCAAAGACAAAACCAGAGTGAAAAATCAAATTCTAACTTGTTCAGGTAGGTGTTACATTGCGTGAACAGTGTAAGTTACTTGGCGTTTGCCATAATATCTCAACCAGTCTTGCATACTGTGTCAATAGCATTTTCGACAGCTCGATGTCATTAGCAGATATTTCATCAATCACAGGCAACCAAATCGCTGCAACCAGGAGCGAAAGATGCTGATAGTAAGCTTGCATGCAAGAAAAAATTCTGAAATTCTCTATCCTTCCACCTTTTAATCTCACACGATCTTAATTTACGATTGTGGAAATAATATAGACTTCATTGATGTCTCCAATGCTGTACAATGCTTTGCAAGATATCCATTCTCATCTGAACCATTCAACCAAATGGATAAAAATGGATAACCTTTGCTTAAATTATTCTTCCAGCACCAAATGCATATAATCCAGTAGGGTATTATCTGGTATGCAAATAACGGGATGAAGTGGTGATGATCCAATAATGCCGAACACTAGCTTCTGTAGATTCTTTGCTGCTGCTGCATGTATGTAGGATTGTGTCCTAGTGGTTTCTTTGTGGAGCATCGTTGCAGTGGCTTAACGGAGTTAATGTGGACCCTCAGGAGGTTTTCGTTTAGGGAGCCCATCACTCCCTAGTTTAGACATACATTTCAAATCTTCAAAGCTGGAGGCTGAAAAGGATCAAAATTTTATTATATTTTTCAACTGGATCTTCACAATTCATATGAAATTAATCTTCTATAACGTATTTAAAGGACATTGGCAACAAAAATTAAGTTTGTTTTATTTGAAAGAACTCTTAAAATAATGAAGAATCTTAATTTATAGTTCTTTCGTATTTTACTTAGTTCTTGAGATATTTAGACCTGAGATGATCTATGACGTCATAAGCTGGGAAAACATTTTAACATATTGGGAAATCGTGAATATCTTTATCATTAAATGAAATTACTTGAAACTTTGCATGTATCTACCACTAAACTGAAGATCATCGTTCAAGTCTTATGGTTGCCATGGTAACAGATTATTTTACAGACCTCTTGATTTCCAAAACAAAATTATTTGTTTTCTCTTCAGTGCCGAACCTTATTGGGTTGGTACCTGTTCAAGCAAATGTTCACTGTCATAGTCAATTCGAAACTGAGATTTGAAGTTGGTACAAAGTTTACTATTTCAGAAAACAAAGGGTTTTGTTTTCGAAATCAAGAGGTCTGTAAACTAATACATACATACATACTTAATTCAAATGCTCCTTTACAGGCTTTTCAGCAGTGAATTACAGCAGTGAGTTAATAATGTAAGAATAAGCTTACAGTATTAAAATTACAAATTTAAAATTTTGATTAAAAGTTACATTATACATATTAATTTTAGGATTATGGAATGATCAAAGGCCGTTTAAGAATCAATTTACAACAATTATAATAGAATAACAAATTACTAAATCGAATGATGCAAATTAAGCATATGTGATTTAAGTTTTTTCTTAAAATCATATAACGTAACGATATGTTTAAAATTAGTTTCCAAATCGTTCCAAATTTTTGTAGCCCTATATCTAAAGGTTCTCTGACCTGAAGCAGTTTTATACAGTGGAATGTTAAGGAGATCCTTGTCGCGCATTGGGTGATCGTGTAGTTCAGTCCGTTTGCAAAACGATTTACTTAAATAACTAGGTGCAAGGTTATTAACACACTTATAAGCCATTATGGTATCTCTGAACAATAATAATTGTTCGATAGGCAACCAGTTAAGCTGTCGCAACGCTGGCGTTATGTGGTCAAACTTTCTTGTTTTTGTGATAATTCTACAAGCAAAGTTCTGAACAGACTGGAGTTTTTTCAAGTTCGTGGAGGAGTCATACGCTCCACGTCATAAATACATCTGCATGGAGAAACAGTTTAATGAACAGGCGTTTAAACATGATTTCTCCTCATTACCATTGAGTGTTATCTACGGCCTAGAGTCACCGGATGATATGGTGAGTACACTCAACACTATTGTGACCGAATGTTTGGACCGCCACGCACCTCTTAGGAAAGTCAAAGTCACTTGTCCTCCTGCACCGTGGATGGCATCAGATGATATACGAAACTTACAAACCGAACGGGATAAATTAAGATCTGAAGCCCATACCACCAATTGTCCTGATTCATGGACTATGTTTCGAATTGTGCGCAATAAAATCAAGGTAGTAATTGGGAAGGCTAAGCGAGCGTTTCTAACTTCGGCGTTATCTTCTAAACGTCCTAAAGATGTTTGGCATGTCATACATCGTATCCTAAACCCTAGCCCCAGACCCATCCGTGCTGACCCGGATCAGTTAAATCAGTACTTTATAAATACAACTGAGAGAACTTTGGGTACGGCTCCGGACAATTCTACTGAAGGGCTGATCTAGTGAACTCACTTTCAGAACATGTCGACCATCCTTTCACACTTCGTCCAGTGTTAGCAAAAGAGGTGATTGATGTAATAAAACAACTAAGATCGGACAGTTCCACTGGAGTTGATCAAATTCCAATAAAGTATGTGAAAATGGTTAGTGATATTCTTATGGATCCTCTCACGCATATTATTAACGTGTGCATCTCTACTTCACAGTTTCCCCGCATTTGGAAAACTGCTCGCATATCGCCTGTCCCTAAAATTGACAGTCCCAAAAACCATGGGGATTATCGTCCAATCTCTATACTTCCAGCACTCTCAAAAGTGTTTGAGCGTTTGGTCCTTAATCAATTAGTGGGATACATCGATAACCAATCTTTGCTACGTTCTAGTATCTCTGGTTTCAGGAAAGGACACTCCACAACAACGGTTCTTCTCGGCATTCGCGATGATATTATGAAGGCTAGAAATAGAGGTGAGGTCACGATGATGGTGATGGCCGACTACTCAAAGGCATTTGATACAGTCAGATTTAAATCGGTTCTTACTAAGATGCATTTGATGGGATTTTCAAAGGAATTTCTATCATGGATGCTCAATTACCTCTGTGACCGAAGGCAATTTGTACAAATCGACACCAGGATCTCAAATCATGAGGTTATTCAATTTGGAGTTCCACAAGGGTCTATATTAGGCCCATTTATATTTAATCTCTGTCGCAGACCTCCAAGATCATGTCGAATGTCAGTGTTTCCAGTACGCAGATGACACGACATTTTATATTCACTCCAAGGCTTGCAATCTAGACGATTGTACTTCTAAACTAAATGATGCAATCTCTAGCCTTGTGAATTATTCGAATGATTCTAACTTGGCGCTCAATACCTCAAAGACAAAATGGATGTTATTTTCAACTGCAAAGATGTCCCAGATACACAAATTGGACAATATTCCATTTAATGTTAACTGCCAAGGTGAACCCTTGGAAAGGGTCAATTCTATTAGGTTGCTTGGATTGCAATTCGATGGACATCTCACCTGGAATGAACATATCACCAAAACCCTAGCATCATGTTATGGAACGTTAGCAGTTTTGAGAAAGTTGAAACACTTGGCCCCATATCATGTAAGAAAGCAACTCGCTGAAAGCCTTGTCCTATGCTTCCGTTGTGTTTGATCCACTTCCAACTTACCAGATGCGGCGTCTACAGCGAGTACAAAATGCATGTGCGGGATTCGTACTTAAGAAATATGGAACAGAATCAGATCTTTCAAGTCTGAAATGGTTTAATATAGAACAAAGGCGAAAACTATCTATTCTTAAATTGGCTTTCAAGGCCTTAAATGATTGTAATTTCCCGGAATATTCTAAACTTTGTCTCCATTCTGTAGCAGCATACAATCTTAGATCTTCTGTAGCTCCTGTAATTAAAATACCTAAGGAATCCGGTACTTTTCAGGCCATTGCTGCAACCATTTTTAACAATTTACCTTCTGACGTAAGAAATATTAAGGACTACAGAGTCTTCTGTACATCCATTACACAATTTCTATGATATTTTAGGTTTATATATTAATTTCATATGTAATAGTTATAGTTATATAGTTTTATAGTTTTAGTTTATGTATCTTTCATAAATATGTACAGGCGAAGAGCCACTTTGTGGATGCACTGATCATTAAACATTATTATTATTATTATTAGGTATTAGACCAGACAGTGGAGCAATATAGAAGCTTGTTTATAACAAGAGCTGTAATAACCAATGATAAAGTATCACTGTCGATTGTAAGTACATCGATATTATTTGAACTGGCGAGATCCCTCAGCTGGAGAAGGTGAGCTGTATTTCTTAGTGAACGAATGTTTAAGTGTGCTATTTTCACACCAGAGTTAGTTTTCCCACTTTCCTTTGATGAACCTGGAGATTCAAGAACATTCGTTTCATGTGTATTGATTTGAATGAGATTCTCAGGGTTGTATTTATTTGAAATAAGTTGTGACTTTTTTACTGGCCACTGGTAGTTGGTGATTCTAATTGGGATGTTACAAGAAACTCGATCGTCACTGGATAAATCAGGCTGCGACCGACCAATGAAGACAATGAAGAAGACTTCTTCCTTTGGGCAACTTTGCGGTGTTCCAATTATTTAAAATTGAATCACCAATTCTCACTATTGTGCCGACTTTTCTTTTGGGATTATGACTGATTTTGACTTCTCTGTTAGCGCA
Organism: Chrysogorgia sp. JL179-B06; assembly: GCA_035772405.1. NCBI lineage: Eukaryota > Metazoa > Cnidaria > Anthozoa > Scleralcyonacea > Chrysogorgiidae > Chrysogorgia > Chrysogorgia sp. JL179-B06. Next base: position 2,039,995 of record JAYKKM010000075.1, on the reverse strand, counting down.
CTGTTCTGGTGATTGTTTTTGGTCATGGACAAGCGAACATTGAATCTGATTAGTATGATTTTCGCACTTATGTTAACGCCAGTAGTCCCTTGACTCGCACCGCTAGTTAGTCGCCTTGTCGGAGAAACAGGAGTGCTTTCAATTGATTGCACCATTTGTAAATCTTTCCTCGTTGCGAGTTCTTTCTGTGCTCGAAATTCTTTCCGGGCTCGAAGTTCCTTCTGTTGAATTTCCTTCGATTGGTTAGGTGGGTTTTCTTTTAAATTGTTGGTTGAGTGCACTTTTCCAGTGCCAACTGCCGTTACTTGATTAACTGCGCATTCATTATTGGTACCATCGCACGTATTAACATTATTAATATTGACGTTATGCAGATCTTTTAGAACGGAAAAATCTATTAGTGCATCTCTGGCTTTGATTCGAAGTATTGTTTGTTATTTTACTTTTGGGTAATTCCCGGCAGACTTTTCTAGACGACAGACAAGCTTTTACCCAAGGATTTTCGTTCGAACTGCATTGTTCTCCTTCGTTTTTGCGGAGACTGGGAACCAGATCTCCGCAATGTCACGACCCAGGTTGTACTTGACTATGTATGTTTGTTTGTGTGTGACTTTGGGCCAAGGGCACGAGGGTCAGAAGGAAATCAGGTGTTAGCATTTGCAGGCTTTCAGATTTAACAGTCGTCGGCATACATCATAAGTCCATCATAAGTCTACAGAGCAAGCGCAAAGAATAAAAATGTCGCTTTGGTGTATGGAATATTATGATTTCGCCACGTGAAGCGAAAGCTTTCGAGAGTTCCTTGCGGCTGTTTGCAGTTGAACTAGCAAGAGTTATTTAAAAGCGATTTTAGCGAAGAATTGAGGTAAGACAACTTGTATACATGGATACGAGAAAAATCATACGAATACATAGCCATCTTGGACCTTGGTGCACATTTTAAGCTAAATGGCGGTGTTTTATACTTGTCTTTAGAGATGGATTATTTAGATAAGAAATTTGAATATTAGGATTTCGCCATGTGAAGCGAAAGCTTTCGAGAGTTCCTTGAAGGCTGTTTGCAGTTGAATCAAGAGTTGTTTAAAGCGATTTTAGTGAAGATTCATCGACGGAGACAAGATTCCCTTGTTGAGGTAAGACAACTTGTATACATGGATATATCATGAAGCTATTTACGTTGATCGGGTGATGGAAAAACGAGAAAATATCATGCGAATACATACAGACTACAGTAGCCATCTTGGGGTGTTTTATACTTGTCTTTAAGATGGATTGTTTGTACAAGAAGTTTGGTAGACAACCACTATCTTTAGTATCTTATCTTGGTGTTTCTCTTATTTTGCCCATATATACGCCCATATATTTGCCCATATATTGATAAATTAAATTATCCAAAAAATGCTTCACGATTATTTATTAAAAATGATGATGTTGATGAGTATAATAAAACAGCTTATGAAGGATGTGTAAGCAATAAATATTACATTAAGGCACAAGACAGTGTTATTGGATCTAACTCTGCTGAACTAAGAAACCAATTATTGAGCCAAATACCAAATATGAAACTGAGAAACACAATACAGCTGGCAAAAAACGTTTGATTGCTGAAGGTGTAACTCAGAAATTGCATTAAATGTATAATAACTGACAATGGTCTGACAAACGGTGCTAACAATGTTATGAAATTAGTTCAGTTACATCAACCTAGAGTTTGATTATGACAATGTTGGTAAAAAAACAAGACAAGAAAACAGATATATTTACGTACAAGGCATCCAATGTACAATCATACACGAACACCAATTAAACCAATAACTGCCCAGTTTTGTGTTAGTAAAAACAAAGCAGCTCGTGCAGTAAGAAAGCAATTTCCATTACTGTACACAGATATAATTACTGTACACAGATATAATTACTGTATACAGATACAATTACTGTACACAGATCTCAAGGAGATACTCAAACTGAAATTGTTACCAATCTCAATACTGTAAGAAAAATTCCTCATATACACTATGTTGCACTTAGTAGAGTTACCACAATTGAAGGACTATATGTGACTAACCTGTGTGAAAATAAAATAATTGATCCAGAAGTTGTAACTGAAATGCAAAAGCTAAGAATGGAGAGGAGCTTGCAGCTTTGTTTTACTCTACTTTACGAGATACTGTAAATCAATCCGAATTGAAAGTTTGTTATTTAAACGCTCGTTCATTACACAAACACATCGATGTTAGAAAAGACTTTAATTATTGCCATTTGATGATGATGAAATGTACAACATTAATGGTATTCAACTATTCAGAAATGACGCCATGTTTAATCAACATGATAATAGAAAATACAGTGGTACAGCGGTCTACAGCAAGATATCATTTGCTGAGGGATATCCTTACAGTTACAATATGAATGGTATTGAAGTTAAAAAACATCTAAACTTGATGGTAATTGGAGTTTATTGCTCTCCAAAAGTCTCTCTTGGAATTCTACATGCTCTGTATTAGTTAATATTCTTGATGAGAATGCCTTACAAAATGTTATATTCATTGGATATTTTAATGTGAATTGGATCGTTAACACAGAACGACAATCACTTTATAACATCATCGTAGAAAACAATAGCTACAGACAGTTAATATAATATTGATTATTTGAAAGTACAGTCACTACAGTGCAAGTTAAAATTCAATGTTTTTTAATCATTAAGAGTTGGTTATCCAACTCTTGGTTCCAAAGTAATTTGGGACCACCATTTGAAATAATTTGTACAATCATCTTTACAATCATCCAAGCCCCTGTGGAAAATATAAGGTTGTATGCAGTGCTACTGTATTTGTTTTTTAAATAGCTTACCGAATGCTTATTGTTTTATAAAATGTTCGACATCTTTATGTCTACTATGTTTCTTTATTGTATTAATATATTTTATTTTGTTATTCACTATTCTTTAGAAATGGCCTAACATAAAAGTAATACGAAAAAACAAGAAGAACCTTAATTGAACAAATGTATAACATGCAGTCGAAAATTCTGTAAATTCAGTACGAAGAGTAAAGACAAACAATACAAAAGAAATAAGTGTTCATGCAGAGAATATATCTAAGCTACGTTTCACTCTTCTAAAGATAATTTCTGGAAGATTAAAATAAAAAAGTACATGGCACTACATAATTGCAACTGATGCAATACACTGTTAAAACAATTCTGTACATTCTGCTAAATTTGGAACAACTTTATGGAAGAAAGCAAATTCTACACCTTAACCAGAGTTATTCACATCCAGGAATCATCAATTCTGTTGCAAGGAGCAATGCCTACATGCTTTTGTCAATAAACATTGTGTTCCAGGACTTGGTTACCAATTGGGCAGGCTAGGTTACCAAAAACAGTATTCATTAATAGTTTCATATATTGAACAGAATTCTATTGTTTGAAATTAAGTGAACTGAAATCTTTACATGTTTCCAGAAATAGAAAACATGTGCATAAAATTGTATACTTATGTAATATTTTAAATTTTCGGGTTTCCAATATGACATCTATAACAGACACACAAGCAAAAAGTATTTAATGTGGATTTAACAAATTAAATGGGCTGTTTCTTGTTTTATTGTATTCAATATGTCCCTGCTTGCTTTCTATTGCCCTTTTCTAATCCTTGTACTTTTCCCGTTTGAGACGAAGGTCAAACTGCCACCCCATGCGACACAGAACCTGTCAAATTTAATTCACCTGCAGCTAAATTTATTTTGGTTTCAAACGTTGCACTTTTGTTGCATTTATTTTTTGAATTAAATTCGCTCTAGAATTCAGAAGTACACTTTTAAAACTGGTCTTGTAATTTACGTTAGAACTTCCCATCTACCATCATTATTCCCAATCCAGTCTCCGCATGTACGCACTGCGTACCTATTTTTATTTGAGGTGTTGTCTTGTGTGATTAGAGTAATTGCAAGCCTGAGAGAATCGTTTGTTTCTTCAATCTTAATGATTTTGTTCTCCAGGGAATTGATAGTCTGATTTAGCTCATCAACTTCGGAGTTCCTCTCTCTTACAACTAAGCAAAGGTCAGATTTCAGTTTTTTATTTTTCTCTTTCTCGTTGGAGAGTTCACATATGAGCCGGGTTATTTCGCCGTTATCGTCTTCAGAGTTCACAACCTCGGCGCTTGTTATTGTATCGATTTTATTCTGCAAGATGACAATGTCAAGTTTAACTCCTTCAAGGTCAGCAGTTAAAATACCACAAGGGCAGTGACAATCAGTCAACAGAGACGAAAAATGGTTTATGGGATCTGAAGTAACCCTAGCTCCATGATCTGCAAGGACCTCGCTGAAAGGCAACTTCGGCGTTGATGCGACTGAGACTTCGGTAATGTCCTCTGTATCTTCGCTATTAACGTAATCCGGTGTACTGGGCGGCTCATCAAGTCGAACGGATGGCTTCGTACACGGCAAACTATCTCTTGTCTGACAGATGACTATGCATCTATCCCGTACATAGATGCCGTCCTTTCCTTGAAACAGCAAAGTATTTTTCTTTCCTTGGTGCTATGTTAAACTCAACTCGACGTTTAAACCTGTAAACCTCATTGAGCTCCCTCCCAGGAGAAGACCATTTCCCTTGAAGGCCGATTGATTCGTTTATAACTTTCTTCAAAGAGGCAAAATCGTGAGTCCATTGCTGACGTTTGACACCATGTTAACAAGTTCTTTGCAGACATTATTGTTAAAAAAGGTAAAAAGTACAGGACTAGCCCGATATTTAAAATTTTCAGAGGAGGCACTTGGCACACGACTGCTCATCATGAATAACCGATGATTAAAGATGGCAACCATAAGACTTGAAACGATGATCTTCAGTTTAGTGGTATGTATCTACATGCAAAGTTTCAAGTAATTTCATTTAATATTCACGATTTTCCAATATGTTAATTTTAATTTTTTATTATTTTTATTATATTTTTTAACACGTTAATTTTTTCCCAGCTTATGACGTCATAGATCATCTCATTTGAATATCGTATAAGTCTAAATATCTCAAGAACTGTAAAAAGTAAAATACGAAAGAACTATAAATTAATATTCTTCATTATTTTAAGAGTTCTTTCAAATAAAACAAACTTAATTTTGGTTGCCAATGTCCTTTAATGAAAGATAAGGAAAGTAGAAAATCTGCCAACATGGCAACATCTAGTAGATGTACAGTGTGTCAGTGATAATCCTTATATTCCTGATCGAACGCATTTGTATATACAGACATATATATGCTATTTTGAGGAATAGGCTAACAGCAATGAAAAATAAATGACAATCTTTGAAATATGACATTTAAAATGAACAGAACAAATTATTTCAGCTATATTTATGTCAGTACAGTCCATTGCCTGCCATTGGTACAGAACATTTCACAATTACAACTTGCACCTACGTGCATTGAGACTTGCAAAACTGTTAATCAATCTCTTATCAAATCGACCTTGCTTCAGCATTTTCAATAGGCAGAATAGCCAAGTCATCTAGCCATCATTGTGGATTTGAGGTATGTCTTAAGTAGATCTAAGGTATGTCACCGCTCTGCCAATGCCATAGTTGCCGGGATTGAAACGAAGAAGTGACGCGACTTTACTTCACCCCTCTCTCCATCACTGCCACTTTCACATACTGTTGAAAACAGTATACATGTACATTAGATTTATTGATTAATGATAACATTATTTAATGGTATTATGCTGGGCAATATTTATGAAATAAAAATTGCCTGCCTGGGTTTATATAGCCTGATCTGTAAACGTGAGAGTAAATATGGGAGATTTCGCGAACGAATTTAGAAAAGAAATTGAAGAAAGACTGTTCTCTAGGTTATAAAATTGTATTTGTCGAACGAGAGTCGGACATGCAGGGGTGTGTTAGAAACATTAGCGAGTGTCTAATGGATTGAATGGATCGAATGGACAAAGGTGGTTACCGTTGGACAAATATTTGTCGAACGAGAGTCGGACATGCAAGGGTGTGTTAGAAACATTAGCGAGTGTCTAATGGATCGAATCGACAAAGGCGTTGGACAAATATTTGTCCAACGAGAGTCCGACATGCAAGGGTATGTTAGAAACATTAGCGAGTGTCTAATGGATCGAATCGATGGAATCGACAAAGGTGGTTAGCGTTGGAAAAATATTTGTCCAACGAGAGTCGGACATGCAAGGGTGTGTTAGAAACATTAGCGAGTGTCTAATGGATCGAATCGATCGAATCGATGGAATCGACAAAGGTGGTTAGCGTTGGACAAATATTTGTCGAACGAGAGTCGGACATGCAAGGGTGTGTTAGAAACATTAGCGAGTGTCGAATGGATCGAGTCGACAAAGGTGGTTAGCGTTGGACAAATATTTGTCCAACGAGAGTCGGACATGCAAGGGTGGGTTGGAAACATTAGCGAGTGTCTAATGGATCGAATCGACAAAGGTGGTTACCGTTAGACAAATATTTGTCGAACGAGAGTCGGACATGCAAGGGTGTGTTAGAAACATTAGCGAGTGTCTAATGGATCGAATCGATGGAATCGACAAAGGTGGTTACCGTTGGACAAATATTTGTCGAACGAGAGTCGGACATGCAAGGGTGTGTTAGAAACATTAGCGTGTCGAATGGATCGAATCGACAAAGGTGGTTACCGTTGGACAAATATTTGTCGAACGAGAGTCGGACATGCAAGGGTGTGTTAGAAACATTAGCGAGTGTCTAATGGATCGAATCGACAAAGGTGGTTACCGTTGGACAAATATTTGTCCAACGAGAGTCGGACATGCAAGGGTGGGTTGGAAACATTAGCGAGTGTCTAGTGGATCGAATCGACAAAGGTGGTTACCGTTGGACAAATATTTGTCGAACGAGAGTCGGACATGCAAGGGTGTGTTAGAAACATTAGCGAGTGTCTAATGGATCGAATCGACAAAGGTGGTTACCGTTGGACAAATATTTGTCCAACGAGAGTCGGACATGCAAGGGTGTGTTAGAAACATTAGCGAGTATCTAATGGATCGAATCGACAAAGGTGGTTACCGTTGGACAAATATTGGACAAATATTTGTCCAACGAGAGTATGTCGCTGCAATGTGTAATAATGTAATGGCTAATATTTCAATTAATGAAGCCAACCATTGGGAAAGCATAGTGACCTGTCAAAATTGGAGAGATGACAGTGGTGAACTGTCACTGGATATGTCATCACAAAAGGATGTGAAAATATTGGGATTGCGCGCTTATTGGCGACTTATTTAGAGCCTTATTTTCTCCGCTATAAATGGTGCTGTTCATATAATGACTATATTATGACTTGCTAGGTATCACTGTGCACACACTATGGTTTATTACTCGCTGTACCAGTATACATTGTATTTCTTCGTTATGATATTCGGCATTTTTCGCTTTAGGGGCTACACACGTCGCAATCCGAGTATGTTGGCACAATCGTGACATTTAATTCAGTGGTATTGATTAATTGATATAATTTTGTCGATAATATAAGCGGAGGTGAATGGCCAGAATGGGGGTTGTGTTTGACGGTGAATTGGATTTAGCCAGTTTTATCTTAATAGTTTGCCTATTAAAAGGAACTAGAATACTTGCGCTACAACAAGAATGCAAGCGCAGAATAACAAAAATATGGGGACTACTTCATGTATGCCGATTTTTGTGTCGCGACATAACATTTTGGTTTGGATTATAGTTGTGTTTGGGACATGCTTACATGAAGTAACCAGCTTTAGGCATACATGAAGTACCTGCCAAAAATATATAACCGCAATGTCACCGGACGAGTGCCTTGCAATATTTCCCCATTTATTTGATGAGACGTTTCTGCATCGTATAAAATGAATCAATCCGCATTTTGTATCGCCTGATGAGTGAATATGGTGTCATCAGGTAATTTGTGGCAAAGTTTATTATCTGGCAATTCGGCTCCCGTTGAAGAGTTACAATTTTCCAAAACATGTGGACTAACGTTACTGTTCGATTGAAATGTCGTACCTAAGAGTTATTTGATATTTTTTATATTTATCTTTAAATTACGATGCCATAACCTTAGTACAGTCAATGCGGGGTGTTTTTGAGAATGACGCAACATATACATTGTGAACACGACAGGGTCATCACCTACCTATACTCTCAAGTTTTGTGATTGGTTGATTCAAACAATAAAACAATAGAATCAACCACAAAGAAACCAATGTCCTAACCCTATCACTTTTGTTCCATATAGCCAATCACAAAACCTGTTCATTTTAGGTACGTATTTATCCACACGACATGGTATTTTATGGAAAGCGGCTCCCGTTTTAAAGGGGTAGTAAGACCGAAAATCGTCTATCCAATTTTTATTTTATCTATTAGTACTAAAAAAAATGAGGAAGAATAGCGTTCTTACTTAGTCAATATCTTATGTTGTTCCACAGATATTGACGTTTGTGAAAGATGCAAATGAACTTATGACGTCATCTACTCCAAAATTTAAACTAAAGGAAATGTCTAAAATGAAAAATGTATAAAGCATTAACTATACACAGTGCAGTGTACCATTTTTAGTAGCATACATCTGGAACGTTTCAGCACAAGCTAGCCGCTATCTCCAAAGATATTACTCATTTTTAGAATTTGAGTGGAGTAGATGACGTCATCAGGTATCTCATTTACAGCTTTTAAAAACTGAAATATCTCTGGAACAAGATAAGACATTGACAAAGTAAGCGCGCTATTCTTGCTTATTTCGAATGCGCTTCTATATAAAGCCCAAATTGGGATAAATGATTTTTGCGTCTTACTGCCCCTTTAAGAAGAGTACTTTCAAAACATCTTCCGTTGACAACGACGCAACATATATGTTGTGAACACTTGACACTTGTGTTTGTGAAGGATATTCAGGAAGCGCACAATAGCATGCCATTGAATGTCAAAATAATTTAAAAGTGCAGATATCTGTGGCAAAGTTTATTATGTGGCAAGTGACAAAGCGGCCCCCGTTCAGTTGAAGAGTTACAACTTTCTAAAACATCTTTCCAACATATACATTGAACACTTGACACTTGTGTTTGTGAAGGATATTCAGGAAGCACACAATAGCATGCCATTGAATGTCAAAATAATTTAAAAGTGCAGATATCTGTGGCAAAGCGGCCCCCATTCAGTTGAAGAGTTACAACTTTCTAAAACATCTTTCGTGAGTGGACTAACCTTAGCATAGTTAACGCGGAGTATTTTTGAGAACGACGCAACATATACATTGTGAGCACTTGACACATGTAGTGCACCGTGTGCATATAGTTATGAAGGATTTTGTTGGCAAGTGCACAATAGCATGGTATTTTATGCAAAAATCGTTCAAAAGTGCAAATATTTGACAATATGTGCGCCGTTTAGTATTCCAAATCATCTAAACGTTTCGAGCAAAATTGTGTGTAGAAAGTGACAGTTAATAACGAACTAAAATGTCATGCTGTTGCATGGTAGTTTCCTTTCTCAGCCATCTGACAAATATTTTTCGGAAAAACGTTTGTCTATTGGATCCATTCGATGCATAGGACAATTGATGTATTTCTGTGAAATTGATAAGATGTTTGTCGAATGGATCGATCCGTATGATCGGAAACATGTTTTGTGGATTGGACTCCAATCGTGGATACTGGACATGTATGAAACCTTGGGGCAAACAGCCTTCCTGAATGTACGCCGGGAGTTCCTGTTGTATGTCTTGTCGTGGTTGGACCTCCTTTGTCCTTGCTTGGTTGTGACTTGGATGAGCCTGAGGATGGTGGTGCAGTGGTGCAGTGACTTTTCCGAATGTCTGAACCATGGGAATTCATAAGGAATTTGCGATTTCGTGTAGCTCTTGATAATGCGTGACACCGCTATTCAAGCAAGTGCGCTAATGGAAGTGCACAACAGTTCGTGCCAGTCTCCAGGCCTGCTCCTCTCACCACGTGCTTGCCTCGATCGTATGCGGCGCGCAGTTACCTAGCTGTTAACCTTGGTTATTGTATAACCTCACTAACAATGGCAGGATTTAATTCAATCAGCTTTTTTTTGCCTGACAATTTTTCTTTTGGATAAAAGATATCCAGAATAGCGCAGGCAATGCGGCTGTTCTTGATTTAGAGCTTTTTATGATCGCTTTAGCTCTAACTGGATAGCACCAACGCTCGCCAGTTCTGCTAGCTACAAAAGTGTAAATTGAATAATATCATGAAGGAGTTTGTGTCAAAGATGGCAATGATTATTATAATGTTAAGTTTTCCTACTCCTTGGTGAACTGCTGTTTCCTGTGGAATTTTTCCGGAAGCTGTTTCTACCAACGGTAATTCCACCTTTGTCCATTCGATCGATTCGATCCCATTAGACACTCGCTAATGTTTCTAACACACCCCTGCATGTTCGACTTTCGTTAGACAAATATTTGTCCAACAGTAATTCCACCTTTGTCCATTCGATCGATTCGATCCATTGGATCCCTTAGACACTCGCTAATGTTTCTAACACACCCTTGTATGTCCGACAAATATTTGTCCAACGGTAACCACCTTTGTCGATTCGATCCATTGGATCCGTTCTATTTGCCACTGCATTATTTTATTGAGTCACATGACCTTGAACAACTGTTAACTCTGGTCACCCCATTTGTGGGTTGTTAGTATTGCTGAGGCAACCGAGTTAGTATTTAAAAAGCACACAAAATAGTGAGTGAACTAACTTCTCCCCTTGTAAAAAGCTCTGGTACAATATTATTGAAAATTATGATGTAGAAATTAGTAAGGAATGTCAGTCTTTGTGTTTAGAAAATATTGTCAAATTGTATGTAACTGTAAGGTGTTTTTCTTTTGCTAAATATATTGTAAATAAGTACAAACTAGATCAGGGGCAATCAAGGGAAGAAAGCCTTTGAGTTACTATGTGCTATTAACACACTGCCACTCATATGGCACTTCAGCACTTGCTATATTGGCAACATCTCCACCAAATATAAATGAAATTGAATAAAACAAAACAATTTTAGTTTATAATTGTACGACTCTGAAACACGGCATGTGGGGTCCCCCCCTGGAGACCAATGGATAGGGTTAGATAATCGGCAAACCATTTAAGAAGAGGACCGGAAATTCCATAAGTTTTCAGCTTGGATAAGAGTTTACTATGAGAGACTCAAATGAGAGAGTCAAAAGCTATAGCAAAATCAAGATATATGAGGTCAATTTCTTTACCCGCATCAAGGGCACTACCAATGTCGTGAAATATTAAGAAGTTGAGTAACACATGACCTATTACAGTGGAAACCATGCTGGAGATCATATAAAGAGTTCTTAATGAAAAAGAAACTTGAGTGAAAATCAAACGTTCAAGAACTTTAGGGATTTGGGATAGTAAAGAAATTGGTCTGTAATTAGTAACTTCATGAACGTCACTTTTCTTAGGGACTGGAACTATATTAGCATGTTTCCATTCTGAGGGAACTATACCCTGTTGGATAGATAACTCGAAGAGAGCAGCCAGGGAGGGAGCGATAACTTCAGAACATCGATTTAAGAGATAAGCAGGTATTCCATCTGGGCCAGTTGCTTTAGGTGACAAATTAGATAATAGAGACTGTACTAAGGATTCAGAAACAATTATGGAGTCAAGAGAATTGAGAGTAGAATTTGAAGGAGAAGACAGAAGAAGAAGAACCAGAGTCAGGATTAAAGACTGATGCAAAAAAGTTGTTAAAAGCGTCAGCCTTTTCTTTTGAAGAAGAGAGTTTAAGATCTCCTAATTTCATCACATCAGGTAATGAGGATTTTGACGATTTAGACTTAAAAAATCTCCAGAAAGGTTTAGAATTCAGATAAACTAGATAAATATTCTCTTTTTCTAGCGTTAATCCAACACTTCACATGCTGTCGGCTTTTGCGGAACTTTTCCCATAGTTGAGGCGAGTTCTTAGCCTTTGCTTTTCTTCTAGAGACTCTTTCATTTTTATGGCATGAAGTAGGTCCTTTGTAATATAAGGAGGTGTAAAGGAACGCTTTAGTATGGTTTTAGGTATAAAAGAGTCGACAGCAGCGAGGAAGGCAGCTTTCCACTTTAACCAGGCAAGATTCACGTTGTCACTCTCACTGAGAACTATATCCAGTAAGGGAAAGTTTTGAAGATAATTAATAAGATTCACCTTTGGAATAGTTATAGACAATGCGCTTGGTGGATTGTTTAGGCTGTTGGTGAATATTTAAGTCAGAAGTTATAGCTTTATGATCCGAGTGTGAAGAGATGGAGTCGTCATCAGCAACTTCAAAGTTGTCCGTCAAATGTTCATTCGTAGTGAGAACCAAGTCAATGAGATTTTTGCCACGAGTAGGTGAATTGATCAGTTGAAAGAGTAACCAAAGTCAGTAATAATGTCAATAAAACCAATTTCAGATGACAAAGTGGAGAAACCAGATCCGTTAGTCCATTGGATATTAGGAAAATTAAAGTCACCAAACAATACAACATCCTTAAATTGAGAGTCAGAAACAAATTTTAGGGGCGGAAACAAACAGCGACAAGAACTTTATTAGAAGACGGATTAATCACGACAGAGGCAAGTTCTAATGTATCGAAGAAAAATCGGTAGGTACACATCTGATTGAGTCTTTGACAGCTAACAGGACACCTCCTCCCCTTTTACCAGGAACATCCGTGCTCTGTCATCTTGTGAAAATGCCCCTGTCCTCAATTCAGTTGATGCTTTCCAATCTGTCAAGTATTTCACAAATACATTCTCTAGCCAATCAAAACGATGGTCATCGGTACTTCGGTAAGGGGCGAGCATGGGATTACGCTTCCTTGAATGCTCTGAGGTTGAACGAACATTCAAGCAATCAAAAAAATCATTCACCATCTTGCATAGCTTGGTAGTTTCATTTGCCTCTCCTGATGGGTAATGTCGCTGAAGACCTTGAGCAACTGTATTGCTTAACACTTGGACTGCTAAGCTGACTTTCATCTTGGAAAACGATTTGAGCACAATGTGATCTGCTGTCATCTTTGGTAGCTGATGTAAACCACATTCAAGATCTGAGTAATACAACTTTGAGATATGATCCCAAAGCATATATTTCTCATTGTTCCACATATAACGGGTGCGGGTGCCACTGCCAGAGTTAAAAAGACAATTTCGGGTAGTTTTCAAATGTGGAGCATCAGAGAAGTAGATTTTTCTGCTTGGAACAAAAAGGTTGGTTGTTGAATTAATAAGATAATTTCTATTGTCAAGTCCTGCATGTAGTTGGTAAAAGCGACGGTTGGGCGAAGCTTACAAACTAGCTCCAGCACAGACACAGCTTTCCAAAACAAGGGCATTATCTGGTATGATGTGACATCTTTGGTTAGGAAGTAGGCAAGGGAATACTTAAGGTCTGTAGCAGCACCTCTCACAAAAAATAGAAGGGCATGTGTAGCAAGGTCAGTAGAGCCAAAACTGCTGATGTTTAATTCCTCTTCCCCAAGATCAACAAAACCAATAAGTTCATTCGAATGTTTATCAAAGACCAACTTTGATTGGATTTTCATTTCATCAAATGAAAGAACATACCTCTGAATATCAAAATACTGGTTTGTTTGATTCTTTAATCTTTCGATGTTTTCAGGATTGAAACCAGCTCTTGGTTTGAAAAAGTTCCGATAGTCCCTCAGTGCTTTCACTTGGCAGGACCAAAATACCAGAATCACGCAATTAACGATAAGCTGCTGGCGACTTGGCATGGATGGAAAGACAAAAACGTGCGGATGGTACCTTCTTCCAAATTTGGGCCTTGCAAGAAGCTTTCGTTGTTGCTCCCAGAAAACTTTCATGTGGGGGGACACATCACCACCAACAAGAATGGCCAAGATATCTTTTTCCATGGTCTCATCAATGGGAATGCTATTCTTCTCAATTTCTTTTTCCAAATCAGATATCCAGCTTTCAAGTTTCTCACAAAGAACCCTTTGCTTTTGGACAGTGGCCATCAATCTTTCCTTACTTGACCCAGTCAGGGGTGCTTTGTCCGCCTGGCTGTTTTCCCTTTTAGTTTACCAAGGAACCTTTCCTTCTCAATACAACTGGAACATGGGTTGTCATTGGAAATAATCTCACAATTTTCAGACCTCGTGAAAATGTGTGCTTGAAATGCTTGAAATGCAATTATACCATCAGGCTTATCAGCATTTGTATAATAGCACTCTGTCGATGATGTCAGTCAGGGACATAGTGAGCTGGGGGTGTGGGGGACCAAAAGAACATTGTTTAAATAAACCGTAATTAATTATTGCTATGTTACAAATTACCTACATGTACCAGTTTCCATTCAATCAACCATCTATTAATCAACTGTCAATCAATTGTTCTAATCACTATTTTAATTATCAACGTTAGTGTAATATTTTAGTTATCTGTTTTGAACTGGCAGGGCACTATACGTTTCTACAACATGTACAAAATACAGATATATACAAAAAGGTTTTACTTTAAAATATGTATTTTCCTTTGGTGGATTACCGACAGACAACATTTTCAATCAGGGGCATCGCAAACCCACTTTGATTCGGGGGTGTCCAGTTGAATTTGCCCGAATTTTATTGGATGCACATTAAGACATAACCACAAATGTTGCCATATACGTTCTATCTTTAAGCAATTTCACAATTTAGTATAAAGTCCTACTTTACTATATCATAGCTTGCCCGAATTTAATTTCTGTTGTCCATGTTTGCCCGAATTTTCCCAGTTTTTTAAAAACTTTGGATGTGACACCCCCACACCCCCCAGTAGCGACGCCCTGTTTTCAAACACTAAAAGGACACTCCAATCCTAAGCAAGTTTCATTCAAACGAAAGAACTATGTAAACTTACTTCAGAAGGAGTATTAGTTTCCTTCAAATATTTTTAGTTTTGGTGAAATTTGACTTTGTTTGCCGTAATTTTCGCACGTTGGGCACCGCCATTGTTGCTTTGCTTGTGGGCGAAAGCGGTCGTTCCTATTAGAGTTTTGACATCATTATTGAGCATATATGTCCAATATAACCATCAGTATGTATCTGCATCAGATGGATACCGATTGTAAACTGATCCCTTCCTAAGGTTAGTAACCATCAGATGCTACCGATGGCCACCGATTGTAAACTGATGCTGCTATACTGCTGCGAGCTTTCCTCTGATGGCACTGATGGATCTGATCACTTCAATAATAATAGATACTTTCTCTGTTCATACACTACAATTCATTCATACAACATATAAATTTTTCAGACAATTCAGCCATATACTTTCAGCCATATACTTTTGTCTGTTATTTATTACCTCATTCTTAAAAAACTTGAAACAAATATGTTATGTTACACCATCGCCATGCATAATTTGTCTGTTATGTATTATCTCGTTCCGGTCATCATGTAAATATTTAAATTTGCCGGTCATCTTTTGTTTTTGTTATTTTTGTTATTTGAGCAATTGGGCCTATTTTATAAGTGTACTTGTGCAAGTTTACAAGGTAAGTTTACAGATAATCATTCTCAAGAAAATGCTTATTTCCTTGGCAAGAAAAAGATGACAAACAGTCCAGTACAGTTAAAATACTTCATCCCTTTGATGCGTTGCTTGTACTCGTACAAACAGTACATCGAAGGTTTTGCGCAAATTTTCCGTCGATATCATACGACAGCTACAAGTTAGAGTTAGTTTCGACAATTTCAACAGCAACTGTTCATTCTGAGGTTACGTTAGCTTCACTAGCGGGTCATTTGGCATCTTTGGCTAATTCTTGCCTACTTGTTTCACCAACGTCTGTTGATGTACATGTGGTCGTTGTCGGTTTTTTAACAATTTCACTGTGTGTTAGTTGTGGTCTTAGAAAAAAGGAACTTAGTTGCGCTTGCTTTTTGTTCCCGGTTTTCATTTTCTTCTGTGGCAGTGGCTGACATTTCGCAGGTGAGAATTGATTCACATTTCCCGTTGGACAGATTTGGCATTTCCCAACCCAAAAACGTTCTTCGCTATAGCCAAGATCGTGTTCGCTAGTGCAGGGCACAGAACACACATTACAAATGGTAACCGCACAACTTACGCATGAATAGTTTGTGTTTGGACGATGATAAACAGAACAATTGTTCGCCATAGCATCAGCAGACTGCTGTTCAGCCTCTGTGCCACAAGGTATTGCCCTATGGCGCACAAATGTAATTTGAGTTGCAAGCTATAAAATAGTACGCTGTGGGCGCTATGCCTGCAATGTTTTGAGAAGCGAGACTTCCGTTTTTCCCCCCAAACGAAACACAAGCAATTGTTCAGACTTGAGGCACAAAAACCTGCTCTTATACACGTTTTTTATTTAAAAAACATTTACCGGTCATACATGTCCAGTACATATTGATATATATATACACTGCCTACGCAGAAGTCGCTATATCGGTAATGTTTCGATGTGTTAATATACACTGCTGTAGTGAATGTCGGAGAGCTTCGAGTAGACAGGTGATACATATGCAGTACATCATTGTAATCTTCCTTCTCCATCTGACTCTCGGTAGCTCAATGGTTATAGCGTCTCATCGGCAATCAGAAGGTTACAGGTTCGATTCCTGTCCAGGACTCAGAATCATTTTTCTGAGGATACGAGCTTGACGATCGTCCATGTATCGTCTTTCCAAGTAATATTGGAAACCCGCAGTTTTAAATGCGGTCTGAACGAAATATTTATCAGCAATTTTCGATTGCCATCGCAAACCAGCTCTAGAACCTTTACATCACAATAACAACATAGGATTGTGAACCATATATAATTGCAATACATATATCGCGATCGCAATCCTTATTTTAAATTACCTTTTCCCTAGACAAATATTGATTCCCATTCGGATCGTTATCGAAATCCAAGGTTGCTTGTCCTCATCTTCAGGAGCTACTTTGGACGTATTACACCACGGTTTATGTTTCGAAACCTGACCGAAACATGTTTATTGGGTATATTGAAGCATGACGTTTTCAGGATCACAATACCAAAACTGCTTACACCGGCAAATGATCCCGATAGTACACCGACACAAATCGCAAATCACTTCAAAGTAGGATTGAATCCTGTTAACACAACAACAGTACAGTATGATAGTACGATACTGCATGTATTGAACCCTAAACAGGGTTCATGTGTTTTCCCAAATTTATGCCATTACCATCATTATCATCCATATCTGAGGAATCGGGCACAGATATTCCTTAAACTGGCAAAGAAAGTAATTTAAGTCAACAAAATGCTAGATACAATTTGTTGCATCACTGGTTTGCAAATCAACGTCTATTTAGGCACCATAGTGCGATCGAGTGAGTATATGTGAACCTCGTTTATACTGCAATAACGGTAGAAGATTGCGAACGTATCGCGATATATTGCCCTATTTTGCATTCCATTCCGCCACTAACAAAAAGACTTTGGTTGAACCATTTGCAACACTGACCTATATATATTAAACTGGACTGCTTGCTTTTACTACTATTGATGTACCATTATAAAAGCTCTATCAAGTCACCCCATGGGGGAGGGCTTATTTAATTTCAGGACTGAGAAGGGCTTAATGGAGAGTGGGGCTTATGAATTATAGATTTCATTGCGGACTCAACGATGCGAAGCTTTATGCCAGTCAAAAAAGTGAACAATCTTAAAAACTGAACCAGACAAAATGCTTTGAAGCTATCGTAATTAAATTTTCATTATATTTAAATAAATCTGAATTAACTACAGGGGGAGAGCGCATTAAGAGTTTTACAATATGAAAAATGTGGCCAACAAAAAGGTGGAAAATTGATTCAAGTGTAATTCCATCTTCACTTTCCAAATTAGACATACTGTACCTTTTTCGCTTGTGTTGTTCAACTTTATATAAAAGAGCAAACAAAGCAGTCATTTTGAACAGTCATTTTGAACTATAAGAGTTTTTAAAAGTCGTGCTAGACAGAAAAACAAAAAACATATTGAACAATCGAATTTGGAAGAACATGACCCAGCCAAGATGCCACGATTCATGGCATCAAAGATTTTGAATATATGACTTTACAAGGACAACAGAACGTATTTATTATTGAGGCAGCTACAGTCTGGGAGATGCTCATGACTGGAAATTTTGGATTTTAGGTCCTCTGCATTGGATAAAAATGCATATCCTGAGTGCAGTTTCCAGTAAAATACTAACAACTCAGGGATGTGCTCAGAAAATTTTGGGTGCCAGGTAATTTTTACCACGCCCACTTTTGATACGCCCACTACTGCTAGATATTATATCTAGTGGGCGTGTCAAAAGTGCGAGAAACCTGTAAACTAGAGTATAGGGTGTGCATCCAGAGCCATCAGCCCCCCAAAATTGAAATCTATAATCTCTGAAATGCCATTTTTGGTAACAAAAAATAAAATGATTGAGATTCTGAAGACAGAAGTTCATAAATTAAATTAAATTGTTAGTGAATTAGAACTGAATAACAATTATAAATAAATGAATATAACTAATATAAATAATCAAGGTTTATTTACCAAATATAAATTATTTACAACCAACAAGCAAATAGACTTGTACATTAACAAGTTAAGCACTATATCCAATCAGTTATCACATATTTGGAATGGATGGAGCTCAGCAAGAAAACCCCAAAGAGCTTGTATAATAAATGAATATAACTAATATAAATAATCAAGGTTTATTTACCAAATATAAATGATTTGGACCAACAAGCAAATAGACTTGTACATTAACAAGTTAAGTACTATATCCAATCAGTTATCACATATTTGGAATGGATGGAGCTCGGCAAGAAAACCCCAAAGAGCTTGTAGATAATAAGTACAGGCCAGTATAACTATTCTATTTTCTAATCTATTATATATTATACCTAGGGCTTTTCCACCTAGAGTAGAGTACTACTATTAGACTGCTAAAGAGAACAGAAGAGAAATGTTCGATTAGTCTAATTTCAATTTCCGATTTTTTTTGGTAGCCACATCTTAACTGCCTTGTCAAATGGGAACTCTCCTACACTTGGCCCCTCGATGACTAACCGCATAACTTTTTTTTCATAATGCGCCAAGATGGCTGCCAGTTTTTATTCGAAGCTCTGTACTTATTTAATGATATTTAGCTATTTTAAACAAGTTTTACCATTTGGTCTTGTCGCCGATGGATATAAAGTTACTACCTTCATGGATACAAGTGGATTAACAGATGATGGTTCGCTTTTGAGAAGATATGGATCTATTGCTTTTGGATATCGAGTGAATATTCAAAGTATAAAACTGGAATCTAAATTCAAAGTTTCGACTGCCATCGCTAAACAAACGAAACACGGTCTTATGTTTGATTCTTTGTTTGAAACCCTTTGGAGTTGATTTGTCGATTTGTATGGATGTCTCCTTAAACCCTGGCCCTGATTATGCTGTTGGAACTGCTGAATTTGTTATAAATCGGCCATATATTGCTCGAAGCCAGTCATGCTTGATTAATATTAGGTCAAGCTTTTCAGTTATGAATAATTTTAATTATACTAGACAAGAACTTTTTAACTACCGATTGCGTTTGCCTGTGTCACACGAACTTTTTACGTCCTTAAAAGATCTTGGAATCCTCAAGTTTCGTCGCGTTAGGGCTGGCGTGTTAACAAAAAGTAAAAACGTTCGAATACCTGTGTTCGAATACCTGTGCAAATCAAAACAACCTGATTTATGTCAACAATATCACCACATTAAATCGTTGTTCTGATGAAAACTTATTAAATTTTCCAACTATCAACTCAATGAACAGCGTAGATATTCAAGACCTTCCATCTCAAGTTTTTCATCTCCAGCCCATCTTAGTTCGTATAATACCACGCAATCGCCCGTATCAAGTCACACAGCGTTCGATCAACCTAAATAATATCAGAATTCCTATGGAGAATCCAGCTACTGATCGTGGACGCTTGCGTTTTGCAACTTGGAATGCTCAATCGATGAACAAACAATCTGCTTCTATTTGTGATTTTGTGATCTCTAAGCGCCTTGATTTGTTGGCCTTAACAGAAACCTGGCTTTCGAGTACAAACACGGATAATACAACAACAATAGCCGAGATTATGAACACTTTACAGGACTATGATTTTATTCATCAACCGAGATCTGGGAAAGGAGGTGGTGTGGGATTACTGCTTAGAAAGGGATTTAATGCGACTGAAAATGAGGTCTCCAAGTTCAAATCCATGGAGTATATGGACTTCAAGATAACGTCCCACAAGTCGTCTTTTCGCCTTATCGTCATTTACAGAACATACCCCTCTAAGAAAAACAAACTGACACCATCTATGTTTTTTGATGAGTTTTCTGTCCTTTTAGAGGATCTTGTTGTCACTCCTGAATACTTGTTGCTCACTGGAGACTTCAACTTCCATATGGATGTCCCTTCTGACCCTAATACAGTAAAGTTTAATGACCTGCTGGAGTCTGCTGGATTACAGCAATGGATCGAGGGTCCAACACATCGTTGTGGCCACACCCTGGACAACACCTCATAATCGATCGCCAGGAGGGGACTAGGTTATTGTCTTCCTTCGAAACAGTAAGTGATTTACCATCTGACCACTATGCCGTCGTTGGTTCCCTTGATTTTCCTAGACCACTTTTTACGAAAAGATCTATCAAACGTCGTAATCTAAAGCTTTTGGAACACACACAATGGCCAACTGACCTGGCTGAATTGCGAGACTGCAGTTCGTTGTCTGATGTGAATGCCATGACTGAGCTTTTCAATAGTGTTTTACGAAATGCCCTGGATAAACATGCACCTGTAAAGACATATTCTATCAGACTTCGCCCAAGTTCGCCTTGGTATACTGCTAATTTACGAGAGTTGAAGAGAGAGAGGCGTCAGAGTGAGAGGAAATATAAGTTAAGTAATCTTGAAGTTCATCGCCAAATGTATAAGGATGTATGTTGCGCCTACACCACTGCATTAAACAAAGCAAAAACTGAATATTACAAAGAAAAGATAAATGGTGCCAGCAGTAATCAGCTGTTTAAGATGATCAACGGTCTTTTCCGCGTGAAATACCTGCCAATCTTGCCTTCATATGAGTCTCTTCCTGTCCTTGTAGACACTTTCAGTGACTATTTTCACTCCAAGATTGAAAAGCTGCGTGAGGAACTTGAAAATAGTGAATATGCTACTGCAGATCTATCAATTATTGAACAGCCTTCTGTGTGCGAATCGAAGTTTCTAGAGTTTCATCAAGTGCCAGAAAAGTTTATATCTGAGTTGATCATGAAGGCTCCAGCAAAGTCGTGTGCTCTAGACCCAGTCTCGGCGTGTGTGCTTAAGCAGAACGTTAATCTTCTAGCTGGGCCTATTACCAGCATTGTAAACGCTTCTCTAGAAAAAGGGGTTTTCCCTTTGTTATTAAAACATGGTTTGTTGCGCCCATCTATCAAGAAACCCAGATTGGACCGAGAGGCATTTTCTAATTTTCGACCAATAACTAACTTAGCCTTCTTGTCTAAGGTCTTAGAGCGAGTCGCTGTGACTCAATTTATGGGCTATTTAGAGAGATACGATTTAATTGCCAAATTTCAGTCAGCTTATCGACCTAACCACAGCACAGAGACTGCTATGCTGAGAATTCTAAACAATACTCTGTTGGCAGTTGATTCCCGTCAAGAAGTTGTGTTGGTGCTGTTGGATATGTCATCTGCATTTGACACCATCGACCACGCTCTATTACTGGATAGGTTAAGTGATTGCTATGGCGTAAGTGGCACGGCTCTTGCATGGTTCGAGTCATACCTTACTGAACGAACTCAGTCTGTTAATGTTGGAGACGTTACTTCTTCTCCTCGCAAGTTAATTTATGGTGTGCCACAAGGGGTCCGTACTTGGTCCTCTCCTGTTTGCGTTATACTTCGCCCCTCTGGAAGACATTGTTAAGGCCCATGGATTGGAACTGATGGTATACGCGGACGACATTCAGTTATATCTGTCTATCAGTCATAAAGATGGGAGGCAAGCTGCATTGTGCAAACTTGATACGTGTATCAAAGATATTCTAACCTGGTGCACCAAAAACAAGCTCTCATGTAATCCCGGCAAGACTGAGGTTATACATCTGTCATCTCGGTTCGGTTGTACTGCTGAGCCTATACCTCAGTTATTAGTTGCAGAAAGCTTGATTATACCGGCCCCATTTGCACGTGATCTTGGCATCACTATTGATAGACACCTCACTATGACCTACCACATCAATAATCTGTGTAAGTCAGCATCGTTTGCCATCAGGAACATTGGCCGTATCCGGAAGTATCTAAGTATGGAGGATTGCAAAAAAACTCGTACATGCATTCATTATATCGCGACTGGACTGCTGTAATAGCATTCTATACGGTCTACCAGAATGTGATCTAGCTAAGTTGCAGAGATTGCAGAACACAGCAGCTAGACTGGTTATGCGTGTAAAGAAAACAGAGCACATAACTCCTGTCCTGAATCAGCTCCACTGGCTTCCTATTAAGTCTCGTATTATTTTCAAGATACTCCTTCTCACCTACAAAGCTCTTCATGGCATGGCACCTCTGTATCTATCTGAACTTTTACAAATCTACAGTCCGTCTCGCACTCTCAGATCATCTAGCCAGAATCTTCTTGTTACACATAGAATTAAAACAACTACCTATGGTGATAGAGCCTTTTCTATATGTGCTCCGAAACTATGGAACTGTCTTCCATTTTTTATCCGTTATTCTGAAACCTTAGCAACCTTTAAATCTCAACTTAAAACTTACCTTTTTTAGACTTTTTATATAGTTGTTTGTAATTTTTGTAAAAGCATTGAGACATTGTAAAATGCTTCTAAAACGTTTCTTATTATTATTATTATTATCTAAGGTCGGCTGGCTCATTCTATTGCGAAGATATGTTTTAATTATCTTCATTTGGGAGAAATCCCTTTCGCAATCTGCAGTGTGAGGTGGAAGGACTCTATAACATGCAGCCAAGGACGTGATGATTGGGAACACCCCGCGTAAACCCCAGTCATCGGAATTAGACAAAATTACCGGCAGCCGAAAATTGCCTCCGTTATGTTCGAACCCGGCGGCAATTTTTGTTTTCGCGGCGGCAAAAATTTTCTGGATTACTAACTGAGGATTAAAATGGATTTATATATATTCAAATTACAAAGAACTAATATAAAATACTATATGTAACTAAACGACATGAAAACAGTTATAACTCATTGTCAATGTCAGAATCACTCGACGATTCCTCGTCCGAACTTGAGATTAATTCAAGATCGATGTTCTCGATGGGTTCTTCTCTTTCTAAAAGCTGGGAAATTCGATCGAATGAAGGTAGTTGGTTTTCGTTTACTTCTTTCTTTCTGATGGGTAAGTATGACCATCGACGCGCCTTTTACGTTTCTGCACTGTTCCATCAGGGTATTGGGAAAGAAATAGTTCAATCGCGTGATCGTATCTCTCGGGAGAAAAGTCCTTGTCGCTATGAAGTTGAAGTATCAACTGGTGTCTTGATAAGATGGGGTGTCCAGAAATTTGGCAGTTGCTTTGAAAAAATCATCATTCACAATCGAATCGTAGCGCTGTGTGATAGATTCTTTGAGTCGATTCAGGATTTCCTTAAACTTGTCAATTACTTTGTTAATTGCATCTTCAACAGCACCTGTTAATAGATATCCATGATATATGGTGTGAAGATTCCTAGGGTTTGCTCTTGCATCGCTGCGAGTTTGACGAAACGGAATAGTTTCACCTTCTTCATCGGTAAGCTCGTTTAACAGTTTGTTTGTACGCGGAAATAATTCTGCATCATTAAACGCATCATGCCCTTCGTCATCGAGGATTGTACACATTCTACCAATGTTATTAATAGTCATGGAACAGGTGGTGATAAACACTGGGCTCAACAGATCGTCATCTTGAAGGATTTTACTCATTGGTTGGAGCAGAGCCAAGATGTACAACTTAACCGTGTTGAAAACCATGGCGTCAGTTCTTGCAACTTCCTTACGGATACCAGCTAGTGTTGGAACTATCTTCTCAATGGTACTATTGTGAGGGTGAACTATTTGATGGTTACAAAATCCAATGAGAACAGGTAAGTTCTCGAAATGCGAGTCCAATGAAGCTACGCGGTGCTCAACCCATCTCGTGCCGTAGAGCCTCCTGTATCTTTTTTGTTTCATTCCTAGAAACAAACCTTGTCGTTTCAACAACCTCCATCTTAGCGGCGCCTTTTTGAAAAGATAGTAGACATCGTTATAGCATTTTTCTGTCTCGGTGTTCAGTGCAGATGGTTGGAATGCATCGTCAATTGCTAGTTCAAACTTATGTGAAGGGCACAGCATTAACAAATACTGGTTTCCTAACTCATCTCGAAGGTTGTACACTGCACGATTTACAGCTGCAGAATCACTGCACATCCCGATTTCCTTATTTTTCCTTTCAAATATGAAACCCATTTTATCAATGGAATTCCCCATTGAGGCTTTAATGCCGGGAGCATTGCATTCTTCCGGTTCTTCAAGGAGACGCTATAACGAATTTTGGCGTTCCTTCAGCACAGGTTTTCAGAACAAATAATTCCTTTTCATCAAGACACTTTGAACTGCTGGCCCCATCAAAAAGGACACTGTAATAATTTTGGAGACCAGAGTTTAAAGGTTCTGTTATATTTTTCAAGCGCATACTTTTTCATGGCAATATACTTCATAATCTCTGAAGCAGAAGAATCATTTAAGTAACCACTTCCAAGGTCAACACTGTGGTAATCCTTTTCAAAATGAGCAAACTGGGAATACGATTTGAAAGACTTGCCAGTTGAACATACAAAGTGGGCCAACTGAAATTTCATTCTTAGCTGAGAGTGTTGGTGGGCTGTCACTCGTTGAACTAATGGCCTCAACAGGCTTTGTCGGGGACCAGATGATGTACTAGAACAAGGATCTTTCTGTGAAGCATCATTTGACAGTGTTAGATTATCGACTTCCTGTAAACGGAGGGCTTTAATATAGACATTGTTTTGGTCAGCAAACTTCTTGCTTTTGTGTTTAGCAGAAAGGTTTCTTTGTTCGTTCTCTGACGAATAAAACTCGCGGCATGTTTTGCAAAATATTAAAGACACTTCTCCCTCACTGTCAAGTTCATACCCCAAGCACTGAAAACCCCAGTTCTCTACAGTCTTTTTTCTAACCATAATTCCTGGAGGAAAAAATCATTATTTTACTTGTTGTTATTAACCCTATAACAGGCACTTTACTAGACAGCTTTAGCAATAATAGACAGCGAAATTTCTCAACTGTTCGACGTTTAAAACGGGCGTTTACATTAACAATGAAATCACTTATAAATAATTACACAATTATATACGAAACAAAACATTCCATATCTCAAAAACAACAGATAGTAAAGTAAACTCGATAGTAAAGTAAACTTCTAAAGGTCAACTGTCAAACTAACCCAATGTCATATGTCACAACTATGTTTATTCGCACTGCACTCATTGCTTTTATTCGCACACTAATACTATATTATTTTGTACTAATGAAACGTGTGAACTTCTCCAGCATGTAAATGCCGCGATATCCAGTTGGGGGTTTGAAACGCCTAAACTTTTATTGTAATGTTTCGAAGTTTAATTAAAGAATCGTGATGATGAACGCTACGTATAAATGTTCAAAGCCTTTTCTATAGATGTTGTCAACAATGGATGATTGACAACTAGAAATCGCCGTAGCAGCAAATGTGTAGTAAAACCTGTCAGCTGCACTTGGCAAATTTGACGTTGTGTAGGCGATTTTTTTATAGCCGGTGTAAATACTTTTATAAAGCTCACTTCAACTGGGAAATATTATTAAATAACTCATTAAAGACGAGAAACAGAGGTGGCGGCAAAAAATTGCCGCCGCCAACGTTCCCACGGAGGCACTGCCGGCGGCAATTGCCGTTTGCCGCCGCTAATTCCGATGACTGAAACCCGCATCGGAACAAAGCTTTTCAAGGATTTCTGTTGCTGTTTTGCCATTTACCATCTTCAGGTGATCATCAAAGTATTGTTTGAAAACGGCCCACTCCACAAGAGCATCTTCTACTGGGTATCCCCCAAATCGTTCAATTAACACTTTCACATGATCGTCTCCATAGTTCGTATCATCATCATCTAATCCTTCACCAATTCTTAGCATCTCCGGTTCGAATATGCTGAATGCTTCAAACACACCACTGTCAACAAATCGGTCGTTAATATTCGCAACTAATTTATCCAGGAATGGGCCCTTTACATCTTTTACGAACCGGGCTTTTGATTCCACTCTGCTTGAGCTATCCTGCCGCATAGCTCTCTGATATTTTATTTCAATACCGGATTATTCCAGGTTTTGGATGAATTCATCCAGAGCTTTCAACTGACTTCAACTTCTAGCTGTGAGACAATTGATTTCCTTAATCAGATTGCTCTAGAAAAATCGAAGCTCGTCAGCTGGAACACTTTTGATAGTATATTAACTTTTGGAAGAACGTCTGACAGCGAAAGGATGGTACAGACAAACTGGTAATTAGACAGGAACTGGTATAGTCCTGCTGCAGCTGTGTTACCCCTTTCCTCTGCCTCTCTGCCAAGACTAGTAATCACACTTAGAAGTATATCCTTCAAACGAAGCACTGCATTCCCCAAACTGAGCCATATCGTAGATGAGGGCTGGATTACTTTCCTTTCAGGACATTCAAGAAGTTTTTGTACTGCAAGTAGGCCAGCTGACCTGACAGCACTGTTGTCGCAAAAGTCATAGAGTTGTCTCACTATGTCCTTGAACTTTGTTAAATAAGATCCATCACCTGCTTGTTGGGAAGCCAAATTGAGTTTGTGCTGCACAGTGGCAACTGACAGCTTCACACGGAAGTGCTTTATCTTGGTCACGCTGTGCTTCTAACTGTTTCGTTTGAATGCGTTTTACATCCCCGTTTATTCGGCCAGTCATCGTCGATGCACCGTCAGTCTTAATTCCCCTCAAACGGGAGTACGAAAGTTCGTGATCTTCTATGAATTGAATAACATGATCGGAAACGGTTTTGGCATCTAATGTGATTCTACCAGTAGGCAATATCTCCACTGGAGTCAATGTAACAATGTCATTTGTTCACGCACGGAGCAATCTGTCGTTTCATCAAACATCAAAGAGTAGTGGTCACTTAATTTAAGTTCTTCCATTATTCCATTCTCAATCACATCCAACATACATGACAGCATTTCCTGTATAGACTTGCGACTGGTGTAATGTACGTTACGACCAACGTAAATCTTATCTTTCAGATTTGTGCCCAGATACCCAACAAAATCTAACAATGGTTCAAAATTTGTTGAGTGCGCCATTCGTTGCTCACACAAAAAATAAAAACAAGCAAACGTTTTTGTTATGTCACTGCACGATATTGACATTGCGACGGGAATTCTTACGTGTGTCATCGATTCTGCTTTCATCTTCACGGCATCTAAATGAGCCTGGCACCTTTCGTGATCACGAATGCTTTCAAGTCTCAATCGTTGGCGTGGTGTCTTATTCCATGTGTCTCTATCGCATGGTCGCTTGTCAAACTTTTGGCAGAAATCACAAAGCATGCCAAGCCACTGAGGTGTACTTCATCCAAATCCGTCCAGTCTTCCATGTTTGTTTGAAAATAACAGCGTGTTTTGCCTTTTTGGCTTGTAGTTTCGCTGTGTTTACGCTGACAGGCACAGGTCGTTTTACTGCCGTGAATACGGATTCAGTAGCATCACTGTCTTCGTTGGGAGTCTCTTCTAGTTCTAGAGTGGAACTTCTCTCTTCTTGTTCGACGGTTTCGTCACGGTCAGTAAGTGGCCTTCAGTAGTCGCCGAAAATAGTTCAGTAGCGACATTGTTTATGAAAAGTGAATATATTTATTTTAAAATACGCATGCGCACACATGTGCTTATTGACATACGATATTTAATAAATACGCATGCTTATTGACACGTGAGTCGTGATATTATACTATGCGGCGCTGGAAAACCTGCCGGGCGGGATTCTGAAAATTTATTTAATGCTGGGCGGCAATTTGGACTGCCGGGCGTGGCACATCCCTGCCATCGTGTTTACAGAGCGCCGGACTTTGATTTGGTACTGTTTATTTCCCCGAGAATCGACTTTACGAACAGTGATGTTATTCTACTAGGCGATTTTAATGTTGATTTTTCGAGCACGGGGAAAGAAATCCAGCGAAGCGGAAATTGTTGGATTTCATGCGTTATTTAGATTTCTCGCAGCTTTTAGACAAACCAACAAGAATTACGGAGACCACAAAAAGCTTAATTATCTCAATTTTGTCAACAATCAACATCGCTTTGTTGATAGTGGGATTATCCCACTCTCGATTAGCGACAATTCACTTATCTATTGCATGTTAAAGGTTGGAAAACCAAAGGCTAGTCCCAAGACGATTGAATATTGGTCTTTCAAATTATGTCAATGTGACGCCTTCTTAGAGGAATTGTGAGAGCATTGATGATTCTATTTATTTCTCGAATGAATTATTTCTCAGTGTAGCTGACATTCGTGCACCAATTAAAAAGCGCCGTGTTTCAGGTGTGCGTTCTCCATGGATGACGAACAAGATAAGTGAGGCTATGTGTGATCGAGATTACCATCGTCGTAAAGCTATGAAATTTGGACTGTGCTAAACCACGAAACAGCGAAACGAAACAGCGAAACGAAACAGCAATTTTTTGTTTATCCTTTTAACAAATCTCACGGGAAGTGATAGATGGAGGTCGTGGAAGGTCAGGACGCCTTCGTGGAGGGTCGATCTATCTTCGGAAGCCGTCGGAGCGACTTCGGAAGCCGTCGTAACAACCTCGGAAGTCGTCGTAATAACCTCGGAAGTTGTCGGAACAACTTCGGAAGTTGTTCCTCGGAAGGTGGTCGGAAAGCTCTCGTGGGTCGTCGGTAGGATGGGGTCGGAAGGTCTTGGTAAGGACATCTCGAACCAGTAGGGATCTGTTGGAGGTGCGCTGGTACGTGCTTCGCTGCTGGGGGTGGGATATCAATGTATAGTCAGTGGCGGCTTCCTCTTTGGCGGACAACCATTGATATCCCACCCCCAGCAGCGAAACCACGTACCAGCGCAAGACCTTGGTACTACCAACGACCACCCACCACCTCCGACCGATCGTCGATGGATACCGACGACCCTCCGACAGATCGCTACCGCTCCGAGATGGCCTTACGAAGGCCTTCCGACCACTTTAATTCGCTGTATGTATTTGTGCATTGCATCGTCATCTTCGTATGCAGAGGCAAGTCAGAGTGCTTGCACTTTTCTCCAGATAGCTTGGGTCATGTGGAAACACACATCCTTGAATCGAAATCTGCCATAACATATTTAAGCGTGATCTTCTGGGGTAACAGGTTGCGAATAGCACTCAACACCCATTTATAATCACGCTGTCTTTTACCAGACAAATGCAAATGGAACTTGTTTTATATCACCATTCTGTTTTACAAACGAATTAATTTAATACAATTGGGTGAATGGAGTGCTGACAACCTTGAAGGTGCCATCCATATACCTTTTAAACAATAATAGGCACAAATACATATGCACTGTTAACATGCATTTAGAATACACATGTAACATTTCAAGCAGGACCATCCCCCCTTCCGCCGCTTATGTGTGACATTTACTAATTATTTTACGTTTTTGATATACAAGTACTGATATGAAAATAAGAAAAAAGTTGGGACTTGGAGTCACTGAACTTGAGATATGACTAATGCTTTACAGGTATACTAGTGATGTACAAATCCGTTATGATGTTCCAAATATATTAGCGTACATTAGCAACAGAATGATAGATATATTATGTATTGCATCGTTCTTTAAAAAAACCACTATAAATTTCTGTTTTTATTGGAAGTTCAGTGGGGTAATACATAACATATCTATCGTTCTGTTGCTAGTATATGGTAATATGTTTGGAACTTATAACCGTCTAATCCGCTTTTTATAATGGCATCTTTACATAATTACGAGTTTCAACAATATAATTCAGAAAACATACCATTGTTTTGATTTTGCCAATAGAGCCAGCATTTTCGGAGTACTAAAGAGCAAATGACGGCGATCACCAACTTTAACATCGCCCTTGTAATTTGAAGTCTAAATCAGTAAGTTAGTCTGGACGGGCTTTTTGTTGTTTGCGGTTGGCTTGCCTCGCAAGATTGGCAAGAACAAGGCGCCTCACTGACATGATCCAACAGGACCTAAAGTGATATTATGTTATGTTAGTTTAAATTACATCCAAAAAGGAAGCACAACTTTATAAATTCGAAATAATTAATAAATTTATTAATTATTTATGTATTTATTTATATATTATTTTAACAATCGTAAAAATCACCAAACTTAAGAAATAACAGTAAAAGTTACCTGATCAACAATCGCTCCTGCTGGCTGAAAGTAATTCTGCATGGCTTTTTCTTTCACTACTTTAGCAGCAATGCCTGTGCCCAGGAGTGTACACCGCTCCACATTGACGAATGTTTGCGGAACACAAGCTTGTCTTGTTTCTGCAACTGCACCTCCACACAGCATTTTCCTCATCGTATCTTCGGTTTACAGTGTACGTATACACTGAACGTTCCACAAGTTTTCGTTTGCCCCTTGCCAAAGTATTTGATGCACTTCGTAAAACATCGTTTAAAAGGACATTTGTAGTGCAAGGGAAAACAGTTTCGAAACGAACATTGAAACTTTTAAAGCATTTAACAGATTAAGTAACTTTATTTAGACCATTTGAAAGGATTCAAAAGCTCTGTCTTTGATAATTTTAGCAGTGATATTGTGTGACCATAATGAAGTCAGATGCAGCGCCATTGAAAGTGGTCACGGCATTCGGCGAATAATTGTATTAGCATTCACTTTAAAAATTGACGAATTTAACATGCGAATTTAACATTACAATTCTGCACGCGGTTTCGGTGGCAGCGTTCAGGTGGAGTAGGACCCAGTGTTTCCTGCCATTTCATCAGACAATGATTGACAACCAAAATAAATTTGTTACACCAACGCGTATTATGAAGAAAAAGAAGAAACAGTATATATACATTGATATTTGTACTATGTTTATACTTAAAGATAAATAGTTCATCGCCAATATAAAATCACATTACCTCCATGAGCATGCCATTACATATAAAGTTGTTATGCGTTAAATTGTTCAGATCCAAAGATCGCTAAATGATTGAAACAATTCGTTTAATTTCATTGTTGTATCTCGTTACCTGTATATCACAAAAATATGATGCGTTTGCACATTACTTTAAGAGGCCGCAAGATAAGAAAAAGTTATAGAAAAAATTAAAATGTCGTTAATAATAAATACTTAAATACTTGAGTGCTTGTGAAAGGACCCAGGTATTTAAAAGTGAAAGACTTCTATGCACTCCAGCACTACCTGCACATCGAATTTCTTTAAATTTTACATACATCATACTCGCATATGCTTTTCTGTGTTTACTATATATGCTACATGTATGCTATATGTCATGCTATACTAAATTATGTGCTCATAGGCTAAATTATTTGCTTTGCTATCAATGCAATGCTGTGTTATATACCATTTTATATTAACACATTATAGTTACTAAATCCTTGTCATTTGATTGGTAAATTACGATCATGTTGCATTGAATAAAATACATACCGTGTTGTGACATTGAATGATAAAAAGACGCAAAACCAAAACGCCTTAAATAACATCACGACGCACAAATCGGTTACATACTTACATCGAGTTCCCGAAATGCAGCATCCGTAAGTGAAAAGCTATAAGCTTTTGCTGTTCTATTGTGATATAAAAAATAATTATATTACGATTTTGGCTTATAAACTGTTTATATTGAATCAGTAAATCAAGCTGTCTGAGAAATAGCCGCCATACAAATATTGTGATAGTCAAACGTTAAATAGCCTCTTTTTACCTGGTGTCATGGTTTTCGTTGCATCCACAATTTAATTCGGCTTACGTCGAATTCATACACAATCCCAGTGAAACCAGTGTTGGCAAGTGTCAGGACCCGAACTGTCCCTCTTTCTTTTACCACCCCACTTCTTTGAAATTTGCCTTCCTACTTCATTACCATTTTCTCGTCCTTTTCGTACTGTTGTTGCTGTTGTTTAATATTTAATTACATCTCTTTAAACACGGTAGCCTATTCAGTAAAACTGTTTTTCAAAGGACTGTGCTATTATAGTTAAAAAGCATAAACCTATAAATATATCATAAACTATAAGCATAAACTATATAAATATATCAATATATAAATCTAAGTCCCTATATACAATATCACAAGCCATCAGCTGTTCATTTATGAAAAATTCTTAAGTTGTTGTTTGAATGAGATAAACTTTGAAAATTGTCACGAAATTGCTGCCCTATATATGAGTAACTTATTTTAAGGTAATTTGTATTTGGTTTTGCCAAAGTAAGTTTAGTACCATTACTTCATACATTGTAATTTTCATTATCATTATCACAAGTATTGAAGAAGTCAACAAGATAATTTGGTAATTTCGATGTTAATGCTTTAAATGTCATCAAATTTGACAATTTCCTAGAATCTTGTGAATTGACATCGAACCGAGTTTTTCCTAATATTTCAGTGGAACAAACATTGTAAGTATCTCAGTTATAACATACACCGCTCTCCTTTGTAGTTTTGAAGTTGAGCAATATCTGAAGTGAGGCAACACTAAAGCATTATATTTAAGCATTATATAAGCATTATTATTCACTTCACATTATTATATTTAAGCATTATATAAGCATTATTATTCACTAGAATTGTTTGGGAACAAATGATTTTGCCCTTTAGTCACGCAATGTTTTTCGAAATTTTCTTACCATGTACTTCATTGTGTTTTCAGGGCTTTGGTTTACTGAGGCCAGATGATATCTGGAGCCAATAATCATAAATTCGGTTTTAGTTTATTAAGTGTGAGTTTATTTGCCATAAGCCACTGGTGAACATTATCGAGATCGTTATTAAGTTTATTTTGTATCTCATAGGAATTATTTCCTTTACAAGTGAGATTCGTATCATCAGCAAATAAAGTCGCCTCAGTTTTTTTCCAAACAATTCGGTAAATCATTAATGTGCAGGAGAAAAAGGATGGGACAATTTCCTGTATTGTTCCAAATTCGTTGTCAGTTGTCGGTCCCATTTCATTCCACCATGCAGAACGGCTGATTGCCGAGGAGCTATATGACTATAAGTGTTAATTATTCTGTAGCTTGGTTTATAAGAGCCTGAAGATGCAAATCCAATAAAAATCTTCTCTGTCATACCTCTGCACATAAAATGTAGTTGTGAGCTTCTGTTGTTTCATGTTGTACTCGAACAGCACTGGAGTTGACTTGCCAACAACAGCTGCTCTACCGGAATATTTCAGGACATTCCTTCCATTTTCATTGACTTTATCGAAGTGCCTTTTCTTCAAAAAGTTCGACCCAAAAAACCTCACCAAGGAGAACTTTTTCAAAGCATTTTCGAACGATTCTATTGTGACAGACATGTTGGCTTTGTCGCTTTTTAAGGTCCCGTCATAACCAACAGCAACATTGGAAACATGGCGCAATATACCGTATGGCACGAACAATCGGATTGGTGGCATCAGTCCAGTATTTCTGGATCTCCCGAGTTTAGAAAACATGCTTTTACCTATTTCCAGGAGGTAGCCATCGATCAGGGGTCCAGTCAGCTCAAACTTGTTTGAGGCGCGCTTTTCTAGTATTGGATCGAGATCCCTCATCCCATAGTTTAGCTTACTTTTGCACTTCCAAACTGCATCTAACCAAAGTCTCTCCACACCGAACTTCATCTCTACCGAAGCTTTATTCCAAAAATGTTCGGATCTCTCCGTATCATCGGCAGATGAGCCCAGTTTGATATCAGCTAGTCGAGACAAAATATCACTAGCTTCCGCCATGTTTTGGAGGGAAAACCTAATTACCTCCAGGAGAAAACCGCATCCTAGATGTGCGCCTGCTCTTCCAGGAGCAAAATGCATAGCAACCGACCACCATGATTACAAAATTACTCTCCGAATAAAGTAATTAATTACAAATTCCTTTACATAATGTAGACCAAATGGTACCAAATAAATTCCTCATACCAGCAATGAAAATGAGACAGTTTGAGAGGAATGAGGTTAAGTTTTAACTTATCATTTAATAACAATTATTAATAGAAACAATTAAATTTTGTTGTCCACAACAACAATGGCTTCAGCTTTTACACATTCAGGCTCTAGGATGTGCTCTGGGTACGAGATTGGCTCTTCCACAGCTATCAGATTTTCTCTAGCCAGATCGTTATGTAACTCGTCCGTAACAACTATTGTTTCTAAATCTTCTACCATATTATTGATACTATAACATCTGAGATTTCGCTTTTGAAATTATCCAGAAATGGGTCAAATTTTGACACGTGTTGAGAGTATGGGTCACGGGACAAGTTTGTCCCCAGCCCCCAGGGTCTACTCTATTTTCAAGAAGGCCTTTGGCCATAGCATGAGCCATAATACCTATGTACAGTAATTCAAGCGCGTTTCCACTTCAAACTTTAGTTGTTTTCGTCTTTTTATAGGTATTTTTCGATGGTAAATAACATTTATTATATTTATGAAAGATTTAAGGAAAGGAAAGGAATTTTTCGTTCCTTTGCCAAAAAAGTAATTAATTACCGGTTAAAATTACTAAAAATGTAACGAGTACATGGTAAAGCATTACAATTGTAACGAGTACTCACAGCACTCGTTTGCTCGCGATATTGCAACCTTGCATATTTCCAGTGGCCACTCTGGTTTTTCACAAACTGTGTTTAGTGTGCTTTTGGCAACTGTCTGTTTTTCTATTCATTCCATTGGTGATTGGTACTCTATCTTCACAAACGCAGTTTGATTACAATATTTACAGTGGTCTCCTTTGCTCGAGTGTTTTTCACTGGGAATATATGATGAGTGGCTGGCAAGATCATGATCTTATAAAATGTGTACTCGATTAACTTATATGTTTAATAATTTAATATGAGACTCAATAATATATGAATGCTGTATGGAAATATGTTAACTGTTCTGAGGTAACTGTACTATGTATATTTTTATAAGCTTTGTTGCATGTATTGTTTATTTTTTCAACAGTTTGTTTCATGTATACCAAGTGCGGTTCTATGATGACTATGCAATGTTGCCACTTGCCATCGAATAACCCTGTTTCACTTGATATTTTACCTGTATTAAGCTTAAATGGGGCTCCAAAATGTTCTGGATTATCAGTGGTATTATATGTAAATGCTTACAAATGAACACACGGTCAGCATTGAAACATAATTGTGAGAGAGTGCGAGAGAGAGTGAGTGAGAGACTGAGCACTAGAGTACAGTAATTTATCTTGATCTTGATTCTTGAAGTTTATCGTTCGACGCTTTATATGTTAATATGTCTGTCTGTTTGTGAATAAATGTTAAGAAACCAAACGAGTTTGAGCCTAAATATCCTATATGGTTATTCGGAGCCGGAGTTAAGCCGTGAATGAAGAAAAAAGTCAAATACAGTCCCGAAGAAGTGAAGTCAAGATTCGAATACGAAACTGGAAAACCTGTACTAGAAAAGCTGGAAAACCTGTAGAAACGCCATATACATCCTCAATACATGATGTCGGAGGAGCTTAAAAGGAAAATAAAAATCCGCGGAGGGCACAGATCTTCGGCCAAGAGAATGATAGCATCGGCTGAAGAAACACTAAAGGTATTCGACCCCAAGTATTATACCCCAGATATGGCAACCAAATTAAAACAGCAAGTCGTCAGCCTTAGAGAGAAGATAATAGTATTGAACGAACTCGACGAAACCATACTAAACCTGATAAAAGAAGACGACATCGACTATGAGATCGAACAATCGGACATTTTCAAAGAAGGTATGCAACAAGCTTTTGTTTATATTGAGACAGCATTACAGCAAAATACAACTGAATCTTCGCCACCAATTGAGCATAACACTAACAGTACAACCCAAAGTGTATCCCCAATCAGTCACAGTGTTGTTACAAGCACCAAAGTACATCTTCCTAAGTTAAATTTGAGGAAATTTGGTGGAGATGTTACAAGATGGACCACATTTTGGGACTGTTATGCATCAGCCATACATGATAACAGTAATCTCACTAAGATTGACAAGTTTAACTACTTAAAATCACTTTTGGAACATTCAGCAGCTGAAGCTGTAGCAGGTTTAAATATGACAAATGCCAACTATGATGAAGCAGTTAAAATTCTCGAAGAGAGATTTGGAAACCAGCAAGTTATCATCAATGGCCATATGGAAGCCTTGTGGAACTTAACAAGTGTCAGCAGTCTCAACAATGTCAAGGCTCTTCGTCAACTCTACGACAAGGTGGAATCTCGTGTGAGGGGCCTTAGGGCCCTCGTGGAATCAAGTTCATATGGAAACCTAATGATCTCAATACTGATGAACAAACTTCCACAAGAAATTCGAATAATAATCACCAAAGCCTTAGGAAATCAATGGTCACTTGATAAGATGTTAGACACCTTGAAGAAAGAGCTGGAAGCTAGAGAAAGAGCAAACTTGTTGAGCTCGAAGCCACCAGAAGACCACCGAAATAATGAGACCACCACCACGATACAAGGGATTCAGTTCAGCTGCATCATTATTCTCAGATGGAAACACACCTACTTGCACCTATTGCAAACACCCCCATCCTTCTGCCAACTGCAATGTGGTGACCAACACTGCAGCGAGAAAGGAAATCCTAAGAAAAGAGGGTATAGATGTTACATATGTCTTCGCAAGAATCATATTAGCAGAGAATGCATCTCAAACATGAAGTGCTACCACTGTGGGAAACGACATCATGCCAGTATTTGTAGTTCAAAAGATCCACCACACGTTGGCGAGAAGAATGGTGAAACAACAAAACCCCCATCACATCAAAGGAAAGAACAAGAGCAGAGAGAACCAGACAAGACAAGCAGCAACCAAGAATCGCCAAACGAGAAAAAAGTCCTCACAATGTATATCAATGCTGAAACATCTATTCTTCTCCAAACAGCCCAAGCTGATGTGTACAGTGCAAGTACTCCACAGAAGACCACCAGAGTAAGAGTAATCCTGGACAGTGGCAGCCAAAGATCCTACATAACGTCAAGATTAAAGGACAAGTTGAATCTTCCCACACTGAAATCAGAGCCATTAATGATCAAGACCTTTAATTCTAACAATGAAACAACCCAAGTCTGTGATGTCGTACAGCTATGTCTTGGTAGTGAAGGCAATACACCATCTGCTCACCATTAAACCACCAAAGAACACAGGTTGCCCAAGCTGATGTGTACAGTGCAAGTACTCCACAGAAGACCACCAGAGTAAGAGTAATCCTGGACAGTGGCAGCCAAAGATCCTACATAACGTCAAGATTAAAGGACAAGTTGAATCTTCCCACACTGAAATCAGAGCCATTAATGATCAAGACCTTTAATTCTAACAACGAAACAACCCAAGTCTGTGATGTCGTACAGCTATGTCTTGGTAGTGAAGGCAATACACCCATCACCCTGAATGCTTATTGTGTTCCCACCATCTGCTCACCATTAAACCACCAAAGAACACAGGTTGCCCAAAGCAAGTACAGCCACCTAGCTTCCCTCAAACTAGCCAATGAATCCAGTGGAGAAAGGGATGCACCTGTCGACATACTTGTTGGATCAGATCAATACTGGAACCTGGTCACTAGCGAAGTAGTAAAAGGAGAATCTGGACCAACAGCAATGAATACCAAATTAGGATGGGTCCTTTCCAGTCCAGTCGAAGGTGGTGCAGAAGAATGTAATTCCTCGATTAACTTGGCATGTACCCACGTCTTAAAGTGTGCAACAGAGCCAAAAGAACACAACCAGATATTGAACGACGAGATTAAGAGATTCTGGGAGTTGGAGTCTCTTGGAATGGAACCAGAGGACCGTATCTATGTACTTCACTATTTCGAGTATAGTAGTTTGCAAAATATTCTGGAGCCAGATGGTGTAAGCATTTAAATACTAAACAGCATTGATGGAAACGGCAGTGAGTTGTGAAAATTGTGATCCTTGGTCCATTATAAACAGTCACTGCTACCTTAATATAACCCAAACTTTACTTACTTTTAGATTGGCTAATATTTGCCTGTTACAAGGGCATATTTTAGTTAGGTTAGAAAACTTTCAGAAATTGCCATATTGACTGATTTCTTTTCATAATAGCAATATTTATATTTTGGGAACATACATCAAAATTCATTTGTTTAAATAATAATGATAGTGACGGTTTCCTACAATCGTGGCAGAAATTAGTTGGGATACTTCTTCAAAAAACCCTGTTCATGTTGTTGTGTTCGAGAGAACATTGAAGAACCATGTTGTGGGTGAGCTTCAGAGCCTAACTGCGGCCGATAGACCAACAATGTAAGAGGGGGGCGGGGGTAGAATTATTCGTACAGCAGTCGTGTCGTAACAATTTCTGCAGCGATTGTAACTACAATATTATATATATATATATATAACACACGCACTATCAATGAATATATAGTATAACACGAATACCACGTGTATACGTGAATCTATTTGTTTTACAGTACATAAAACACGGTGTTTTACCTAAAATATCAAATCCAAGTAGGTGAACTCTAGAACTGATTACATTCGTTCTCAACTATCTTATAGTTTTTATAACCCGTTAAAATGTCAAATGCATTAACTAAACAATAACAGAACAAAATATCCTCAAATACTTAGTGCTCAATGTAAACAACTATCGATATGGTATTACAATCATTCTACATTCTCATAATACGATAGCTAAATATTTCATTGACAGTGCAAATTTTTTAAATATGTTCAGTTGTGCAAAAATCATTTTGTAATCATAGAAAACCTCGTCCTGTTACTTTTTTAGTGCATCGGTTATTTGACGAAAGCATTCCACTGGAGAAACTCCTTATCTTAACTTTTTCCATGTACAGCATATATGCAGTTAATAAGTAATAACAACTGCTGCAGTTTTTAAAAATCTTTTGATCGCCTTCGAAAAACCCACTAGTACACGTTTTTTTCCAAACTGCACTCGAAACCATGCTATATTACTGTACCTATTCTAATAACCTATATTTTATTTGGGTACGATTCCACGCATTTTCTTACAGCAATTACTCGGAATTATACGCGGCGACGTCCTGAAACTGTACGGTACAATTACAATGATTTAGAGATTCGATTGACTAATACAGCATACATACATGTTTTGAATGTGAAAGCTGTCAGTATTTTATATTGCTTGAACTGAGCGAAAGATAGTTCATCATTATGGCCACACCAGCTGCGTAAGCGGCTTAAATAGCCATCCAAGACGTGCACAATAGTTAGATGGTAATAAGAAACATATCTCTGAGTCTCCTTTTATGTTTCTCCAGAAGATGTGGCATGACATCTGGGGGAACCGTCATCAAGCTGCTCGCCAAATTGACATTCTGCAGGAAAACACTGATGCATGGCAATGATGCATGAAAATAAACCAATGAGGGTTTGGGTGAAGTAGGATTGGTTGGATACTATAACCATGTCATCTGGGGGTGCTGGTATGGCTGAACATGGTTTTAGTGTCTGTCGACAACCATAGCATACGGACACACGTGAGTTGCAGTATCTGAGTAAGAGACAACATACATTCCCAATGCCGGTTTAGGATAAATCAATGGAATACTGTGCTGTCCATAGATCTGTGGATTCACAAGGACAGATGGAGTAAATCCTTGTTGGTGGTGATGTGAAACCAAAGACGGTATCACAGGTACCACTGAAGGCGTACTGTAGAAAGGAAAATTCGCTGAAGAACTGGTAGATGGCCAAAGAGAGGTGCTAAAGGAATAACCCGACTGCAACATTTCTGACGGTTGGCTATCAAATGAGAAAGGAGTTGTGAATGACTGATGGCTTTGCTGGCCATGTGATGCGTACTGAGAAGGTACTAATGACTGCTTGACTCGGCATGTAGTTGCCGCTAAATTTTTAGCTTGTTTGTTCGCAGTACCTTTGCGAGCCTTGGATGGCTTTTCCCCTGCGCGAGCTGGCATGTTCATGTTGGCCAATCTTGAGATATTTGCCTGGCTTTTCGCTTTCTTATAATAGCTGATGAACCCTTTCAAACAGCCATGCTTTTCTGTAGCTGCGATGGTGTGAGAGCAAATTTGATAAGACCCAAAATTTCGACAGGCGTTATCGCAAGTGACCGTATTCGTGTTTTTCACAACAACCTTGTGCGGACTGCTTGGCTTCGTATGACTTGCTACCATGTATATGGACTCGTTTGGGCTGGCTTGGTCCATTGGTAGTTTCCATAATCTATCACGTTTTCCAATGGTTTCAAAATCATCTTTGCATACCTCAAGAAGAAATTTCTTTAAAGAGCTTACCCTGATATCTTGATCAAAGGGCTGAAAGTCAAAATATAGGTATTCAAGAAGCAAGGCATGTGGGCTTGCAACACTTGCACCATAGAACTTGACAAAGTTTTTGTGGTGCAGTGAATTTAGCAGACGAGCTTCTTTTAGGAAAATGGCTTTAGACCCATCTTCGTCTTCTATGTCATGCATAATCTTCAAAACAACTTCATTACCATCTTTATACTCTCCACGTAATGCTGTGGCAAACGGTCCACGGCCTATTTCAACTCTGTCTCTCACATCATTGCAATTGAAAGTTGGTATATCATTGACAATAGCAACTGTTGGATAACTTGCACTTTTTAACTTCTTTAGTCTTGGCAGCTTTGAAGACATTTAAGTTGCTATTAAAAGGGAAACAATTGGTGATTAGCTATTTAATGCCCATTTGCCACTATAATATTGTTATCTGTTAAAGCCTGAGGATTGTTTTTACTTTCAGTTACCTAGAGGCCAGAGTTAATTGTTAGCTTTCACTCTGGTCATATTCTATTTGTTTACCATTTTCAAAAATATTTTACTTTGAGTTTGTTAAATTATACCATTATGACCATATCATATGAACATTTCAGATGTACAGTAATACATACTGTGCTTTTATCTGCTCTATTGAATTGATCTGTATTGAGCAATCTACTACTGACAATTATGCTAAAATGTCTCCCCCATAAATATACTATTCTTTAGGGACCTTTTTAGCAAAGACGACGGCAAAGTAAACGACAGATCCTTCATATTATTTATTGACATTAGCTTAAAATCAATACTAACTAAACGGCCATGTCAAAACGTCCAGTTCAAGCAACAAAGTTATTC
This sequence comes from Chrysogorgia sp. JL179-B06, assembly GCA_035772405.1. Lineage (NCBI taxonomy): Eukaryota > Metazoa > Cnidaria > Anthozoa > Scleralcyonacea > Chrysogorgiidae > Chrysogorgia > Chrysogorgia sp. JL179-B06. Next base: position 1,998,554 of record JAYKKM010000075.1, on the reverse strand, counting down.
GACTTTGGTTATTCAAGGGTCGTCTTTGCAAAGGGCCACATGTGAGTGTGACCATTTGACCCTTATTAAATATTTATAAGTATTAGATATCACGTGAATCAAATCAAAATTTCTTACCAATCATCAGGATCTTTCCTTGTTTCCTTGTGAAAAGCGGTAAACTGGCGAATGTAGAGACCACGAGGCTATAACTTTCCGTGAGTGATGTTCTCCCTCCCCCCAGCAATTCAAAATATTAACACCCCCCCGACCATCCCAACACTCCGGACGTAAAATTCATATCAAAATGTTCCTCGTTTACATTTTTTGGCCCCCACGCCTCCACGCCTCCCCCTAAGTCTGTATTTTCATCCCCTTAAAACTCATTAGCAATTCAAAACATTTACACTCCCCCGACCAGTCCATGTTTTATCAGTCCATGTTTTATCAGTCCATGTTTTATCAGTCCAGTCCATGTTTTACAACATGCCTAAATGGAGAACTTCTTTCGTCTTTGCGTTCGTCCAGTTGTACTTCAGCTTCTACTCCTCCCACATTGGAAACCCTGGTAAAACAAGTGGTCAACCACCTAAAAGATCAACAGCATGCAAAGGAAAGCAAAGTCCTTACATTAGGAGTGCCAAAGGAAAAAGTTTTAAAATTTCCACTTTTGCAAGGGAGGTTGTGCTTCTTTGCCACCCATCTGATTCTTTGATTCATGCTGGTGCAAAAACCGATCTGGAACGGATAGGTAATGTTATGAGCTCTTTCGAGTTTGATAAAGGATGGTCTTCAGCTGAGGTTGTAGAGAAATTAGAGGATGCGTTTAGCTCACAACTGGCTTATATAACCAGCACACCAAAGTAAGTATCCATAACATAACTTACATTAAATAGTTAATCAGTACAATTTGAAAACAAGCTATAGCATTTTTGCATGCATGTCACTAAACCTAATCCTTAATCTAACTACTGAATTTTGCAAGCCCCAAAATTGAACAGGTATGTTTTAATAGTAGTTATTTTTGAGGATAATTGGCTGCAATAAAAAGTAATTACCAAGCCATTACTATTATACAGTACAGTATGTAATATTACTGAACCACGAGTGAACTGCCTTCTAGTTGCACCCTGCATTTCCTTAGTGTGGAAAGTGGGGAAGTGGTGAGCAAAGTGGCAGTTGTCTGTATAACTCCCAAACTATTTAAGCTATTAAAATAAAACTTTGTATGCTTATATATTATATAATTCATCCAAAAATATTGCAAATGTGCATTGGTAGCAACATCATATATGTTACTTCCTTTAAACATTAGATGATGTCATAAAAAATATTGTACTGCATCGCACAGCAAAATAATAAGCAACAATTATTTCCAAATCGAAATTATCTCCAGTAATTACTGGTTTGAATTATAAAAAATAACCAAAACGTGGAAATTTAAATAAAAGATCAAACTTATTTTTTGTTTATTAACATTATGAGGCATTGAAATTAAGGTTCTTGATATTACCGATAGATTTACACCCTGTGTAAATGCGCTTGTATGTATAGTGTTTACTGTACATTTACACCAGTCCAGATAAATCTAATATATTTCGAACATTCGTTCTTATTCAGTTAAAATATGAATATTTTAACTGAAGATCGAATGTTCGAAATACAATTCAAATTATCTTGACTGGGTAGACGTTTTCTTGCTCGTTATCTCTCTCTCTTTCAATTCAAATATATGTGTGTTATCTCAAGTATATCTATAATCTCACAGCGGTAAAGATAATTAGTTATCTCACAACAAAGATTTTGCATCATTCCTTCACTCTTACTGGTAAAGATGATGAATTATCTCACAGCATAAATATCTTGCATAATGCCTTCACTCTTACTGGCAAAGAAAATTCATTCTCACCACACCATAAAGATCTTGCATAATATGCCTTTGCTCTTACTGGTAAAGAAAATTCATTATCTCACAGCATAAAGATCTTACATTATACCTTCAGTATTACTAATACAGAAAATTATCTTGCAGCGTAAATATCTTGCATAATATGCCTTCACTATAGAGTAGTACTATTATGGATGTAATGTACCTGGAATAGTGCTCTTACCAATACAAAATGCATGTAATGATATCACAGCATAAATTAAGATCTTGCATTTATGCCTTCACCTGTACTGATAAAAAATTAATGATCTCACAACACCTAGAGAGATCAAATCACTGAAATGAGGCTTAGTGATAAAGAAAATTAATTGGCTGTTACCAAATACATTAGGAACATTTTATTGAATCTAACTGTATTTTATTTCGAATGCAGCTTTTACCTCTAAATGGTTATGTTTCCTTTTGTATCTCTGTTAAATGGATCATCTAGGTAGAATTGATCAGTTTTTATTGTATATTTCATCCTCCCATTTTGCTCCAATGAAGTGCTGTGTTGTTGCTCATCTTCAATTTTATATTCTACTTCAGAGGTAATTATCGTCTGCAATATTTTTTCATTTGAATTACAGGCTTTAAACTTCCTTTTCTGTTCATCCTTTTCATATAAGCCTTTCTCTTTTTTGTTATGCCTTCCCATATCAAAATCTATAGAATAAATTATAAGGTATACCATATATTATAATATTTAAAGTTATCCTTACATTTTGCAGTATGAGCATTAATATAATTTGTCATTCAGATTTAAAAAACCAGACATAAAATAAAATATGGTTCTAACTGATAAGCTCCAAAATACACATGACAGTAGCCAGACCTGTTATAACTTATAATCAAGAATGTTTACAACAACATGTCGCCATAAATTCGGAACAGAATACGTAGCGATCACTGATGCAGCTATGATATCATATGTACCTGTATCATACAACATACATTGGCAGCAGGATCGATGGCGATCAAACAAATTTTTCGCGCCATTTATAGGATCTTAATGCTAGAGGATATGATTGGTCTATCACCTGGGGCATGGAGTTTAATGTCAACAAGTGTAAGGTGCTGAGAGTTGTTAGAACTCAGACAATTTATGATCGTCGGTACTATTTGGGTTCTAAACAGCTGTCTGTTGTTCAGAGTGAGAAAGATCTTGGGAGTGTGGCTTACTACCACTCTCAACTGGAACACCCATACTGATCATGCAGTTGCTAAGGCCCTAAGGATGCTTGGTCTATTGTATTGGACTTTGAGAGACATTGATGATCACACCGTAAAGCGTTCACTCTATTCCACGTGGGTGAGGTCAACACTTGAATATGCCAGTCCAGTATGGTCTCCATACAAGAAACGTAATATGAACAAAATTGAGCAGGTGCAGCTCCATGCCTCTAGGCTTATTTTACAGTAGGTGGTGCTCCAAGCCTATGTTGCTGGGGATGTTCTGCAACCCATCTTACAGCTGCAAGAACACAGGTAACATTTTGACCATCAACTTCAATGTTTTGGCGCAGATAAAAATCAATAATACCTGGTCTAATATCAGAACCAGACATGTCAATTCTACCACAAAGGCTGTACCATCTGGCCATCACAAAGCAAGATCGTTCTAGTCTTGAAATAGATGAGTCAAATTTCTCTCCAGCAAAGTTTAGAGTTAAATCGTTGGAAGTGCTGGGTAACTGAGGCACTGTTAAGTCCATCAAAAATTGCTACACAGGTTCCTTTCAGCAGGCTGAGCTCATCAGTATTGAAGCACTCCATTGATCTTGGATAACAACACTGGTATTGGTTATCTTTTTATTGTATATCCCATGCTTGATCCTTTTTTCTAACTGGTCCAATTGCAAGTCTGAATGACTTTCTTTGATGGACAGTCTTGCAGTGAAACCAAGAGAGTCGTTAGTTTGTCAATAATCTGCTGAAAATCATCCTGATATTCACATGGAAGTGAAGATCCTTAACATACTGATCAGCAACAAACTTTCTCATTAACTGGATTTCAGGTGATCTTTGGTTTGTTATGTAATCCCCTAACAAACCATTATCTCTCAAAGTTGAACAGCCAGAATGAATATACAGGAAGTATATATGTGTGGCCCAATCTTGCCTTCCCTTCAGTGATAACTGGTGCACGCCATCACAAAATGTTGCCAAATTTCCAGATATGTCGGGGTTAGAAGATCCCACAGGCTAAAGATGGAAAAATTATAGTCCATGTCTTCTACTGATCTGCAGTAAATCCTCCATAACTATAGTATTCTCTATTTTTCTCGGCATTCTACCAATGGAAGATGGAACTCTCGCATTTTGTCAATATTTTGCCAAGACAAAGTTAAAGTACAGCGACCGAGACATTGACAACTACCAACGTATTAAGAAGCTCGCCAAATATTGTGAACAATTTGCCAAGACAAAGGGCAAATGGAGCGATTGATACAATAACGATTAGCCAGGCTAACAATGCCAATGTCCATGAAGAATCGTTCATATATTTTCGTAGAAATGAGCATATTAGGCAGCAAGGCGAAAATTCGCCCATCATTTCAATCTCATCATCAAACGATTTCACATAGCATCTGTATCCCAACCATGTCGACGCCAGTTGCTGTTTAGGGGATAATTCAAATAGATATTCCAGGGGATAATTCAAATGCAAGAGACATACTGGAACCAATTAGACTACAATACAATACAGCAGTAGTAGCAGAACAAGTAGCAAACCAAGATAACTCTCCATGACAGAGAATCCTGAAAATATTGGAATGTACATGGAGTTTATTGCCCAACAGACTGCTTGCAACCACCAGTTATTACAAGCCATCGATGAAAGGTTGAGCGAAGTAGGTGCAACTGGAAGCCGAAAAATAGATAGAAAACTGCCAAGTAAGTTTAGCAAACTGAAGGTAAGTTTGTGTGGTATTCATTTAATGGAATTAATGGTAGTCCCCTACACACACACCCATTTATAAATGCATTCTGAATATTTATATTGTAGCTGCAATGTGTGTTCACTTCAAGACCGAGAAGCAAAGTCATTGTATTAAAGCCAATAAGATGGACAAATAATTATTGAAACAGCAGAGAGTCAGAAGTAGACTAAACATGGTATGTACAAATACGAAAGCGAAAGAATCGACGGTATACTGAGAAGTTGTGGAGATATAAGCAGTAAATGCCGTAAGCTTAATGGCCGTAGAAGAGAGAAGAAAGAGAATTAAGCAGATTTCAGTTTTCCAACATGAGATAGTCAAGGTTGCCGAGGCTCAAAAACAAGTTGAAGCTACAAATGAGAAGGTGGATTTGCCAAGCGATTACCTCGAAAAGGTTGGAATTCCTGTTCTTTTTAGAAATACGGGCAAAGAAGTACATGATGTTGGGAAAAGGCAGCAAGATCGGAAACTTAACGAAGTTAAGATAAATGTGGAAAAGAGCCTGTGGTTTGCTGAAACCTTTGGTCTGACCTTAGAATCAGCAACCCTCTCTGATAAATCTGGGTCAATTCACTCTTTGGCATATAATTCGACATCAACAAGAAAAGGTTTTAAGGATCTGTCAGAAGTGGACAAGAATAAAATTAAAGAAATCTTGTTGATTGTAGACCACTTTTGCATTGGCGAGGCTGCCTATCACCAACTACGATCCTACCTGATTCAACAATGCAAGGAATCGTTGAATGCACTTATGCATGTTGAACGGACACATGGAGACGCAGAAGGCGCACAGCTTAACTTCTATGACACGCTGTGCAGGGAAATCCAAAAACATGTAAGTTTGTTGAAAGAATTTATTTACCAGGCTCGTTGTACAAATTTTCATGCGAGTAAACCTTAGACTGGTCATTGCTTATTCTGTGGTACCATTATTATTTTTTCAGATGTAAAAGTGCATACTGGATGGCCAGGATGTTCCAGCGAAATACAACATCAAACTCAGTGGTGATGGTGCAAAGATGACCCGGCTTACAGGATTTGTTATAATTTCTTTCTCTATTTTGAATGCTGGTGAAGCTGTATTAGGTTCCAAAGGTTAATGTTTGTTTTATACTATGATAAACATGTAGTCTCATTGACACTCTGATTGCACTAATTGGAGATCAGTTTTTGAGAAAACCCTGCATCAGTCTTAGGACACCTTGCATGTGGCTGGGATAAATAGTGAAGGGTAGCAAGTATACACTGATGCGAATCTAACTCAAGCCAGCGCACCAACCGCACATACCACCCATCTTTTCAAACATTTTCCTTCCATAATTAATTTCAAAATGATTTTTAATTGAAACTAAGATTCTTCCTTCTAGGAAACCAGACAGTTGCTGTGATTAAGGGGAAAGAAACATATGACATCATCCAATCATCTTGTGCAAGGATTTTTAATGATGTGAACAAAATTGTGGAAAATGGATTCATAACAATAGACGGAAATCGTGTACCGGTGGAGATATTTTTAGGTTCAGACTACAAGGTGCTTTGTATTCATTATATTCATATTGGTTTTTTATTCTCTTTAGGACCAGTCATTACTAGTGCCAGTTAGGGTCTGGATGATATATTTTTTAGCATGAAGTCTTTTTAGGACCCCTTATTTTTAGCAAAATATCCCCAAGCGTTATGTCCCCCTCACCATATTGTTTCAATATTTTTCATGACCTCCCGAAAAAATCTAATCGACAACATTAATTGATAAGCTATGTTCCTTCAATTATCTACAGTTTCTTTTGCTGTTGCTGGGGATGAAAGGTGCAAGTTCAGACTACGCCTGTATCTGGTGCAAGATTCACAAGTTGTTAAGGTACGGTAAATATAAAATGCTAAAATCAACCTTTGTCATGCAAGAGCATACTGCTTGTAATTCTGGCCAACACAAGAGCCAATGCCACATTTTATTTACCATTTTTTGTGAGCACAGAAGCAAATTTTGGAAGTACTGTACTGTATTTGTTGACAAGAAATTATGAATAGCCCCCTTCGCTCTGCTACATCCGGAAACACATTTAATGATAATATTCATTTTATTAAACAGATATGATATGACAAAGCCTGAAGATTTTTATAGAATGGAAAACATCAGAAGAACTTTGGGCGACATAAGAAAATGTTGCCTAAAACAAACGTTTTCCTGCGAACGTCCTGCTCTCCTCAATATTCCTTTGGAAAACATTGTGCTGGACGAGCTTCACTTGTGCTAAGAATTACAGGTATATAATCATGGCAACAAGCTACAATCCTGGCCAAAAGTAGCTGGGACACAGTCACATTTATAAATTCTATTATCACACATATGAACCCATCCCCCCTACAATGTTGAATAAAATGTATGCAATGTAACTATATGAGAATTATGTGTCCGTTGTCGTTTGAAACACCAACAAATACAACATTGAGGGAGGGGGGCTGGATTTTTCAAGAACTCAACAACACTGTCCCACGACTTTTGGCCATGATTGTCTGAATAATAACACAATTGAAAATGAATAAAAATAGGGCTAAAATATGAAAGTTAATTACATGTGTCAACAATGTCGTCACATGAAAACAATATGCATCAGAACTGCGAAGTAAGCCACTTCAATTAGAACACAATTACGTTAATCATTAAAATATTGCGGGAAATCGTTAGTGACGTCAAGGTAATTGAGCCATTAATTTGGTCAAAAGGATTAAAGGAAAGAGAAGAGTAATGAAATGTAATGCAATCTCAGCAGAGCAAACAGCGTTTGCACGATATTTGAAAGAGTTCCCTGGCGGACGACGCATTCATGTTATTGTGGCTATCGCATCTGGAAAGGGGGTGATTTTAGCAGACTTATCAAAAGATGGACGGCCCATTTTGCAGCAGATTTATCCGCGAACATTTTAACGTTTGTTTTGGAAGGGGGGACCCAAACATTTAGGAAGACGTGTCTTTGTAATGGATAAGGATCCTTCGCAAACAAGCAAAGTTGCTATGGAAGCTGTGACAGATATTGAGGCAGAGCTTCTTAAGACTCCTGCTCGGTCTCCAGATATCAATCCCATTGAGAATATCTTTCATCTTGCTAAGTGTCGTTTACGTGAGGAGGTCATAAATAGAAATATCGTGTCGAGTCGTTTGAACAATTTCAAGAAAGAGTGATTGCGTAGCATGCCTATCGATGTAATAGATTGAAGGTATGCCAAAGCGAATAGAAATTATGGTTAAAACAAAAGGCCATAGAACCAAATACTGCTGACATATGATATGAACCTGTTATTATTAACATTATTAAACAGTAAAGTATGTGTGCGCTCGACACAACAGTTCTCAGCAACAGTGCTCAGTGGAATGTATGTAAATTCGTGTTATATATGTGATGTAGTAAACCAAAAAATATTAAATTTGTCTTAGCTATTTTACTTCTCCATACAAGTATGGTATTTCGTCGACCAAGTGTAATTTAGCGTGATTTCTGACAGTGCTCACCACAATCCTATCTAAAAGTAGAGTAAGGTTAGTTATTATTTCAACACACTTGCGCCAGAACTTTCTATGTATTCACAACATATATAGGTGAGCACTGTTTATTTATTGTAAGTACGTAGTGTTGAAAACCGAACAGATCAAATGTCACTGTTGTCGAAAATGAACTTGGCAAAGCAGTGAGCGCACGGTTTAAGTCGAAGCTGCATGGATTCTGGAATTTGCTTCCAAAAATGGAAGAATCGCCACCTGACATTCATCATCTCGGTATTCGCACGATCAATACAGCCACCTTTTATAAGTGGCGTGGCATCAGCTGTTGCGAAGAACGGTGTCGCTAGACAGCTCTAAATCTCTACTGGAGAAAGTGTTTGGCGTGGGTAAATGGACGACGTCTCCTTCAAGTGCTTGCAAAAGATCTCCCCAGGCAATAAGAGTAGCACTCCATCTAAAGTCATTCAAGAAAATGACCTCTGCTTCCATCCAAGCAAACGAACCCGTTGCAGGATTGCAGAAGGTGTGGTACACCGTCTTAAGGGTTGATAACATGAACGTTTTCCCACTATTTGCTGGCGCATGGATGAAAAGTTCTGATATTTTTCCCGACCATTTTTTAGAGCTGTATACACAGCGTTACAGAATGCTGTAAGCGCTATACCGTTGTTCTGAAGCAGTTGAATGGCGGCGTCAAACCACTTACAGAAAACGCCTTGTCCACCGCACCGTTCCCTTTGTTCGCCACGAATTCGGCTAAACATGTTTTGCCTTCACGTTTCTGGGCAACAGCCAAACACACAAGTTCCAACCGCTTTGTTATGTTCTTCTGTTGGATGATTTGTGAAACATCATAAACGGTTAGCGCTTTCTCTCTCCGATTCTTCTTGTTACCCCGCTGGGATAAAGCAGATTTGGACGTTTTCCTCTTCCTACTTGCTTTGGCCTTTTCCGTTTTGGGCGGATTCCGAAGATCTGGGTGATTTTGTGAATGAAATGGTTCCTGATCATCCTTAGTTACATAAGTGTATGCACTGTAATAGGTGTTGTGATTATCACTGAAGTTAACTTTCACATTGTATTGCTGATCAAGAAAATTTCGCACCTGCAGCCATTGTGCTTTCTTGGTCAGCTTTAAAGCCATATGATAGTGGTAGCGGTTCATCAGGGGCGGATTTAGGGTACGTCAAACACGTCAAGCGACGTACGCAAAAAATCGAGACTAATTTATTCAATGAATTAATTTATTTCGGAAAAACTTTAAAAATAAATATTCAAGTTTGAAAAATAAATATTCGAACTTTAAAAATGTTTTAATATATATTTTGAAATCTTTGAAATTTTCAAAAATTTCATTTTGCACGTAAAAAATTTCATTTTTTAACGTTGAAAATTGTTTAAAAATTTTTTAAAATTTCTTAGCCCGCGTCTTCTAATGCTAAATGGCCACCCTAATCTATGCTTTTCTACCAGCCTGCTAGTCCGTCGAAATGAATCGCTTGTCAGGCGCCAGGTACGTCGAAAAATCCCAAATCCGTCGAATCGGATCTAGCAACCAATCAGCGTTCGTAATTTTCGATTTAGACCAATGAAACTCCAAGTCCGTCGAAACTGCTTGGACGGGTGTTTCGACGTACTTCAGGCTAATAAACCCATTATGTCGGGCTTCGACGTATCAGGCAGTAAATACACTCAATCATGGCTGCTAGTAAATACAAGCAACTTACTTCGCCAAATTCTTCGTGAATTGACGGGAAAATTGCAATCGTGTGCTGTTCTCTCTGATCAAGAGCATATCGCAAAGATTGGAAAGACCTTATACAGGCATTTTGGCGCGGAAATCTATATTCCGAAATATGTCAAATTGAGAAAATCAAAGTCCACGGCTGTTAGGTAAGTTTAAATTTTAAATAGTATATAAAGGATTAGGTAACGTCTGACTGTAGACTACAATGATTGATGTAGTTCAATGATATTAAGATAATAATTCATATAAAACAGCAAACATGAATCGATTGCGTTTTTAATAATATATTCATTTATTCATCTTGATTCAAGTGAGTAGTGACCGCATTGATGCATGTTCACCAAGAAATAGAGCCAGATGTGCAAGATGTCCTCCAAAAATTTTTAAATTTTCTTTCCATTTATATATATACAGTATATACATTAATAACGGCCACATAAAATAAATATACATTTCAATAAGAGTGCAGTCTTTTGTTGGTAATTGGTAACTACTAGTTTGTATGACCAGGATGATGTAGAGAGGTGAGCTCTTCTCTATGTCCATGAAATGTCCTATATGGTCTGTTTTTCTCTATTCATAATTATTTTTCTTGGGCGAGTATCTGGCGCCTTAAAACCAGACAGCTCATTGTGCTGGATAAGGGGTAAACTATTACATTTTCTTTCCATATATACATATTAAAATTAATAAAAAGCCACAAAAAATGAATAAACATTTCAATAAGAGTACTGTATATGCAATGCAGTCTTTTGTTGGTAACTACTAGTTTGTATGACCAGGATGATGTAGAGTGGTGTGCTCTTAGTTATCTGACTATGTCCCATGTAATGTATTGTACATGGTCTGTTTTTCTCTATTCATAATTATTTTGCTTTGCATGGGTGTGTATCTGGTGCCTTACAACCAGACAGCTCATTGTGGAGAAGGGGTAAAGTTAAACAATCTAATAGATTGGTAAAATGACCAGGAAATTAACATGACCAGGATCATGTGATGTAGAGAGATAAGCTCCTCTATGTGTCTAACAAATTGCTTGGCAGCTAAAGTTGGTGGGCTTTGGCTGTCCATGTCGGATTCACTGAGCAGTGAATCATAGGCATGCTGATGAGCTCTGATATGGAGCGAAACAGTCGTAAAAATTGTCTCCAGTAACAATTATTTAAAAAGTGCAGAAGCATTTTTTTTTAAAAATCGTAAAATGTGGTATAAAAAACGTAAATTAGAACTGTAATATTTTTCTAAAAAATCTTGCCAGAATGCGGGAAATGCCATTTCAGGGAGTCAAATTTCACAAAATTTCCGGGGGGGTATGCCCCCGCACCCCCCTAGAATGTGCACTTCCGTGTTTCGACGTACCCTAAAAAATTCCTGAATCCGCCCCTGGTTCATCTCATCACTTGTTTCGACGTCTGCATGACCTTCAACAGAAACAACCCAGTGCTGCACTCTTATGCCGCAAAAGATTTTCTCGTCGGGAACCTTTCCGTATTTGCTCTACTGTATGTAACAATGTAAACAACTCTCTGCTGTTCATTACCTAACGTATTCATTTTCTTTCACTATCTTAGTAAATACAGAGTGTGATCTATAGGGGTTTAGTGACTAGTGATTTAACGGATTTATTATTTTAACGGTTTAATTTATTCCAAATATAACGTACATGTATCCCTCCAATCCATATTATTTTAGTTTATTTAATTTCATAATTTAGTTGACGACTATCTAAGTAATAGTGCAATATAGTGCTGTTTCATTTTGTTTTATTCATCTCTTTTTCAACAATTTTTTATGTTAATTTTTTCAGAAATATTTTATTACCTACTCAAGTTTTACTAAATTCTATTATCTCACACATGAACCCACCCCCCCCCCCTACAATGTTGAATAAAATGTATGCAATGTAACTATATGAGCATTATGTGTCCGTTGTCGTTTGAAACACCAAAAAATACAACATTGATGGGGGGAGAGCGGGGGGGGGGGGCTGGATTTTTCAAGAACTCAATTGTCTGTTGTATGGCGGCCTCTTATAGATTCAATGGCCACTTGCCCAATCACTCTGTTAACATCAGGATAGCATTTGAAACATTTGTCTTAAGAAACCTTTAAAAAAGAGGAAAATTATCAATATTTGTATTTGGTACACTGTCTATAATAGCATTTTATACTGTATAAAATAATTCATTTTACTGAAATATAATATTTTAGAAAAAGGAATTATTCAAATATGTAATTCCTTGCAAAATCAAATAAATTCTACAAATTTTGTTTTTCGAAGGCTTCTTTACTATTAGTCTGAAGCAGAGTATAAAGTGAAATATATTAAGTACTGCACATGCGTGTTTAATGATTTAAGTTGCCAGTTGCCAATTAGTTGTGAAATTCTGGTCACTGACTCACCAGTACCCAATTTTTGGCAAAACGTTTGAGTGCTGCATAGGCAGATAAATTGGTAATAAATTGGTGTGAAAAGGTGACGAACTGCCAATTCTGTGACTAACCTAAGAGCCAATCATAAATTCAAGGTAAAAAGGCCACTCATGCCGGAATAAAGTTCAAACAGTCCGAACATTGGCAGGGTTCGCTGCCAGTATCTTTGGTCTGTGGTATCCTGCATCAAAAGTCAAAACATGCAAGGTCAATTTGATTTTGAAAAATAACATAATGTATATATTAGTGTAAGTGTTGTAGAAAATAATTAATTTGCATATATGTCAACAATGTTTTGCAATGCAAACTGACTTTGGAATAACCTCTCAACCAAAACAAATTTACAAATAGATTTAACTCCATCTTTGTGGCACATTCAAACACCTCAAGGAAAAACAGACAGACTGTGCTGTATTATTTATTACAGTATGGAGATATTAAGCTAAAATTATGGATCAAGTTTGTAAACTGGAAAGCTCTGTTAACATTTGCATACATGTGCACAGGAACATGGTCACATATTATATTTGGATAATAACTAGTTTACAAGCACAGCATGGAAACTTGTTATTGTTGCACAAGCTGAATACAGACTTGATGAGAAGGTAGCAAGCAGACTTCACAGAATAGAGATCAACAGTTGATCTACCTTCTCATCAAGTATGTATTCAGCTTGTACAACAATAACAGGTTTTTACGCTGCGCTTGTAAACTATTTAAGAGGCCAAGTGGCAAGTATATTGAAGCCAAAGTATCTTCCAACACCAGACGCAATTACTACCCAGTAAATCATAGTTATAATATTAAATTAGTAGTGATAATTACTGTACCTCTGTCATTTCTAGTGTTGGTTGCGTTGAAAGAAAATTATTCAAATCCAAACGCGAAGTTGACTGTAGCTATGCCAAAGACATGTGACGACTGGCGAAGCGATTAGAGCTTCAATGTTCTGTCGCATAAAAAATCTCCTGTATTCTGATTGGTAGAGCCGCAGTCGGACCTCTGCGAAGACAGTGTTTGCATTTGTGTTGCTAAATTAAGCACACCGTCATTGTCGCCTGATTAGTTGAAAACTCATTTAGTTGATCCGATTGAAATAAATGGGTAGGAAATATAAAAATAAATATATATTCACCTTAGCTTATCAAATAGTATTTTCGCGTACCGTATAAGGTAGCCTATTACATGTTCCGATCGTGTTTTACTGAGAGAACATTTATTTGACTGAGACCCGATTTAAATGACAATCAGACCAATCTGCTAATAAGTTTATATAATAATTATAAACTGATATACGTCGAAACAACGATCGTGGTCACTGTAGTTATTGACTGCGAAATAAAGCATATTGACTGCCAATACCAATAGGACTTTACAGGTCATCTTTTCACTCAGATACATAAAAGATGCATATGTATGTTTAGTTTTCATGTGACAGACAATGCGAGGGGAAATGGCCTCTTACGCCACAGCGCATATGTAAGTAAAGGCGGATTTCCAGTCCTCGCACGAAGCAACTTGCAGCTTGCTGCAGGTAATTGCATGGTTTCCACTGTATTTCCAATTCCACCACATGCAGCTCATTGCAATAACATGCGGGTTTCAAGACTGATGAAGCGATCGGCGAGTTTTTTTTAACAAACTTCGAGGTGTTTGGATACAAGTATCCGGATGAAGCACTCTGAGTGTTTCAGATATAGCACCTCAAATAAATCGGTATTTACGAGAAAATAGGGGTGAAAGTTCGATTAATTTGTAATTTCTTGCTTCAATATCAATGCAAGTTAACCACCAACATGGTAATGATTTCCTTTGTGCAGTTTTCGCCATGAATCACTAATGATTTGAAAAGTTGACACAATTTGTTTTGATTGGTTATATTTAGTGCAAGTACTTGCCGTGAGTAAAAAATAGTTCAAAGTTTCTAACAGTGAGTTGCTTCGTGCGAGGACTGGAAATCTGCCTTAAAGCCTGATCATATGGATGATCGCTATTTCATCTGAGCATGCATGTGCAATACAGCTATAGCTATGCATGCATGCATTACATCCGAACATGCATGCTTATAACAAGGTAAAAATAGCAACTGTACATTGCATGCAATATATACAATTTTGCGCCTGCATGTGTTTTATCTTTTAATGCATGCAATACAATTTTGCATGCATGCATGCAATACACATGTATATGCATGCAATAGTCTGTTGCATGCATGCACAGTTTAGAAGGGTAGGTAGCCAGCCAAAGTTTAAAAATACCCATTGAATGTGCATATTCTGACATTGCATGTGTATGTGCTATTTGTCCTGTTGACTAGATATGTTGCAGGACTTTGTAAGTATTTGGATGTATTTTGATCAATGCCACATAACTAATACGTCCTCATCACCGGAATCTGTATGCAAACTTTCATTTGGCGAATCAGAATTGTCGCAATCAAGACTGTGGTTGCTTTCACTGCCTGATAAACTCTCATCTTTATTCATCAATTTGTGCAACAATACTAGCGAACAACAAGCAAAGCTTCGCTATAATCTCAACTTCCATGTTCTTTCTACACGGAGTTTTTTTCGGCAATTCAATTGTGGAATCTTCCTCCTTTGGAAATACGATAATCCACTTCACTAGGGACGTTTAAGCATTTGCTTTTTAATTATTTCTATTTTTCTCATTGTAATCCCTTGTTTTATCATGGAGATCGTTTACAGTCTATTTTTCATACTCGCTTACGGCTTAATAATAGTGCTCTAAATTATGATCTTTTATGAAAAATTGTATTGCTTCACCAGCTTGTACTCGATGTGGTGCAGATTTAAGATGTGAAGCACTATTTGCTGCTCTATGCACAGTTCTGCTTACCGCCGCCTCGCATTTGTTAGGAGATAAATGGCGTTTGCCATCAGACAAGAAAAAAATTAAACGGCTTTTAAATGGTGATTCTGATGTAGATTTCCAAACAAATGTTAATTTATTTAGGTGTGTACAGTCTTTTATCTCAAACAAATCGTTTTCTGTGATCTGTAAATGCTTATGTTCGTATCGATGTAAGCACTTTCTGTTCTTTGATTTCGACGTGATATGTTTAAAAAATCATGTAATGGCATGAGCTCTCCAGATGAGCAAATGAGTGCTCTTAGAACAAATGCTGAGTTTTAAATATTGTTTACATAAAAAATGAAGGTTTTGATTAATCGGATTTTAAACAAAATGAGTTGTTTACAGTCATAAGGAAGGGAATCCGAAATCGACCAGTCAGGTTCTAGACACTTATTGTGGTGGTCAACATTATCGCAAGTATTATCAAGTAAGTATTATCGCCCAGCAAATAGCTCTTAAGAAAACCATAATGTAAACAGCAGTCGTATAACCATAAGAAAATATTTAATAACTAACGTTCATCGTAAATATATGTAAATATTTACAAGTTTCTTCCTCTGTCACTTTGGCAAATCGACTGGCACCAGACTGCATTCCGTAATTTTCTCCCGCCGGATAATTACGCCATGCATGCCAGGCCGCCGCCACGTCAATGACGTCATCTCAATACATCATGACGTCATCGCATACACAGTAAATATATAATCACAATTCCCGGGTTGTTGGAATGCTATACTTTCAAATTTTATTTGGAAATGCTGTCTATATTTGACGAAACAGCTTGTTTAGATTGCTTATATTTCGATATTAGCAAATACCGAATACTAAATCACATACATATTACATAATACATTGTACAAAACTACAAATGTGAAATGTTAAACAAATTTGTAAACTGAACTGAAAACTAACAGAATGGCTAAAATGATGTACTAAATTATACGCAAACTCCGTCAACAGTACTACGGTAACAGGAGTACGGTAAACTGGTTACTGCCAGTTTGGAAGTTGGACGAGTTCTAAATTACAGATGACGAAAGTGCACAGCCCATAATGTGTCACTCAGTCTCAAGGCAGTCATGGGGAATTGGGACTAGGAATTACTCCAGAAATGGCAGTCTCGCTTTTGTCTTCTCTATCCTGTCCAAGACTTTACTTCTTCTGTAACAGTTTTTGTTGCCAATAACTGGAATTGCATGCTTCTTTAGGCCCTTGTTTTCGTCTCCATGCAGGTATAGTTGTGCTACTTCTTTAATCATTCTTTCACTCGAGAATGTCTGCAAGCTCCAGTCTAGTTTGGTTCTCAGGGACAAAGATGTGTTGCTTTGACCACCATCCTGCTGCTGTGATTTCATGACAGAGTAGTACGATTCGACAACCGACTCTGGTCCAACTTTAGCCAAGGCAATATCTATCAGCACGCATATTTCCGGTCCCAACATCGTGTAAACCTCTTCATTTTGGTAGATGGACTTGTATATTACGGATTCGTTCAACTGCACAATATACTCTTTTCATCGCCAGTGAAGATCATCCTAAATTGGACATCTAGTGTTGGACTTGTTGGTAAACTAGGATCGGGGACCGACAATGCGAAGGATTGAAGTTGAAGAATGGAAGCTAGAGATGGAAATTCAGGAGCCAACTCGGTCGAAGGCTTTAAACGATTCTCCTTCGTCACCAGAAGAAAGCAATTGACCATGATCTTCTTTCTTTCGCATAAAAAATGCTTTAGGGCTTGCTTCAGCTTTCGATAAATGACATGGCTGAGGCCTGGTTCCATCTGAAGTGTACCATCCTCTATGGAAGATCGGATATGATCCAGGGAGCAGACATATGCCATAAACTTTCCGAACTCTTCATTTCCAAACTGCGCCAATTCAAGCTCTGCAATCACGGGCTTACTTCTTCGACGCTCTACACACAGAAGGATGAAGAGTTCTTCGAAATCCAAGCACATCAACAAAGAGCACATGCTGACCTCGGCATACACTGCAAATGATGTTAAGAAATTGATGATACTGCGAGGACCAAAATCTCGTTGCACAGTTACCTTGGGTCAATTTCAGCTTCACATCCTTTGACTGGGCAATGGCGATAGCGCTGCTGAGCATCTTCCCTCTGCGAAACATGGTATGGATATTCTTGGACCTGTTTACCAGCCTTCTAAAAAACTCAGAAGACGATCCTACCTTACCATCCAGTATGTCTAGGATGGCAAGATTGATCCAATGCGATGGATCCCAAATCACAGTTGCGAATTCAGGATCGATTTGAACGTTCAGTTCTTGGTACTGCCCATCACATGCAGTTCCTTGACAGGATGACTTTAAATTGAAATCAGGACATTCGGGCGCCCAAAAAGCTTCGGTGATGGTGCCAATAATCTGTTTGGCAAGCTCGCTCGCAGTAACACCACTGACGGATCCGGCTCCTTCCTTTGACGAATAGATGATAGGGGAATCAACTGGAATTGCCGCGCGCTCACCATCGACCATGGGACAAATAATTACAGCTTGGTTGGAAAGGCGTCGAGGAGTGCTTTTATCTGCGGTTATGAAGAAGTGAGGTGGAAAATATGTAGACTCGAGTGGCGTTGAAAGGAAGACGGCTGTTTGGCGGTCAATCCAAACATTCATGGCGGCCATAATTTCGTTCAAGTGATTGCGAGAATCATGAGCGGCTATTTGGCTCCCAAAACGCTGCGCTGCAGATTTGGACTTGATCACGGAAACAGCAATTCTAACCAGGTTTTGTGTGACTCGTTCTCCTCTGGCCTGTTGCTTCTTTACCATTGCCTCGTGCTGTAAAGCGTCAAAATGCAACTGCGAATGTTCTCCGCCGCATCCCAAATGATGCTTGATGTTGTGCTTCATACGGTACCAACATGGGTTTCCTCCATTCACAAGTAACTCGGATTTCTCTGGTGGTAAAATCAGTCCAGATGACAAAGAACCAGAGTATTTGCCAATGCCTTTGAGAGCAACTTTACACGGATCTTGTGCTGCTTTAAACATTCATTCGCGATTGCAAAAGATTGTAGCAGGTTTCACAACGTAGAACAGATGGCGTTTTCTCTGCGGAATTACCTCCATAAAATCTGATTTTGAAGATCTTTTCGGTGAGGTCGACAATATTTTTCAAATTTCCCCAATCTATCTGTTCACTTTGGGTATCAAAAGCAGATATTGCGGGGGATGATTTCGGTGCTCTTCCAGCGTCGGATTGATTGGAAGCTGTAATTTTCATGCTTTTCACGGCTATGACTACCTCATCTAATTTCTTATGAAGCTCGTGAATATCTTCTTTTAAAGAGGAATCGGAATGGACATTCTCATTTTCAGGCTCAGCCACTGCCGTTAGTGCCATACAGCTTCAGGACGTTCATTCAGCTTCAGGACGTTCAGCTTCATCGGATTCGTGTTCTTCTAGTTCTGCGGTAACTTCCGCTACCATGCGCGTTTGCGTACAGGAACCATCAACTTTTTGACCGCTTTTCGAAGGAGACTAAACATGTTGAAACGATGATTACAGACAACAAATAGATCTTTTTTTTCGAAACTCGAAATATTTAAGAGGTTAGAGACTCAGTAGTCAGTATCTTATCCATAATAATCAGAATGCTTTACAAGTTACAACCTTTACAGTTTATACAATTGTTACCATATTTAAATGTATGAAATCAATACCTGACAAGCTGCTGCAATGCCTGCAAATGTAATTAGCCTCTGTTTATTTTTGACAATTTGGCATGAATCCTTTCCTTTTAAAATAAAATATTTCTTCCTTGCTTCATCCATTTCTTTTCCGCAATTAAAATTCAATATTTTAATATCGTTGTTAGTTTCCCTGCGTGTCGCCTCTTCAGGTGACGTTCTTTTGTGCTATTATCGCGGCGTGACATAACAAATGCTGGGCTCGTGGCTATTTCAAAAACACGTTACGCAAATACACGATTTCGATTCATCAAACAATGGCATTCGTTTGGCTGGCATGGCTTCTTTTGCAGGCTGAGGCTTCTTGTGTTTGAGGGTGTCAGACTGTGAAGTATACTTAATTTGCCAGTCCAATGTTTTCTTGACTGGATGTTCGCCAGTATCGTCACTGCTTCTAGAGGCGGAACAATTTTTGCAAACAACAGCGTGGCCATAACCTTCGTCTTCATCATTTTCACTTGTTTCCAAACATATGACATGTGCTGTTTTGTGACACACAGAACAAGTATGTGCCCAGAATTTCAGGCAAACGCAGCATAGTAAAACTGCGCCATCTAAGCCAGGAAGAAAAAACTTTTCAGAATACAGTGAATTAGAGTGTATAGAATATTACGCTAATTGAAAATGCTCTCTATTTTTGTTAAATTGTGTAAAAGTATGCTGGCCGTACGTTCTTAGATTTTCATACTTTTTGTTCATCCGGCATCATAAACAAACGTACAAAAAAAATTGGCAACTTTTGTTTACAATAGTCGGCAATACACCCGCAGCGCGCGTAAAGTCATAAAGTACTTCCCGGGCCTCCAGTTCCCATCCGGCCCGGTGGCACGCATCAGACGCATGGTCTCATGCAACACACGCGCATGATCATGATGTACGTGTCAAGGTGAGACTTTTTTTTTCTCTAAACTCTAAAGTCCAAGTTGAACTTGATACAATTTTGTGCTTTATAATATGCCTTTAAGTTTTAATGAATAAATCAAGAAACCTTTTGTAGACTTATTGTTAAGAAAACAATGACAATCGGGGTATCATTCAGAATTCAGACAATTTGGTTTGGTTTGGTCTAGCCATCTAGGAATTTAAATAATGGCATGCATAATGAATTATGAAGTGAGTAGAATAGTAGATACTTTATCGTCTAATAAGGGAGGCTTACCTTCAAATGTTGTGGTGCTAGTTAGGGTTTCAGGGATAAAAGCGTAGTTTCTTCGAAGTCATACCTGCTCTCTATACGTTAATGTAGTGAAGGTATTTTCCAAGCAAAGTGAAGGCAATGTGTTTTGGAAGGGCGATTTTGATGAGCTAAAAGCCTTTGTAGAAAGCGAAGTAAAATTGAGTGGCAAATGGCTGTTGCCTGGTGGGAAGCCAAGAAATTTCTCTCTTAAATCGCAGGGACCAAAGAGTAAAAAGCTATCTGTACTCGAAGACAAATACTTGGAAAATACAGAAAAATCAGCGAAAAATCAAAAACGACCGTCGAACACGTGTTTGCTCAACTTCATATTGTTGTCCCCGAAGGCGAAAATAAAATATCGACATGTGAGAACTGCAAGGACTTTGATATCCGAAATAAATCACATCATGTCGATGTTTACAAAACTACAGGAGAAACAAGACGAAGAATGTAGGAATGCTTCACAGCGAGCGACAGAATCGAGGCGAAAATTGTAAATTTGATTTTGGAACATTCCAATATGGCGGCCGAAATCGAATCACTGAAGGAAACCGTGGCAGATCTCGAAATCGAGAATAATGCAATAAAGAACATTCTCGATATGAAACAAAACGAATGGATAAAAGTGGATTCTAAAAAAAGAGTTTTGCATTCATAAACTTCAAATATCGGCTCTTCGGCGTTTAAAATAATTTGCTGATAGGCAAACTCTTCTTTCTGTATATAATGCTATTTTTCGCCCATACTTCGATTATTGTTGTGAAGTATGGGATGTGTTTGGTGAAACACAATCAAAACGACTCCAAAAACTCTTAAAAAATAGAGCTGCTCGAATTATCATGACTGCAGGCACTAGGCTGGGTGCCACTTAAAACAGAAAAACAAAAAGCTAAAGCAAAAATGATGTACAAAATACTAAATAAAATGGGTCCTGAATCACTCACTAATCTTTTCAAATATAAAGGTGAGATGACAAACTACAATCTTCGGGATATTTCGAGTAGTCTTTGTCTACCAAAATCGCGTACAAATAGCATGAAAAAGAGTTTCATGTATGACAGGGCATACCTTTGGAATTCTATTCTGAAGGAAATTAGGGAAAGCAAATCCATTGCTTCTTTTAGGAATAAAATAGCTACTCACATTAATAGTAATTGTAAATAGATGTTCCTATAAATAGTTTTATACCAGTTCATTACGTTAGTTACTATCAATTTCCTTAATACTATATTATCATATATCTTATTTTGTAAATAATTTTAAATACTATATACTTATTATGTACACGCCTCTCGTGGAAATCAGCTTCGGTTGACGGGGCCAGCGTGGTTAAATAAAGTTTTCTATCTATCAATGCCACTATATAGCATCATCTGAGCGGCTGCATGTTTCACGGTGGCTCTCGCAGCTCAGGCAAGAGTATGGTGACGATGACGCATGTACCAGAAGGTTCCGTTCTCTTGCCACAGATGTGAGGCTGCTGTGGAATGTGTTCAGGTATCCGTGCCTGATGTTGCTGGAGATTGGTTACACGTCAGCTTCCAGATCCGGTGGTTTGAAGGATATCGTCCGAGCTTGTGAAGAGCTTATAGAACAAGAGCAGCTGCTGCCAGAGTCCATTCGCCTCGCTCAATTGGATATGTTAAAGTAAATTATCAATAAAATATAGATTTATTTTACTTCAGGTGGTGCGATTGCCTTATCACGTTCTTGATGAAACATTGAAAGGTTTGATGAACGATTTGAAAGAATTTTACTCTGCAACCGTAAACCCTTTGAGACGCGGTAACAAATTTGCCAAGTCTACACTCAAAACATTTCTTGAACGAGTGAGTTTTTTCTTAAACTTTTGCAGAGTTAGATATGCGGAGAAGCGTTTAGGTCTTGAATTGGTTGACGAATTCGATGTCGTTCAACATTACGTCGACTATCTTATGAAAGAACGAAATCTGAGTGTTGCAACACAGGCAGCCCAACTCTGACGCCTGTGATGTGTTTCTCTATTTTATTCTATATTATGGATATTCTGATGTTTTATATTTAATATTGAAAGAAAGCGATGCTTATGATACCGCGGCGCTTATCTGAATAGTGCACGGCTGCACGCGCGGTAATTTGAAACTCGAAACAGCTCTCACCAGTGCCACGTGAATACGCGTGTTGATCACTGAAAGCTGAGATGACAATTGCATGTGCGGTAATTTGAAACTCGAAACAGCTGTCACTGGGTGCCACCTGATCAGATTTCAGTGATCGTCACGCATATTCACGTGGCACCCAGTGACAGCTGATTTGAGTTTCAAATTACCGCCATAGCGCCGCGGTATCATAAGCATCGCTTTCTTTCAATATTAAATATGAAACATCAGAATTTCCATAATATAGAATAAAATAAAGAAACAGAGAAACACATCGCAGGAGACAGAGTTGGGCTCCTCAACCACAGGGTTGCAACTGTTGTTCGCACATGTTGAAAGAAGAGCACAGCTATCGCTTAGCAGTAAAAGCGGGCCTAACAGGGAAACCTACAAATTATTTGATGTATTCGCACATATTAGAAAGTCTTAGACAACTGCGTGAAAAATATGACTTGCTTTCTGTTGGAGTTGAGAGGTCTAGAATTATTCGACTTTATTCTAATTGCGCTATATGTTACTAGTATGTGCGGTAGAGGAAAAGAACTGCGAACATTGCAACTTTTCGATGAATCGAAAGAAAAGAGGACGTTTATGTTTGACTGGAAAGTTCGACGTAACGTTTTAGTGGCATCCGTCGACGGCAAGTACACTCTGTACGAAAACGATTTCAAAACCGTTTCGTCGCATGGTACATCAACTAGGTCCCAAGGACAGTGCAAAGTTTTATAGAATTATGTATCATATATATTAAATAAAACACTAGTAGCATAACACATGACACAAATTAAGTTTAATGCTATGCAGGATTAAAGATTGCTTGCTTATAAAGCTGCAGGTTGATAAAGGTGATAAGTTGGATAGAAAATTATGACAACTATGTCTATGGATAAAATTTCACGGGCTAATGCCCTATGATTATTGGGAATAAACACAACATCCTAATAAGAAATATTGCTGCAAAATTATGAAAATAAATTAAATGACGATGAACAATAAATATTATAAAAGTACATTTTAGCATCCAGACAAGAAAGAAACAACAGAAAATAATGCTAGTCCAGTGTTTTGATGACGTTAAATTAAAGCGAAGTACAAAGAACAAGAAATACAAGATTGATTTTGTAATAAAAAGTGCCATATAATGGACTACTCAAAAACCTCGGCTGTTTGGTCTTTACAGTAAAATACCAAACCTTGGCCACTATTGCTCTGCCAATACAGCAAGATCTCTGTTAGATATTTTACCATAAAGACCTCAGTCTTGGTCATTAAGTAGTTAATATTAAAATTATTGTTTACGTGTCAAAAATCCCATCCCTCGATCTTTTAAAAAAAACAAATTCCCTGTCTCAGAAAAACATCAGTGTTCCCCCAGCCTGGGTTAACATTGATAGCCTGATATTTACATCACAAAAATTAATATCTCTAGTGAAGGAACATGGGCTAATATAATTATTCAGGCAGTTTCAAATGCTCTTAATTTTGTCAATTCATATTATTGGAACAGCACCAAATTTCTCCAAGGCTACAATTATACAGCCAATAAATGGCCAAGGAACAAAATTATGTTTCAACAACAGAAATGAATCAATCTAACAGTACAACACTGTGTTTACAGTATGTGCACAACAGCCCCAAAAAATATAATAGTCGCGACAATACAAAACAAAGTAATACGGTACTCGTATTAGTGCTGACTGCTGAACAGCTCAATACCCAAAACATATCTGCAATTGTATTTCTAAAATGCTATTAAGCCCAAGAATATACAATAAAAATTTCAAATAATCAAATGCTGTCATACTTAAATATAAACACGAAGTAAATACCGAAACTACAGACCGATTTACAAAAGTGCAGGAATCTAATTTCTAACAAAATAATATCGCAGGTTATTCTGTATCCATTGTGTCCATTATGATTATAAAAAGGCAGAGACTCGCTACGCTTACCTGTCGGCTGTCCGGACGGTTGAAATGCTGAATCATGACACAACGTGATAGAAATATCCTGAATATCAGACCTTTATTTTATATCCAGGCTCGTCTTCACCTAACAGACAACCAGTCCTTTATCCTACATCATATTTAATACTGTAAGTCCACAAAATCCCTGTTTTGAGAATATATCGCTCCTTGGGTCGGCCATTTCGATAAATCGATTCAGCTCGCGCGTGCGCAGTAGCATGTTAACTCTAAAAATAATGGGGACTCATCTTATATATTCGAGACATATTTAAAGTAAATTGAAGTCAAAACACCACGAAATAATGTTGCCACCCCCCGGATGTTAACACGGTCACTCTCTCTATATATATATATCGTGTGAATTTTCGTCACTCATCACAATACTGCAAAGTTTAAAAAACTTTGCACTAAAAATGGTCTTGGACGAACTGCAGTGGTTTCTTTCCTATCCAAGGCTGTATCTTTCTGAACAGATATCTCTGCTTAAGGGTAAATCACATCCGCATGTGGTTTTTGGTCTGACAGGCGTGCCGTTAGCCTGCGTGCAGACGCTTGTATTCCCGGCGGCTAAAGGCCTATAAGCGTCTGCGCATTGGAGGACAATTACTTGTGGTCACGAGTGGTCATGTGGATTTTTAATTGCATTAAAATGAATAATTTGTGCAATAAGGAAATTAATAAAATTATAGCTATTATTATTCATGGCGTCTCTGGCGTGCATTCTGTGTTTCTCAGCGTTAATAAAAGCTTCGGATCGAAATTTGGTTGTAAATAAGGGAGAGTTTTTGGTAAAGAGAGAGATCGACGACCTACACTTTGTCGTACATTCTACCTCACAGCATATCTGCCGTGCTTGCTTGGGTATTCTTAAACAAAGAAGAAACCACAAGAAGAAGCTTGACGATCTCGACGACAAAGTTCTCCGTCAATACCGCGAAAAGGCAGGAACGAAGGGACTTACGGTTAAAACGAAAGGCAATGCCAAGCGTTCGTTGTCCTTTGTTGATGAAAGCGGATCTCAGTCAACTTCGTCCTGCCCAGACATTATGCCAGTAGGCAGCTGTTCTGAACACCTCACCGAAAGCCCAACACTGGTATATCCCTTTCAACCGCGATCAACTTCCACACCGGCCACAAGGCGTCCCCAACATGAAGTGGATAACGTTTCAACTGCCCAAAACACAATTGTGTCAGTTAAAGTACAGTGGGGAAGCAAAACAGCCACTAGGACTTTGCCCGAAGATCTTTGCTCCATTGGCAAAATGATGTGTAGAGGGACATACACACAAATCGCGCGCGCAGCTTGGCGCTGTGAAAATGTCAGAGAACAAACTGTCCTTTTGTTTCTGAAAGAGATCAACCGAGAGTGTTCGAATATGTGCTCTAAGAAGAGTCCCAGCATTTTGCGCAAAACGAGCAAATAAGACATTGTGAACTTTTCGTTGACAAAACTCGACCACAAGTTAAAGGAAAGAACCCTGCTGCTCAGGAGTGTTTTGATGGCAGCTTCTATCGTAAAAGCAGTCTGGAAAGGAGCAACCTATACTGGATGCCAGCTGTATGTATGGCCTCATCCATCTGTCTAAAGAACAGATCACCTTATTTGACTGTCCTTCAACTGTTGAATACCATTTTTATTCAACACTCAGGATTAATGGTTGGTATAAAAAATATATAATTATTTACTTAATATACATAACTGTAGGGTTGATTAAATTATCATGTTTGTGATGTATGGTACATATTTTATTTTAGGCAATTCTGTGTCGATTACGGGTTCTGCGACTTGTGTCCCATACCTTCCTATACAAGAAATTGGATGAATTTGGTCACAATCACAATGCAAATATTTTGGAGAAGGTAAACAATGAAAACGAACGATTGCTGAAGATTTACAATGATAATCACGTGCATGGGTCTGAAGAGGTGACTGCAAGTGACCAGGTTGAGGCTGATCAAGGAAGAAAAATTGTCTTTGATAATTTTGATTTCCACCAAAGAGTTCATCACATGACAGAATCCCACCAGAACATAGACAAACATTGGGTAGGTCATATGAGTACTGAAAATCGTGTTTCTGGAAATCATCTCAGTATTAAGCCAAGATCGAAGCAAAACATTTTAGAGATGGATAATGGAAAGTTCATTCCAGACAGCAAAGAACATATTTTGCAGGGAGAAAACTATGCCACTTTAGTCTCTAGAATTGTTGTGTACAACATCGCTTGCTTGGAGTTTTTAAACGATCATGTAATTCAGCAAATTAAGCACCTATACTCAAGGGAAATGGCCAAGCCAACTGATACTGTAAGTCTATTTGTATTTATCATTGTGCCAACAGAGCATTCTCCAAATTTTGCAAACCATTTACTGATACAGATCAATTGACTATAGCCTGCATGCAGATCGCCACCCGAAATATACAAGCATCTGCACGCAGGCTATTAATACCATTGTCTTGTATTGTAAGGGACCATTCAATATTTAAGTTAGAGGGTTGGCGGAGGACCCCCCCCCCCCCGAAAAAAGATCCCCAGATCACAAATAATGAAAGGAATAAAGATGAGCTTTTATAATAAACTATATAATATTTAATAGTTTATATGAATAAACTTTGTTGCTTTTGGAATGTTAACTTAAAGGTCTTGTGAAGAATATTAACATCTATAACTTTAAAGACCCCCCCCCCCTAAGTACATCCAAATATTTCAAGACTTTTTTCAAATTATCTTTTCAGGACCCCCTATTTTCTCATAGATGTCCATTTTGTTACATTGACGTACCAGTAACATATTTAAACTTATACCAATTTAGACATTCCTGGGTATGATTTTTGAAAATGAAAACACCAATGAAGGTATGCAAGTTGTAATTGACGAAAGCCATCGATACGTCCCTCGATTCGGAGATGGAGAGCACAAGCAATTTACTAGCCAAGGTGTAGTTGGTGACCAATTGTCAGTAGAAAGAGGGATAAATTCTTTGATACAGATTGCCAATGGTCACACTGCAGATAACTGGAAAGAGGGTATTCATTTTGAAATCGCTGATTTCCATGCCCAGATGAAATTTTTACAGGTGAAAATACCTTATTTTATCTATGTAAAGAGAGAAAAGTTTTCTCATTGAAGGGAGATATCCTGGCAAGGTTGGAATTTGCAATTTGACAATGCTATCCCTTTTCTAAATAGTGTTTTCAACAGTCAGTTTAAATTGTGCTTGATAACGATAAGAATTAAAGTTAGCTCCAGGTGACATCATTAATCACGGGAAGCCGATGTTACAAAGTTTGTTGTGAAGTTTGCAAGTTCATCACAAGTTCTTTTAGAACTACGCCTCTGATTGGCAGGCTACTGGCATCCTAGTAGCCAATCAGAGGCATAGTTCTAAACAAACTTGCAAAGATTGTGATGAATTTATAAACTTCGCAACATTTTTGTCAAAAGTAATCTGAAACCGACTGTAAATACCTGCCATCTCAAAAGTTTGTTTTAATATTGTGCACTGTGTTATATTTTCAGGTTGCATTTGATCACTTTTACAACACTAGTGCATCTTCCGATAAGTGTACACTTTTTTCTGACCGCAACCATATCAATAGAAGAAATGTTGTTGCTGAAGTTGACAAAAACTTCTCTGCATGCAAACAATTCTTCAGAATGGAAATTGAAGCAAGAGTTGCCGTTGCCACCCTTGATGTCTTGCAGATCACCTCCCTGGAGGAGACTCCCCCTGAAGAAGTTTTGCCAGTTGATGCGACCGCAGAGACACAAACAATTTTTCTGAAAGACCTGGCATTTAAAATTCTTGACAAATATATTGTCAATGAAAAAAACAAATGCTCTGATGGAGGAATTGCAAGAGTGTAGCATGGATGTATTGGAAGATCGTCGTTTCCCATGTAGATTCCCTGGCTGCACTAAGTCATTTGCATTTGATGGCAAAAGACGCATAGCACACGAGAAGACCCATGGTTTAGACTCCAATAGGCGAAACAGTCAGCAGGCATCATCCAATGCCTTTGTGGCAAGGATGATGTCTTCAATTATCAGTTGGCACATTAGAGTATGGAATTCCGTTCCTCAATTTCTCAGATGCAATATCAGAAGGTGATGGGTTGCGCATTTTGAGGTGCTGGAAATATTTCCTGCTATTTTTAAAAGTAGATGGGGCCCGTAGCCGTAAGTATGCCTTGGAAGGGCTTCGCCTGATTTCACAAGTGTATGCTATTTTACCACCACGGGACACACACAGGCTTATTTAGAATAGGTCCATCAAATCCAAGTATGGCTTGGGTGGCAACATACCTCTTGACCTGGCATTAGAACATTACAACCGGGTACTAAAAGAGGTCATTAAGAAAATGGGCCCTAATGCGTCAAATGAAACGGCGATAACACGTTTCTGCAAATGTTTGTCTATCAACAAACAATTGATGGACAATTTTGATCTTGGTTGTGCAGTACTAAAACGATCAGGTTCACATGTGAGAAAGAAGTGTTTGGATGATTTCAAGAAAATTGTTCAAGAATTACTTTGTAATAATGCTTTTAAATACTCTGCAGATAGATCTTATAAGTATTTTAGTGGTTGTTCTTCAAGTCTCCTTATTAATTTTGACCTACATGCAATGTTTAAATGGATCAATGGACACAAAAAGAGCATTTAAAGAGCATTTATTTAAATAAGACTGCCAGATATTTGTAAAAAAACTACGGTATTAACATTATAGTAAACACCCACTAAAAAAACATACTTTTATTAAAACATCCTGCAATTTTACTTAATTAAAATTCATATTATTAAACTGTTCTTATTGGTAATTCTTTTATAGCAAAAACTGCTAGA
Source organism: Chrysogorgia sp. JL179-B06 (assembly GCA_035772405.1). NCBI lineage: Eukaryota > Metazoa > Cnidaria > Anthozoa > Scleralcyonacea > Chrysogorgiidae > Chrysogorgia > Chrysogorgia sp. JL179-B06. The sequence continues at coordinate 1,969,301 of JAYKKM010000075.1, read as the reverse complement.
TACAGCATTTTAAAAAAAATTTTAATTTAGATGGACAACAAATTAATGCTGAAGTTCTTAGTGGGTGTTTACTGTATACAATATCATACTGTACTATTGATCCTAAGATGTCACAATTACTGCATTCTACTGTTATTACATTGTCAGAGTTTTAATTGAAATCAGATTGTTTAGTACACCAAGAAATTATATCTGAGTTGTAAATGAAACCAGCAACCTTTCCTCAATGTTCTGGGGAAACAAGCAATCAAGCATCCAATTTGGCTGCAAATGAAATTTGTTTTAGAGTATACACGTAGAGCTTGTTTTGTAAACTGAAAAAAACTTCAAACTTTTTGTACTTAGATATTCAGAAACGTTTGAGATTTGCCATCTCTACCAGTTTTGTATAATATATTGTAAGGTTGACGTAAAAATGTGGATTACTGTATTTACAACTCATTTTCTGATTTCAAGTTTGATATAATGGTTCTAAATAAATTTATGTGGGTTGTATATATTTTCATGTCATATATAATACTATAGTTTAATTGTACATGATGTAAGGCCAGATATCAGTTAATATTTTTAATTTTCTATACAAGTTCTTTAGAGCTCCATATCTTCTGTAACAATTAATGCTGATGCTTCAGTTGCAATGTTCTCCATTCTAAAACTTATGTCTGAAGGGTTTTCTGTTGACCTATCTAAGTTACTCATTTCCTTGCTAACATCTGACAAATCGTCATCCTGACACAACATTACATTAAATGAGTCATCTCTTATATCTAACCAGTCTGAGTCCACACTGTAATTCAAATCAGAGTTTTCTAACTCTAAATTGAGCTGGCTAATGTCAATGTCACCAAACACTTCTGACAAAATGTTCAAAACTTCAAGAGCATGCTCACTTCGCCAAATTTCAACACAATTAAAAATATCAGACATGCAAAATAGCTTACTAACATTAGCAATAACTTGAAGAATTTGAAAATTACCAAATTCCATGGCCACACTAGGATACAAAACTTGCTTTGGAGCTCCATTGCACAATATATGTTGATAATCATGCAATTTAGATTTTAACAATGTTTTCTGTTCGTTACTTACTATTCTATGATAATTGTATTGGTATAACTCATGATCGTTGGTGAAATTGAGATGTAGATTTTTGGCACATTCTCCTCTTAAGCCTGAGCACAAACAAGCTTGAGCACAAACATCACAGCACTTGCAACCCTCCACTTCAAATTCATGATTACCAGGGAAATGGCTCATAATTTCTTTTCGACGACATTTTTCTGAAGCTATTAATGCCTTCATGTCATCAGAGCTGTGAGAAGCCAACAGCCCATTGTGAAGGAGAATGCATGTACTCTCTTTTCCATCCCGCCCAACACGTCCACATTCTTGTAGATAGCACTCAGTAGTTTGGGAGGGACCAAAATGGACGACTCTATGCGTACCCTTACAATCAATGCCCATACCAAATGCAATGGTGCAAATCAAGACCCTTATGTGACCATCAGGAACACATGTTGACTTTAAAATGTGTTTCTTCGAAGACTCTGGTGTTCCAGCATAGAACATCTCTACAATACAGTCTTTTGGCAACATACTTTCACCAAAATACATGTATTTACCAAGTGCCAACTTGAATGCCCTCCATAAAACTGCAGCTTGCTTTCTTGTTTGGCAGTAAACAATGGTCTTTGTAGTTTTCTCTTTATGTTGCTTCACTTCATTGATAACATCACCAAATACATTGGTAAGTTCTAAGTCATTGTCAATGTACTGTATTGAATACATTAGATTTCGACGTTCTGGACTCCTTTCTTCAGCTCTAACACTTCAAAGATCTTCTTCCTGGTAGTCTTTGTTGCTGTAGCAGTGCACACAATCAGGTTAAGTCCTTTGAATATAGACTTCAGACTACCAAGATTCCCAAAGTTCTAAAAGCAACTGGTTTTGGCCCTGGCAATCCCCTGTAGAATAAGAAAGAAACGGGTATATAGGAAATTTAGTAATAGTATAAATGAACCTGTATAAAGTGTTCAGAGTCAGAAACTAGTTTAACACTATAATTGTTTTCACTTTTATAGTTAATTTAATGAAAGTAACTTACCATTGACTTATACAGTGAGCTTCATCGACAGCAACACAAACACAATTTTCCACAAAGCTTTGACATTTCCATAATTTCTCCCAGCGTTTGGTGCCCAACATCGATTCCGGTGAAATAAACAACAGTGAGTAGATGCCATTCTTGCATCAGTCAGCACAGACTCATCTTGTTCTTTAAACACAGCTGCTGCGTTGATTCCTAATTCCTGCAGTCTGCTTACTTGGTCAACCATCAGCGACACCAAAGGACAGATAACAATCGCTGTGCTGGTTCCAATAACTTGGTCAAGTAAGACATCGGCAATCAAAGGAATCGATTGGAACACAATCGACTTGCCATATCCAGTACTTGCGCAGAAGAACACGTTTTTTCCTTTAAATAACGCCTTAATTGCCTTAACTTGGTCTTCGAAAAGGCTATCAATTTGAAAAAAATGACAAACGAGTCGCAGAGCATCTTGAAAATCTTCACCATCTAACTTTGAAGCTTCGACAAACGCCATGTTTTTTAAGTGCTCGAGATAATTTTTGCTACTTCGTGATAATTTGCATAAATTAGCAACGAACCAATCACATATGGTTCCAACTTTCTGTGGAAAATCGACGTGACCAGAACAAGTAATTGTCCTCCAATGCGCACACGCTTATAGCCCTTCAGCCGCCCGAAATACAAGCGTCTGCACGCAGGCTAGGCAGAGGCTAACTCTCTCTCCTCTCGTTTCTCCGCTCGCCCGCGTTCCGATTTTCAGCGGGTTTCCTCGTATAGGCCCCCTCTACTGAATTGGAAGCCTCTGCGGAGGAGAGAGCACTTTAATAACAAAAAGTTATTTTTTTAAAACTACTCTAGTTTCTACATATATTAATAATTGTTGAATAATTACCTACACATGCAAAAATATCAGACCTGATACAGGCAGTTTCAGTTCGCCTGATCATAGACAATCCAGAACCAGACGAATTGTCTATGGCCTTATGATACAGCTATAAATTTGTTAGCAGGCTGAATAACTTGCGCATTTAAACTGAAATAAAATATACTCAAGTTGCCAACTTTTTGAAATTATCGGACATTTTCCTAAACTGTTAAAATCAAATCTCATTTGCATAACATATTCCCCCAACAAATGGCGAAATACATGGTCCAGAAAAAATCATTTAAGGTCGTTATATTTTGCTCAAAAAGTTGCCTCAAAAGTGTAATCTACAACTACGAATTAAAAAAAAGACCGCATTATTAAATATCGTTCTTACCTTTTTAATTTTCAATGCCTCTTCTACAAGTTCTGTGTGTTTACAGTTTACAGTGAACGCATGGCCACGGAAACCAGTTTTACAAACCTGTTCGAAACCAGTTGGATGCAAAAACACCAGTGCCCCCACCCCCAGTCCCCAGAACCTGTGATATGTTAGAGAAAACCCGCTCAGTTGTCTTATATTACAAAGGATAATTTTTGCATTGATTTCTGTAATCAGGCACTGAAGAGATTGTGCAGCGCTTTTAAAGTGGGAAACTTTTAGAAGCAAGTTGCGCTGAGGACGAAGAAAAATCAGGCGTCTATACGCAGGCTAGCCCCTCCCCCCAAATGCAGAACGCCTGACACGCAGACGAAATTTAATGTAAACACGGCAAATATGCTATTTTTTCTAATATCTGTTCGACTGAAGGTCTTTGTGTGTCAAAATTTATATAAAAATCAACGGCAAGGTATACGAAACATATCTGTTACGAAATTACATCGCTTTAATGGACATAAAAGCATTAAATCATCGGGTAAACGACGAATAGATCTTGAAGCGGCATGTCCTTTGATTTTAGAGACGAGTCTCGCTTCAATAATCGCTAATACGCATTTTCTCATATAACATGTAATCTTCACATTTTAAGTAGACGAAACCTACAGCGTTCGATTCGCCAGATTCAAGTGATCATTTCGATATAGAATTGTTTCGCGGGATAAATGTCAACACAGCATAATAATATTTCCTTGTCCTTCGGCTGTCCATTCTGTCTTCATGATTGATCTCTCATCTGTGTTTCTTTCATCTTCACATCTTAAGTAGACGAAACCTACAGCGTTCGATTCGCCAGATTCAAGTGATAATTTCGATATAGAATTGATTTAAATCGGACAAAAACACAACGTTTCATAATGATAAATATTACGGAGTTTCGCGGGATAAATATCAATATTTCCTTGTCCTTCGGGTGTCCATTCTGTCTTCATGATTGATCTCTCATCTGTGTTTCTTTCATCTTGGAGAGAATCTTTGCAATGGTTTACAGGTATCGGTAAACTTTTCCAACTGCGATTCATTGCCATTAAAACGAAAGTCCGAAATCTTAGATCTGTTTATTATGTTGACGTTTCATCCACGGTTCTGCGAGTTCTTTCTTTAATCTCTCATCTGTGTTTCTCTCAGTCATCCAGTTATCTTGGAGAGAATCTTTGCATTAATTTGCGGGTTTACAGGTCTCGTAAATGCTTTTCAGACTGCGATTCATTGACAATAAAACTGGCCGAAATTGCTTTAATTCGCTATTTATACGCCCACGCAATAATTACATTCTCTCGACGTAGAAAACGACGAACACAGAAATGAAGCCCGATTTAAGACTTGTGCTTACCACAGGGTAGCCCAAGTAATGACTATTAATAAAACTAATACTCTCTGTCTTAACAGATAAACAGTGATTCAATTGACAAACAAGTACTTTCAGAACAACGTTTTGTTTGTCGAAAACACTGATTGTATTAATATTTTTTAAAAAACGCCATTATCTTAATAGATCATGTTGGTGAAAAACTGAGTATTGGGACTTTATAAAAATAATTGTAAAAATGACAGTTAAAAAGTTAAAAATATCTCAAAATTATTATATTTATATATAATAACAATGTACATATAATGATAAACAATAAGCAAAATTATTGTTGTAAAAGCCCTGTCACAATACTATCATCAAACTGATGTCGACCACTTCTTGTCTCAATCAACACCTGCCCAACTACTCGGTTCACTTGAAAGCCATCAAATGTTTTTGGAAATATACGGCAGAGAGAATCTGAAGATAAAGTATCCAAAAATGGGCTTTTAATATGTGGAATAAACGTCTGTGCTGCTTATTTAATTAACGACACCAGTGGAATCCTGCCAGGTAACCCAAGCTATTGTTGACTCAGTAACTGTAGAAACCACTATGCAATTAAAAATACTATCCTTTCAAAATAATTGATTTTACTAACCATGAATAAGGATAATTCTTCCCTCGTCAAGTTTCTTTTTGCCCTTTCCCCGAGAAAGTGTTGAAATGTTCCTTTCCTCCACCGTAAACATGGCCACTGCCAGAACCCGTGCAGCTTTTTAAAATTCCCAGCACTCGAACCCTTTGATTTCAGATGGTGTGGGATATCAGACAGTGTACCATGTTGTACTTCTGTCGTTTCTGGTAATGGTGATAATATTGCCGGTGGTGATGGTGGTGGTGATGGTGGTGGTGATGGTGGTGGTGATAATGGTGGTGGTGGTGATAATGGTGGTGGTGATAATGGTGGGAGTGGTGTTGAGATCATCAACATGGACAACTGTTTGTACCTGAACAAAAAAACAAGTACAAAACAACTATATATAACTATATAAATAACTATATAATAAGTGTCTGGCACTGTATTACAGTTGTCTCTGAATACTATTGCATACATATTTTATTCACTGCTGATCACTAAAACATTTTTCCAGTATTAAAAATACTCACAGAAGTGCTGTGGGCTGATCTTAGTTTGGCAAATTCACTTTGCATTCTGCTTACAGCTATAAATAAGTGTTAATGTGTTATTTATTAATTAAGTCAGGGGGTGGAGCTACATCTCAAATGTTGCATGTAACAAACCAAAATGTTCTACTCAGCTGCTCCACACAAGTATAGTATCATACACAAGTATAGTATCATAGACATGGATTTTCGTATCCACATACATGGATTTTCCACATAGAAAAGCACATTAGGTAGGGGATTGGGGTTAGAAAACAGGTTTATAAAGATCGCATATTACGATTTAAGGTAGTTTCCAAGGGCAAGGTTTCCTTGACAAGTTAACTTGATATATAAGTTCGTTCAAAATGACAAGTTTGCACTTGGCAAGTCACCTTGTTCAAAAGCTTTTGGACAACTGGGAATTTGTCAAGAAAACTTTAATATTTGGTAATATGTGTTAATAATTAAAGCTATATCAAAGCTAAAGAATGATTATATAAATAAAATATTCAGTTGAGTGATTATATATTAAGAATACTTAGCTGAAAATAAGTGTTTTCACTTTGGGCGATCAATGACAATTTGCCAAACGACAAGTTTTTAAGAGTAAACACCACCGTTTAGGTGAGTAAGTCGGGAATTTCTGTATTCATGTGTTAGCTATATGGTTCGCCGGGCGCCGGGATTCATTCTCGTTCCCGAGAATTTAATTAATTCACGCTTATGAACAGTCTCGTTTCCCCTTCTCGTGTAATTTGACGCAATCAATAACAAAAAAATATTTCCTAAAATGCTAAATGTATTGTTCTTACGCAAGAGCGCCATCTCCTGCTGAACTCTTTCCACATCTTGCAAAGAAAAAAAACAACTTCAGTGAGGTGACTGTCTTAGGCGTAGAACGCAATAAAACCATTTTTAGAGCAATCCGACTGTTATTTCAAAAGTTATCACTGTTTTGAGTGAGAAAAACCTTTTTCGAGAAAAAGTGTTTTTTCTCCAAAATTTGACGCAAAAAGTGAAATTTGCTGAAAATTAACCAAAATATGCTGTCTTAGGCGTAGAACGCAATAAAACCATTTTTGAAACATTTTCGTTTTTGTGTAAATCATATCAGGCAATAAAAATGGTCACTTTTTACGTGATGTCTCCTACATAGAGTAACCTCTCGCTGCATTTGCTTTTGCTGGACAGTAGCACTAGAGCTGGGTTGTTTTTTCTGTACTTTTAGTTTTTTGATTTTTTTTGGGTCGTCTTTTCGTGCGGGCGGACTGGTAGGAGCATTGCGCTTCAGATATTATTTCTCTACACCAGCTTTGGTACCTTAAATAATTAATAGTTTGATATTGATTACAATACAAGTAATTTTATTGGCATTTAAACCCGTAAAGGACACCTAACTTAAAAAAGATTAAGGCGCGTGTTAATGGCCAATTAAACCAAGACAGCTTTCTTGCTCTAAAAACGCTTGATACATTTACGACGCCAGTCCGGCGTCATACCATCTTAAAATAACATTGTAATCTAAATTTAGAAAAATAAGATTAAATAAAATATCATGCACAACCTAAATTTTGAAAAATACGACTGTGATATTGGAAAACCACAAAGTTAAAGTTATCTGAAGAGCATAAAAAAGACCAAAAATACATATATTGTACCTATTCATATAACCGAGTTTCTCGAGGGCTGTGTACCGTTATTTACGGACTGAGTTTCCCCCTCTTCGATTTATGGCCATAGAGGGAAGGGGAAAACCAAGCGCATCCGTAACACGGTCAGAGAAAAGTAGAAAACGTTAGTAAGAGGTTTATTATACGGCTTTTTTTTTTTTGCCATCAGTGGTGGTGTGTACGTAAGTAAGTTATGGACCGCAAAATGAGCAGTCAGAGCGTGCGAAATTACCCAGCCATATTAAGAAAATATCTCTTAAAGGACATTGGCAACGAAAATTTTTGTTGCTTTATTTGAAAGAGCATGAAAAAATAAGCCGATTGGCCGTTTACTGTTCTACGCAATCTCTTCTAGTTGCGAAGTTATACGCAAAAATTTGCAAAATATAAATTGCTGATTCAGCACAACGTGTGACGTCATTGGATGGGTAAGTATGTTTATTGAATACATAACTGAAGCATAGCTCAGTTATTATGAGCTCAAGTCAAATGAAATTTTGCACAAAGATAGTACATGATGAGATGCATTGAAAAAACACTTCTAATTTTGTTGTCAAGGTAACACTGTCGTTCCCAGGCCCCTTAAACGGATTTTTTATAACTAGTTACATTTATCTATGGGAGTCATTTTCGAATTATTATCATGCAAGTAAACTTCAGGCATGCATAGGTGTATTGTACACACACTTCTGATATTATGTTATCCTAATCAGTACCAAGAATAAAGCTGTTTTATAAAATTCGTGCAAGGGGCCTGGGAACGACAGTGTTACCTTGGCAACAAAATTTGAAGTGTGTTTCAATGCATCTCATCATGTACTATCTGTATGCAAAATTTCATTTGACTTGAGCTCATAATAACTGAGCTATGCTTCAGTTATGTATTCAATAAACATACTTACCCATCCAATGACGTCACACGTTGTGCTGAATCAGCAATTTATATTTTGCAAATTTTTGCGTATAACTTCGCAACTAGAAGAGATAGCGTAGAACAGTAAACGGCCAATCGGCTTATTTTTTCATGCTCTTTCAAATAAAGCAACAAAAATTTTCGTTGCCAATGTCCTTTAACATTTTACCTGCAACTGCGGCTATTGTGCCTTTATAGCACATACCCTGGCATAGAGCTAAAACAACTTCCCCCTTGCTGTATGATATTAAGGCCGCCATTCCATCAACGCTGGAAATGTCTTTGCGCAGTATTGTGTGTGCTATTCGCCTATTCCTGCATGATTTTAATCATGCCTCCAAACGTAAATCGTATAAGCAATGGCAGAGAGATTCTAGCATCCCGATTCCAAAACGAACACTAGTACGCCTGAAGAAAAAATCAAGACGGAAACCTGGATATTAATGTTAATAGTGAGCCAGCTGCTGAATGCCATTACGCTAGTGATGGTGGCGATTACTCCAATGGGATTGTTGGTGAAGATAATTTTATATTAGAGCCAAACCGCACAGGTGACCATGAATGTGATGACTTGCTTGCGAACGAAAACAATGCATTAAATAATGGAATCTATGACGACGAAAATATGTTGACGAAAATATGAACACGCAGATAATTTAGACGCGGATGAATACTCGGATCGTGAATTAATTTGTGAATCATCGTCTGACTCTGCTTCGGAAGATGAGGAAGAACTTCAGCTTAACGACTTCATTTATCCTGGTGGTTCTATCACAGTCGAGGACAGTATTTTAAGTATAATGAAATACGCAATACGACACATAACGACATATTCTGCGTTAAGTGATTTGTTGGGTCTGGTGTCACTTCATCTTCCGGACAGCAGCAACAAAGAGCATTTGAGGTCGCTGTACTTTCTTAAGAAAGCGTTTTCTTCCCAAGCGCGCAAAGACGATTCAATTAATTAAAATGAATACAGGGCCGTTCCGAACACTGTTTGTTTGGGGGGGTGGAACAGGATGATTTACCTGATTTTTTTACCATATCACATTTTACCTGAAAATATTTCCTGACAAATATTGAAATAAATCTGACATAAACATTTTACCAACGCCTTGACAACGTGTTTAAATAAAATAATGTATTAAATGATATGATGTAATTGATATTTCTTCCCGAGTCTCTTAAAGTTTGGACACACGTGCCACTCGCGTAACAAAACCCAACAAATTTATAAATGTTAATAGTTCATAATACTAATACACTCAGTTTCCGACAACCAAACGAGGCAAATAGATTAAAAATACTAAATAAAGTGTAAAAAGCACATACCACTCATAATGATTCATTACTGCTCACGAAATAAATGGACCGTACAATTTTATGATCCATAATTTCCGCAAAATTTCCGCCATATTGATTGACGAGAAACCGCTGGCTTCTGATATCGTTTTGTCTGGAACAGTCGCCCAGGCATAGTAATCGAGTTTTACTTTTGTTAATTGTATTCCAGGAATTTCGGTAAAGTGCGCATCAATTTGTTATCACTGTTAAATTAATTTCTTCATGATACACTTTAAAATATCTAAATTTTGTAATTATTATATAAATATATTACTAAGCAACCAAAACTTTTACCTGATTTTTTTTGTATTATCAATTTCGGATTTACCTGAAAATTGTTATTCGCAATTATTGGGGGGGGGGTGTGACACCCCCACACACCCCCGCTCGGAACGGCCCTGAATGAATACTGCCACGATTGTTCTGCTCCGGTGGGAGACGACGCAGAAGCAAACTGAGTTTTGTGGAAGAACTAGAAGCAGGAGGGAGAAAAATTATTTTTTAACTTTGGATATCGGAGAACAAATCAAGAGCATGTTCGAAGGTAAGCAGTAGAATGCCTAGCTGCGCTAACATGTTTGTCGTTCGCACGGTCCCCTTCCCGAAAGTACAGTAGAGGTTCCCAACTTCCCAAGGAGAGGTCCATTGGGAGCACAAGTCCAAATCCCTAGGGAACCCTAGAGCGAAGAAAATGGCTGTTCGAGGAAAATCGTAGGTGTTCGCTTGATATCATGCAGTCATCACTGACACGATTCGTTTCTCAGGTATAAAGTGCTTTTATGAACAGTATAATTTTGACTATTAATTTTATACAACTATGTAATTCAGGATACTTTGATACCAGTGGCAATGTATTTTATTATGTACATTTGAATATCTGCATAATTAAGACTTTATTTAAACTGGAATTATATTTTTACAAGTTATTCACTTTGTATGGATATTTGAATATTGTGACGTTTTTGTACAATTAATACTTTATACAAAATAATTAACAAAAATAATGTACAAAATAATTGTTTAGCAGAAACTGATATATTTTGACATTTATGCCATCTAAAGTAGACCAGTGGAAACTGGTTGGTAATAATGACTGTAATGGGTTAAGACCAACTGCATGACATTGATATTGTAAGGGAAACATATGTAAATACTCTCTGTATGAAAGTTATAGTTATGCTGAACAATTACAGTTTCTGCTGAACAATTTGGCAATTTAATGTTTTGTACAAAAAGTCACAATATTCCAATATCAATACAAAGCAATCACAAGCATAAACATGAACACCATAGTAAGTACTCACAATTATAAAATATTACAATTCCAGTTTAAATAGTCTTTAATATGCAAATATTCAAAATGTCATAATAAAATATGTTAAATGTGTAAGTAAATACAGGTACGTCAAATTATCTTGAATTAGTTATAAATTTAGCCTCATTATTAGTCAAAATTATACTGTTCAGAAAAGCACTTACCAGAAACAGATTGTGTCATCAGTTGATTGCAACCCTTCTACAGACTAGGTGCTGGCTTAACACCTAGCTCTCAGTTCATTTACAAACGATTTCTATGATTTTCCTCAGCCATTTTCTTTATTGAACCCTAGCACTTAATACTACAAAGGAAGTTCATATTAACAATTTGTGGGAATATTTCAATGTTCACCAGGTTATAATCTCTACAGACCGTGGACTTATACTGGTAGCTGACCCGGCTTTGGGTGGGGGCCCGTAATAGACACAATAAGTTTGACATTATACAGTAATATTGTTCTTAATTCTGGCATGGCTTTTCGTTTTTGAATGAATAGAAAATGATTTTGTCCAGGAAATTGCATATGGCTTAAAAGAAAGGGAGCGTGTACAGTGTCAGTTAAATTTGGATGTTACTGTGGAGAGTGAATGGCATGATATCATGGATGGTGACGTCTATATGAACCTCCTTTCCCCAGATTATTTATTTTATTTATTTTTATAATATTTATACAGGATGCTCCACTCACCAATGGTGATTTTCAGGGAGGTCCTGTCGTAAATATAAAGTACAGTAGTGTTAAAATACATGATTTAAGTCAGTGGTAGATAAGATTGAAAGAGTAAACGTTTAAGTAATTAAAATAGTTTCTTTAGAGTTGTTTTGAAATAATTAATGTTAGTCGATTGTCTCAAGTCAGTTGACAATGAGTTCCAGTCTGAAGCTGCATGATAAAGTGTTCGTTGTTTCCCCCAATTTGTGCGTGGTCGAGGTAGACGGTAGTCGTTGCACCGACGTGTTTTGTGGTGGTGAATGCTAGAGATTTTCTTGAGCTCAAGATCCAAATCTGAAATTTCATTTACACATTTAAAAATAGAGAGACAACGATGGTAGCGACGACGAAGATAAAGTGGTTTCCAATTAAGAGTTGATAGTGATTCTGTAGCAGAGAAGTAATTAGTAAGGTCAAGGATAATTCTGGCAGCGTTGTTCTGTAATATCTGTAGGTGGTCCATGAGTGTAGAATTATTCTTGTCTCCCCACACAATATCACTATAGTCGAGTAAAGGTAGTATAAGGCTGTTATAGAGGGTGACTCTGGCATGAAGAGGTAGTAAAGGTTTAACATGACGGATTAGGCCTAGGCGTTGGTTGACTTTCTTGGTGATGGAATTAATGTGATCTGACCAACACATGTTTTGGTTGATTGTTACTCCTAAATATTTGAACGAATCAGATCTATCCAGAGGTGAGCCATTTGCTTTTAGTGAAATATGTCCAAAGTTTGAAAGTTTTCGAGTGCTGCCATAGATTACGAATTTGCATTTGGATACGTTTAGTGTAAGTAGATTTGTGTTAAACCATTCACTTAAGCGGTCAAGGTCAGAATTAATCTTTTCTTCAAGGTCATTGGCGTTGGTAGATGAGTAGTAGATTACTGTATTATCGGCATATAATGAGATATTGCAGTAACTAACACATGTTGATAAGTCGTTAACATAAATTAGAAATAACAGTGGTCCAAGGACGCTTCCTTGGGGAACACCGACAGGAACTAGTTTAGAAGAGATTGCGTTTGCCAAAGTGGTGACTTGGTTTCTGTTGGATAGATAGGATTTGAACCAATTAGTAGAGTTTTCAGAAAAACCAGCAGAGATAAGTTTACGAAACAAGATGGAGTGATCAACGGTATCGAAAGCTTTTGATAAATCTAGAAAAACGGCACCAGTTGTTAAACCTTTGTCTAGATTATATAAAATGTTGTCAGTAAAATGAACCAGTGCTATTTCGGTTGATAGCTTGGGCCGGAATCCAAACTGCTGCGGTGATAGAAAGTCATTAGTAGTAAGAAAGTTGTAGATTTGCATGTGTACAGCTTTTGGAATGATTGTGATTGGTCTGTAGTTGTTAGCATCCGACCGATCACCCGTTTTGAAGAGAGCGGTTACTTTTCCTGATTTCCAAAATGATGGAAATGTTGAAGAGTTTAGCGAGCGATTGAATAATTTTGTTAGAACAGGAGTGATGACAAAGGAAGCATCCTTTAATAAATTGGCACTAATACGATCCAGGCCTATAGCTTTGTTAGTTTTAAGTTGTTGAATTTGATTGTAAACGAAGCTTTCATCGACTTCTTGGAAGGTAAATTTGTTGTTGTTAGAAGCAGTTATGGATTCAGGAATGGTTGAAAGATTTCGGGAAAAAAGGGAAAGTTTTTCTTTTATTTTAGTTGCCAGTTTGGTTCCAATAGTGGAAAAGTGATTGTTTAGTACTTCTGCAATGGATGTAGGTTCTGTATGAGATACACCATTAACTTCGATGCATGATGGTGGTGAGCTAGATTTTTGATTACATAATTTATTGAGGGTTTTCCATAGTTCACTAGAGTTTCCTTTGTTTTTGTTGATCAGATTTAAGTAGTAATTAGATTTGCATTTACGAACAGTTTTGTTAACAAATGATTTCAATTTTTTGTACATTACCCAGTGAAAATTAGAGTTAGTTTTAGTTGCTTTTCGGTGATGGTAGTCTCGTTCCTGCATAGCGCTGTTCAGTTGTGAAGTAATCCAGGGCGTCTGGATTCTTTTTGTTCGAAACGTTTTTGTTGGAGCATGTCGGTCAGCAATATCTGTAAAAATATTGTTCCATATTTTAACAGCGGTGTTAATTTCTGGCTCCTCGTCAATAATGTCCCATTGTACAGAGCTAAGTTCCCTAACGAATGACTCCTTTGAATAGTTCTTGAAAGATCGGTATTCAATGGTCTTACCAGGGGCCTTCGTAACTCCTGCTTTGATGACACAGTAGACGAGTGAATGGTCGCTCAGATGGACATGTAGAACGCCAGACGAGGCTACGCGGCGTTTGTTGTTTGCAAATATTAAGTCAATTGTCGTAGAAGTATTTTCAGTTATTCTAGTTGGTTTATCAATCAGTTGTTCAAGGTTGTTTAAATTAGCAAGGGTAGTAAGTTTCCGTTTCATATGTAGAGTCGGATCTGTTTTAGAAGTCAAAAAGTTAACATTAAAGTCACCAAGTAATATAATTTCGCTTTCAGAAGGAATCATTGAAAGAGTATTGTTGAGATCTTCAATAAAGGTGTCTAGAGACTGATTTGGGGCTCTATAAATTGTTAAAATAAAAAGTTTTTTTGCATTTGGATCGAGTAATTTCAATGACGTTTGATTCTATGGTGTTGTTTTGTAAGTCAGATCTGGTTTTGTAAGGAATGCCGTCTCTAACGAAAGCGAGTGTTCCACCACCAGATTTTCCGGTTCTGTCGTTTCGGGAAAAAGTGTAGCCGGGAATAAATAGTTCATTGTCACTAATGTTTGAGTTCAGCCAGGTTTCTGAGATTGTAAAAATGTCGAAGGGTTTATCTTTCAATAAAAGTTTCAAGTCATCCATTTTTCCGGTGATGCTTCTGATGTTGAGATGAGCTATTTTTAATCCACGTGAGCCAAGAATTGCTGTTAATAGATCCTGGACCAGGGTTAACTTCAACATCACCAGATAAACAGATGACCATAGCTGCGAGTGAGGCGTAGAGGAAAAAACTGCATCCACGAGCAAACTTTAATGAGTTTTCCAATGGATGTCGTTTGATCGTTGATCGATGAGTACGTGCGCTGAAGAAAGTCTTATGTGTTGTAATATCCATGTTCACATTGAGGAGTATGTGTTTTGATAAAGTTGCTGATTTGCATGACTTAGAAAAATAAAATCCGTGTAAAGTGATAAACATGTAAAGAAAAAGCCAGAGTTTTCGTGAGCAAAATATTCTCCGACCACCAGCCATGATGCAATCTGTAGATGCTCAGGAATTAGTGAGGGAGGGATTCCACCAGAGCACGAAAGCCAACGGTAGAGTATAGCAAAGTGAATCAAAATTATGAGCGAATTAGGTGCAAAATCAGCTGACACTAGGCCATAATCAACCTCGTTCCCAGGCTCTTACCTTCGCCCTCCCCCCACTGCAGAAAGACCCTGGTATTGATTGGTCACGTGTCTCCCGTAAAAATTTGTTCCCGTGCCCGGGTAGGGTGAGCGAATTTCAATCCAATTTTCAAATTTTCAATAGTCGCCATGTTGTCAAACTCGAAGTGTGCGCTTTTCCTTTCGTGTTTGGAGTTTGCTATATTGAATAGTATTTTTAGTGAGGTTGTTTTAAAACCTAAACAGGTTATTTGCCTGGAAAAGGTTTTTTTAAGCACGGATGTTATTGCTGTACTGCCGACTGGATATGGTAAATCATTGATTTTTTGCTTGCTTCCTGCCTTGCTGTTTGCCAAGAAAAATGGAATATCCAAATTCGAAGTAAACATATCATCGGTTGTTATCGTCGTATCGCCTTTAAATGCGCTGATAAAGAGCCAGGTTTTACGGTTGGTATCCAGTGGAATTCGAGCATCTTCTCTTGATGTTAGAATACAAGAGATCGAGCATGCAGAAGTTGAAGATAATGGCGGTGAACCTGAGATTGTTTGCGATTTTCAATTCAGTGATAAATCCAAGCTAGAAATTGGATATTATAACATTGTGTTCGCACATCCAGAGTCCTTGGTCTCATGCGCGTATGGAAGAAAATTGATGCTGAGTAAACCATATAAGGACAACGTTTGCGCCATTGTTGTTGATGAAGCTCATTGTATTTTAGAATGGTAAGTTGACTAGAATTTATTGTTGTGATAAATTCAAGTAATCATGTCAGTTCAATTTATTGAATTTGGTACTCAATATATAAAAGATTAGTGAATTTTACTTTATTAATTATGACATTTTTTAATAGGGGCAATGACTTCAGAGTCGATTATGGTAATTTGTCTGTGTTATGTGCCACATTTGCAAATGTACCTGTCATAGCAATGACTACCACAGCCAACAAGAGTGATAGGAAGTCTATCAAGAAGTCATTGAACCTGAAAATGTGTGCTGAAGTGGTTGCCAATCCTGACCGCACCAACATCACCTACAAGAAATCGTTCCGAGTTGAGCCAGATATAGAGTCTCTGACAAACATTCTAACTCCGATGGCACAAGATTTGCTAAAGGAACCAATTGATTTCCCTTTAACCATTGTCTATATCCCACTAAAGTGGTGTGGATTTGCTTACAAAATATTTGAACATATTTTGGGTAGCAGCCAGTATTTCCCCAAAGGTTCAAACCCAATTCCTGAGAACAGGTTGTTCGCCCAGTTCCATTCACCTCAAACACAAGAAATGAAAGACGAAGTTCTTAAACAGCTTAGCTCTTCGGACAGTCTTATCAGGGTTGTATTTGCCACAGTTGCTCTAGGAATGGGAATCGATATCAGAGGAATTCGAACTGTTGTACATATCACCCCACCATATACCATCCAAGCATATTTCCAGGAAACTGGTAGAGCTGGACGAGATGGACAACATGCAACAGCAATTCTCCATTATAATAATCGTGACATTGCCAAAAATAAACCTGGGATGCAAGATGCTATAAGAAATTATTGCCAAAGTGAAGGCAAGTGTCTCAGAAACTTGTTACTTGCCTCACTTGATGCTGATAAAACATACAGGTTACCAGTTTCGCCCAAACACCTTTGTTGTAGTTTTTGTCAGGTAGTATGTGACTGTTATAGTTGCACTTAATACCATAGTAGTTGATTTTTTAACCACTCAAAAGTATAACTGGCCCATCCAAAAGAAGTTGCCAAATTTCAATATACTTTTGAGTCTTTGTGGTAGGTTTAGAAAATTAACCTTTGTTATAAATAGTATGCACTATGTACATGTTTTAATGGTTAGTTAGAACACAAACATGGGACATAGTAAGGCATTAGTTCACAAACCATCTTTCATGTTTCAAAGGTGGAATAAATGACTGGGGTATATAAAAAGCGATACAGGAAGTAAAATTTAAAGAAATAATATGATAATAAAAGTATAAACAATCTTGGAGATCTGAATACTGGAATAACAAATTAGTTATTCTCATTTGTAATTCAAACTTTGATTCCAAAAAGTGTTTACCATATTAATTTTCTAATTTTTGCTTCTTGGGGCCAGACTGGTAACATCTGGCTTTACTGCTTATATCCATAAAGATGCTCTATTATGTATACAGTCTAATATTAGATCAGTGGGTACAAGTTATTGTATAATATAATGATGTAATGTTAAAACATGATGTAATGTTAATGTAAGTTATTGTATATAATTATGCCATATTAGGAGTGGTTTATAGAGCAGTGACAAAACTGTTTTTAGCTATGGCTTAACACCTATTATTATATTCTTGTAACAAATTCCACTTACAAACACATTTTAATTTAGATTATTCATTGTTAGTTTGAATATGCTTCCAGTCATTTTTTATTGTTGGTTGTAGTTTGTTCTGATGATTACTTAAATGTCTTCACCATCACTGCCTTCTTCGTCACGTGCTTCATCATCAACTGTTGGGAAATGGAGAGCAATGTTATGCTGATGTCTTTTCAACCATTTGGAGAATTTTGCTTCATCCAAATCATTCAGTGGGTTTGGTGAAATTCCAACAAAAGATTTGTGAGATCTTCCAGGCACAACAGAAAAGGGTTTCATCTTTCTTAGGTCTGACAGGACTTTCTTCTCATCATCGGAAGAGGACTTGTGCGAGTGTGTTGATGACTTTCGTTTGATGGAAGCCTGGTCTTCAAACACATCAATAATTTTACGCACTCCTCCAGCAGCTTTACTCATGCGTTGAATAGCCTTCTCAGTTTTATTGGCTCCCATTAAACGAATTAACCCTTTCAGGTCACTGTTACGGTTCTCTTGAAGGAGATCAATTTCGATGTTATTGTTCTTACCTCCCTTCCAGTTTGCCAATGCTGCCCATTTGCAGTGATGTGCCTCTGCAGGTGATAATATCACTTCGTTTTGGATGGTGATGATCAGCATCTCAATCGCATATGCATTATATCCAGAAACAGACGAGAAGTAATACAGCATTTCTTTCTGAATTAATGCCAAATACTCCCCATTTCCAGATGCCACTGCCTCTTTGCAATCAAGAAGAACCATAAACGATTTCAGAAGGTTGATCGAGTAGCTTCTCACATCATCATTTTGGGCATCATCATCTGGGGTATCATCATCCAAAGTGGTGTCATCATCCGGGGTGTTGTCAACCAAGGTGTTTCTTTCTGGTGTTTGGATAACATACTCCTGAAGGAATTTGTCCAAAACTGCCATGAAGTACTCTTTCTTATCATCATCATCATGGGCATTGCGGAGATTGTGAGGAAAGGGATTGTTTTCTGTTGGTGACTCTTCAACATTCAGCATTTTGAAAAACTCGAGCAGAGCTTCAATGAGGTAGCCACGACCAACACTCATGAAAAGCTGCTCACAGTCTTCATAATGCTTCACGTCAAGTGTCACATTTCTTCTGTTGAGCACTTCACGGAAGTATCTCAAGGTACCATTCTCTCTGCCAGAGTTTTTGTAGAGTCTCTTGAAGATCGACTATAAAAAGTGCAAATTTGTGTATGTATAAGTTATGACATGTACAGGGGGGTAGGGTCCAAATTACACGATTTGATGATTTTAAATGTTTTACATTCCTGAGAAGCAATGTTTAAAATTCTGTTTGATTTTGCAGTTAGTTGTGTATTTTTCTGAATGAAACAATAAACAACAGGTTTAAATTTTCTTCCTTTAGAAAGCCTGGAAATGCATCTAACATTTTCCATTTTTTTTTGTTTGCATTGACTTTTAGTATCATTCCACAGAAACTTCATTATTGGCACTTTATATATATTAGTTTGGCTATTAAGGTATTTATTACGTTTTTGTACAAGGTATATACATGCAAAGTTGAAAAAACTACCTTTAAAAAACTTCTCTTTGTATGCCATCCAACAATTCGAAAAGGATAGAGATGGTCAAGTCGCTGTTTAGCTGTGTGACATCCAGAACGAAGATCTCGGGCACCAGCAAACCTTACTCTTGTCAACTCGTCACCAAAACAAGGAACCTTGACTCCTTGTAATGGATCAGAGTCTGCAGCAACTGGTGGGACATGGGCACGAGGTAGATCTGGTCGTGTGGGAACCTCTACCAAGGGGTGGGTGTTGGTTGATGAGGGTTGCTGTTCTTCACAGAGACCACTTGCCTTGTATATCTCCTGTGTCCACTCTTCTAATTGGTCAAGTACATCAATCAACACAGTCACTGTACTTCTTCTCGTCCTTCATCAACACAGGCAAAGTCATGATTTCTGACTGAAGGGCTGTTTTATCTGAATACTTGTGATTCAGTTCCTCTGCAGATACGTAGGTCTTCGCAACAACAAATTGTGGAAAATTTTCAAGAAGGATTCTTGCAACAAAAGTTCTGTATCGATCTTGAATTGTTTTCATGTCTTGGTCACTCATCTTCACAATTTCCCGAAAGTTGCAAGTTTTTATGTCTTGCTGTGGACCATCATCCCTAAGCAAGTCATCATGTGGGAATCGATCAAAAACCATGCTTGTAGCACATGCATGAACACTCTTGTTTTGGTGAATTTCTCTCATATCATGAACCTTTTCATCCCTGCTTTCACCAACTCGACAGCTCGATCCAAAAAGTGTTTACCAATGTCGTCAAGTACAACATACTTGTTTGCTGGACTGAGGCACAACCCATACTTGTTAAGTCGTTCAAACAACTATAAATAAAATACATAATATTATTTAGACACTTAATTACCATTCCCAAAAATGTTGTACATTATTACACTACCTGTATAGGGTACACACATATACTTAGTACTGGTACATGTTATGTATATATTACCGGTACATGCATGTATAATATATACTGACAATCACATCTATAGCAGAAAAGTGAACAACTTATTATGATGCATAGGCTCTCAGTAATTATAAAAGAAATTGGCTAAGCTTTTAAAGCTCTTCCCATTAAATAGAGCCATTTAAATTACAGGAGCCTCGGTCAATGAAATACAAAGAATTGTTCATTATTATTATTTGTTATAAGTTCAACTAAAAACCACCAATTTTCATCTGCCAAAAAACATGCAGTTAAATTGAAAACCACCATTAAACCAGTGTTTCATAGTTTCAGATATTCTAAGAATATTATTGCATGATAAAACATAATATTATACTCTGTGTCATATAACATGCAGAGTTGGTAAAGCAAGATCTGGTGAGCTAACACCAGAGTTTCCAAATAGCTAGAACTATTGGGATATACTTCATGGTAACAATACATATAGTCTCCCACCGTATTTTACGGTGATTGTTAGGGTTATGGTTAGGATTAGAGTTACGGTTGGGGTTGGGTAGGGTTAGGGTTGGGATTAGGGTTAGGATTTGGGTTACGGTTGGGGTTAGGGGTATAAAAAACAGATGGAAATCCGGTCTAGTGTTACCATGAAGTATATACCGAACTATTGATCATGAATAGCAGACATGGGGGGGGGGGGGGGGGAGGGCGAAGGTAAGAGCCTGGGAACGAGGTTGCAGACATTGCTGTTTAAAACCGGTATTATTGTTAATTATCAGATAATTATTTTCTGTATTGAGGTCAGAAACCTTAAGCCTTTGCAGGCTTCTGACCTCAATTAATAAAATCATCCACTATTAAACTCAGCCCCACACAAAATACCCCTTAGTATGCACCTAGTAATGTTAAGCCCCAAATGAGGGGGTCTAGTATATGTGGGGGATTTGACTTTTTTAACTGTCCTGATGGTTCCACTATAAATATATGTCAAATGTATTCAGATAATCCCATATAGGGATTACCAATAAGTTAAATATATTATGCACTATTTTTATGAGATCCAATGATCTGGTTATTGGTTGAAATCAAATATGGCCCAGTACCTCCAGGCCTCCAGCCAAAATTTACATAAGTAATAATCAAATTCTTGATGGTGGGGTGAAAACAATTGGTCAAATCCACCACATATGCCTGAGCTCCCCTCCCCTTTACAGATTTGAACCTATTACAATGCCATATCTCGCATGTAATGGCGGGAAAATTCCTTCCAGAGACCAAGTATCCCCCTCTCCCCAAATCAATGTTGTTTTATCTTGTTTTGATTTTTTATGCAGATATTTCTGTCTTTGAAAACAAAATTTTCTGGGTCCTGCAACATTGATTTGGGGCGAGGGGGGCGAAAAACATAAAAATTATAAAGTGTCTCAACAGTTTTGTCTAAGATTGTACGACTCGGTCAGGAAATGCTGTTTGATAACTTACAGCCAAGCGAACGGCGAGAAGTTTCCAACAAGGGAATCTTTTGCTTCAGCTGTTGTCGATTCATTTGACGTTGGAGAGACAAAGAGCAAAACTTCTACATTGGGCTTGGAGTAAAGAACCGCACAAAGAGCATGGTTTTCATTACCACATGTCTATGAAATTTGATGGCAATCGAATATTAAGAGAAAATATCCCATGTCATGCAATTCCTTGGGTCTATAAACAGGTAACCAACACAAAAATCTTAAATTTCCCCATAGAAAACCACTATTTCCAACAGGTAACCACAGAGGTAACCAACCTTTTTACTAAAACGGAAATTATTTCTTTTTCTTTTTATGAAATTAGTGGTTACCTGTATAAACAATGTTTACAGGAAAATGTATATTTTGGTTGGTTACCTGTTGCTGACATACAGTATTACGTTTAAGTCGCATTAACTGAGAGAACGTTTAAACAATCAAAGTAGAACTTCTGAATCTGGTTGATGTGGGTATCTGATTAATCAAGTCAAACGTTTGTTAACTGGTTGTTAAAAATATCAAGATGTTTTGTAATTTAATTTCAAGTTATGCTAGCATATATGTGTTGGTTATGATTATAACCAGTACTGTTAATATTATTGTTATTGCTTTGTGTACGGACAAAGGGAATGGGTATGAGTGAAAGAGATATAGGAGAAAACGCATGGCATGATTTGTAATAGCTAGAGAAGATCACAATAAAAGCTCATCGTTTCGAGCATAAAAACAATATGCGCTGTCTGAATTCTCCCATACTCTCACTGCAGATGTCCTTTGCCAAGGCATCCTCGCCGAGCTTTTTCCGAACCAGGTGAAATAAGTTCTCAATTGGGTTGAGATCTCGACTTCGTGGTGGTATGGCCAGCAATGGGCAGACAAGCAACAAGGTAACTCTTTTGACAGCTGCACTGTTCTGGGAGGGGTCCCCATCCTGAAGCCACAACCGAGATCGTTTTCCCGACTTTTCCATCAATTCGCTGAAATTCTTTTCAACAAAGGATGCAAAAAAAATCGACGTTCATCTTCTCATAACCCTTGCAGCAAATTATTCCTTTTCCATGAGAAATGGCAACAATCAGATGCACAGTCTTCCCACCCGTACCACACTTTTGGCCTTTGGCAGTGCATCCTGTTGTGAGACCTTCATTTGCCTTTCTCCACACCAGTCCAGTCGGCGCTTTGGCTTGATCTTTGGGATTCTTTTTGTTAGCAAAGCTCACGGCGTCGAGGTAAAATGTAATGTCTTTGGTCCAAACATCTTCGCGGTAGTTCTTTATCATATCTCTGGCAAAGTTGAGTCATTTGCGCTTATCCTGATCACTAACGAGGTCTTTCTTGCATACTTTCAGGTACTTGTACCCATTTGTATGAAGAAAGCGAGTGACTGTCCTCACTGAGACATGATGAAGGTTAATTTTGTCCATTAACCTCTTTACTGTCCAGTTGCCATCTTCTTTCTGCAAGACCTTAATTTGGCTCAGCTTCTCGGGACAACCACCACGTCCTTTAACTTCTTCGGGATTAATTTAGTATGAAGGGGCTCTTTTTTAATCTTGTAAATTTGCGCACGAGAAACTCCAGTTTCCTTCATTACATCTTTAACTGGAGCATCCTTCTTGTACTTAATATATGCACGTATCTCTGCATTAATTTTTCTGGTGAAAACCATAGCTGGAACTCACAAAAAATCGCAGCAACTATCCCAAAAATCCCTTTACAAAATCTTGCTTAAGCCAAGGAAGATAATACCATTATGCAGCCTCCATAAGCAACCAACACTATGCAAACACTCGGTATGAACGAACGTATGTGTACCAAATTAAGTTTGTTTACCACTAAAAAATGAGGCCCGACAGACAAAGTAAATTAAGCAATGAAATTGAGGGAAAACGACCAAAAAGCATTTCATTTTATTATCCATTAATTCTTGTGAGTACATTACATTTAGACAAAATAAACATTAATTAATTAATATTTCACCCAACCAACTCCCCCCAACATCGTTTCACGCAACCCCTATATGTATTTTAGTAACCTCCTTTGACTTAAAACGTCATACAAAAAGTTTCAACAACAAATTATTTCAGACTGATACATAGACAATCTTAGACAAAACTTGTTGAGACAAATTACCTAAATGACAGACAGTTACAGTACTGCTCAGAAATAACCTAACACTGCGTTCGCGTTCCGAACGCGTTCCAAATGCGTTCGGAACATCATTGTGACTTCGCTTAAAAAGTTAATGGGAAGACTTCGTTAATTTCTGACTTTAGTAAACTTCTAAACGGATTTAACTTGATAATTTGATTGCTGGACTGGTTTGGTATATGTTCACTAGACGAGATTAAAACAGAAAGTATATCGTTCGGAACGCGTTCGGAACGAGAATAGAACGCGTTCCGGTCGCGTTCCGAACGCGTTTGGAACGCGTGTTTCGTTAGGTTAATTCTGAGCAGTACTGTACAATGCCATATCTCGTATGTAATAACAGGAAAATTCCTTCCAGAGACCAAGTATCCCCCTCTCCCAAATCAATGTTGTTTTATCTTGTTTTGGGTTTTTACGCAGATATTTCTGTCTTTGAAAACAAAATTTTCTCGGTCCTGCAACATTGATTTTGGGTGAGGGGGGCGAAAAACATAAAAATTATAAGGTGTCTCAACAGTTTTGTCTAAGATCGTAGATAAACAAGAACTATAGCAAAAAGTGTTCGCTTTTTTCACCACCTATTTCACGCCATCTGCTATATAAGCCATAGTAATCTGGCTGAATGTGTGGAAATCTGTCAAATAGATCAACATCCTCGAGGCTGATAAAAATTACGGAGCTCGATAAATATAAATTATTGTTCAATCTATCCATGTTACTAGTAAATGTCTTTGTATTTCACATTTTCGCAGTTCCACATTTTCGCAGTTCCACAGCCATGGAACTTTCTTAAATTTCCAGCTTTTAGCACAAACAGCAGGTGTTATCCCCTCGCCCGGGGCGAGGGTGCTAATATCGACCGGCGTTTAGTCCCTTATCACGCGAGATGCAAGCGGATCCTAATCTCGGATCGGATTTATAGGTATATATATATATATATATGATCAACCGTCCTCATGATGCATGCCATTGGAAAATTTGACCCTGGTAACTAGATATAGTTTTTCATGCGCAGCAATAGAAAATTTGGCCTTGGAAAATAGTCTGCAACATCAACTGATTGGTCATCTGCATTTGAATTAATATTTAAACTGCAACCGTCATATGATTGCGAATGCAAATATTGAAACGGTATTCAAAGTTTTTTTTCAGAGAGACATTTTTTGAAAAAAGTGAGTTTAAAAACAAATGGATAAACAACAAGCTATGGATAAACAACAAGCAATACAAAGCAAGAGAAGCGTAAGAGAAAGGCGGCGAGAGCAAAGTCGAGTTGAAACCGAGGAGGAGAAGGTCGAAAGACTACGGAAAAACAGAGAGCAACAACGACAAAAGCTGGTAAATGAAACCACGGGGGAGAAGGAAATTCGGTTGGCGAAGAGGAGGGAAGCGTACAAAAAGAGGTCCGAAGAAAGTAAGGGAAAGAGAAGAGAATATCTTAAGAAGAAGAGGCAGCGAGAATGTAGAGAAGAGCGAGAAAGTAGACTGCAAGGCTTCAGACGAAGGTCCCAGGAACGGCGAGATTCAGAAACGTCACAAGAACGTACTGAAAGGCTGGCGGTTCTAAGACAAAATGCCGCAGAGAGAATTGAGTCAGAAACGGCAGAACAACGGGCTGAAAGACTGGACGTTCTAAGACAAAATGTCGCCGAGAGAATTGAGTCAGAAACGCCAGAACAACGGACTGAAAGACTGGACGTTCTAAGACAAAATGCCGCCGAGAGAATTGAGTCAGAAACCCCAGAACAACGGGCTGAAAGACTGGACGTTCTAAGACAAAATGCCGCCGAGAGAATTGAGTCAGAAACGCCAGAACAACGGGCTGAAAGACTGGACGTTCTAAGACAAAATGTCGCCGAGAGAATTGAGTCAGAAACGCCAGAACAACGAGCTGAAAGACTGGACGTTCTAAGACAAAATAAAGCAGTGAGACTGGCATCAGAAACGGGTGAAGAAAGAGAAAGAAGGTTGGTAAGTGTGAGAATAAATCAAGGAGAGAGAATTGAAAACGAGACTGTGCCAGAACGAGAGGAAAGGCTCGAGGTTGCGAGAGAAAGTGCGAGAGAAAGTGCAAGAGAGAGAAGGGCGAATAACGTGTCTTTTCAGGAAGAGCATGTTGACAGTCGCGACGAGTATCTGCACCAAGGGGGATGGGAGGATACAGAGAATCCCTTACACGAACAAGAATGGGTCAGAAACGAAATGGGTAGTTTCCATTCTAGCCAAGAACAGCTGCAGCATCGCCAGTGTACTGTGTGCAAAGAAACCTGGCCAACCAAGCAGAATTTAAGTACAGATCCTGCAAGGTATGTATGTAATCGATGCACGAGAGATAAGAAATCACCGAAAGTGTACAATGCAGAGAATGACATGGACCCAGGTATTGTTCCCCTACAGTTAGAAGGGTTAACCCAGATAGAGGAAATGCTAATTGCAAGGGTGTGCCCTATTATGAGTGTTTATAGGAAACATGGTGGTCAGAGGGGGTACAAGGGACATGTTCTTAATTTACCCCAAGATATTCAAAGTTTTTTGAATAGTTTGCCTTGATTTACCTGTTTTGGTGGTTAGAAGACATGGCGTTGAAAATACACATCGAGATTTTACTGTTCGTAAACATCGAGTGCTTGAAGCTGTGTTATGGTTAGTCACCAACAATCCCTACTTCAAAGGTGTAGAAGTTGACCGTGAGGCAATAAATTGTTTACCAGAGAATGGTATTCCTAATGGCCTCAGGTTTGTTATTGATACAGAAGTATCTCCTCATGAAGACGAGGATGAAGGGCCACCTCAGGATCATGGAGTAGATAATGATGTTGTTGAAGAATCTGTTTTAGGGGGAGACAGGACATCATTCATTTCTCAGCGTCAAAGGCAGAGGAAGGATCAAGATGCAATTCGTGAGACAGTGAATGATGAAGCTGACCCAATAGACTGGCCAACTAATGAAGGTGATGCTGTCAATGAATTTAGAACAGATGGTCTTGCAACGATGGCATTTCCTACACTGTTCCCATTTGGGAGAGGTGACCCAACCGCACGGGCAAGACAACATGGTGTGACTCTGGCAGAAGCATTTAAGCATTTGGTTAAGTTTGCTGAAAGGTTACCAAATGGTAAGTACAGGTGGAGATTTGCTTCTCACCCGAGGTTCCCCTATTGGGCATTAGATATGAAGCAAAGGCATCAGCTTTTGTCTCAATCTTTATTTGCACCAGCATCCAGCAGATGCCAACATGACCCTAGAAGAGCTAAGAGAGATGGTCAATTCAATGAGTGGTAAGCAAATGGTGAACCGGCTTCAACGGTATGTGTCGAAAGTGCAAGGCACTAACTCGTACTGGTATCAGCGTTTACAGGAATTGTTAACGTTGATAGAGCAGAAAGGCTGTCCTACCTTTTTCTTTACTTTTAGTGCAGCAGATAGCTACTGGCCAGAGTTGCAAAGACTTTTGCAGAATGAGGAAGATGCTACGCGGTCAGAACGAGCGCAAGCAGTCATTGACAATCCACATTTGACTGATTGGTTTTTTAAGCAGCGTCTCGATGACTTTATCAGGCATTGGTTGCATGGTGTGTTGGATGCAGACTGGCATTGGTTTCGATATGAATATCAAGCCAGGGGAAGTATTCATGCGCACGGTTGTGCAAAGTTAAAGAACGACCCAGACATTCCAACATTGAGGAAAAGCTGCTAAGGCATGGAATTTACTTGAACATGAGTCTGACATGGAAGATTTTGAATTTTTTTTCCAGCCTGTTATTGATGATGGCAAAGAATCAGAGAGACGGGTGTCTTAGTAAGAACTGGCTGGGATAATACAAGAAACAAATCTTTTATGGCATTACAAAATAACAGATATTTTGTTCCTGTTTTGTTCTAGGTATATTGATTGGCTTGTAACAACCTTTAATGAGGAGTTGCCTGATGAACAATGGAGAATTCCTGAGCCACATCCATCTGTTGTTAGACCAAGTGCAGTTAATGATGCAGATTCAGACTACCACAGGTTAGTGAACAGTGTTGAGAGGCATACCAGATGCAGTTCTGCCTACTGCTTGAAACAGAAAAAATGTGGTTTACCTGCAGAATGTAGATTTGGTTTCCCAAAGGGTTTAGAAGAAGAAACCCATTTTAACTATGAATTGTTACCGCATTGTAAGATAGGTGCAAAATTAGTTACAAAGAGAAATGACCATAGGTTAAATTCTCATAACAGGGTGATGATTGAGAATTGGAGAGCTAATGTTGATTTACAGGTCATCGTTGACAAGAATGCATGTGGACGGTACATGGCAAAGTATGCAGCAAAGGGCGAACCACGCTCAAAGCAAGCATCAGATATTTTGGGCTCCTGTATATCAAGGTTACAGGATAATGATAAAGTATCGTCGGCAATCAAGAAAGCCATAATCCAAGTCGCTGGAGATCGAGATATGGCAGCGCAAGAAACAGCACATATGCTTCTAAGCCTGCCTTTGATAGGGTGTACTTATAGTTTTGTTACTATTTCTTTAGATAATAGTAGGAAGGTTGTCATTGACAATGAGAACCAAAGTGATGAAGTGTTGCAAAAATCGACCATTGAAGAGTATGGTAAGCGTTCAACTGCCAACAGTAAGAGTCAAGGGTTGTCTCAGTTGAATTTGATGCAATATGTGTCACAGTACACAAAATATCGTTCACAGGTAAGGAAACGATCAGTTCCCTATATTGTACGGACATTCCCACAGGTCTCGAGAAACCCTTGCGGTCCAAATTTTGGCAGATATTGCAAATATCAGCTAATCAAATTCAAGCCTTGGGAGGGTGAACTATCAAATGCATGGGGCAATGAGGCAGAAAGTGATGAAATGTTTATTAATACTTATCACCTATTTTTGCATACTGCCTTTGCTGAAGAGAATGTCATAGGTCATTGCGAAGAAATGTTAAATATGTTTGAGCGAGAATCAGAACAGGATGAAGAAGGTGCAGAAGTTAGCGATAATGATGACACCAATGAAAGTGATGATGATGAAACAAACAATGAACAATGTGAAGAAACTGATGATTGGATGTTACTTTGCAGGTTGAATCAGCATTATGAGCAATCTGGTGACCTGTTGTTGGAGAATGGAACTGACTGGTTTGAGGGAGCAAGGTCAGTGCCAATGGAGCTGTTAAGGGAATGCCCAGGGTGGATTTCCAAGCAGAGGAAAGATGCAGAGGAACGAGGAAGACAACCCCTTACTGCGCAACCACAGAATGGTCATCCTGCCATTGATCCAGGAAATTTGAATGTGAAGCAGCGACTGGCTTATGATATTGTAACATCCCATGCTCAAAGTTTTGAGACATGTGAACCAGTTTGTATGATTGTCTGTGGAACTGCTGGGACAGGTAAGACATACCTAATAAATGCTTTGAAGCAAGTGCTTGGAGAGAAATGCTTAGTAACAGCAACTACAGGCATAGCAGCATTTAGTATAAATGGCCAGACGTTGCATTCGGCAGCACAACTTCCAATTCATGACCATAGAGAGCTTCAGGGTGAATCGTTACAGCGTCTACAGTTAAAATTAGAAGGTAAAGCTTACCTTATTGTTGATGAAATGTCAATGATTGGTCACAAGATGTTCTCTTGGCTAGACAATAGATTACGTGCTGGTACGGGGAATCAAAATAAGCCATTTGGTGGGATTTCAGTGATTCTCCTTGGTGACTTTGGTCAGTTGCCACCAGTCTGTGATCGAGCATTATATGTTTCTGGGAATGGATCGATTATTAGTGATCATGGGCATAGTCTCTATTGTTTGTTTAACACTGTTGTTATTCTTGATGATATTATGCGACAGGCTGGCAGTAATCCTGAAGCGATAGCATTCAGAAGTTTGCTACTGAGGATGAGAGATGGGAAAGTTACGGAGGAAGATTGGCGTCTTCTCCTTCAACATTCACCCAATAATGTTGAGCTAATAAGAAGAGTGTGGCTGAGTACAAACTATGAAAAGCTGAAAAGTACTGGACAACCAGTAGCAAAGATTCAGGCAAAGCAATCTGGCCATGGTGCCTCGGCAGCAAAATCAGATGAAGCTGGAGGTTTAGATGCAGTCATGTTTCTTTCAAAGAATGCAGAGGTCATGCTAACATCCAACCTTTGGGCAGACGTTGGTCTATGTAATGGCTCATTTGGAGTGGTTGAGCAGTTTTGGTATGCGGAGGCTGCAGGACCTCCAAGTTTACCAATTGCAGTGTTGGTACATTTCCCTGGCTACACAGGACCAGCATTTATCAATGCTTGTGAGAAATGCCTACCGGTGCCACCAAAAGTATTTGAATGGATGGTATGGCAAGTACTTGTCACGAGAGCAAATTCCTTTGAGATTAAGGTATGCAATGACCATCGACAAGTCACAGGGACAGACTTTACCAAAAGTTGTCGTTGACCTGGGAAAAGGTGAGAAAGTGGCTGGATGTACATTTGTAGCTACATCAAGGGTAAGATCTATTAATGATATTGTGTTTGAGCCAATGACATTTGATCGTTTGAGAGCAATTGGCAGAAACAAAAATATGCAAAAGAGAATTGAGGAAGAGCAGAGGCTTGGCTTGTGTTGCTATCAGAGAAAACCCTACAAAAATATAGTCACGAGTAATAGGTATTGAAATATTATTGGCGAAAGTTGCCAATAGAGTCAGTGGAAAACAGTATAATTCCAGATGACGAGTGTGACTATGGTATGAACTGGCCGGGTGCAGAATGTACAGTACATGTATATACTGCACGACAATATTATTAAACCCCTAGCTACAGGTCACATTTAATGTGTTTTGGAGGGGTGCCGCAGTACACATTTTTGAAAATGTGTTTCTGACGGATTAATTTGCCTGGTACTGGACACATTTGTGTTTTCGAGTTGGCGCACTGGGTGAATTCATTGAGTTTGCTTTGAATTTGCTTTCGAGTTATTTGCCTGTCGCTGGATGCAATCTAATTGTGTTTTCGAGTGAGGCGTCACTGGGTGAATTCACTACGGTTTGTTTTGAATTTGCTTTCGAGTCAATCTTGCTGTCGCTGGATACAATCTAATTGATTGTGTTTTCGAGTGAGCGTCCTCAAGTGCTGAGACTTTTTGAGTCTACTTTAGAGGGAGAAAAGGTAGAGACATTTTAGCCACATGTGTGTTATGTCTGTACCTACTGGAGCACATTTCAGATGTGCTTGAGAGGTGATATGAAAAAAGGCCGGCCAGTTGATAATAAAATTCATTTCATAGCTATCGATCTACAAAAAAGAAATTTACAACATTGAAATGTACAAGGTATTATTTTTTCCTATGTATGCATTGCTTGCAGTGAAATGAACTTTGGGTCATTGTTAAATATAATTGTTTTATTTTTTATTGTTTTCCCTGTAGATAACAAATAGCAATTAAAATACTCTTCATAAATGTATATACATGCAGATGAATGACAAAATTGGATTTTTATCACAACAATTAAGGACAAACCGTTAATCCAATACTAAGAAATTGTTATGTAGGAAGTAATGTTCAGGTTGTTTGGGTAATGAGAGTTTGGATACACAACTTACTGTAATATGTATAATTTAAAGCAACAAATAGGAGAGCTGTAATTAGCAATTAAATTTAAAAACTATCGTTTTCAATTTCAGTTTCAAGAAAATACTGTAGACATGTTGAAGCAGTTATTGAGAATCGCTAGGAAAGACCTCCAGCATTCATGCAAGACAACATAGATTGTTGTAAGTTCATGAAGTTTAATAATTATATAAATGGTGCAGGTACACTGAAAAACCAGTGCATCTACCGGTATTGTCAACTTGGATGCTGCTCCATTTTACATTTGTTACAGAGTTGGATGCTGCTCCATTTTACATTTGTTACAGAGTTAATGACTGGATGGATTGACATTCATTTATCTCGGGGCAACTATCACCATGTCGTAGCTGTACATTTACAGTAAAAAATTAAACAATTGTTTTAACTTGAAAAGTGATACTTTATATTCTTTAAAACGACTGTAGACTAATGCTGCTAAGGCATATATAAATTGTACACATATTCCTTTTATTTTTTATTTGTAGGCATGGTTACAATATTTGTTGTATTTTACTGTACTGTATGGCAAAGTTCAATGAAGAAAATAATCAATATACTGTTCTGACAGGTAGAGTACTGTATATTAAAAAGGGAGATGAGTGGGTGGGTAATTGGAAAGGGTGTTTGTACATGTAATAGACATTGTCATTTACAATTCAAAACAGAAGGTATATCAAGACATAAAAAGAATAGATACATGTCATAAATCACTGTATTATGTTAATTACATAAGGACATTATACGTAATTTGTACAGAATTAAATTACAACTATATACTGTTTCTTTCAATTTAGGTTAGAAATTGCATCCCTGCAACAGATGTCATTGTGTAGCATTGATGGACAATATAACCCTGTAGATTTGTAAGTACATGCAGTCGAAATGAATAATTATTAAATTGTTCAGTGATTCACACAGTATTCCCTGCTGATGATGGTCCATTTCCATTATTAAGTACAGAATTAATGGCTGACTGTATTGAAACATCAGTTATCTTGTATCACAGTGTCACGTTATAGTATTTAAACCAAAAAGGCTATATTTTTTCTTTTTTATTTGCAGCCATAGTAATTATAATTGTTTCTCCCATTTTACATGATGGCAAAGTTCAATTCAAAAAACAATCCAGTGACACAATGACAGGTATATACTGTACATTCTTTAGCATATTCTTTACTGGCCAGTATGAGAATTCTCATTTTTTATTCAATCATGGTAGATGTTATTAAAGGCTTTTTACCGCAGTGTCAGTGAATAAAATTTACTTGAAAGACATTTGAATTTTGGATGGACATATTTAATTTCTAATAATTTTTTTAAATATCTTACAGGTTCAAACACACATCTTACACACTGGAAATTTGAACAATACACTGGTGAGGAAAAACCATATTGCTAAAAATAATATTCTATTTTTAAATTATTTTTCTAATACCTGTATATGATTTTTGTTTCGTCCAGGTTTGACACGTACTTGCACATCTAATTATATCTTGCTAAAATGCTTAAATTTGTAAAGGTATGTAACATTATTGGTATAAGAGATTAGTAAAATAGTGGAAAAGTGTACTATCTGCAATAAACATTTATCTACAATGACAGAAGGCTATTAGGCCTATTACTGATTTGCAGAGAAATGTTCTACCCAACTCAAGGCAGTTCATTAACAATTTAATTATCCCATAAAAAAGCTACACTTCATATTCTCATTACAGGGATGCCGGACTGCCAGTTGAGCCATTATAGATAAGAAAATTCTGGAATGTACAGTTAAAGTAAGCATTTTAATTATATAATTTCATTCGTTACATTATACAATTGCAATACTATAATTTGTGAACACTTCCAGAATTTGCTTCAACAGGCATGAAAAACGGCTTCAAACCGAGGTGGATATAAAAGATACTGTAACAGAAAACACAGTAAAATCTCATTGCCAACATAGATTTGGAGTCATTGTTTCATGGGTCAGCAAGGGTCTACTATGCATTTATACAAGATCGCATAATTTTAAGCGTAATGTTTTCTTTAAAAACAAAAGCTAACCTGTGTGTCAATTGGAAATGCGTGTATAGTTTGTATTTTACTCAGATATATAAAGTATTACTTTAACTAAAAAATATGTAACTATCTATTATAGCAAACACTGAAATATCTTTGATTCTTTTCTTTTCTTACTGTATATAGCAAATTTGTTTTCATTCAAAACACTGATATGGATAACTATCACCTACGTTCTTCACAAAATAACATCTCAACGCTGCTCAAAAACATTACCAAGGATTCAAGGAACAAAAACATTCAAACTATTGAACTTTAATATAATATTTCAAATTTTGTCATATCACTGCATATTAATATTTTTTTTTTATTTTGCACAAAAACATTTAATAAAATGTCTTTATATAAAGAAATATACAGTTAAATCTTGATGAATTGAACTCTCAAAAAAAAATCATTAGTACCATCAATAGTAGAAACACAGAAACTATGAAAAAAAAAATTGATTTCAGTTTGAAAATATAATTTGCGGTAATATACGCATTTCAATATTAAAAGTCCACGTTCATCAAGAGTTAAATGTGCATTGAAAACCAAATAAAATTATTTAATTATAAAAAGACATTTACAAATATAACGATGTCATGTGAACTTGCAGACACTTAATTATTTTAAAGATTTCAGTGTTTTGTTGTTTGCATTGGTATTCTAGAATTATTGGATGAAACTTTAATACTTCAAGCATAAACTGATAATTTTTATGATTGTTTATTTTTTGCAATGGAATACCGTATTCGCATGATGATGATAAATCTATGAATATTTCTATATCAGTATGGTGATCGTATTTAATCTTAAATGTCCCTTCAATTACAAATAACTTTATGTAGGTTAGAGTCAAAATTAAGTCTTGCCTGTTCTTGGTTTGTAGCCTTCAGTGCAGATATGGTGGTGCATACATCTTGAAAATAGAAACTGTGTCCATTCAAATATAACTCAAACCGACAGTGCTTTACTATACCATTCTTCAACATCCATCGTAAACGGTTTTCAAATAGAAATAACCATTATCATTAATTAATCCAGCAAAACAAGTGAAGGAGATTGTATTTTCGATCGAATTGACCACTGATCGGAATAGACGAATCTTCGCGTGTCACGTGAGTAACTTACAAAATACATTCCCATTCATATTTCGTGCCATCTATATCTCTCATAAAACATTTCGCTTCAAAATTTGGGTCACAGCCCTTCAATAGGGGGGGTGCGGATATTAAATGGAATGACAATATGCCAAATCGGAGTCGAGGTGAATCTCTTGCTTCACACTCGCAGGCTTTAGTGCCTTTCTCTTTTTATTTGTGAATTACAACCTCGTACGCAGGCTTTTCACACGCTCGGCCGCACGCGGTTAGCGATAAATTCGTGTTGACATATCGCGCGAGAAACTCGTGTGGAAAATCCTAAAAAATTCCCGCTCTTTTTTGAAAATAAAGCGAAAAAAGTGAAAAGGGTAAGTTTATTTTAGTTCTCCTTAATACTTTTAATAACATTTAAACATTTAGAACACTGTTTGTATATTTTGTTATATTTAATATGAAACTTGTCCAACATTTAGAACTTTTCCAAATTAACAACACTATTTTATCATTTAACTTGGCAAATTGTCAACCAGATCAGTGAACAACAATTGAACTAAACAAAACAGCAGTAACTGTGTCAACCAAAAATATGTCTGCATGTATGTCCATGTTTACACCACATTATTGCATTTCCAGGTAGACCAAGAAAAGTCCAGAAATGGTATGGTTAATATTAAAAGTAATTTTGCATTAACTTATCCTTGGTTTTTTCAATAAAAATATATATTCATAACATAATTTTTTTATCATTGAATAGATGTAGAGAATAAACACGAGGAAGGTAAGGGAACCTAGCTGACCTTATAGCAAACCTCTAGAAAGGCATTGGGTCACCTGCCTCCTACGTATACTTTTATGTAAAGTGTCCTGTTTAAAAATGAAAATTGACATTGTTGAACAAAGAATATATATAGACAACAAAATGTATTAACCCAAGAGCAGTTGGGAAAGATGTCAATATACTAGTGTACAATTGTTATATTTAATATACCAAGGAGCAACATCCGTGAACATATCATCGTGCCCTTACTCTCTTTAATAATGCCATTAACGTTTAAAATTTTTAAATTAATCTCTAATTTTTTATATGAAATAAAGAAGAAAATGAGGAAAATAAAGAAGAAAACGAGCAACATGGTGGTGTGTTGAATTTATTATTAATAAAATCTTTTACAAATATTGAAAATTTTAAAATATAATTAAACAATTTTAAAGTGATAATTGGGATAATACTGAATCTCATGTGCTTCATTTGTTTTCTAGCAGAGGAAAAGTTGGAAGAAAAAAATAAAAACAAAACGAGTAGGATATCAAATTAATAATATTATCTGCTGTACATTGTCATAAACATATTTTGCACATGGCAAATTAATTGAAGTTCTGCATTTTTAGAAATACGCTGCTATAACTGTCACGAGACAGGCCATAAGGCCCGTAATTGTCAGCATAGTAAGTATCCAATAAAATCAAAATATATTATATGTCTGATTTTAGAAAATGACTTGAAATTCTCACAAACTTCTTTCTTTCAGAGTCAAAAAGGAGCATGCACAGTAAGTTCAAGGTTCTGTCACGAGGTTCATTTTCAAAAGTCTAAAACTGAAAAACAAATATTGAGAAATAATGCAATTCCTATTCCTTCATTTAAAATATCTTATTTGAATTCCCTTCCCCTCTGCTACACAAATTAAAAATGAAATTCCATTTTTTTCCTTTTTCACAGAAGTGGTGTGCTTTCGGTGTGGGCAACGGGGCCACATCGCTAAAACATGCCGGCGATCGAGGCCAAGCCGCAAAACTGCCAATGTAATGGCAACAAAAAATTACATATTTAACAATTGTAAAGTGAGGAATGCTTGATGCATCCTCACTTTGCAGTATTTTTCAAGTTAATATTATTTCACAACTTTGTTCTGTTAGTTTTTTTAAATAAAGTTAAGTTACTTACGTTATTCGTTGATTATTGCTTGCTACAACAGCTATCATTCATATTTGTGGATCCTATCAATCTATCCCATCAGATCCAATACATTGGAATCATAATCACATTAGGACCATAACAAATCCAAGTATAACCAGAATCACCATTACGCTATGAGCAATCCTTCTTTAAAATACATATAAAAGCGCCTGTTCACCTCATCTCTCCATACGCGTAGAAATTAGTTCACAGCGAGAAAGGAAGGACACACGTACAGCGTCGTTTACTGCGGGCTCGTAATACAGTTGTTCCGGCCGCGGCAAACTGGGGCGGCAAATGGAAGAACAAAATTGCATTTCAAAGTCAGAGTCTAATGGTGGAATTTGAGAAATTTTATGCGCTTAAACTCTATCTATCCACTTTATTTTATTATATTTTATAGTTTATTGTTTTGCATTTTGAGAGATTCACCCTATAAATGTTTTTAAAAACCCGCTAATTTCATTCATACTGAGCCTACAAAACGCACTGGGCACTGATCAGCAGTTTGCGCTTGATCAAAATTTGTCAGAACCCTCAGCGAAATATTTAAAGTAAACACAGTCATGATGTTAAAATAAGAAGAAAGGATTACTGCGATTATTTGTTGGGGTAAGTATTAAATTATTCGTATTTTAAGATGCCATAAACGAATCGATGTATACTAAATGCCATGGGCATGGAGAATTATTACGAGACAAATATAATTTAGACAATAACCATCGTATATGAAATTAAAATTAAGTTTGTCTTATTTGATAAAGAAACTCCATCTATAATTTTTTAATATCGCTCTTCGTTCTTATCATATTGCAATTTGTTTGCGACGAAAATAACAGTGTTATGAAATCAATCAAAACACTTAGTCTCCTTACATGCGCAGTTTAGCGTAGTCTGCGACTTTGCTTGATAACTTCAACGATATTTCTACTTTTACAACAACTCATTACTAATGCAGTGTGTTATTTAAATATCAAACAAAT
Source organism: Chrysogorgia sp. JL179-B06 (assembly GCA_035772405.1). NCBI lineage: Eukaryota > Metazoa > Cnidaria > Anthozoa > Scleralcyonacea > Chrysogorgiidae > Chrysogorgia > Chrysogorgia sp. JL179-B06. The sequence goes on along the minus strand of JAYKKM010000075.1, from coordinate 1,931,940 downwards.
CGCAATATATTAAGAGCGAAAAGTGATATGAAAAAACCATAAATGGAGTTCCTTTATCATTTCAAGATTTCTTTCAAATAAAACAAACTTAATTTTCAGTTCATATACACTTTAAACCAATAACTGTTTCCATACTATTAAACTAAATTTATTTTTCACATTAGCTTGATAAAGTTATTTCTCCGATAAGGAAGACAATCATAGGTTCTGTAGTTTATATCTTCTGATATCTTTACGGTGATACAAAAGCAGATAAACAGCAAGCGGGCAAGGGGTGTTGCATATAACGTATTTCTAGTTCTACTATAAACTTGCGAATCCGGTTGTTAGAGATGAGCAACAACTGTTCATTTCTCTTCCAAATTCGCCATTTTACCATATTTACGTATTTACTTCATGACAGCTATACTCTAATGGATCTAAAATATAGTGTTCATATAATTGCATAACTTTTACATAAACTCGCTGAATTTGGCGCCAAATTCAAAAGCGAAATGTGTGAAGTACTGGAAGAATATCGAAAGCGAAGAATTGATTGTAAGTTAAAATTAATTACTGAAGCCCCACTTAGCTGCGTAAATCGCCAAGTTGATTTAAAAAACCAGATTTTGTTTGTTGTGGAAATTCCGTGGCCATTACTTCAGCTTTGGAATACTATTCTAAAGAACACTTCCGGTGACTATGTAAATTACACTGACCTGCTCGACGCAACTGCACCCGATAAGTGGTTTGTCATAAGTCGTGACTGCGAACGTATCAATTAATTACTTCGTAAACAATACAGTTATGACAAATCTACGATACAAAAGGAAGAAAAAAGGAGTTGAATAACATGTACAAATTGAGTGTCAAAAAGGTGAGATAGAATCAATAGAGATTTACAAAGCAGAAGCAAGAAAGTGTTCTCAGGAACTTGAAGAGTACAGAAAGAACTACACTGAATTAGAAAATGCCAAAAGGAAACTAAATGAAGAGATGATTCATGAAATCAATGTGCTAAAAGAGGAAGTATCTGAAGATATACATGTAAACAATGACTTATTAGACTACATGGAAACACTTGAAAAGAGAGATTCCTTGAAGTGCCAGGGCAAAAAAATTAACGAGGTTGTAAATAAGCAAAAATCAAGAAAAATTAAACTTCTTAAGACCAAGGTGCAATGTGCATTATGGTTTCTGAAAAGCTTCGGTCTAGAACTGTCCAATCTTACACTCAAAGACGGAGAGGGTACTAGCCACTCTGTTGACTACAATGGATCCATTGGTAGCTTGAACAAGTGTTATTCTTGCTGAATAAATTCTGCATTGGTGATGAAGTTTACTTCTTTTTTTTTTTTATTTATTAACTTTACAACCATATATAAATTCGAAAGAATTAAAACTATTAAATTAGAGAAAAAAGTTTGAATAACTAAATATATGGTTGAAGGTAAGGTCAACAGGACATGAGTAGTCACATGTGAAGACCGACCTTAATGAAAACAAACATAACATACATAAAATAAAGACCAGAACAAATATACAGTTTACAGAAGACATGACGAATTAGGAACAACAGCTTAAGTTGAAAGAGCGGCACTTAGAACAGAAGGTTTTCCAAGTGCGCATTCTGTTAACATCGAAAGATGAGTGTATCAATGGTTTCTGAAGGTCTGCCCAAATCATACCTCATAAAACAATTAAGAGTTGGTTTAAACAAGACCTACTATGTAGGAAAGCATCCAGGTGCAAGATTGAATTTCACCTTGACCCTTGCAGATCATGTGAAAAGCTGTACTATTAGATAACCCGGAGCTACATGACAAGGTAATTCAAGTGAAGATAAGCGGAGATGGTGGCAAAATGTCCCAAACAACAAATTTTATGATGTTCTCATTTGTAATACTGCAGCTTGAAGAAAATGTAATGACATCCAAAAATAACAGAACTGTGGAAATCATGAATGGACCTGAAAACTATTAAACTCTTAAAGAATCACTCCCTTTATTTTTCAAGGAGATTAATGCGCTCATTGAACAAGGATTTATTTTAATTGATGGCACAAACGTAAAATTAGAGTTTTTTCTTGGTGGTGATTTAAAATTTTTGCTAATGATCATGGGCTTAAATGCAGCAGCAGCAGATTATTCATGTTTATCGTGCAATGTACATAAAAAGGATAGCTGGGATACCAGCAAGGATTTAAACTTTTACAATGAGGAACCCCAAAGAAGGATTTTGGCCAAAATTAAAAGCCTGTGCCAAGCCAAATGCAGTAATGTGGGATGTATCCATGCCCCACTGATTGAAATAGAGCTAGATCATGTGTAGACGACTTACCGAGCACGGATAATGAACCAAACGTATAGGCAAACCTGACAAACACTGTTGACTTGACTCTGAAGATGACTGCCACTGAGGTCGTAGAAATGTCAGTCACAGTCAAGTCTAAGAAAACCTGGACAATCACTTCACACATCTACTGGATATAAACATAACAATTTTAGTGCTGCATAGGCAGTGTGTAATACAAAATCAAATGAGGAAATGATGGTAAACAATATTATTAGTAAGAATTCCTGATGTTTCCAGCGAACGCCTTACGTCAGAGTGAACTGTGTCAAATTATACGCAAACCAGCCAGGGGACATTTAAAAGACAGTAAATCACACTTGTTCCATCGGGATCTGTGGGCATACAGGTAAAATACATACTATTTAATCAAAAAGTTTTAGTGCTGCTTAGGCCAGTATGAAATACAAGATCAAATGGTGAAACAGTTGTAAACATCCAATGATCATTGAACAAAGTGCTGATCTTTTAAGTAAGGGTTAGAGAACTTGTGCTCTATGGGATATACAGTCCCATGAATTAGATAGGCCATGAGGGGCCAAAGGCCCCAAGTGGCCTTCTATCTAATTCAAGGGACTCTAACATCCCATAGAGCAAAAGTGACCATTCACTGTCTTGAAAAATGGTTGCAACCACAAAGGGATTTTAACTTTTACTATAATATTGGAATTTTGCTCACCTGTTTACAAGAGAATTTACTTTATTGAATTCATTAGTGAACTCTATATAGAGTCCACTGTGTTAGACAAAAGGAAATCAATCAATCAAAAGCATTTATTTAAACACGATTTAAGTTTATATGCAGCACATTGCTGATGTGGTCGTGTGTTTACTTAAAAGTTATTTACAGGTATAAAATTTGCAATAAAATGAAAATATTAAAAGTATTATATAAAAAAAGAGTTACAATAAAAGATATAAGTATATAACAGATATAATAATATGATTTAAAAATATGTATAATTATCGTCCTTATTATTTGAATATATTTTAAAATCTTCTGTTTCCAGATCATATTGTCTTATTAATACTTTAAAAACGGAATGACGTTTCTCGTTTCTGATACTGTCTGGCAGCTTGTTGCACAAAGCTACTCCCCTAAGCGTCACTGATCTATGTAGGATGTTAGTTTCTGGTCTTGGGATAACCATCTTTTCCACTCCTCTCAGGTTGCTATTTTTCTTTGTTATGATGTTCTGACAAAGTTGGTGTGGTGCATCACCGTTACAACATTTATGGAATGTACTCAATAACCTTTGTTTGTATGTACTATTTAGTGTCTTCCACCCAGTTTCCAGCATCACATCATGGCTGGGTAAATCCCAGTCTAACCTATAGATTATAGTCTTCCAGTGGGACAGTCTTATCTTGTTTGCCGAGAGAGACCCAGTGCACAATCTCTCAGTTCTGTCAGGCGTTTCGAACTCCAATTCTTCGCCAAGTTGTTTACGACATCTTCTCTCACTGTCGTCGTTAAGTACTTACTCACATCTTCGCAAATTTGAAGATATAGACCCAATTCCGGCTTCACATATACTAGTATAAACAGTAAAATATATTTCCTCACTTAATTTGACTAAACTTGACAGTGATTCCGCTAAGACACAGCTATTAGTCCTTGTACTCACAGAGCTGTGTTTATCATGACCTTCCGCCATGACACATTATAAATGACACTAATCACTATAGTCATTTATACAACAACTTTAGTATTTCTAGCAATTTGATTGGCTAAAACCTATGCGTTATTACAGTATAGATACACAGTTGACGTCACAGAGTCAAAACAATTTTATTTTTGTTTTTAATAATACAATTTTTAACGTTTTTCGTTATTGCAATTTTTCTTTGCAAAATGGATGAAATGTTAGAGGAATTTATGCCAGACTGGTACAATGACGACTTTGATTTACAACTAGCACAAAACGTGGACGAATACGAAAAAAAAGTAGATTTGTGTGCGTCAATGACAACGATGTCGACCAAATTTTGACTGATTCGCATTCAAAATCTCCAAAGCGTATTTTGAAGGTAAGAAATTTATTTTTGAGCCATATTTCAATGTATGCGTAATCCTTGTTGGTGATAAATTACTTTAATAAAGTAAACATTTCACTTTCAAACTGGCAGCAAGAGAGAGAGAAATGACAACATCGCTTACGGAAATGTCGGACGAGGCTTTGGACTCGGCATTGGTTAAGTTTTATCTCGAAGCCAGAACTAGCAAGGGAGAGCAATACAGCCGTTCAGCCCTCTGGGTGTCCGAAACTCAATTGAACGACACCTCAACAACAACGGCAAAGTCGTGAAAATAAACAAAAACCCTGTTTTCACAAAAAGCAACAAAATGCTTGATGCAAAGCTTAGAATAAATCGCTGCGAAGGCAAAGAAAACGTGAAACATAAACCAGCAATAGAAACTTCATGAATATCAACACACCTGCTGGTCTACTCAGAAAAGTGTGGTTTTATGTCTCTTTGTATTGGTGTCGTCGCGGGTGTGAAGGACAAAGAGAGCTAACAAGATGGAGTTTCGACTTCAAGCAAGATGCAGACGGTCGTAGTTACGCTGTGATGACACATGAGTAATCCACCAAAAACCACCAGCAGGGGTGGAAAAAATAGGCGAGCACGCGAGCAGCGCTCGCAGGAAAGTTTTCACCAGTCGCAGGAAATTTTTACTCGGGCTACGTGTTTTAAGATTTGTAATTTGAAATTTTGAAGAAAGACCCATCACACGTGTCTCACTACGCTTGATTTGCCTTTAGAAATTGGCTGGCAGATAGCTTTAGCAGATTTTTGGCCGATAGGCTTTAATTTTTCAGCTACGGATTTATTTATTGTGTCTCTCGTCTCAACAATGTTTCAAAAGATGTTTAATGTTCATGCGAAACTTTAACGTTTGTCTGGATCACTTGAAGGGTTTTTACGTTTTAATAAATTCCCCAATCACTGGTCTGGACGTCTAGTTCTAATGAATTGTCTGTGAAACTACTAAGAATAGAACCTGTCAAGTTCTATAGTCTAGACAGTGAGAGTGTGAGACATTGTCTAGATGTAGTAAACAAACTTTAAAAAATTGCGTTGACTTGCATGAAAAGTTCTAAAAACAACATGGAGAATATCAGTCATATCATTGAATCTGATTGTATCGAAGACAGTGAAGTAAGCCAAGTAAGTTCAGACGGTGAAAGAACTGAAGAATTGTCGTGGAAATGACTCAAATGAGTTGCAAGCTTGCGAAGAGGGTGATCAACAACAGGTATTACGGATGGGGATGGAAAGCACAGATAGACGCATAGAAAATGTTACGAACCCATCTGAAGCTGATTCTAAAAAACTGTTTCGGAGTAAAAGCAAATGTGAAAGATGTCACATATGTCGAAAAGAGATGCTACTTCAAAATTTAAGACCACATGAAAAAAGCCCATAACTCCACAGAAGTAAGAGTTCTTGGACAGAAGTCGCTTATAGAACTCTTTGGGAATAAACTTAAAGATAACAATGTCACGTATACGTGGCGGAAACGTGGCGACGGTGATGTAGACGAAGAGCCTCTGTTCAAAACTGCTAAAACGGCCAACTTATTAATATCGTCTGGTTCAACACCGCCTGATTTTGAAAATACAGCCGACGAAAGTACCGAGCTAGCGCCTCCGGAGAGGACAATTTCGCAGAAAGCAAATCCTCAGTTGCATCTAAGCTTGACGAAATACTGACAACTGTAAAGAACTTAGAAAATCGCATGTCCAGCTTGTCCATCACACCCTCACCTGAAACGGTGACTGTGGAGTCTGAGAGATCATACAATTCATTACTTAAAGGAGCTAAAAGGAAAGTCAGCAAGGTGAGCTTTTCCCTAAATCAAATAAGCAGTGACATAGCTATAGGAACCGGGGCATAGGAGGTACCTCCCCTCCCCAACGTTTCTAATTCAAAGTTCCGTGCTAAAGTTTAAAAATGGGGAACTCTCCAACTTGAAGTTGTTTCCTGTGCCCATGCATTAATTGTATACGTACAGACTTATGTCAGTTATGTAATGTGAATTATTTTACAGTAGCTATATACTTTACAATGTTTTTTTAAGTTTTAACTTTATTTTTATTTTAAGATCGCTTTTTGATTTAATTCAGCTTCCAGAGTTTGAGTATGACGACATCGAAGGAGTTGTTATATGTTCCATATGTAATCCACCCAATGAACCAAGAGAAGTAAATTTTCTCGGAAGAACCGGCGTATTTATTTATAGTAACGATTTGCAAAAAATGTCAAGACAGTTTCGGAATTTGAAAACTCACTTGTTTGACCACCTTGAAACTCCAACCCATCTCGAGAAACAAAAAGAGATTACAGATGTTGAGACTGGAAAGCAAGAGTTTGAATCAAGAAACAGGAAGGTTCGCATGAGATGTGCCCGTACAAGCTATTTACTTTATAAGGCCGTATAGTGAGTATGAACAGCTTGTTACTTTAGAAAGTCACAATGGCTGTGATATGGGTAACATCAACCATTCACGTAAGTTCCCTGCTCAAATTTTGCCATTCATCGCAGATGAGACGAAGGCACGTGTTAAAAAATTCTTATGATACCTCTTGTACTGACTGGTTTCCTTCCGCCTGTTAAACTTATTGCTGACAAGGATACAAAGAAGCATCGTACAAGACAGGTACAATCAGTGACATTATTATTGGGACATTTCACTGAATATATTCATTACTCCCCCTTGCCCCCTATTCAATGTTGGATAAAGAAAAACACATTTCTATGTCATCGTACCATTGCTGTTTGTTTCTCAACCGATTAGTACAACATTGAAAAGGGGGGAGGGGGGTTCAAGGGGTAAAGTTAAAACATTTTGGTTAAAAAATCGATTCATTTGATGTGTACCAGGTTTTTTGTCACTGATTGTAGTTCTTTTGGTTACGATTGTACCTGATGCCGCAGAGTTGATACAGTACATCTATCTTGACCATCCAATTGTAAAGAAACACACTGGGAAGGACGTTGCTGAATCAATAACAAATGTTCTTCAAAACTATATTGTTGCTGGACAGTTTGAAGGTGGTGGATTTGATGGTCAGTATTTTCATCTTGGCGTTCCAGAATATGTCAATGCACATTATGAGATTGACTATTCAGATACGTACTATGACTGGGACATTCTTCATTGCTGTGGCCTTGTTGACACTCGTCTTCGAAAACTTGAGCAGTTCCAGTGGCTTTCCAACATCACCAACACTGTTTCCTCTATTTTCAAATTGTTCAACTGGGGGAAAGGCTACGAGGAGCTAGTTGAAGCATGTGATCGTTTGAAATTAGCTATACAGAATCCACAGTTCTTTTGTGAAACGAGGTTTGCTAATTCTGTACGGAAGGTCTATGGAAACGTTTTAGCCGATCTATCAGCCATCATTGCCTGCCTGGAGAATACGAAATTTGAGATGCATGACGGTGATGTGAGCAAAAGAGAGAAGGCCCAGCAAGCGGAGCAGTATCAAGTGAAAATCCAGAACAAGAGTTGTTGCCTGCTTCTTTCTGGATTGGCAGATATCTATGAACAGTATGGGGTCTTGGTCTCAGAAGTTCAAAAAGTTAACCTACTACCATTTCAGCGATTTGACAAGTTTACAGGTCACATGGAGAAAATGGTGAAGTGCCTTTCAGATCACAACAACTGCAGGAAGGACAAATGCTTCTGGCCACATTATCACAAGAACAAACCTGGCATTCTTAACGGCCAGTTTGTTGGCACTCAGATTATAGAGGATCACGAAGAACAGCATGTTCATGACACAAGGAGAGCCCGGCAACAAGAAGCAGATAATGCCACCACAAGCCCCGTCATGGCCGCGGAAAGGAAACTCGCTGACTTGACAACCCAACTTGTGAAAGGTTTAAGGGAAGACGTTTATAGCGAAGATGCCTTGGAAATGGTTGAAAATACAAGATTTTTTACTGATCTGAAATCCTTAGCCATGCAGATTCGAGAGAAAGGACATATTTTGTTAGGTGTTCTTAATGCCGACAAGTTTGTTCGAATCGCCAAGAAAATCTCGCGAAACGTCCACGTTGTGGATAACCAAGAGATAGTCCGACAATACAAGATTTTCGTACGAAGACTAGCAGGATAGCAAGGATTTAATAAAAAAATTCCTGACCAGTGGCGATTAACTATACGTTGGTTGTGAGATGGTAGTTGAAACAATAGTTGTTGCAGCAATCAAAATGACTGTAGAGTCTATTGCTGAATCAGTTATTTCGCGCTACAATACGCACAACAGTAAACTAAGAAGTGTGTCCGAGGAAGCTGTGAACAATGAGCTGTGGATTGCCTGCAACGGCCCAGAGCTTGGTGATGCTGATCGCATCTTATCTTCAGCCTTGTCAAAGTATTTCAGGCAAGGAAACTGGCATTTTGTAACAGTAAAGTTAAACTTTGAGTAAACTTTATAACAGTAAAGTTATAGACAGAATCATCTCACAAGAATCGAGATTGACAAAGATCATCTCACAAGAATCGAGTTACACAATAGGGTGTTAACTGCAGAATGACTACTTCACTATGCTATGTAAAGTTTCTATTTGGTTAAACGTATAAGCATTAAGCAGTCGAACTGTTGATGCAATTGTAAGATTTAAGCTAGCCTACTTAGTATTATGTGAGTTATTACTTATTACAGTTGTTCACTTCGACTTTGTAAATAGATTCTATATATTAAACACTACAAAAATATTACTCTTTTTAGTCTATTTCAATAATTATGTAACTTTTTCTGGATAAATGATAACATGCGTTTGCTGTGAGCCTGCCCACAAAATAAAACAACTGTTGCTGACTTGTATGCGGCACTTGTCGTTAGATATGTATGTGCCAACTGCAAAGAATGATCATTCCTTAGTTAAAACCATGCTCACCAATCATGTATCCATATGTGCATCATACAGGTAGCTACAATTTATAGCTATATATATTTGACATATTCATAATCTACACAGTACATACTGCACTAACTGCAGGAAATTTATAATCTTCATACTGTGCTCACAGGAAGAAAATTATTTTTTCCACCCGACCACCAGAGCGGAGAAAAAACAACAAGCCATCCAGTGAAAAGGAGACCAGGTTGTATAGCTTTGGCAACAGTTCTGATGCATTTGCATGTCTCCAACTGTACACCGAGAAGCTAAACCCAATGTGTGATGCGTTCTTCCAGCGGCCCAGATCAAATTACAATATCGCAGATGAAGTCTGGTTTGAAAACAAACCCTTGGGGGTCAACTATCTTGCCAAAATGATGAAATATATCTCAACAGGCTGCGGTTTGTCTCAAGACTACTCAAACCACTCAGTGAGAGCTATACGGCCATCAACTTATGGTCAGATGCAGACATTCCCGATAGACACATCACCTTCGTCTCCGGCCACAGCACCGAGCAGAGTCTGGCACACTACAGCTTCAGAGGTTTTCAGACACAATTTCTGCCGCACTTTATGGTAATGAGATTCAGTCATATAGATTCCAAAGATCTGAACCGTTGTCAACAGTACTTCCACAGAACAACCAGCAACTCATGTGGAGAAATTATGGACACGCACGCGCGGTAGGGTCGTGCACTTTAAAAATATATGTAAACAATATGGCCGCCGCCACTAAGTGATTTAAATAGGAGTTAGACAAAAGAATCATCGTAGCTCCTAACATCTCTCCAAAATGCACGATGTTCCATCTGATATAGTTAGTACTAGTTGGTAACTAAGATCGAGGACAAAATTTAGAATCAATCGATACAAATTCGTTTCGGTATTGCAATATTTAAATATCAGACAAGTGTAATAGGAAATATACGGCGAAATTGCACAAATACCTTGAGTGAAGATGAATCAATGCCATTTATTTCAGTTAAAGTAAGTGAAATTTTGACATGTTCCATCTGTTTTGGTAAGCCAAGGCAGTGTGCTTTCAGGTATAATTTACACCAAACCTATACAATATATATCCAGTTCGGTATTGCGATGTGATTTTAGTGAAATTTCCATGTAGTTCGCCAACTGAAATGCGACACCACGCACAACGACACCCAACAGACAAGTACAAACAAATGGAAATGTCTTCTTCTTCTTCGAATATACCTTCATTTTGTTTCGAAGCAATGCTTTGTGACCATTCCTCATAGATCCCAGGCCACAAAAAGGCTTTTTGAGGCTTTGACCAATAGGGTTTGACCGCGTTTTGTTCGAGTCATTTCGCGCACTGGATCTAGCAACATTAAAATTGCCGGCATGGCGAGAAATTATGGACACGCACGTGCAGTAGGTGCTTGGACTTATAAAAAATTTGCAAACATTATGCCTGCCATCACTCAGTGATTTAGTACTCGTTAGTATCTAACATCAAAGACAAAATTTAGAATCGCTCGATGCATATTCGCTGCGGTTTCGCAATATTTATATATGAAGCAAGTGTAAAGGGAAATATACTGTGAAATAGCGCAAATACCTCAAGTGAAGCTGAATAAATTTCATTTTCCAAACAAAATCCGCGACATATCTGCCTTGGCTTACCAACGCATTGTGTTTTACAGGGCCAATTTTCACTAAACATCCACAACTTATATTCAGTGCGGTATTACGATGTGATTTTAGTGAAATTTGCGTGAAGTTCAGCATCTGAAATGTGACACCGCGCGCAAAATCGACAACCAGACAAGTATAAAGGCTATAGAAATTCGGTTCTTCTTCGACGAATTTGACTCCATTTGGCTTCGAAGCCTTCGAAGAAATGCTTTGTGACCATTCCTTGTAGTTCCCAGGACACATATCATGCAGGTGTCCACAATTTCTCCACATGTTTTAAGTGCCAGCACACAAAACATGGTTGCCGTAACGGGTGCTTCCCTGACAAGTAACGCTTTTCCAACCGGTTTTTTCAATGCATGTACCATCGGAAATGTTCAAGTATATATGGGCCAGCAAGATCCCATACAGAAGAAAGCTGATCTACCATTTGAACGTTAAGTATTTGCCCATGAACACCCAGGAACTTTGTGAACTAATCGAATGATTTGATTTCTTTGTAATATCTCAAATGTTTTCTCGTTTGCATAATTTATGCATGACGTACAGCTTGAAGTATTAGCCAATCAGAACTGTTGTGTTTCTTTCGTTAACCAATCAGGTCACGTTATTTGCATAAACGTGATTTTCATTTTTTGATGATTTTTTTACCCCGTAATTTCCCTCTTCAAAAGCCCTGTCCACTTGACGATTTAAGAATGTTAAAGTTCGGAAAATGTAGTATTTGATGTATAAAACAAATAGATTACATTTTTCTGTGTGTGTGTACTGTAACAGATGCACAGAAGACGTCATAGCGTGTAAAGAACAAAAGTCAGGGCACTCGCCCCGGCGGCTCGTGTCGTACTTTGTGGTTCTTTACACGCTATGACGTCATCTGTGCATCTATTACAGTACACACGCACGGAGAAATGTAATCTATTTGTTAAATAATGTCATATATATATATAATGAAGATTTTGCAGTGGACTCTATATAGAGTTCACTAATCTTTCTAGGATTGGTTGAGTGGATGCAACTATTTTCTAAGTGAAAGTCCTTCATTGGGATAAATATAAAATATTCTGTATAATATATAATTTACTGTTTCCAAAATAACATAGGTTAAAGTGCCCATGACCCCAAATACGATATCACTGATATAGATGCTACATGAAGTGAAAAGTTGAATGCCAAAATATTTTATGATTTGAGCTTTGCATTGATGTGCTATAAAGATTTGTTTGTCAGAAATGCTAATGAGTGTGACGTCATTTACGGCATCATTTCGGATACAATATTCTACTGTTAAAGCAAATTAATCTAACTCAAACGTTGATGATGTACTTGACCACTAATTATTAAAGATTTTATCAACTTTTTCACTCAAATCCTCAACCAGTCTATCACACGGAAAGCAGAAAAGAAAGCCAAATGCCGTAAATGACGTCACAGAAATGGTAATGATACCATTTCTGACAAACAAATCTTTATAGCACATCAACGCAAAGCTCAAATCATAAAATATTTTGGCATTCAACTTTTCACTTCATGTAGCATCTATATCAGTAATATCGCATTTGGGGTCATGGGCACTTCAAATAAAGTGCAATATTAACTGGGGGTAATCCATTGATCCTGGCATTAGCATATTTGTGCTAGCTTCGTTCACATGAAACAGGCAGGGTTAGGGACTTAGGGTTACTATAAACAAATAAGAGTGAACCTAGCACAAATGCCGTAGAATCTCGAAAGTAACCGGGGCAGCTACTTTCGAAATTAGTGAAGGGGCGGTTACTTTCGGGTTGTTATTTTCAGCATCGGCCAAGTTTTAACCACCATACTGTACATTTTGCACAATGTTTCAAAGTTTTGTTTTATTTTATTAAATTACATAAGAGTTGTTACTTATTATCTAATGCTAATAATTTACCGTACTCGATACCGAATATTCAGATACCGAAATGGAAGAGGACGTCTGAACGATGACAAAGACAAACTTAACTGTCTGAAATTCCTGAATCTTTGATATTACTGTTTTATACATGTTTTAATCATTTTAATACAAAACACATTGTTAAACAGATGTTACAACTTATTAATGCAATAGTTATAGACATCGGAAGCGGCTACTTTCGGGTTTTCGTAGTAATTGTTTAAAAAAGCGGCTACTTACGGGCGCCGGATACTTTCGAGATTCTACGGTATGCTAATGCCTGGAACAGTAGATTGGATTGGTTTCATTACATAATGGTAATATTAATTGTTGGAGTTGTTTACTCATATGAATCAGGTTTGAAAACATGGCCAGAAATTCAAGACATGCGCCTGTCGCTTGACAACGGTTTTATGTGTGAAAATTGCACGCGCCTGCCATTTTCGCAGCGGGTTAGCGTTTGATTACCTCGTACTTCATAGTGAAGGAGACAAAATGCAATCTCAAAGCTGAGGAGGTCTATTATTCTCAGTGATCACAATTTGTATACGCTATACCTCTTTATGTATCTGCAACTTGTGTGCTTATACTAATAGCCTGCAATAAAAATCTCAGTGAATAGTGCAATTAGTTCTTAAACTAGCAAAATTAATCGGTTGTAGAGCACTACTTGAATACACAACAGGAAATTAAGCTAAAAATACAGTACATGTATATGAAAAGTACATTGTACCTTCCAAATCCTAACTGCTGTAGTGCTTGTTGCAGGCTCAATGACACCACCATCTAACTTAGGTGGTAGCTTTTCCAGCAGAGTCTTTCTATCTGTCTCCATTAGACTGGTAAATTCGTAAACTCCACTCGCTTGCCCATCAGCATCCCGCTTTTCCCAAACTGAAAAGGAAACTCCACAACCGCGAATAGCTTTGATCAGGTTTTGAAGATGTATTGATTGTCTATTGCGTGGAGCTTTTTCTAGATTTGCACGAACATCTCTATCTAAAGCTTCTTTCACCAAATTATCAAGAAGCTTATCTGGCAAGATAAATGAAACAAAATTGCTGTCTAATTCAAATTGTTATATATGTTTGTGAAGTATGACTATTAGGTAAACATTTAAAATTTGCAGTCCAAAGTTTACAGCAATGGACTAGCAAACCATGTAGGCCTTTGGTTTTAAAATACCACCAGTGTCAGGTAATTGGACTGTTGAATGATAATGACCTCATCTATACCAAGATTATTACCATACCTAGCTTGTTACCATGATTATATGCCTGTAATTGTGCTCGTCCAGCACAATGTTTTCCAAAGGAAAATTACATTTTCTTATGTCGTTCAAAGTTCTTCTGATGTTTTCCATTCTATAAAAATCTTCAGGCTTTGTCATATCATATTTGTTAATAAAATGAATATTATCATTCAATGTGTTTCCGGATGTAGTAGAGCGAAGGGGGCTATTCATAATTTCTTGTCAACAAATGCAGTACAGTACTTCCAAAATTTGCTTCTGTGCTTACAAAAAATGGTAAATAAAATGTGGCATTGGCTCTTGTGTTGGCCAGAATTACAAGCAGTGTGCTCTTGCATGATAAAGGTTGACTTTAGCATTTTATATTTACCATACCTTAACAACTTGTGAATCTTGCACCAGATACAGGCGTAGTCTGAACTTGCACCTTTCATCCCCAGCAACAGCAAAAGAAACTGTAGATAATTGAAGGAACATAGCTCATCAATTAATGTTGTCGATTAGATTTTTTCGGGAGGTCATGAAAAATATTGAAACAATATGGGAGGGGGACATAACGCTTAGGGATATTTTGCTAAAAATAAGGGGTCCTAAAAAGACTTCATGCTAAAATATATATCATCCAGACCCTAACTGGCACTAATAATTACTGGTCCTAAAGAGAAAAAAAACAAAACCAATATGAATATAATGAATACAAAGCACCTTGTAGTCTGAACCTAAAAATATCTCCACCGGTACACGATTTCCGTCTATTGTTATGAATCCATTTTCCACAATTTTGTTCACATCATTAAAATCCTTGCACAAGATGATTGGATGATGTCATATGTTTCTTTCGCCTTAATCACAGCAACTGTCTGGTTTCCTAGAAGGAAGAATCATAGTTTCAATTAAAAATCATTTTGAAATTAATTATGGAAGGAAAACGTTTGAAAAGATGGGTGGTATGTGCGGTTGGTTGAGTTAGATTCGCATCAGCATATACTTGCTACCCTTCACTATTTATCCCAGCCACATGCAAGGTGTCCTAAGACTGATGCAGGGTTTTCTCAAAAACTGATCTCCAATTAGTGCAATCAGAGTGTCAATGAGACTACATGTTTATCATAGTATAAAACAAACATTAACCTTTGGAACCTAGATGTTTTATTTCGCTGGAACATCCTGGCCATCCAGTATGCACTTTCTCATCTGAAAAAAAATAATGGTACCACAGAATAAGCAATGACCAGTCTAAGGTTTACTCGCATGAAAATTTGTACAAAGAGCCTGGCTACGAAATTGTATACATGTGCATTAGCTAATAAGCAAATGAGGCATACCAATATGGAGTACAACCTCAGAACAGTAATTCTTCCATATTTGTACATGAAACAAGGTAAATAAATTATTTCAACAAACTTACATGTTTTTGGATTTCCCTGCACAGCGTGTCGTAGAAGTTAAGCTGTGCTCCTTCTGCGTCTCCAGGTGTCTGTTCAACATGTGTAAGTGCATTCAACGATTCGTTGCATTGTTTAATCAGGTAGGATCGTGGTAATTTCTCCCAGGCCGGCATCATGCTAAGTTGGTAATAGGCAGCCTCGCCAATTCAAAAGTGGTCTACAATCAACAAGATTTCTTTCATTTTATTCTTGTCCACTTCTGACAGATCCCTAAAACCTTTTCTTGTTGATGTCGAATTATATGCCAAAGAGTGAATTGACCCAGATTTATCAGAGAGGGTTGCTGATTCTAAGGTCAGACCAAAGGTTTCAGCAAACCACAGGCTCTTTTCCACATTTATCTTAACTTCGTTAAGTTTCCGATCTTGCTGCCTTTTGCCAACATCATGTACTTCTTTGCCCGTATTTCTAAAATGAACAGGAATTCCAACCTTTGAGGTAATCGCTTAGTTCTTTATTAAGCTTCAAAATGTCCCTATATTCTTCCTCTTTATGGTCTAATGCTTGATCAGTTATTCTCTTGCTATTAGTTAATGTTCTTATCTCTGTCCACAGCTCTTCACACCTCTCTTCCAGCCCTTCATTTTCTATTGACAGCAAATCCACCTTCTCATTTGTAGCTTCAACTTGTTTTTGAGCCTCGGCAACCTTGACTATCTCATGTTGGAAAACTGAAATCTGCTTAATTTTAACAAGGTATTCCTCTCTTCTACGGCCATTAAGCTTACGGCATTTACTGCTTATATCTCCACAACTTCTCAGTATACCGTCGATTCTTTCGCTTTCGTGAAGCTTTACTCCATGTTTAGACATGAGTGCATTCAGGATTTCCACAAACGAATACTCAGCCAATGTGCCATTTTGCTTCGCCTTCATGTTATACAAACTTCGAAAATGCTCGTGCGGAATACCAATAGTCAGCAATATCACAGTTACTAGAAATACGTGTACGCAACAACCCCTCGCCCACCGTAATAGCGATAAAAATCAATAACCCATTGATTTGCCAATCGAATGGACTTTATAGAAAACACTATACATGTATCTCTGAGAGCCTTTAAACTATCAAGCTTGTGTTGTTCTGAATTTCATTGTTTCATAATTAGACATCAAACTAAATAACTAAATAACTCAAAGTGTTTACTTTTTTGGGTGCATTATTATATATCAACCTGCAATGATTAAGATTTGTTTCATATGTAAAGGCCGGATCCTCACTGTGATGTCACACTGTATAATAACTTACTGAAAATGCATGTATATCTCACTACTGACAATTAATCATTTTGAGGCTGCTACATAACGTGTCTAGCAGGTTTTGCTATATATAATACAGGGCATCATTTTTCACATTATTATAAATTCTAGTTAATATTTGTTACTATTATTAAGTACAACATTATTTGTTACTATTATTATTAAGCAAAAACTTGAGTAAAAAAGTGCCAACAGATTGCCTGTAATGCATTTTGAAACATTTTTCTATACCGTTTATAATCTCTCCCACTCAAAACCCCTTTGGAAGTAAGTTGTATAATCCAAGGGCATATAAACAGATTCTATGGCATATATCTTCTTCTGTTCAGGTTTATAAACATTATATACCGCACCTTCAAAAAATACTCTGAACATATTTGCTTAGTTTTTAATGTATCGGGACCCTGGCTCCTTTATCAAAATGACACATTATAGTTACAAAAGTGAAGCCCTATTTATAACAGATTACAAGATGATGATATTCAAAAAAAGTCTCAGGTTCAGTTCCATGGGAATAAAGCTGTTTAATTTATATGTCCAGAATCATATTTTATTGCCCCAATTTAAAATGCACATATTAGTGTGTTGCCAGATTTGTTGATGAAGGTAATACTTTTAGTTAGAGTGATCACACATATTATATTAATTTTACATTTGATTGTTTGTTTGTAAGAAATGTAATAAAATCTATGTTAATAAAATCTACTTTATATATCCTTCAGAAAGCACTTCAACAAGAGTAGCTTAAATATATATATAAAACCGGCATTGCATATGCAGTTCTATTCCAAGGACAAAAGTGTTTCCCCAGAAACACTAAGTGGAGGTCAGGCCAGGCATAACATGTGTAGGTCTATAAACCTGTACAATGCATGTTTACACTACTCAAATGTACAAATGCCTTTATGCCCATACAAAAATTAAAAACACAACATTGTCATTGATGCAATGCATTACAGTAAATTATATCACATTATCACCACATTGATCAAGTGAAGGGTGCACTTCACCTGCTTGTTGGTTGAGCTGACACATCCATGCAATATATCTAGTATTATAAAATAATCGAAAGTAAATGAGCGACAACACGCTGTCTGATTGAGATAAAAAACCGTGTCATTATAAGTCAATATCAGAGGAGGTACGAAGGTCTTCCCAAAATGCATTGCGCTTGATACATATTATCGAATTCCCCGCCGGAAATTCTTCATTGTTCAACGAACCTTCAGGAAGCGAACATGGTTTTAAAATGGCGGTTTGAAAACCGTTCGTGGTATAAGACTGTTCATGGCAAGAACACTTCAGTTTTTCGTTCACACGAACTTCTTTATATTCATTGTATTCCCAAGCAACACTTTAACGTTTAATATTCCGTCTGGTTTGTCATGTATACTATTTTTAAAAAGATACCGCTATACCCACATCAGATTTCTAAGCTTGATATTTGTAAATATATTGCCCTGTTTGTGCCGATTCGCAATGTGAACGGATTCGAAATGGATTATCTTTTTGCAGGAACCAGCAACCGATCCTTAATTAAACTGGATGTATTGGCCGAATATAATTGTAGTAATAGTTGTAACAGTACATCTGAGTCATCTTTTGGTGCTCAAACTAACCAAGTTTAAAAATCTTATATAGTTATCCTTACTTTTTATTATTTATACGACTTAATGTTAGGATTGAGATATATCAATAACGATTTTTATAGCTTTTATAGTCGAGTATTAACATTTTTGATTTTACATTTCAAATTTTAAATGTGCTTGTTTTTAGATTTCAAAGTTATTTCCTTTATAAGCCCCCTCTCAATTTAATAAAATTTTAATATTAACTATTCAATAGACTATGGACCATTCAATAGACTATTAAAATCAAACTTTATAGAATCAAGCTTTCTTTGTAAATTGTAATATGGGATATATTTGACATTTTTGTATGGAATTTTCAGAGTGAGTTCATACAGGTATTTAATATATGATTACAATTACCTATTCAGCAGTGTATTGTTAGACCACTCCAAACATCTAGACCTTTGTTGTAGATGGCAATGGAGACCTTTTGGAAAAGCTCCATATATAAAGGCATTGACAATAAACCTCAAATTGTACATCATTGTACATCTCTAGTATTGTGTGTATCAACAACAAAATTTTGGACTCTTAATAGCACTTGTCTTAACTGTTTTGAAAACTGTTGGTATAACCTACAGTTTCTTGCCTTTGTCAAAGGGTCAGGAAAATTGTCTGACTACTTAGAAATTAAATTTCCACAAGCGTATGAACTGGGGGCATGTTCTCCCCGGGCCCCAACTTGAAACTTCACTTGCCTTTGATGATGGAAAACGGTATTTCTGTGTCCAAATCGTGCTTCCTTCTCGCGATGTGTTGTGGCTGTAACATCATTGTAATTTTATTTCAAATGATTCACAGCTTTAAAAATGTATTAATTCTTTAATTTAAAAGATCTCAGAAGTACAAATCAAGCAATAGAGGTAATGCTGCTACTACTGTAAAGCCTGTGCTTGAGACCCGGCCTAAAACATTTTACCAAAAGGCTCTTTTTCATGAGGAAGGCCTCTGAGGAAACTTTCTGTGGAAATAAAAATTGAGCATGAACCTGAAAACATAAAAGATACCAATTCCATTAAATTCTCTGTATTTTACAACAACAAATGGTATGTCATGGGCTACTGTGGAGTAAAGAAGCAAATAAATCTTAAAGGAGCCATGCACAAAACAACTTGGATTATTGTTATTAAACACGGACAATGGGGAGAGGATGAACTCAACTCTCGCATAGATATATGGACAGTATGCACACATAATCATTGTTGAAGGATAGCAAAGTACAAACGTTTGAGCTTACAATGACACATTAACATAATTTGCCCTTAGTCTCTTCAACATTTCGTTTTGTTATGTTTCCTGAAAGGATCAAATACCAATAGACGAATTACTTAGTTAGTAGTTCTGACAACTGGAAAATAAAATCTCAATCTTGTTCCATTGTTGGAATACGCCTTTATGGATAGTGGAATTCAAAGTCATCACCGTATTACTATTGATACGCTTTATAGGACTGCAGATAGCAATGTAAATATGAAGAAAGCAAGGGAACTGTGCTTGTCATGTCTGATCAAAGTTTTTCGATTTCTTTGTCATCCTGTTATAACTACACAAAATTACAAAAAAAACACCCTGGGAGCAAGGAGACATCACAATGGAAAAGGCATCAAATGCTTGTATCTCCCTTCACCAACCTCCAAGAATTGGCATTGCAAAATTCGTGTTGAACTTCCACTGGTCCTCATCAAATGTCAATTATATCGTTGATCAAGAAGGCGGTTCGTTTATCGATTCAAAAGATGCAAAAGGTATCGTTCCTGGAGACATAACACCTGTCCAAAAGCCCATCAAAGAGTGCAATTTTAATGGGAACAAGGGATGACCAATGCAATAACGCCTATGGCACAGCTTTTTATGGAAACCCTCTACCCTGAAAAGTTGGACTTACCTCTTACAGCTCCATCATCTGGAATTTCTGTCACTTGATCAGGAAAGGAATTAATCTTATATATCCATCTCATGAGCATGAAACTGTTTTACGTCAATTAAATTAAATACTCTTTTTAGTTTTGCAACCGTCCCTCGACAAGTATTTCCAGAACCGCAAGACAGGCAAACTGAAGGAAAACTTTGTTTTCATTGTCAACAACGGTCCGTCCAAACAACCTTGGAATGGTATAGATGTCTTTGGTTCGTCTGTGCAAATTTCTTAAAATAGACAGGGTGGTACAGGTTTCGTTTGCTGAATACAACAGCAAGCGGAATTTTGTAGAAAGAGTCCATCCTCAAGTAAATAAAGCTCTATCGGATCATGGTCCATTCTGCAGCTATTCGAAGCAGCTCGACGTCCGTGTTCCAGGGAAGGAAGAGCACAGGTAAAACATGGAGGATATTTCACAAAATGTAATAGACTGTCTAGGAGGTGCGAAATTTGGTATTTGGCAGTGTTCAGAGGTGTATTTTCAAGGACGAGTCTACCTTGCGAGAGTTTTTGTCTTTGTCCAAATCAAATAAAGTGTTATGACTTATGTTACTCGGCGAACAATAGTTTCATGCAACAATCTCTACAAGATGTACCAATTTGGAACTTGTGCGAAGATAGGATCTTAAAAAGTGAAGACACTGGCTTGAGAACGTCTTGGTGTGACAAGTATACCATGGTTATATACAGAATGGACTAGCAGTGGACTGGCCCAAATAGTGGACTATCCACGATGGTTGGAAAATAGTGAGTTGCATTACTTCCCTTATGAACAAAGATCCAATCTTAACGTGGAAGTGCGGGACTCGATTCAAGGTTGTTTTTTACCTAGCCACATTTTAGATTTGGTTTATCTTGTTGTTCCTGAACCTTCTCCAACTATTAGTCGCTGCTTTGGGATTGTTGTCATGGACCACTGAGGAAGAGGTAATAAAACATTACAAATAAAGGTATGGAAAAGGAGATGGTAAACAATTTAAAGACACCAGTGGAAATTGCATAACTACTTTGCAAAATCAAAGATCTCATAAAAATCTGCCAGAAAGAAAACTTGGAGATTGCAGGTAAAAAAGTTGAACTTGTAGAACACATTTCGGAAAAAATAGAGAGAAATCCCCACAAGAAGTTGATTAATATTCTGATCAAGTCATCCCTAAAACAACAAGAAGTCCATTTTACGCATGGTTTACCCACATGTGGATCAGTGGATGCAAGGATACTATTTTGTTGAACGTTTCTTTAATTGCAAACAACAGAAGACATCTCTGTTTCATGACAGAGCGAAAACAACTTTTAGAGCTTGTTTCCACTGCAGAACATCTGATCGTTGAAGAAAAAAAGCGGCTTCTACTTGAAACTGCACCGAAATACAGACACAGGACATTCTCAACACCAATCTTCCAACATCTCATCATCCTGGCCTCGTCAAAACGCATCAATTCAGTCTCTCCATTCATCCATATAAAAAATCACTGTGCTTAATGGAACATTGAACACATATTTGAAAAACTCACCAATCACATCAGTATCTTTAAAGGGACACTCCAGCCCCAAAGCAAGTTTCATTCAAACGAAAGAACTATGTAAACTTACTTCAGAATGAGCATTAGTTTCCTTCAAATCTTTTTAGTTTTGGAGAAATTTTACTTTGTTTGTCGTAATTTTCGCATATTGGGGGCCGCCATTGTTGATTTGCTTGCGGGCGAATGCGGTCGCTCCCATTAGCGTTTTGACGTCAGTGAGTGAGTGATAGAAACAAATGTTCTTCAACAGCGTGGTTTTGTCTAAACGTAAATATTCTTGGTTTATCGTTCAATACTTTCTACAATTGCATGGTGCTCGACTGCACAAATAATTCATGCAAGACTGCTGGAATAAGTTACCATCGAATTCGTGCAGAAAGTAAACTGCGACAAGCGTGGCTGGCCAGAATTCGCCGAAATAATCCATGTGCACGCAACAACTCGTTTGTTTGTTCAGAACATTTTACGCCTGATTGCTTCAAGGAAAGCATGCGTAAATTAATGCCTGGCCACCAAAACAGGAGAAAACTTAAGGCTAACTCAGTGCCATCTATATTTCCACGAAGATATCCCGGCGAAAAATCGAGACGCACTAGCGAACAAAGAAACCTTAGACGCTGTAGACAAGAGGTATTTAGTAGGTATTTGGCTGCAAAACCTGATTACGTTGTACATAACATTTGAATAAATTAAAGACAGAATAAATACAATGACAAAAATTTGTTTCTGTGTGATTTTATACTATAGTTTAATGACATATTATCCTGACATTACATTCAGACACAACATATTTTCTTAAGATGTTAGACGACCTTGTTTCATTAGAAGCCCCGTCAAAGCTGATAAAGCCAGAGCATGTGAACCCAATACTTCGCGAATCATCTGAAAACTCGACTACTGATGTAAGTGAAACGCAATTCGTCGCTAACGATCCTGGGCTAGCGAGTGTTGTAGAAAGCAAATCGTCTACCAGCACTGAAGTGCAATCCCTCGCTGATGATTGTGGCACAACAACAACCGAAGTTGGGATCCAGTGTGATCTGTTGGTGAGAGCAACCACAAGTATTGAAATTCAGACAAACTATAACTGTTGACAGTCAAACGGATATCAACCACCCAAGCCCACATCCAAATTGCACATTGTGTTGCAGTTGACCATTGCTATGCTAAAACTATGCCCTTTTCACCCATTCATTAGAGATAGAAGTGTGTGGATGTGGAACGAACACATATCAGAGTGTATCAAGAAAGCAAATAAGCGCCTCTATTTTATTGTGCTTTTGAAGCGTGCCAATGTTCCATGCTGTGACATTGTTACTTTTTACTGCACTGTCATAAGACCAGTTTTAGAGTACTGTGCGCCTGTTTTTCATCACGCGCTTCCGCAATATCTTAGCGCGGACATTGAGAGAGTACAAAAGAGAGTGCTCTCTATCATTTGTCCTCATGCATCCTACTCAGACTGCTTAGCTAGGTTCGGTCTGGTTACACTGTATGCCAGACGCGTTGCATCATGTCACAAGCTTTTTGATTCTATCACGTCATGCCCGGATCACAAACTTTCGTCTGTGTTACCTCCCAAGAGTAAACAGAGTTACAATCTAAGACACTCCAGGACCTATGCCATGCACCGTATTCATACGAACCGTTTCAAGAACACTTTTATTCCAAGCATGTGTACTTAAAGCATAAAAGTTTGGACTAGTTTTTAATCGAATTACTATATAC
This sequence comes from Chrysogorgia sp. JL179-B06, assembly GCA_035772405.1. Lineage (NCBI taxonomy): Eukaryota > Metazoa > Cnidaria > Anthozoa > Scleralcyonacea > Chrysogorgiidae > Chrysogorgia > Chrysogorgia sp. JL179-B06. The sequence goes on along the minus strand of JAYKKM010000075.1, from coordinate 1,908,361 downwards.
GGAGCTCTTGTACATAATTTTACTTAACAATTTTTCAATTTTGTATATATAAATGTAACATATTTATTATGTTATTATTTTGTATGTTACGCAATTCAGTCTACGGACTGCAATGTGACATTTTTATTAAACCAACTATCTATCTATCCATCTATCCAGTCCCGAGCACTGTGCAAAATATGGTACATATACAATAATGGATGAAAGTACAAGTAAAATTATTGATTTTAGTGTAGTGCAGGTTACAGAAGTTATTTCATCCAATGCTATGGAAGCCGAAGGCTGCAATCGAGTCCTCCAGAATATGAAGGATAATAAAATAAAAGTGAAATGCTTGACAACTGACAGACATGTTACCATTACATCTGAGATGAAGAAGAAGCACAGTGAAATATGATGTACGGCATCTTCCTAAATGGGTGGTTAAGAAACTAACTAAAAAAGGCAAGGAAAAGGATGGTGCCGAATTGATGACCTGGATACAAGTCTGTATCATGTCATTTCTGGTGGAGCATATCAACATGTCAAGGGGATTATTAGATGCTCATTGAAAAATGGACATCCATTGTCCACCATGTTAAGTGTGTCCATCACAAGCTTACAAGAAGGGAGGTGAAATAAATAGCTTGGCTCAAACCAGGAACCCCTGCACATGTGGCTTTGGAGGAAGTTGTATTCAACAGCAGATTATTGAAGGATATGAAGTTGGTCACAGATTCCCATCACACTGGCAATCTGGAGGTGTACCATTCAATGACTGTTCCAAAAGACAGCATTTCATTCATGAAGGAATGGTGGCCAGGACACAGCTAGCTGTCCTTGATAACAACCACAATTGTACAGGGGAACAAGCTGTTATCCAACAGGGTAAATTGAAAGGCAGTCTACGGTACAACTTGGTTTTTCCAAAAGTACGTAAAACATGGGTGGTCAAGCCAATAAAACAGCCCAAAACATATGGTTATCTGGATGGAATGATGGAAAGTGTCTTGAAGTGTCATAAAGTCACTGCAGAACACAATTCTACACCTACTGCCAAAAATATTGCTACAAAACCTAAGCCGGATAAAACAATTGCAAATATGAGCCATGTCAGCAGATTTCAGCAAAAGTGAACAATCTGACCCCAAAAGTGAACTAAATATTTCATTTCAACAATTCATCGACTGTTACACAATTTATTATTAATTCTTCATTATAGTCTTCCTACTATAATATTATGATTATGGTCTTCCTAAAATATATAAAATGACTGTTCAGTTTTCCTCATCAGATGCTTCCCTATGTCCAACAAAAACATGTTCATCTTCTGGTCCAGGAGGTGGGAAATGTGCTCTTATACAACTTACTGCACAAGATGGAAGCATAACTTTCACATGCCTTCCGAGGCCTCACCAACCCAATCGTGCAAGTTGTCTATAACCTATATGCCTGTGTTTTTGGTGTTCTGGTCCTTCGTATGGATTGTCATATTGTTGTTTATACTGGTGCCTGCTGTTCGAAGGACCCAAAATTCAAACACACTGCGAAAAATCCAGGGTTACTAGTTATGCAAATGAGGGGTTTTGTTAATTTTTCGTGAATCACCGCTTCTTCGTTAAGGTAGATCATCTCCGGGATTTCACGACAGCAAACACACTCTTCTGCTGCATCCATCGTTTGACAATGGCCACATTGACACCTAACGTTGTATTAAGCATATATTGACATCATCAAAACTGGGCCAACTGGCAACAACAGGCCACTCATTGACGATAACATTCAATGAAATATTCATGAACATTCATGGTTACATTTAACAAGAGTATTTTCAAGCTTTAACTTATCATTCTAGGTTATCCAAACGGCTTTCGTCAACGGATGAATCCGAGTTTTCCTCGACAGAACTTTCATCTTCAGAAGATGACGAAGGTGTATTGGTTTGCTCAAACTGATACGGCTTTATCGAATTTTCTTCTTCGTCAGCTACACTATTTGACTGGCAAGGCAGCGCGGCCCTATCTTCATTGTCGGAAGAGCTACTACTCGATCCAGACATTTGTATATTTCGTAAAATTTGCTAAGTTTAGAAAGACAATAACCACGACTGAAAAAACACAAGAGCTGGTGAATTTGTTTCTATCACTCAATGACGTCAAAACGCTAATGGAAGCGACCGCTTTCGTCCGCAAGCAAAGCAAGAATGGCGGCCCCTAGTGCACGAAAATTACGACAAACAAAGTCAAATTTCTCCAAAACTAAAAAGATTTGAAGGAAACTAATACTCATTCTAAAATAAGTTTACATAGATCTTTCGTTTGAATGAAACTTGCTTTGGGGCTGGAGTGTCCCTTTAACGATTGTATAGAACTAAATACTGATACATTAACATTATCTTCTTCTGGTCCTAATGAGACACCAATTAACAGCATCTTGAAATGTGGAGCGAGAGTGAAAGTGTTATGAAGGATGGTACCTTGCAGTGGTGAAGGAGATAAGCGAAGAAACCAAAGTGACATTGTATATGTTGTAGAGCCAACATGCTTGTATGAAACAGATGTAACACAACTTTGCCATGAAGGCAAAATTAAGTCACATGATGGATCTGAGCTGGAGCAATTACATGAAATTGGATGCAAGGTCAAGGTAATGTGGACTAATGAATATATGATGAATAGGGGATCCAGAGTGGAGACCTAGATGGTATGTTGGAGAGGTTCAGCAGTCAGACCCAAATAATGTCATCATGGTGATGTTTCAAGCAGAGCCAGATGTCACTTATCCATATGAAGTTACTTCTTGTGTTGCAAATGGAAGCTTCCAGATTGGCAAGGCAATATTCTAGGACACTGCAGTACATAATGTAATTATACTTGACTTATTGAACTTATTTATAAATGACAGTCATAAATTTCTATTTCCATATAGATAATAATTGAGTCACAACATAAATTGGATTCCTAACACACAACATTTACAAGCGTCTATAATTTGGCAAAAACATGAAAACAACTACATTTAACATATCATCACTTGACTTATAGACCTGTTTCCTGTTATGCAATGTTCCCAAATTGCTGGAACGATGTGTACTATATCAGAGACTATTTGATATATTATATTATCAATGAATGTCAGCATGGCTTCATTCCAGGCAAATCATGTACAACTCAACTTATACAGGCTCTAGACGAAATTGGAAACCATCTAGATAAAGGAAAGCAGATCAATGTTGTATACCTCAACATGTCCAAATAATTTGATAGTAAGTCACAAGAACATCCTTGATAAACTCTATCACCTTGTATTCCATGGCAGCCTGCTCTCTTGGTTACAAGCGTACCTCACAAATCGTCGACAAGTCAGTCTCGGAACATCTCTGTCTTTACCAGTGACTTATGGCATGTCTCAGGGATCCATCCTTGGACCAATGCTTTTCCTACTGTATGTTAACGACCTACCCGAATACCAAACGCAATTGTGGCAACCAAAATACGAATACACCCACGTGTATCAGTAAAAGATGACAGGATTGATGCTTTGTTAGAAGCTGCTGTCAATGAATGTAACATTTCCAGAACAACATTTCTTCTGTTACCAGGTTCACCAATATATAAATGGTCCAAGCATGGATTTCATGGAATTATAAATTTTACTATACTGTTTTATTGTTTGACAATATATAATTGTTCTTTCAGTCATTTTTCCATGCTTGATTACATCTTAACTAGAAATACGTATACGCAACAACCCCTCGCTCGCTTACTGTTTGAAACTTTTATAGCGTAGTTGCTTACAGTACTTATTTTCGTTCTTTTACTTGAATAACACTCTGTCGAGATGACGTCAGCATCCATGTTTGTCCGCTTTTACCCATTATTATTGCAGCCATAACAAAAGAAAATAGCTCATTTGAAATCACTTGTGAGTAACATTTGGTTAGTTTGTCTGCATTTTGAGCTATTAATAGCAGCCAGATGCTATGCTATTAGGTAATAGCCAATCATTTGCCAAATTGAATAGATTTTCAGTGGACAATTTGTCAATATCTCTGAGAGCTTTGTCTTGTCTGAATTTAATTGTTTCATAGAACATCAAACTAAATAACTGTATATAGCCGAAACTTTTTAATTTTTGGGTGCAGTAAACAGAATCGTGGGGAAGTAGTTGCTGTTTCTACCATGATTATATAAACTTTAAGTTGATAATTCTATCCACATTGCGATGCGGAGCTGGCAAGGATGTGGATAAGTTATATAATATTGATGCTCTTGGGAGGTCTCAAGTTAACGCAGGGCGGAGAAACTGATCTGTTAATGTGCAGTTTTGAGTTAAAATTAGTTTTTTTAACATTGTACTGTACATATATAAATATGTGTTTATATTTGTAATAACTGTAATTTGTTAGGAAACAAGATGCCATTGATACCAGTGTTAGCATTGAAGGGGCTATATCCATAAATATTATTGTATTATTAATAATAATAATAATAATAAATGCCCAGCGCAGATACCATATTTTGATGGTTATTAATATGTGCAACAAGGCATGGCATTATGTACTATCATACAGTAGTATCTAAATTATAACACCATGCGCATATATAACCAATGGTCAGGATGACATTCTTAGCCCGCTTGTTGACATTGATCAAGCTGACACAGTACTTGTTCAATTCCTAACAATTTCTGCTGACATAGTGAATGTCAACATACCCAATGTCAATATAATCCTATATAAGCTGTATTTTACATTACAAGGACCAGTATTGTCCAAGCCTATTGATGACTTGCACGTTTCGTCATGGCAGCCATGTTGGTGGAACTTAAACAAAAGAATATCATTAATGTCTTTTGTTTGTGGCACCAACATGGCCACCAAACCTATGTCTTCGGAGTCTTGAGGGATTGTTTGCAAGTCAAGAATTCACAGACACAATAAGTTATAAGTTATGGCCACTAGGTCAACTACTGTAGGCCTAACAATGTTCTATAATGGCTGGAGTAAACACAGATTGTTTATGGAATATAGACCAGTATATATACGATACATGGACAATCATCAAGTCTCCTCAGAAAAATTATTCCCGTTTGAAAAAAATTATAACCTTCTGATTGCCGGTGCCTCTAACCATTGAGCCATCAAGACTCCCATGGAGAGAGAATGAATACAATGATGTACTGGTTCAATTGATATATGTACTGCCTATACGGCAGTCACTATCCGTATTATATCAGTAATGCTATAGCTGGATGTCTTAATATACACACTGCTGTAGTGAATGCAAGCTGCATAGTCAGTACCGTATACTATTACCTAATATCAATTGAATGTATCATGTCGAATTGTAACCTGCACTCTCCATTTGAGTCTTGGTAGATCAATCGTTAGAGCATCTCAGCGGCAATCAGGTTACAGGTTCGATTCCTGTCCGGGACTCGGAATCATTTTCTGAGGATATGAGCTTGACAATCATCCATGTATCATCTGTCTACTCCAAGCTCTCCCTTATTCACTACAGCAGTGTGCATATTAACACTGACCAGTATACAGTATTGTTTGTTTATATATACTGCACAATTGTAGACCAGGCCCAGGTCGTATAAACACAGCTATAGCCTATGGTGTCTACACGTTTTAGGACCCTATTAACTACCAGTACCGTACAGTATATAGGCTCATTATTAAGCATAGAATAAACATACTATATATGCAATTTCAAAATAAGTACTAACACTTACTATTCTGTAGTATTATAAAGCACAAATTACGAGAATAATACTGGATATCTGCAGCTGCTTTTCCTGTATACTTTTCTCATTATTTTCGTTTCTTTAGAACACTTCGAGTCGTTCAGCTCTTGTTCACAACGTGCTGGTTTGACAATTGTTTCTGTCGCAATCCTTCCTGCTGTCACAGAATAAGTATTGAGGTTTGTTTTAACGACTGTCCCCTCTCGTTCTCATCTGCTCGTGCAGCTTCAGCCTGCCATTCGTTATTTAAATTACTCATTTCACGTTTTTTCGAGTATACTGTTTAAATTAAAAATCGCTTTTGAAAAATAACACAATGTTCCCGGCTCACGACCCAGATAAATATCCTTGTAGATCCATAAATATCCTTGATAACCTATTTTCATCCCCGTGAGATCCTCGTCATCGTAACCAAGACAATGTCCGCCGTCCACGGTTGATGGATCCATATATACACGGGACAAACATTTTCTAAAACAATTGACCCTGCAGACGACCGGACATTGAACCACCCTGTCAAGATGCGCTGGGATAATAATTATAAATAATTAAGAAAGTTTGGTTCTCATAAAGAAGGTTAATTGTTTGTTGTTCTTCTTCTTCCTCCTCCTCCCAGTCTATTTGGAGCATATTTTAACAATGAGGCTGCAGCACACACCACATCCGACTCCATGCATCCAATCTGCACCTTCAAGATACTCTCTAAATAAATAAATAAATGCCTGAATGTATAATTTAATAACTCTATGAGATTGAGATAAGAGTTAATGGAATGGGTTTAAACTAATGGCGTCACTGCAGTTGAGAATAATAATAATAATAATAATAATTAACTATATTTTGACAGGTTAAAACTTGGTCAGCTACACAAAGCTGCTATAAATCAAGGACCTGTGTACAAAACTATAAAAGACTAAAAAAATAAAATAAAAGATTATGTATATGTATACAATTGGTTAACAAGACAAGTTTATAGTTACGAAATGTTTCAAAAATCGAGTATAGTTAAAAATAATTTTTGCATTGTTCCTTAAATTTTAATAAAGATGTCTCTTGCGTTAGACTAACTGGGAGTTTGTTGTATTGGACTGCTCCTTGAAATGCAAATCGTTTCCGTGCAGTTTCGGTTCTAACTTTTGGCAGGAGCAATTTTGTGTTGGAAATAGCCATCAAAGCATTGTGGGACCAAGCTGTTTAAACATTTAAAAACATCTATTACACAAAGTCTATTTCGGATATTTTCCAGCCTTGTCCAGTTATTTTTGATGTTGTTGCCATAAACAATCTTGAAGGCTCTGTCTTGTACTTTCTGAAATTTCTCAATAGAGCTGACTGAATCGCCGAGGAATAGATTATTGCAGTATAAAAGGATTGGCTCTATCATCGTTTTGTAGATTGACTGCGCAACCAATGGGCTGACGTCACATCGTACACGTGATAGAAGTTTTACTCTTCTCATGGATTCTTTATACATCTTATCTTTCTGCTCCACATAGGTTAAAGACTTATCCATTTTGACTCCTAAGTATTGATACGTTTCTACTTCGTTCACCGGTTCATTTCGCATTATGATATCCATTTTCTCGGCTTTGAATAATTTCTTGGATGTAGCGTATAGGATAAATTCAGTTTTTCCTTTTTTGAGATTGACGACTAGGTTGTTTTCATAGAACCAGACGGCAAGGTTTGATAAATCCGAGTTTAAATTTTCTTCAATAGTTTCCTGATTTTTACTGGATGTGAAAACCACTGTGTCGTCAGCATATAACAATATTTTACAGCTGTTCAATTGGTGGTCGATGTCATTAATCAATAGAATAAATAGCATAGGTCCCAAGATGGAACCCTGCGGCACACCACAGACAACAGGTAGACTCTCAGAACGTGTGTTATCATAGATTACACATTGACGCCTTCCAAATAAATAGTCCTCAAACCAGGTAAGTTCTTTATCTTTGATACCATAGTAAGGTAATTTGGAGAGTAAGCGACCATGATCCACAGAGTCGAATGCCTTCTTCAGATCGATAAAGGCAGCACCACAGTATTCGCCTTTGTCCATACAATTCCTTATGTGATCTGAGAAATAAGTAACTGCATGACCGGTTGATCGACCTTTGCGGAATCCAAATTGGTTAGTGGAAAGTAGATGGTTTTCTTCGAGGTAGACAGATAGCTGCCTGTGAACGACACGTTCGATAATTTTTGCTAGAACAGGTAGAACAGAAATTGGTCTGTAGTTGTCCATTGATGATCGGTCTCCCGATTTAAAAATTGGTGTAATATTTGCCAATTTTTCTGCATCTGGGAAAATTGATTGTCGTAAACTTGAGTTTATAAGGATCACAAGAGGGGTAGATAGTTCTTGGGCACCGTCTTTAATAAAAGATACAGGGATATTATCGTATCCTGAAGCTGTGGATGATCTTAAACTTTTTATAATAGACCGTATATCCCGTGCAGTCACTTCCGTAAACTTAAAAACACAGCGATGTGGGTTGATCAAATCTTGAAAATTTAAATAAGTGTGAAATTTCCAAGGCTTCTCCGTTAGTGTGACATAGCATTGATGAATGGATGTTCCAATTCCAGAAAAAAATTTGCAAAAGGTATTTGCAATAATATAGTTATCCGATATATGTTTTCCTCGATCGTTAAATATCCTGTTTGGAACCTCCGTCTTATTTCGTGTTGGGTAGCATTTCTTTATTTGGTCCCAGAACTGTTTTGGCCTATTAAGGTTCTCACGAAAGACCGAGCGATTATAATTTGCCTTATGCTGGCGAATACAATTTGTGACTTTATTTCTAGCTTTGCGATAATCATTCCAATCACATTCTTTACCACTCTTTCTAGCTTTTTTCAGTAAGTAATCACGCTCATTCATTATTTCTTTTATCTCATGGGTTAACCAAGGACAATCACGGCCTTTTACTTTCTTCTCTATCAAAGGGGCATGCCGATTTATAATGGTCGTCAAGGTTTGTTTGAATGAGTTCCAGCTAGACTGCACGTTATATTCATCAATTAGGGTCTCCCAAGGGATCTCACGTAAGTCAGTCTTAAATTCGTTAACATTATAATTTGTTCTAGATCGTATGTTTATCTTTCGTGGTTTGAATTTAAGACTATTCATTTTTCTCGTTATACCGATGATGTCATGATCACTGATAGAATTTGCGATTACTATGTGCTTCGGGATCCTACTTTCATGTGTGGTGCATATTATATCAATTAACGATCTTGATTTAGGTGTAATTCGTGTAGGTTGCTTGATAAAAGACCGTGGAGTTGGAGGATTCGCTTTATTGATTTGTGATCTGCATTTTTTAGGTAATTGCAGTTTAGGTCCCCAATGACAATAGTTTCTTTTGTTTCTTCAGATACTAAGTTATTCATCTCTTCAAAACTATTCTCAAAATTTGCATGTAAGTGTTTTGACGAGTCAGGAGGGCGATATATCATACACAACAAAATAGAATTTGAATTCTGAAAAAATATCTCAATCCATAACGCCTCTACCGATTGTTTCTCCAGATCTGGTCTCCTTTTCCATTTAACGTCCTCCCTAATATAGCAGCCAACCCCACCACCAGAACCTTTCACACGGTCTTTCCTGACGAAATTATAACCACTAATAGAAACTTCAGAGTCCTGTATGTTTTGGTGCAAATGAGATTCAGTGATGCCGAAAATCTGTATATTTTTATTAGTTTCCTGAAGCATTAATCGTAGCTTTTCGATTTTCATCACTAAACCATTCACATTTTGATGAAATATCTTTAGGCCTTTATTCCTGAGGAAATCATTAAGCTTCTCGAAGATACAAATGTTATTCGTATTTGTATTGAGCGATTCGTCTTCGATGGGCACACAACTTGGGCAGTAAAGTTTCTCCTTACCTTGTCTATCGACCATGTCCAGTAGGCATTTTATGTGAAGCTTGTTTTCGCAGATTGAACAACATCCTGATGTTTGGTTCTTTCTGATGGTTTTATAACAGCAGTTACATTTAAGGCAAGGACCAGGGCATGTCTCGATATCCCCTGCTAATATAAGCAGAATCGACAGGGTTGATCTCGGTCGAGGGCTTATTTCTTTGTCACAATAACATACGCAGTTTGATGAGAGAAACGATGGACCAGGATTAGGGCATATATCCCCTGCGAGAAGGACCATATACGAAGCTGCCAGAGCAGTATTCAACAATCTGATTGTAGTTCTCACTTTCAAAGATGTCGGGAGCCCACATTTCACAGTTTGTCGAGTCGAGCTCGAATTTCTAGTCACATAAATCCTTTTCTCTGCTTTCAAAGCGATGCTAATTGAAGTACTTCCATGGATTGTTATAAGAGAAGGTTCAGAATAATCCAAAATTAAGACGAATGTTAAAAATAATACCAAAGAAGCGGAGCAACGAGAAATCACACCACCCGCCATAACGCATATTTATATTCAATCGTGTCCATCAAACGACCTTTCTCAATCATTTGTTTAATCCAGGCTAACACATATTCAAACAAGACGCCTGCAGGCAACGAAATATACACAAGGTGGTTTGATAAATGGGGGTTAATGGAACTGTGCTCAAGAGGATGGCTATCAACAGGTGATAGTTATCCACAAGAAAACACAAGTACCCCTCTATAAAGTCCCTAAATGTCTATTGATGTACACAATTCACAAATAAATTGTGCATGTGAACGTGCCAGTTTCTGACACCGATGACGAAAACAGACGCGGCCATTTTAAACCTCCGCGCTACCCTATGGGCAGGCGGAGTAATAATAAGCATAAGAATATGAATACCATTACCTAAATTTGCAATATTAAAATGAAGCAGTTTGAAATAGGGAGTACTAAATTACTGTAACACATTTCTACCCAGCATTGAAGGCCAACCTCGACAGCTTTGAAGGTCAATCATGTTACATTAATTAGTTAAGTAGTACCAGTACTCGCATGATTTTAATACAGGCTTGGAATTGTACATTAGATTGTGACTATCATATTGGCTAACCAAGATCATTCTGGACCTGGAATTCCCAATGTGCATCTGCAAGTGCCTGTAATCAACCCTGATGCATAAATTCAACTTTAAAATTTAGCTATCGATATATTCTGACCAAATAGTGTTAGGTACGTACCGGTCACAACTTGAAATAATGGTGTATCCTGAAACCCAATTTTGCCTTTTCCACCTTTCATGTTCATCTTGGACATAATATCGTTTCCCATCAACCTAACAAATATACATGTAGTATTAGCATATAATTTGAATTGGAGATGGCCATACAGTTCCGTACTGCCTCATGGACCAAGAAGATTTAATTTACTGTTTACCTTTTCATTACCTCGCCAACATTGTCTTTAACGTTAGTGCCCCCAATCTATGAAAGCTGAGATACCTGTATTAAAATATATAAATTAGGAGCAATACTTTAATTCATTTAGTAAGTTAGGTATATACTGTATATAAAAACACAAAGTTTGTAAAATAGTGACATTTTACAAAAGTCATAAATTTGAATTAATGTTTCACATTGATGTTTTTTTTCCTTCCAAAATACTGAAAATGCTGCCGACTGCATGTAGCATTCTACTATTTTATTAGAAATGTACATGCAGAAACAACTAGGTGCACCACATTTATTGACCAATAGTTTTTGTTTCTCATCATCCTGCAAACTATCCTGAAGTTTTGCCAGGTCTTTGCTTGTTTCAACTCTCATAATATGAAAATCGGAGTCAGTAGTTTCGTACTTCTTACACACATGATGCATCATCAGTAGTATAGAAACTGGGGATCCTAGCGCATTTTTCCATTTTTCATGTCTCAACTTTTTTTTCTCTGGAGAACTAAACACTTTTTCCGTTTTTGTATTCCACATATAATTTTCGAGCAAATATGTGGAATACAAAAACGGAAAAAGTACTTAGTTCTTCAGAGAAGTTGAGACATTCAAATGGAAAAAGTTCGCTATTATCCCCAGTTTCGAGACTACTAATAGACGATGTGTCACATGGTTTGGGGAGTCAGAGACATATGTCAGCTAGTAGGCTACAGAGTGAGGTGTCTGGACGTGGGGCTGCTGTGGGTGTCGCTAGACGTGGTGCTTCTGCTAGTGCTGATATACGTAGCCCTGCTGTGAGTACTGACGTTAGCACTTTTTAGGAGATTCCCCACTATTGCTCACACGTCATAGGTAAGGGGGGACATCGGATTATGCTATAATCCGTTATCCTCGATGTTCCATCTGTACCTACTTGTACACACACCTAGGGATATGGGGGACATCGGATTATGCCATAATCCGTTATCCTCGATGTTCCATCTGTACCTACTTGTACACACACCTAGGGATATGGGGGACATCGGATTATGCCATAATCCATTATCCTCGATGTCCCTTGTACGCGCGGTGTGATGGACTGGGAAAGTAAGTCCAACGCGTGATTCGAACATGCCCCTTAGTGTTCCGAAACGCAACGCTCAACCCCGCGAGCTACCATGCCCATGGTAAGTTTCACACTCATTTTATAGTATTTAAGCGATTAGAATTTGGTCGACATATGTGAGACAGCTTCCTAATAATATTTAACATTAGTCAATTCGGTTAACAAATGTCACGACGTTATATTATGTCTTTCTAGCTATATTAGCATGATAGACATACTAAGACTTAACGTCCAACGAACAGAGTTGTGTACATAGTTAAAATTTCATTTTAACTATGCATATATTAGTGGTTCACACTAGTTGTTCACTAACGACTCACAAACAAGTGGTGTGACGAAGCTTGTTTGTCTGATACAAAATGTTGCTAGTTAAACTTTTCGTTACCAACCAAAAATCGTTTAGGATGAATACGAACGCTAACTATCGCTTCCGTGTTGTGTTGGATATATGATATCTCACTTCAACTCGCTTCCGCTTATGTTGTAATTAGTTTTCTTCATTTGGGGGTTCCCCCTCGAGGATTTCCCCTCTAGCCATATGGCTAAATACGTGTTTACTAGTTGTCAGTCCACCTGATAACAACCCTAAACAAGGGAGGTAGGGGAATATGTATGATATAAACTTCTCTACATCTCTTTTTAATAACTGGTCAGTAATCAACTCGTTTTCGAGCTTTTCAGGTGACTCAATAGCGTCGAACCCTCCTAACGCGTGGGCGAACTTGCTTATTAAAAGATCACAGAGGAACACATTCGCTTTCTCTATTCTTTTTACCTCCCATTCTTCATATATCTTATTGATAACCTTAGCTGAAGCCTTTTTAAGGTAAGCGACGGATTGGTCTATCTCACCGTCCTCTGAGAGTCTTCTTAGTTCGTTTCGTTTCTTGTCTACGTCAGTTTGCGGAGTGTCGTCAACTTGTGGTGCGTCGACTTGTGGTTCGTCGATCACTTCCTGTTCTGCTTCTTGTATGTCTTCAATGAGTTCGTCAATTGTCTCAAGATTTTTTGTCTTGCGTTTTGGCATGTCCTATATTATACGATATGTTTTGTTTTTGCGGAATAACTGTTTCGTATGAGTATGGATGCCTTATAAGTATCTCCAACCTTACGTATTAGTTGTCTCTCAACTAATTAGTATGAGTATGGATGCCTTATAAGTATCTCCAATCTTACGTATTAGTTGTCTCTCAACTGTTTTGTTTTCGCGGAATAACTATTTCGTATGAGTATGGATGCCTTAGAAGTATCTCCAATCTCGCGTACTCATTGTATTTCAACTGTTTTATTATTTTATTAATTTCCACTTTATCGACTCCGTTAAGATAATCGTCTACGATAGTTTTCATATCATTTCTGTTAGGGTTGTAGAATGCTACTAACTTTGAGATGTTTTCACGATATGGTTTACTAATTGAGGTTAGTTGTTGTGTTACGACTATTGTGGATAGGTTGTAGTGTCTAGCGCTGAAGGCTAGTTTAACTAGTTCGCTTGTTCTGTTTTTAACGTCCTGCCCACCAGCACAATCGTCTAATATTATCAATGAATTGGTGCCTTTATAAATACCAGTCACATATTTAAGAAATACGTTGACCTTATCTTGCTCACACTGAATAGCGATAAAGTATGGGTCTCTCAAGTATTTCCACTCTGTGTACGTTTTGTTCCATTCGAATGTTGGACATATAAGAATGATATACTCGAAATGATTCATGTATTCTTTCTCTATCATATCCAATAGGTAGTGTGTTTTACCACAGGCTGTCATACCAACAATTAGCATGTTAAAAGGCGTTTTCATATACCATACTACACGTATTAGTACTGGATTGATTGTAGGTCGTTGTTGATAAGGTTTACGAGTCCGTCAGATAGTACGAATATTCTACACATGACGTTCGCTGTTGTGACTTCTTTATTGATTTCCATCAATATTCCTGACTGAGTGTTCACGATCCTTTTTCCAGTTGCAACTTTCACGTTATCTTCTATAGATCTAAGGTCAACAACCAAAGCGAAACCGTCTTTGTAAAACTTTTGGACAGACATATGCTGGTCACAGTCGGCTAGTTTTTGTCCGAATAGTCTTTTCGCTTCTCCCCAGAGTCTTGATTTTGGTATTCCTTGACTGTATACCATATTTGGTACACCTTCTATGGTGAGTTTGACTGACTCTATGTTTGGGTAGACGAACTCCTCGCTGTCAGTTCTTATCTTATTTGTGAAGAGTAGAACGATAGCTTTCATTGATTTTCTTGGTAGGTTAATATTTTCATTCACTAGTGTGATTCCTTTATCCCACTCCACAGTCTTCATTAGTGTGATGTGTTCATATGACAGAGATCTACCTGATGCGTATAGAGATGATACTTCATTAGCAATCTCTTGACTCTCGATAGTTTCGTACTCCAACTCAAGGTTCTCTAACGTATAGCCAGCCACAGCTGACCCAGATTGAGCCACCATAATATCAGACGCTTTAGGGAGTGTGATTATATACCTGAAATTGTTGTTCATGTTGTATGGTGCATATAGACCGTGATCTTCTAGAATCTTGTCGATTTGAACCTTTTGTTTAGTGTCGTGGATAGAGAACATCAGACCATCGCTAACTTTTTGCACGTCTCCACTGGCCGCACCACTGTCGTCCTTTGAGATTAACTTTCGAAGGTTCTCGTTTGCTATGCCGTATTCGACCATCTGGTCTCGCTCACTATTAGATTTCCAGAGGTCTTTGTACGTACCGATGACGCTTTCACCACTATTGTCGTACACGGACTCACCAGCTAGCTTTATCACCAGTCTCTCAAGTAGTAGTCTCGAAAGGTTGTTAAAAAACCATGATTTCACGTTCGAACTTTTGAAGTCGAATAGAAGATGGAGACTGGAGGGTACTAAACAAGTGTTACCTTTCGTTTTCGGGATATCGATGTATAACTCCTCCCCTGGATTGGCTTTGTTGGGGTTTAGCGTTACAACGTGACGGGTTCTTGTGCCTTTGATAGTAGAAATTTCGCGACGTCTATATCCAGGAAGCAACTCTTTTTCATTCGTATTCATACTATATATTATAACACATGTTTTATTTCCTCTGTTTGTACTGATCGTAGACGAACCAAGCTAGTGCTATCGCTAGGATCCACAAATTAGACGCTAACCAAGATATGCCTGCAGCTCCCCACTTTAGCACAGTCGCCACCATATTTAGTAGTCCAGCCAGTAGAGGACCAGCCTTTGTGGCTAGGTTAGCTATTGCTTTTCCTAATTTTCCAAGTGCTTGACCACCTTTGACGATGACACTCCTAGCGGATATTACTATGGTAGTTATTATCCCAGCTATAGAGATTGATATAGCACTTATTCCAACTAAGTTTTCCCTTGCCCATTTTTTGAACCTCTCGAGTCTATTTAGATCGTTACCCTCAACCTCGTCTTTTAGTACACCTATTGCCTCGTTTTGTTCTGGTCTCATGTTGTTTTCGATACGGATGCTATCTGCCTTCAAGTAAGCTGTCTCACTAACGCTCTTATAGAATTGTTCTTTTAGAGGGTCTAACTCGACGATAGACATGAGTCTATATTGGTTGCCTAGTGCATCTAGCGACTCTATCTTAACATCAGTTGATCCTTTTGGGTCGAGAGAGCCAGCGAACTCCCTAATCTCTTGTTCACTAACGAAGATACCTCGCGACGTTTCTACGAGTTGCTCCACTCTTTGTTCGACTTTGTCTCGTAGCTGTTCGCTTGTGTTAGATACTATGTCTTCTGACACATTATCTGAGATTGTGTTGTCGCCGTTAATTTCCTCAACCATCGCAGCTAAAGTGAGTCTGTGCTCCTCAACAGCTCTACTTAACAGACTCTTAAAGTTCTTGACATCTTCCTGTGAATCTTTAGCGTCGCTGTACACTATAGTCTTCCCTTTTAGCACCATAACTCTCTTATTTTCGAATTCTAGCCCGATAAGACCTTTAACGCCAAACACCATTTTTGATTTTTTTATTATATCACTCGAGGCCTCTCCATCCCCAACGTTAATACTAACACCAAGATGGTCCAATAGAAACTGCTTTCTATCTCTTGTTACTGACGTATTGTACGACCTTTTATCGTACTTTGGGTTTGGGACACCATCGTGTATGGTATCCTCACTAGAGATTAACACTGTTTTTCCGTCTTTTTCACCTATGAATGATGTCTCCACATGTTTTATTCTGTCTTGTAATCTGCGTTTTATGACTCTAGTCTCTATCTCTACTCCCACGCTGGCGATTGTGGTGAGTCTATCACTATATTCTTGATCTGTTTCACCTTTTACAGGTGTAGTATTGTTAAGTGTATTGAGCTATTCTTCTAACTGCTCGTCTGTATACTCCTTAAACTCTCCAAGGTCTTGCATTCCGATTTCATCAAGTCCTTCAGCCATTATATACTACTCAATGTTTTGGATATCAATCTCTGGTATCCATGAGTTGTGTTTACTGTCGTAGCCAAGCCACTTGACTAAAACCATCTTTTTACCTCCCACCTTCTTTCTCTTCACTATCTTCTCAACTTTATATACATCGTCTTTTTTATCAACGGCCGACAACTCTTCCTCATAAAACTTACCAATGATAGGTTCCCCTTCATGGTCCTCTATCTCGTACACGGTAGGGTCACCACGCATAACCTTTGACACTTTGAATAGCTCCTCAGTGAAGTTAGCCTCATACCCCTTTGTGAATATGCTTTTGTACTTTGATATCCTAACAGTCTCACCTACTTTGAACTTTGGCAGTGGGTAGTCACCGAAATGGTGTCCAAACAATGTCGTCCACACTTCGTTTTCGTTTTTCTTGTTAATGTCTTTAGGTTTCATTAGAATAGTACTATGTTTGGTATTATTATAATTTTCAACGAGTTGGTCTAAAATGTCAATCCACTTGTACGTTCCTTTACTGTAGAAGTACTTCCACATAGACGTCTTGAGTGTTCTGTTAAACCGTTCCACGACTGCTGCCTTTTTATCAGAGTTCGTGCTGAAGTACTTCACATTGTGTTTCTCCAATAGATCCTTTACACCAACGTTATAGAATTCCTTACCATCGTCAAACCGAACCAGCTTTGGATACTCACCAAATCTAGCCTTGGCCTTCTCTAGCAACTCTGTGACAGCCTTAGTCATGTTTTTCGTGTCTTTCCTATAGACAGGTATGGTAAACGCATACCTACTAAGGATCTCAGTGGCTGTTAGTATCCAGTAGTACCCGTTGTTCTTGTGTTTGTACTTACCCATGTCGACCAAGTCCATCTGTATCTGCTCACCCAGATAGTCAACAAATGTTTGTCTAAACAAATGTTTGTCTAAACTTATGTTTCTTAACAACTGGTTTGTACCTGGTGTACGTGTCTTGAGATTTTAGCCAGTCCTTTATCTTTGCCCTACTAACGTTTAGACCGTCTTCTTGTGCCTTTTGGTACAGCCTCTCGGCAGATTGGTAACCAGTTGATGGGTTGTAGTAAATATCTCTTAGTTCTTGCTCTATGTTCATATACACTACATGATATGTAAATCTAACAGCACCTCGCCAACGTTAACAGTGTTGTCATCCTGATCTGTTATCTTAATTCTAGTTGGTTGATGACTCCTTTGTTTATTGGGATTTTCGACCCAACACCAAAATGTTGTACAGAACCCTTTAATGTCTGTGTGCTAGTTATTGGCAGTACTGCGATACAATCGCTTTTGCTACCATTAACTATGTTCTTAGATCTGTCCACAATATTAGATGTTACTTGTATGTATTTCAGTCCTCTGTTAACGTTCACAACGTTAGGACTGGTTTTTGTGGTGGTTATTGTAGTGTTTTCGTCAAACCCCAAAAGTTGTCAAAATTTAAACAGTTCTATTTGTTGATCAGTTGTTATCGTACACGTCGAGTCATGTCTGTTAGCCACTAGCTTGACGTCTCCTAACTCTCCCAAGTCGTCGGCGATCATTTTAAAGGTGTGATATCCAGGACTAAAAACGTGATTATTACTGTTATAAGTTATCTTACTGTTGGCTGTGGTTACGTTAACATAGTCCCAAAAGATGGTTGCCTCCTTCACTAGTAAGTGAGGGTCTAAGTTAGTTGCTAGAATTGACTCTGGTAGGTCTACAGTTTTCGTTGAACCACTAATCAATACTACCACTCTCATATAACGTACGGTATGTTATGATGGATGCGTTCAAAAGAAAGTATCCTTATGCTGACAAGAATAGGTTTTTTCTTGATGTTGACGACAACATGCATATACATATATTCTTCGTGACGAAAACTAATATTGGTGACGTTTCAATAGACTCAAGTAGGTTTAAGAGTAACCCGGAGTACACTAAGTATCTAACGATAAACAAACCAATGATAGTTAACCAGAAAGAGATAGCTAACGCCGTACGCGTGGCTAAGCTGAATCTAGTGAAAAAGTACCCTCACATCACTTTGAGCAAGTTTGAGTTCGATCCAACTGTCTCACAAGATGGTGAGGTTAATGGCGTTGACATATATTTTAGAAACAACGACATCATAAGCACTAACATAACTAGTGATACCTTCAAAAACGACAAGAGCATGTGGATTTGGTTACACAACAACAAGTCTCCAAAAGGTCACGACAAGTTTCCAAAAATATGGCTATCTGGTGGAACTATCCAACCACTATCAAAAGGTCGCAAGAACCACTGGGGACTTTGGGATGGCTATCCAACGGAAAACGTGTTGAACTACTCAGTGAATAACTTTAGAGTCTTCGTTAATCAAAAGAACTACTTTCTCTCAAAGCTACCAATACTACAAATCACCACGTCAAAGTCAAAGTGGGACGACAACGAGAGCTACTATAGAGTAGTGTTTGCAACATATTGTGCAAGTTTCTGTTGTGGAGTGTCGTTACAACACTTATCACCCTCGCAAGAAGTTCACCCTGTTATCACGAGTGTAATGAGGTTTCATCTGTACTTTACTGTTAGAAGACTTCTCAGAAGGATGGAAGGTGGTGAGAGTATGAGATCGATAAGTAGAGAGTTCGATGCTGGAGAATTGTATGGTAAGACAGACAAGATTCCTAAAAAGCATTACTACCAGGGTAAAGTCCTTGCTGATGGTACAACAGGTGAGGAGAGAGTCTTCACGATTAACGACGTTAAGAACGACTACAAACGATACGTTCCTCTGGTGTCGAATGGTTTCACCAACATTGGGAGACAATACCTAAATCAGTCTATAGAAGCCTTTGTTTACTCCACACTTGGTGCACAAGCGAGAACACGTGTGTCAGTCGTTGGTGGTTCTGCAGGCAGTCTAGAGACTCAACAAGAGTTCCGAAAGTTGGTGGAGGATAGTGTTATAAACTACGACGTGTCAACGTGGATTCTCAACATGAACAAGTCGATTAGGGACACTAACGTTGTCCAAAACCTTGCGCTGTCACCGTCTACGTGGTTAATGCCAAGTAACGTGGTAATCCTCAAGAACAAAATCGCTGGGTATAACAACCTATTGAAGACTGCTACACAGAGTATGAAGTTTGGGGTAAATAGTGGGTTAAACTACACAGAAACGACGGAGGTTAAGAAAGTTCACCAAGAAGGTGGAGAACATCTGGAAACACTTGATAAACCAAAGGTGACGCATCGTCTGACGACACCAAACGTGGCACACCAGGAAGGTGGAGAGCATCTGGATACACTTGACAAACCAAAGGTGACACACCGTCTGGAGGCATCAAAGGTGACACCAGGTGATAACACGACAGAGTTGGGGCTAGTTCTAGTGGTTTCAGCTATGTCTGGCTATTTAGTAAGCAAATATATGTTATAACATAATGAGTCTAAGTTATGGATTTGAGGACAGAGACTACGAGAGCGACAAAATATTAAGAAGAGCGAAGAGACATCTAGACAGTGACCCTAAGTTAAGCGTTAGCGGTGGGAGGATGTCTGGAGATATAGATATGGCGTTCAGGGCACTCAAAAACATAGCAGATCCAGAAGATGATTTGGATGCTGTCAGTAAAAAAGTATTGGAGTCCGTATACTTGTCGCAATACTTTAGAACGCAGTCCTATAACGTTCTATTTGACTTTAACGTCACGAAGCATGCTGTGAGTTCGGTGGAATACCACAAGGAACAAATAAAGTGAAAACCATTAGAGATAAAACGAACATGTTAGTACAATACGATCCATCGTATGGTCCTATTATTGGTGTTAACAATGGTCATAGCTTCCTATCCCCCGAGCTAACTCCAATTCCATTTGAAGCTGGAGTGCATTTTAACTGTCCACGTATGCAATACTGTGACATATCCGTTTTTATGGTAGTGAGGTTAGTCACGAGGGTTTCTACGAGAGATTGGGAGGCGATTATCTCAAACGATGATGGATCGTGGGACAAATACATAGGGTACAAATGAGGTGAGAATGATAAATTATCATATGGTGGTGGCGCTCCAGCAAGGGAGTACACATGTACAATCCCAAATAACATCGACACAAAGAGACATATGGTATCAATACACAGTGTAATTTGGCTTTCTTCTTGCCTTATGGACACCTTTAAGCCATTGTCTCTGCACCGTAAATTTCATTGACGTTCGGTTTCAGAACAAGAGGCGTATAAATCAAGGTTTTCTGAAACAGAATTATCTTGTTTTAGGATTATTGTATCATTTTCAGAAAGAACCGCTAAAAAACCGAGCCCACACGAGTGGGAGAAATTTCTGTCTAGATAACCAACGTGTAGTTTGCATTGTAGTTCTGGTGGGATTTTTAATTAATTGCTCTAGTTGATAGAGTTCGCACAAGGAAAGAAACTGTGCATAAGGCACGGTATTTTTTCGATGGTAGCATGTTACAGTTAAGATCACCTAATATATATATCTCCCTGTCACCAGAGTCCAAGCCATTAATGATTGTTTCATTACGTTCAAAGATTTTCATAGGGACGGTAACAAGATATAACTATGAACGGTTTACTATTTGGTTTATTAATTTCTAAGCAAACTGCCTCAATTTCAGCACACACTATCGTTGATTTGTTTACATAGTTTAACGAGTCAGACGTATATAGAGACTCCACCATTAAAGCGGTTTCTGTCTTTGCAAATTATTTAATAGTTTATAATTTTAACTGACTCATTCGGAATAGAGCTATCGAGTCTCGTTTCATTAAACGCTAAAAGATCAATGTTTTGATCTCAGACGTATATACGCATCCAAATACGCAATTCTTCAATGTGACCAGGTAAACTTGTAATATTTAATGAAGCCTCTTAGGTTTGGAATATTGGTACTATTAGGTAAAGGAGAATCACTGACCTCAGTTCCAATGGACATCAATTTTGAATAAAATGTTTGAAATATTTCGCTATAAGTGAAGTTCTTTTTCGGTTTAAATGAACCCCTCGACTGTTGACAGATCCTTAATTTAATGCTGGATGAGTGATAAAGGTTACGTTTTTGGACTGACAGAGTGAGAGTAAACATTTGTTTGTTAGTTCTCGTTTATGGCTGGCTTCTTTAAAATCGCAGCGTGGCGTTATTTCAAACAAAGCTATCTTTGTATTAGGGCATTATTTTTTACAATACAACATAGGTTTTCTACCTTATTGCAAATTTCTTCTGGAGTGTCTTTCCTCAAGTTATTAGTTCCAATGTGAATTATCATTTCATCTGGTGCATGATTCAATGCAGGTTTGATGTCGTGTGACATGTCTTTAACCTTTGCCCCCGAGAAAGATTTAATGACACTCTAGTAGTTTCGTTGTTTAATCTGCAGCCCTCAATCCAAGAAATAACTGAATCATCAAAAATAACGGTATTTCTGCGATTCAGTTTGCTTGCACAGTCTGCATGACTTTCATTAGGTGGATTGGTCACAGATGTAGTTGAGGTTGGAGTACTTTCATTTTGGTTCTTATTTGCAGGCAATGTAGAATTTTCAGATTGAGTTGGTTTCCTTTTGTTCTTTTTGTAGATTTGTATTTGCATTTCCTTGGGATCTTGATTGACACCTATGTGGTCTCTTTAATTAGTAACGTTACGGCGGTCAAGAGGCTTTGCTTTTATTCTTCGAGCTTTTGAATCTGCAGTTCACCTCATTCAAAAATTTGTTGACGTCCTCTAATTTACATATTCCCTTCTCAATATTTCCCTTTACGAGTTCTTGATCTTGTGTTGCTGGAATGATCAATGATTATAACTGCTAATTCATCTTTGATAAAATTTAGTTCATCAGTTATCTTGCAGTTTGCTGTGGCAGTCTGCTGCTGTAGACCATCTCCAAAGAGACTTATTGACAAAGGGGCTTGCCCGAAACGTTAACTGAATACATTTTTAAAAAAGTTTTTATTGTGATTTGATGTCGTGTCGTGGCATGACATGCGACGTGCATGTGACGTGACGTGTGACATGACATGTATATATGTACCAATTTAGAAGACCTTCACTTCCCAACCTGCTGCATACCATTATGAATTGTTGAAGAGGTGTTTTATTTGTTGCTGTTCATACTTTGTGATGTATCCATGAAAATCAGTCAAACATTTTGGTTTGATGATAGGAAGGAAAACGGCATATAAGCAAAATAGGTCATTATCACTGTCCGGGTCTACAACTCCATTGTATGAAAAGATCGTATCCTGCATAGATTTATAATTGTATTTTCCATGAATGTGAAACTCAGTTCATTGTCTAGCATGTGTGCAATCCAACTGCCAACTTGATCTCGGAAAATGTGTAACAATACGTCGAACATACACATCCAGTGAATCACGATGAATATAACTAAATCTTCGTACATTTGTCATATTATACTTGGCTAATTTTTCGTTTTAAAGCATAAGCAAAATTGTAATCATGTGGCAAGCAACGACAATATTATGACTATATAGTCAGAGACATCTAAATAACGTCGGCTAACCTTCACCAAACGAGATGAAACCCAGCAATATCACAGGCATTTTACATTCAAGACTTTTCAAGTTCGCTTTGGATATAAACAACCAGTGTGCCATGACAAGTTTTAATGCCACCAACAAGCTAAATGTGCCAAAAATATGTAAATAAAGGAGAAATACATGTTCAATTGACATACGTATGTGACTTACCTTCACCTATTCACTTTTACAAGGAGACACTGTTTGAACCTTCAGATCAGAACCTTCAGATCACCAGATGAGAGAACGCGCAATTCGTCAGACCATCCTATCAGTAATATTCGTAATGAACCAGCTGGTTTCAATCCATCAACAAATAGTTTGCAGGATGTTATGCATTACCACCTGCTGAATTGAACTAATTCACTTTTGGTTCAACCAATTCACTTTTGGTTGAATCACTTCAGTTTGAGTTAATTGACATGCACAAGGTTCATACTTTGACCAAGACTCAAGAGACACAATGGCCAGACATGATTGCGAACAGCGATAAACGTTCCGAATGGTCTTCTAGATGCGAGCAGAAACTGAAGACAAGTATGGAAAGTCTCCAGAAGCGAAAAGCGGCATTAGTCAGAATCACAATCTGAATCAGATGATTTTGATTCGGATTTTAACTCAAGTGAAAATGAGGATGACAGTTCTGCCAAACCACCCGTTGGCAATTATATTGTTAGTCCAGAATGTTTGTAATAAATGCTAGACAACTCTGTAGTGTGTAAGGAGTGCCAGCTTCCACTAAAAATACTTGAAAAATGAATTCGATACAAGGTTTAGCCTGCGTTTAGGAGCGAAATGGATTTTCTCTTGCTCAAGTAAGACATGTATTTCACACCAAACATGTTTTCCTGAACCGATTTCGAAAAGAGCAGGTCAGAAATATGACGTGAATGCATCCTTTGTTGTTGCTTTCAGAGCAATAGGAAAAGGCAAAGCCGCAGCAGCAAAATGTCTTAGCATGATGGATATTTCTTCTCCCGTTTACACTTGGAGTAAACATACCAAACATGCTGTGGTGCTGGGGCCATCAGGTGTAAAATCTGACTCAATGGCATTGCGCTTTTTTTCTTTAGCCGTTCGAGTAATTTTTGCGCCCTTTCTTTTTGCAGGCATCTTCGAACTTTGTAGACAAGGGCTATGTGTTATGTACAGTCTTTGTTTTGCAATTGCAACTCACCACAAAACAAACAATTAATATCGCTGTTTTTCTTATTGGTGGAAAGTAATTCAATTATTAGAGGGGGCGGAGAATTTGCAATAGCGTTAAAACCGCGCCGAACTTTCACGGTTTATTTATTACCACATCAATTTTGAGTCACATAGGGGTACTAAAAGATGTAACCTGCTCGCGCGTTTTAACCGATTCCCACCAAACTTGCACTGGATGTCAGCGAACATCTGGGCTACAAAAGTGTGACAGCGTTTTTTTTTATGTAAAAACTAACTGAGTTACAGGCCTTCATTCATCAATTGCTTCTTCCACAACATAGGTCGAGGGAAAAAAATCCTACCTGCTAAACACCTCCAGTAATAAAAAAACCTGACACACTTTTTTAGAACAAACATCGAGAAGTGTAAATATGGTAAATTGAGAGCTTTTTGGTAAAACCAAAGACCAGGTTAAACCGCGGTGCGAAGGTCATATGATTTTAAATTGATGGATATATCTGGAAAAATATTGTATTTTTTATTTTTTCACAGTATGATGCAAATTTGAGATAAATCGGAGACAAATAGCGCAGGCGGTAACAAATTTCGTGAATGGGCTTCCTAGGGTGTTCTGTAACCTTAAATCCAATCCCCCATCAAATTGGGTAACTTTGGGGACAAATATAAATAAAGAAGCATGAGACAAAAGTGTAATGTCCGCTACACACAAATTTGTCATTTGTTTCAAAAAAAGGTAAAATTTTATCCAACATGTACAAATAATTTTAAAGTATGTACAAATGGATTCATAATTTAGGTGTTTTGTTGCAACAATCATTGTAATTGAGAAGATATGTTGTTTGAAAAAGTACTAAAATAGGCATGTCTTTTCTGGAGTAATGTCCGTTACGCAAAATATTGTGATTGTAAATATATGACATTTTCCAAAACACTCTGAAAAATTAGTAAGTTGAACATCAATTGTTGTTCACTTATCAGAATTTCTAATTCAAAATGAAACAATGGTAAAAGTGGAAGAAATATATCAAATTAGTTTTCAACATTTGACAAACTGTGCAATGTCCGTTACATGGAATTGCTCTGTAATTCTTTCAGTTTACCATCACGGGCTTCTTGAAGTGGCTTGAACTCAGGCGAATGAAACAGACTTAACAGGACAAATCTGCTCAACCAGTAATTCACTTCCTTAACGGTTATATCTTCCAAGTTTGGAACAGCTTGAATTCTTCATTCTCAGCAACAAAATCACTAAACTCATTTATTGTCTCAGCCCATTCCCTATAAGCATTGCTGCTCCACAAAGTGTGCTTTGTAGTATTTTCGGAGATTGTGTTCTACATCGCTTTGTGTAACAAATGAGAACCGCTTTTACGCCATGACCTTCAAACACTTAATTAAATCATCTGTACCTCATATTTATACACACCTATATCCCCATGCATTCAGAATGTTTTCATTCCCAAAAGAATTTCATATAATTCAAATTATATTACATCGATTATCATGGTATTACAAACTAATACCATGACATTTGGGAAATTAGTGATTCCACTCAAGCCTCGGGAGGATTTGTGAAAGTCTGGAGGGTGAAGCCCTCGTGACTCACAAATACTCCCTCAGCTTTTGGCGACATTTAATCACTAATTTCCCGCATGTTATGGTATTACGTATAATAATACAATAAATCAATCTTCATCAGGTGAAGGTATCTGATTCTGATGTTCCTGATGAATCTACGCCAACTAATATTTTGAAAGCTGGCATTTCCGATCAAGTGATAGAAACCAACCAGACAGACTAGCGAAAGTAGCGTCATCGACAGAAGGGAAAATAGTGCCGGCGACTTTGTGATCAGCAAAAACTTGCAATTGAGACAAACGCAGAAACACACCGACGTGAAAATGAATTAAAATATACACCTACTGATGTACTTGAAGGCCAATTTTCGCAGAATATTAAACATGTTTATTGGAATTATACATGCATGTCAAACATATTACTTGTTATCTTATTTATGTGTTTGACTAAATTTAACAGCCTGACCAACATTTTATCATCAGTTAAACTTTAAAGGGGAGCGAAAACACCGGTAAAGAAGATGAAAGAGATGACATAACGGCCGATAGTACACCCTGGATAAACTGTGCAGGAGCGAGAGTTTCGGCATCTTAAGTCAAAACTGCGTTCCAGCGAAATCGAATCTGCAGAAACCGTTGATGAAGAATATTTTCTGATTAGAATCAAACAAATCTCCAAGTAGGTAAAAAAATCCTCAACTAGCCTTCTAAAACTATCATCCAAGATCCTTGAAAAACGTGAAAGGGCCAAGAGGGAACTTGAAGAAAACAATGAGGACAATACTTTTGCCATGCTCGACCAAAAAAAAAAAGACCAAAAAGGCTCACCGAAAACCAGAAGTAGTATCTCATTAGAATTGGGCCATACAAACCGATATTACAACCATATCCAACTAATTCAAGCTTTGCCAAACCTACAAATGAAGGCCGAAAACAGTCACGCTTCAATCCATCATCGTTTAAGGAATACACGCACCTCCAATATAGCCTGTCGAAAGATGCTGCTTTCTGTTTCGTTTGCTCTTTGTTTGGTAGTGGGCCTGGTGCGGAAAAGGTCGAGTGTCTGGACAAACGACGGCGTTCGATAGTTGCACAAAGTTAAAAGTTGTGGCACAGAGGATCACAGTAAACTTGTAAAGCATTTTTCGTCTCAAAGCTACAAAAGTGCACTTTTCATACGCCCATTTTTCCAAAACCTCTGGGCATGTTGACGGATGCTTCCAGTTGTTTCCAGCGACATCACCGCATCGATGAAAATCCTTCTACGACTAACTTTAAACTGGGAAAGTTATCGTAAGGAATCCTGAAAAGGGCAGACCCAATTCAGATGCTCATGTCTGAAATCGAGACTTTTAAGCTTCACTTGGAAACAACCAACACAGTTGTGAAAGATATATGCTGCTGTCAAGATACAGAGGAAAATAAATCAGTGTTTCCTCTTACTAACAGAGCTATTCAATCAGCATTAACTGCACCAGTTACTAGAAGAACTTATGTTTATGGCTTGTGAAAAAGACATCACAGACGAAATACGTTTAGACAGTCTGGAAATCCTGTGCGCTCGTTTGAAAGTAAGGCGTGTTGCCATATCGCACTAGGCTTATTGCAGTTGGATATTAGGATTTGTGCCGGTAATTGCCTTCACGTTAGTGTTCTTTTTGTTAAATGTGTTAATTAAACGACAATATAGATTAATTGAGAAGTAATATGTCAAGAACGAGTGTGAGTGTTTTACCGGGATTTCCAAACACGAGAATACTTAATTTTATTGTTTTCGAGTGTTTGGAAATCCTGGTAAAACATGAAGCTCGAATTTTTGACATAGCTTCTCAAACGATCCTTATTGTTTGCAATCAATTTTTGATATTGAAAATATAATGATACGGCGGCGATGTTCGCACAAGAAACCAAACCAAGAATTGTATACGAAGATTATTATTTAAGGATTAGTAAAACAAAAGCAAATGTTATGGGATGCATGGCGAATTTTACCGAGTGGTCTTACTGGGTGCACTGGGATTTTTATGGCGGTTATTTGCATTTTAAATTATTTATCTTTATTTAAATGGACGATACATGGGCGATCGTCAAGCTCGTATCCTCAGAGTCTTGGACAGGAATCGAACCTGTAACCTGATTGCCAGTGAGATGCTCTAACCATTGAACCACCGAGATGGAGAGCGAACGTTACAATGAATGTGGGACTCGAACAACAGTCTTGATCCTTGAACTTAAAAGGTTGTGCCACCATCCGATTCATGGAAATATCGTGGACAGATCAGATTAATGCCTACCAGCACAACCATTTATTTTAGCATTTCTAACCAATAATTTTCCATTTATTCTGGACATTTGCCAATTTGTCTCTTGCAACATATTAAGCATATGGTGTAAACAAATGGCAAAACAGAGGAATTGGACCACATATTAAGCAAATGATATATAAGGATAAGTCCCCCAGCCAGCATAATCGTTGGGTTAAAGTGTTCTAGATGTTCTTTATGCTAATGCTAACGTATCCTCAGTATCCTCACTGTACAGTGTCCTAGCTTGACATGTGCAAGTATTATGCTTTGTCTTTCGTTAATCTAAAGGTTTAAGCAATTATAGGCGGGGGTTAACCCCCCACCTCGAAGGGTTAGGACTAAATGTCTGATAGGGGTTATGTTTGAAGTTATAGATTAATCCAAGACAACGCTTGTGTCATTTGTGTGATTAAGTCCTGCTCATGTGCACTCTGTGGTTGATAATGATTTGTGTGGTTGTAAACAAGAATTTGATCTCCGTTATACCTCTCATATTATGTACCAACCAATAGGCGATTTGAACTAAGAATAGTGAACTGTTTGCTACTCAAGCTTTTAACGCATACTCAGAAAAATGTTTCCGAGTCCAAGATGGGAATTGAACCCGCAACCTTCTAATCTCCGATGGCACAGTGAAGGCTATGTCGGTGACAGACCGGTATATCTGAACAGATCATTCGATTCCTATACAATTCTGCGTACAATAATATGCAATTTGGTTTGGAAATGAAACGTAGCGATATACCAGGAGTGGAAATTCTGACATGCGGAGTGTCATGGAAATTCTGTATTTGACACATGTTCGTTCGCTTGTCCGAGCAAGTCAAAGTCCTGATACTGAAGACTGTCGGGATTCCATAGGTGCAGTACGTTAGGTAGAAGCTGGGAAAATTGTAAAGAAAGCTTTTCCTTTCGTAAAAATTTTCACCCAAGACATAGGTCTGAAAGTTATTATTTACAATGATTCTATTTCCATAACTTGTGCAGTTTGTGTGATAAGTGGCAAACACTGAACCACATTTGAAGTAATTTTAAAAGCGAATGAGATTAAATGGCTTGTAAAAGTAGAAATATTGCAAAGAAAAGGAACAGGGTAAAAAGTGTTTGCTATGCGATAAAACGTGAGGCTAACACATCTGGCTGTGTTGAGCATTGAGCGGCAATTTAATAGCATCAAAATATCAAATGTGAAGTTTGATGATTGCGTAATCGATAAGTTTGCTTTGGTGGACATGTAAGCAGATGCTGAAGCGAGGGTTTGCAATCGACAAACTGCAATCCAAATATCCAATAACTGTTCAACACTGCTTCAGACTAAGACTATGTGCACACGGTAACGTTTCCGAGCGTTTTTATATTGTTCTCCGTCCTCAAGGGATTAGAAAACAATGGCCTCATTACTTGAAACAATATAAAAACGCTCGGAAACGTTACCGTGTGCAGATAGTCTTAATGCAGCCATAGGCCATTCCAGCCATTTATTCTTGTAACGCTATAAATCTATAATTTCGTTTTTATATGTAAATATTATTCACTAAAATCAGAACATTCTGAATAATGTCCAATATGTTGGCCCATGGTGTTCAAGAGTATGCAATTGAAGATTTTATTTATACTTGTAACATGTGGTTGATTTTATATATATTATTTAGTTTGTAAATATAATTGTCTGATTTTTTGGAACTGTTCAACTTAGCTACATCTGTTTAATTACACATGTTCATGAACAACTATATTGTGAATAGATGTTGAGAACGGTTACAACACAAGGGGGTGGAAGATAAATTAAGACAAGCTCATAAGACAAGCTCCACATATATGTAGAATTCACTGCTCTGCTATTACCTAAACCATAACCGCATGGGTACGAGGGTACCTTCACTGCGACTTTGACTTCAATAAGCCCACCACTTATTTTTGCAATTTTGCACAATATCATGACTGCCTTGCATTACGAGGCAGCACTTCCCTTGCGATAGTACACAACTTACCCCTAGCCACAAGGATACCAAGCCTAATGCTTCGGCTTTTCCGACCCACTCAGCAGAAATTGTTTGCCTTGCCCCACGTGAGTAACAAACCAAACACGTGCCTGCCCACATCTCTTCAACAGGAAACATTGCACCTAGCCCACAAGGGACACCAAGGCATTGTCAAAACACATCTGGAGGGAAAAAAACAGAAAGGAAGAGCTCGATGTCTTCCTGATGAACTATCATTGAACTCCTCACTGTATGACAGGGCAGCCTCCTGCCCTCCTTTTTGGTCGCAACATTCGGAACAAAATCCACCTTCGTCATCGACTGATGAAATACCCGAAGCAGTGCTTCAGCGAGAATGCGAGAAAAAGGAAAGGCTGAACGTGGCCACACCTCAGCGTCTGACATAAAGGAGGGCGATACAGTGCTTCTCAAACAACCAAGCGCAACAAAGCTGTCAACAACCTACAATCCAAAGCCCTATATTGTTGAGAAAAAGAAGAGTTTATTTCTCAAAAGACCAGACGAACCGCAGATCATGAGAAACGATAGCATGGCATGCAAAATCCTGGACGAGCAGGAAGCTACAGAAAATCCTGAACATTGTATCAGCGAGAGAAATGACGCGAATCAGCAAGAAATGAAATCCAGATCAGAACGGCAACGGAAACCACCAAATTATTACGGACAGAACTGATTATACTTTATTATTGTAGAGAAAACCAATTTAACATCGTAATGGACAGGAGTTATTCTCCAAAATAGTTAAGTACTTTTATATTGATGGTTCTGATCGATTTTAGACATCAAGTTATATTTAGTTTATATTATAGACAAGCTGTAACTCTACTTTGACGTAAAGGAGGGAAATAATTTGCCTGCGAAGGCCTGCGAAGGCCTGCAACCGACCAAGAATATTTGAATTTCCGCCCACTTTTCCCCAAGTTGGATTGACCAATCAAATTGCGTCTTTGCAACTAAATTCATATATATGGATACGCAGTTCGACTTTTTCGTAACTAAGTCGAATTCATTGAACGGTTTTTTGAGAAATAATTCACCCTAGAAGTTGTACAATATCTTAGAAGATAATTTATCTGGCTACAACATGCGTACGGCTTATTCTGCTAGCACATTTAGTTTTCCTAAAAAAACCGGAAATTCGAACATACCTAGTTCGTAACTATGCCCGACATCATCTAATTCAATCACATGATTTATTTCTAACCAATCATCATTTTCCGTACAGATTGTGAACGGAAAAAAGAACCTGAACAAGGTTGGTTGCAGGCCCTACTTCACCCCTCCCTCTGCCTGCTCAGAGGGCCTGCTTTGCAGGCTAGGATAGAATAACAAGATAGCTGCGATCGGGGGGAGACTGGTAATAATTAGCGTGAAAGCAAGGCTTTGGTAAGTACATTGATCCAAGTCGAGCTCAAAAAAGTTTTTTAAAAATTGGATAACATCTGTCATTTTGGTCTGGTAATTTTGGTGTTTTC
Organism: Chrysogorgia sp. JL179-B06; assembly: GCA_035772405.1. Lineage (NCBI taxonomy): Eukaryota > Metazoa > Cnidaria > Anthozoa > Scleralcyonacea > Chrysogorgiidae > Chrysogorgia > Chrysogorgia sp. JL179-B06. The sequence goes on along the minus strand of JAYKKM010000075.1, from coordinate 1,876,676 downwards.
TAAAATCTATAACTTTGGAAATACTTCAGGAATGAACTTCCGATTTATCTTAAATAAACGCTAATTCAAATATGAAGTTGTGCAAAAGTGTGCAGCTTTCTAACTAAAGCAGAATTTAGAATTTCTATAGGTGCAAATCAGTGAACAAACCTTTTGAACATATTTTAAGAATATATATATTTTTCTCACGTCCTGTTTGTTTTCATCAATAACTTTGGAAATACTTTAGGTATGAACTTGGATACATCTTAAACGAAAACATCATTTTTTATGCTTTTGTGAGAGTAATTTGAAGTTCATAACTACAGTATTTCCAAAGATATAGATACTGGAAAACACTAAAGCAAACACCGAAACAATCTTAACAAGGCCAAAATGACAGATGTTATCCAATTTTTGAATCACTTCCCTTTTAGCAAGAAATTTCAAATTTCTACCACAAATAGCAGTTTCCAATGGCTTTAGTTCGATATATACATCGAGCTTGTGTGTTAAGTATTTGAAAAGAAAAATCTGAAATTCTATTACACTTGCGAGAAGCCCATTATTTATCCATTTTTCCTATTTGCAACCCGTGAGATGGGAATCAAACCCATAGCCTACTAATATACCGTAGTTAAAATACTCAATCAATTTCTGAGTGCGTTACTTTACAGTGTGGATTAATCTGGCACGATAATGCCATTGAACAGCAGATCCCGTGAGGATGCGTCGACCAACAATTGTGTCCAACAGATTTGTTCTCCGACGAGACGTGGAAGAATGCTGAAAGGCCAGAAATAGTTTTAAAAAATACTGGACACTCCTTGGTTGACGAAACAGCTTGAGCCAGGAACAAATTCAATGCGTGTCCACAGCAGTGAATAAAAAGAGCGTGAGGATGATCTTCTCTAACTCGTGTTGGTAAACCAGACAACTCCCCTGACATAACACTTGCACCGTCGTACATTTGAGCAATCGGTTTGTACAACAAAATATAATATAAAGATCTTTTAGTGCAGAATGTTAGATTGAGCTGTATATTCTTATTGTCTTATTTTCAGACATGCTGCCAAGACAATATTGTCCAAGCCAATCTCCAGCAAGGAAGAAACTTTTTATTTATGTAAATCTCCTAAAGTTAATACCATCACTAATTACTCTGATGTACAATTAATACATTTTGTAATTTAAGGGGGCACTTTCTCCTTTAAAAAAATTTAAAAAGTTAAATTATATATAATAACAAAATATATATTTAGTATTTAGTTTGAAATTCCCGCTCTAATTAGTTGTGTGTGTGAGTCAATATCAGATTAAATAAATTGTTTACAAAGCTGTATGAGTAACTTTGGTGTCACTGGGAAATACGAGGCTACAGGAAATATTCTCCACAGATCTTTGGTTGGTCCTTGCATGGTGAATCATATGGGTGAAGAGGTCGGTATGTTCGATGGTCCCCGAAACGCCGTTACAGAAACCCTTTTGTATTTTGGTTTCGATATAGTTGTTTTTTATCATAAATGTATGTATTCGGTTACGGATTAATGCCGAATAAATCTTTCCTAATACTGGTTGAAGGGTTATTGGTCTGAAATTTGTAGGATTAGTAGGGCTATCTTTCTTATATATCAATATTGTGAAGCTATATTTCCATATTCTTGGCACTGATTTTGTTTCCAAAATAATAATAGTAATTTATTTCTTGTGCATCCGTACAATATTGTCAATGCCCTTACAACTATAACATAACTAGAAATACGTGTACGCAACAACCGCTCGCCCGCCGTCATAGCGTAGTGCTAATTAGCTATTTTACTTAAAAATAGATATAACCCATTAATTTGCCAATAGAATGGACTTATAGTAGACACTACATGTATCTCTGAGTGCCTTTAAACCACCAAGCTTGTGTTGTTCTGAATTTCATTGTTTCATAATTACACAAACTAAATAACTCTGTTTAATTTTTGGGTGCAATGTACCTGCACTGATTAATATTTGTTTGATATGTGAAGGCCGGATCCTCACTGATGTCACACTGTATAATAACTAGAGATGAGCCGATCACCAAAAAATACCGATCGGCCGATTCGATTAATCGGTGGCCGATCATGACACATAATCGGCCGATTAATCGGTCAAAGCCGATTAATTTCGCGTCAAAAATTACTATTATCGCTGACGAATTCTCTCACATTTAAAGTACTTATCTGTCGCTTGACTCCGCCGATTTTACGTGAGAATAATACTATTATACTTTGTCTTGATTTAATGTCGCGCTAATTTATCATGTTATGGATTTATGGAATAACCAATGAAGGTTAACAAAACCAAGGAACATGCAAGATAAAGGTGGCTGATAGGACTTGGCCCTGGCAAGGTGGCGTCGCGCTCCCGTGGTGAAAAACAAGGTGGTGACAGCGGCACTCGTAGATATACGGATCGCATTGCATTAAGCCTTTATTACACCACAGTCGTTGTGCAAACAAGGACGCCGGTTAAACGCCCACATGAGTTAACGGCGGTTTACAAATTGCATTATCAATCGTAGATGTTTACAATGTTGCATAAACTATAAAGGTCAATCAATTATTTTAACATTTTCAACAAATTACATAAAATTGCACAAAAATTGTTACGTATATAGCGTATACATGTCAAAAATTGACGGTAAAAACTAAAAAGTAAAACTGTCATGTGTATCATCTAACATCACCTTCAAAGTTCAAATTCAATCTTAACAAGTTTACTAGTTAACAAGATATCAAGAACTAGTAACCAAAGTCTAGTCTTGGTAAATTATGGTGAAGGAACAAAAGGCTTTCCGATTTCGATGGGTTGAGGCGACTTCTTCTCTCATGCAAGATGTTACCAGCTTCACTGAAGATGCGCTCTGAGTAAACGCTTGAGCAGGGTGCGCTGAGAAATATTTGGGCGACTTTGTGGATGTTTGGGAAGGCTGATTTCTGTGCAGTCCACCATTTGAATGGACATTCTTCTTTGGGTAGAAGCGGCATTTGCAAAAAAGCATTAACTTCTTTCTCTTCAGAATTGTCAGATGGCATCACATTTTCGGAAAATTCTGACCCAGTTGAAAAAGATGTTGAGGAAGCAACCAACTCGTCAAAGCATGCCCAAAGATCTGCTCGGTTCTCCGTGCGCGTGGATGTTTCAGTCGATGTTTCAGTCGCGTCTTCGGTGATTTCCTGAACCGGCATCACAATGTTATTCACCTTTTGTAGGAGCAACTTGCGCCCTTCTTCCTTAGTGAAGGCGATCTTGAAACGGGGGTCAACGGTGGTTGCAACGATATAGTTCTCATTAGTGAGCACATTCTCAAAACGAGATTTCACAGCGTCATGGAATTCTCGCTTCATCGTACGGACGCCAGAGGATCTGTCGCCATCATCTTTGGTTAAAAAATGCTGGAGAACTGCAACTGCAGGAATAACAGCTGAAATGGGGGCGTTGTTCGAGCTCAGGAGCTTTGTGTACTCTTCGAAGGGTTGAAGTAAACGGAGGACATTTTCCATCAACTTCCATTCGTTGGTTGTGGGTATTTGGATGCCGTAATCCGTTGCATACAACACGATGGCATTTTTCATCTCGAGCAATCGCTGAAGGAGATAGAAGGTGGAATTCCACCGTGTGGGAACATCTTGTATCAGCTTCTTCTTAGGAAGATTTAAATCTTCTTGGATCTTCGAGAGTCGATGACAAGCCAAAGCGGAGTGATTGAAATGGGTAACAACTCTCTTGCTTCTGGTGATCATATCAGAAACACTCCGCTGTGACATTATACCATCGTGGATTGCGAGTTGTAATGTGTGAAGAAAGCAGGGCCCTCTTGTTACATTGGCTAACTCAATTCCATTGACCATGTTGGCGCCGTTGTCAGTGATCACCATATGGCACTTTGACAAAGGTATCTCCCACGTCTCAAGCATGGCTTCAAATTTTTCAGCGATGGCTGGACCAGTGTGGCTCCCGGAAAAAAGACTTGAGTGCAGCACAAAAGACTGCATAGAAGGAACTGTGCCTGATACCCAATGGGCTGAAAGACTGATATAGGAATTATTTGTGTGTTGGCAAGTCCATATATCGGTTGTGAATGAAATACATTCACTGTCACTGAGCTTTTCAGCTATGGCCTTTTTCGCTCTTTCGAAGAGATTCGGTATAACCGTATCGCTAAAATGAAACCGGCTTGGTAGTTGATAAGAGGGGGCCAAATGTTTCACGAGCCTCTGAAATCCCAAGTCTTCTACCATCAAGGAAGCCTGGTTGTCAAGCGCCATCATCTCGCCAATCAACTGGGTGATCTTCTTTGCGGGACCACTATTGATATCCCATATACGGGCTTTATCAAAACTTGTCTGAATAGACATTTGGCTTTTCAAGGCCTTCCTTGCACTTCCAGATGTCTCGCCATGCTGGTCTGCAGTTCTCTTTCGTGCTTTCTCTTCCTCCTTGGCAGATAGTTCTTGAAAGTGCAATAGATGTTTGCTTCGAATATGGTTTCGGAGATTGGTAGTGGTGAATTGTTTCGACTTATGTCCACCTCTAGATACTAACACGTTTGATTGTGTGCATAAAAGACACTGTGCTTTCGACACATCTTCTTCGAAAACTTTAAAGAAATCCCACACACCACTTGTTTTTGCCATGTTAGTGCAGACTGGAATCACATTGCGAACACTTCTGATCTATTACGCTGTAAACCGGAATACGGAAAGGTGTTTAAAGTGACAGGCTGGCGGCATGCATCAAATAACATTATATTAAAAATTAAAGTGAACGTTTACGCAAACGAAAAGTATTGACTGCATGAGAAATGTCTTTTATTTCAGTTAATTTTTCAACTTTATTTTATAAAAGAAATGGAAATTGAAAGGAACTCGAGAATCGAGTATTTTACGCCGCGTATTTTACGCACCGTTCGTATGTTTTCAAGCAGTCTTTTCTAATTTTCTTCTTCCGCTTGCAAGCTGCACGTGTCATTGAACGCGTACCGCCATCTATTTTTGTCAGTTATTATTGTGGAATGTCGAGTTCCTACTTCCTACAGCGAGAAAGGTGAGATTGAGATTTCACTGATTGTGGTATAGGCGCCATACTGGAAAGTTTGTATGATGCGCCAAAGATCTTTGGCGTAGAGAAATTGCATTTACGCCAAATTTTGGCGTATTTCTATTGTCAAAATTTGACTTACTTGTTTGGCGTGGCGGAAAGTCGTGTAATTCAGTTATTTGGCGTGGCGGAAAGTCTCAAAGTTTGGCGTGCTGGGCCCGCGTGTGCCGTGGCGGATTAAATTATGATTTATGATAAATTATGAAAACTATTATGTGGACCTAACATGAAGTTTACAACAAAGTTTGCCCAGAGCCTGCGATCAGTGCGAGTGCGATCCTCTTGCAGCCCACGCAAGCTGATTTGCATAATAATGGCAATCGATTCAGGATTTCATGAAGACCATGAACAATCCGACCATGACGAGCCAGATTATGGACTCCCAGGGGGGCCAGGACTAGGAGAGACAAACGACAATGAACTTCATAAAGGTAAATGTTCTACTCAGACTCCGTACTCACTATAGTCACTACTCAGTAGTCAGTAGTCGCTACTCACTCACTAGTATAAACTCATTTTTGTCGTATTATTATTATAATTTATAAACTAACTGTTTGAGAATTATTGAGAATGAGAAATGAGAATGACTGAATGAGTTTCCGGTTTTTATAATATAAATATTAAATACTGAATTTACTGATTACTACATTGATATTTGACAGTCACATATTGAGATAATACAGATACAGATTAAACAGTAAACACTGTCAACTGTGTCACTGTAGTCTGTTGTCACTGCGTTTTCAGTGTTTAATACTGATTATAGTGATTACTCTAAAGTCTAAGTGTGATTAGTGATTTAATTATTTTGATACTGTTATTATTGTAATACTTTTACCTTTAACCTTAATATTGATATTGCAAACAATTGAAACATTTCACTAATTTAAAGGTGAGGTGCAGTCTGTTCTGCGCATGTACGGGCCAATGCGGCAAGGCCCAATCTGAATCATCTGATTTGAACCATTCGTAAATATTAATGTATAAATTAAGATGGAGGGATAAGAGGAAGGCATGAGTGATGATACCAAACCATGTAGACAAACTCTGCCCGTTCACAGAAGTGTCGTGCTTGCATCTCGCAGGCTCACCTTTAATTTATTAATATAGTAATATAGTCATGCATTATAGTGAATATTAAAAACTGATTCTGTGAAAAATTGTGAAACCTATAACTAACTAATAATAATTTTATATTGCACATAGCTATTATGATGTGCTGTGTGTGCAAAGGCGAATCAACTGGTGCTAACAGATGCACTGTATGTAAAAACATTGCACATGTAATTTGTGGTGTACCCCCAGATGAGGACAAGGAAGGTTATGGGTGTGGCATTATTTGCAATAATTGCAAGGATGAGCCAAGGAAAGCAAAAGCAAAAGGAAAACTGTTCCAGGTTTGTATGTAGCTGTTTTCAACTAGATTTTAAGTCTTGCATTACAAGCCGGGCAGCCAATTTGATATGTATAATTATTGAGCAACTTGGTGTGGGTGTTCCACTGAAATAAATAAAGTTAAATACAAATTTAATTGACATAAAAATATAATTATTTTCCTAATTTTACAGGTATCAATCAGTGGTGGATTAAACCAAAGGTGGCCAAGACCTCCAGAGTTGAAGTGAAAGATAAAAATCAATCAGTGAACTGGGGTATTTGTTTGACATGTTTCAGGTATCTATTATAATTACTCTAATTAACTCCAATTGTTTAGAGTTTTCTGTGAATTGAATACCCATTTTAATTTTGGTCTGTTAATCTTAGTGATGGGAAATCTCCAGATATATTTAAGCTAAGTAGACGAGACAAATCGACATTAGATAGACATTCTACTCGTAGACATCTGGGAAAGAAATGTGTGGTTAGGCCATTCACTGACAAGGATGAGACTGTTTCAAAAGCTAGAGAATATTCAATTGGTTGGGATAAGTCTACTTTAAAAGAAAAAGCAAACATGAAAACACTTCCAAAAGAAAAACCAGTTTGTAAGTCATCATCATCGAAACTAGCAGTCTTACCTTCTATATTAAACCTACCAAAAGCTGTCAAATCTATGGTCACAAAGCTTCCACAATCATCTCTCCCACATGACTACAAAGAAAGCCATACCAGTGTTAGTTCACTTCATTTAAAGATGGATTCACTGATATCTGAATTCCGAGAATTCAAACTTCATTCAAAGAGCAGTAAAGAAAGTACTAATACTCCATTGGCAGCAGTTGGAGGGAAATGTGCCAAGGAAGTTTCTGACCTACTTTTAAAATGGCCAGAAATCAAGAATGTCATTGACCTAGTGGATTCCTGCCATCATATTCGTTTTTTTGCTGGGGATGAGAACAATAGTTCCCTTTCAGTGATACGATGCGAGACATGTTATGCATTGCTAGCAAGCAGAAGACCGGTTGCCACCAACGTATCAAACCACCCTGCAGCAATCGCAAAGAAAGGACTTGGAGGGTAAGTTTGACATTATGAAACAACACTTGTACTTCACAATTCTAGATGCAAGGCTGAGGCTGTGAGGCACTCCCAATTATTTTGTGGGTATTGAAACGTACATATTACATATACTATATAGGCACGTTTTGTCAAAAATTTAATACTTTCAGTCATAGTTTTCTCAAGTTATTATTTTTAGATACTGTGGATCAATTGCGACAGGTCTCATACTTACTCCAGAAAAAACAGCGAAGCTTCTTGAAGGTGGTTGCCAAGAGTTTTACAATTTTAAAAAGTACAGTCAAAAATCATGTTACGCTTTCAGGAGGCCAGTTGCATTTTGAAGCTCTGCAGGTAAGTTTCTATTTTATGTTTTATTGTTTTGGAGCATTTGCATTATGGAATGTTAGTTGGAAAGTGACAGACATACTTGTGCCATATGGATGCATACACGTAAAAAAGTCAAAAATACAAAAAATTATTAATTTTATTAGTGGATGCATGAACATAAAACATAAATACAATAGACTGGTCATTTACCATCAACCACTTATGATTTTAATATATGATTGTTGCATGCTTCCTTTAACTTTAGTATGAACAGGAGCAGAAAAAAAGGAAGACTAGAGGACAAAATGTGACAGAAAACTTAGTCAGCATCGCATTGACTGTCGTCAAAATGAAGGCAGCTGCGCTTCATTATGAAACCATGGTTTCTTCCCATGCAGCTACTGGCTCTGATGTCGGCGAGTTTGGCCATGGAAGGAAGCAATTCCCCGAAATATTGCGATGCGCCAATTTATGGATCGATAAGGAGACAGCGAAATTTATCCAAATTCCACTTGCTTCAACAAAATTGCCACCGCATTTTTATATTACAAGCGACAAGTCAACGCCACATCGCATTACGAACCACGCTATATTGATGTGTTTAATGATCGATGGTAAAACGTCGTGCTATTCCCGTAAATGCCCCAGAAGTTTATAGTGAAGCTGATTCTGATGCCGCGGGAGATGTTTCTGGTGCTGAAGCAAAGGACTTAGCAAAGGGTGTGTATGATGAGATTCGGAATACTTACCCATCCCTTTCTGAAGATCTAATCAACGGATCATACCAGGGCACAGTTTGTGATGGTGCGTATCAAGCTGCCAATTTTGAAGCCACATTAAAAGGTCTGTGTAGTCAAGAAAGTGCGGGTGATTTCTTTACAGTTTTGTGGGATCCGCCACATTTTGTCGACATTGCCCTCAAAGATGTATTTGAGGGGAAAATAGGTTCCTCAAACAAATTTTTCCATCGATTGGTTGAGCGTTCAAGCATCGTCCATAGAATTTTCCAACACGGGAAAATGCTAAGTCATGCCATAGAGATGGCAAAAAGCGATGATCATTTATTGCTGAGACTGACAAGCCGTTCGTGTAGCACACGATTTTCAGCCTCACAGTATGTTGAATTTCGAAAGTTGATTGATAGTCTACCCCTGTTCATCAAAACATTTAGAGCATTCAAGTACACCGAGATTAAAGAGTATAAGATTGCTGGAATAGACTTCCTCCTTGATATTTGCAGCGTCTGCGACATTCTGAAACCCTATATTGAGTTATCAGTAGCGTTACAAGGCTTGAGTATCCCATGCTGGAAAGTTGGTCTCTGGTGGAAGCGACTAAAGAGAACACATGGAGAGTCTTGAAGATACATTTTCGCTGAACAATGTTCCATCACATCTGCCACTACTAAAGCGTTATGCCAAAGAAATAATTGCTGGTGTCTTCAAAAATACCACCCTAGTTCCAGGATGGTTGGTCGTATCTTCGGAAACAAGAACACTCGACAATGAAATAGAAACGGTAGACACTTGGATCGCGCGGGGTGAACGTGAACTTGAAGAAGAAATCAAAGTGTTCATGAGTGATCTCCGATCATCTTTTGAAACGCGAGTGACCACTTCGTCCAAACCACTTGTTAACATACTTACATGTCTGGATCTTGACAGCATCATTAGCTTAATCTGTGGTGTAAGACTCCAAACTGGAAAAGTGAAGCTGGAACATGGCGAGGCAGCTCTGGAGATGTATGGGGTTGACAATTTTACAAAGTTTTATACCTATGTTTGCAGTCTACCACACGTAAAGTGCCTAAGTGAAGCTGATGGACAGGAAGAATCGTTCTTCGATGCAGCCTTCGCAAATTCCGTTTTCCACAGGTTGAAAAAAGGACTAAGGCAGTATTTGTGGAGTGATGATGGTGAGCATTTACAAGCATGGTTTAACTTGCCTGCTAAGAAGACGTACTGCTCTCTGGAAAAGCTTGAAATCGTCCAAGACGGTGCAGCATTTTCGTTGACAAACCAATATGCTGTTACTGTGAAGAACATCGATAAGCCCTTCCATACTAGCTTAAATGAAGATGAAGTTTATTCAAGTATCTTTACAGACGCAAGACTCTATGAAGCTATTGGTTTGGAGGGCTGTATTTGCGTGGATATTGCCCTAGCCAAAGGAGGTACCGAAGCGGTTGTGGAGTCATACTATAGCGTGATGAACTCGCAAAAGATGTGTGGTGGTCAACATAATGAAACGTTGGCTCTGAGGTATAACATATTCACATACTTTCTAAAGTGTATTCAGAGTTCAGACAATATTAATGGCAATGTCTTACTTTCTAATTATTATATGGTCATTACTCATTGGAGGCATAGAGTTTGACAATGTATAATAATGATTCATATTTTCTCTTTAGAACCAAGATCGACTGGAGTTTGCCTCCATGTCAATCAGCAAATCGTGCAACGAAAGAAATTGCAGAGATTTATCTAGGAGGAGACAAGGATGGCAACCTTCCAAGGCACGCTGCGCCAATTCTGGGCGATCGGGCAAAGTTCAAAACGAGAAGCAAAGTCGTGACGCGTCTCCAGAAAGAGGATGTGCGACTGAACTACTTGCTATAAATACTTAATACTTACAACTTATATAGATGATATATATCGACTGAACTTAAGTGAACTACCTGTTACGAAGATTTAATAATATACTTTTATTACGAAGACTTAATAATGTACTTTTATTACGAAGACTTAATAATATACTTTTATAATATATATAAATATATATATATATATATATAAATATATATATATATATATAAATACGATATGGATTTTTAAAATTTTATTTTACTTGTCAATTGTGTTAAATCCAGCTCGTACCCAGGGTCTTCTCAAGACGGCGCGCTTGGAGCGATGTGTTCAGTGTTCACGATTCTCACCAGTCCCCAGCGGCCAGCCGGTAATTGGCGCACTTTGAACGCGACATAATAGGCGGCGTGGCGCAATATTTTGGTGGATACTCCTGGCGTAAAATCTATGGCGTGCATAACGCGAACTTTCCAGTATGGGCGAGGAACACTTAGCTTATGCTTTTAATATTGAGTTATAATGACACATGAGCTCAATCTGAATTTTATAATACTATATGTGTCAGCTCAGCCACCAAGCAGGTGAAATGCACCTTGATCATCCTGATTATGTTTATGTGGTGATATAATTTACTCTAATACATGCATAAATGTTGTGCTTTTATTGTTGTATGGGCATTTGTACATTTGAGTAGTGTTTCATTGTAAACATGCATTGTACAGGTTTATAGACCTACACATGTTAGGCCTGGCCTCCACTTAGTGTGTTTGTGTAAACACTTTTGTCCTTGGAATAGAACTGCACATGCAATGCCGGTCCCATATATATTTAAGATTGATTGTTGAAGTGCTTCCTGAAGGACATTATAGTAGATGTTATTACATTTCTTACAAACAATCAAATGTAAAATTAATATAATATGTGCGATCACTCGAACTAAAATGTTTCAAAATGCATAACAGGCATTAGGTTGGCACTTTTTTACTCAAATTTTTGCTTTAATAGTCAATTAAGTTAAATGTAAGTACTGAGTAACAAATATTAACTAGAATTTATGTCAAAAATGTGCCCTGTGTTATATAGCAAAACCTGCTACACACGTTATGTAAGCAGCCTCAAAATGATTTGTCAGTAATGAGATACAGAATGTTGCTTTGTTATTTTTGTTAGGAAAGGTGCTAATGTAAAGCAATGCTGGGCTTATATCTGTGTGGGCTTAATTATATACCTTATATTAAATCAGAAGGTATTTTCTGTTAACAAACAGGGGCCAATAACTAGGGGTCTTATAAGCCGGATTGTACAGTATTTTATGATTGAGTAGGTTGATGCAGTCTCGCTGTATTAGGGGAAATGTTAGGGATTGAATGTGTGTCAGCTCACTATTGCGACAATGCATTAAGCAGGCAAAGGGCATGTCAACCATTATGGGTTAAACAAGTACTGATATAATTTAGATAATACATGTTGCATGCTCTGCTGTTGCATAGGCTATTGGGTTAATTACCATTGGAATAAATATGGCATGTGTTAATTAATATTATGATAGCAATAGAGGTCTCCCAGTGGAGTAAAATATTTATCAATAATAATCAGTGTATATGCATGCACCATTGGTCATCCACAACCTATAGGGATGTGGTGAATTATTGCAGATTGTTGTGAGATTATTGCAGATTATTGTGAGAGTCATTATGAACCATAGCTGACATATTACTGACTATAAGTTAATTATTTAAATCATAAACAATTGACGCAGCTAAATGTGACATGTTAATTCTTTATATATATATATATATACAATGAAAAATTCAGTTTGAAATAAACTCTCCTACTTGAAAGAACAAAATAATTAATTATAAAGATTGGCATTTACAACTCTCCCATAATTATAATCTCAGTTACATATAAGATTTGTTTGATATGTAAATCAGAGGTGTAGCCAGATGGGGGGCCGTAGGGCCTGGCAAAATTCCTGCCCTCCCCGCCCTGGCAAAATAAGTGGGCCCTTAGAAAATTTGTATTCTTGGCTCTTTTTTTTTTTTGCCGCCTTGACAGAAAATCCTGGCTATGCGTCTGATGTAAATGTCCTCATTTTTACATCACGCTGCATAAGACTTATTGAAGAAGCCTGTAAATAGACCTTATTCAAAAATGGCCGCTGATTTAATATTCTTTTATATGCATATAAATTCAAAATAATTTTTACTCTAAAACAAGGTCATAATGGCCAATTTATATGCATATAAACGAATATTAAATCAACGGCCATTTTTGAATAAGGTCTATATCTTTGGGATTATGTAACAAAATTATGAAAGTATGTAATCCCATGATACTAAACATACGAAGTTACCTACGTTTTGAGTGCTTTAATTTAATAATCCCAAAGATATATATACACGCTTTTTCAGTAAGTTACTATATATATATATATATACACAGTGTGACATCACAGTGAGGATCCAGCCTTTACATATCAAACTAATCTTAATCAGTGCAGGCACTGTATATTGCACCCAAAAATTAAACACTGAGTTATTTAGTTTGATGTCTAATTATGAAACAATGAAATTCAGAACAACACAAGCTTGATAGTTTAAAGGCTCTCAGAGATACATGTAGTGTCTACTATAAGTCCATTTGATTGGCAAATTAATGAGTTATACATGTATATATTTTTAAGTAAAATAACTAATTATAGCACTACGCTATGACGGCGGGCGAGGGGTTGTTACGTATACGTATTTCTAGTAATACAATAAGATTTATACAGGATAGCCCCTTCAATGCTAATACTGGTATCAATATATGGGGGTCTTGTTTACTAACAAATTACAGTTGTTACAAATTTCAACACATATTCATAAATGTACAGTACAATGTTACAAAAACTAATTTTAACTCAAAAGTTGTATATCCTTCACATATTGTCAATTAAGGCAATAGATAATGGTGCTATAACATGTATGAACAGATTAATTAAAACATGGAAAATAGCTCTTTACTGGTAGATATGATGTTAAAATGCCATGGAATTTCCTAACTAGCATTACACAATGTAATGTGCTTCTAATACAAGAGGTACAAAACTTGGGATTTCTATTAACCAATCAGTTTCAAGTCCTGACTTAGGAAAGATCAGTTTCCCTGACATGCATAGAGACCTCTGATTATGACCATCAATATTTAGTTATCCATATTCCTGCCAGCTCCACATCACAGTAGTCCAATGTGGGTAGAATTATCAACTTAATGTATATAATCTATCCACACCAACAATTGGAGTAGAATCCCTAATACGTCTTAGTAAATCTAATTTGAATGGACCCCTACATTTGCACTATATGCATCCGCAGACATTTTAACGAATTTGATTTTTTTAAAGGACACTCATTGTATGATAGAGATGTATGGTGGCCGAGAGCTGCCATAACAAATTTTACGAATTATAATTTAAAATAAAAAAAACAAAAAAAAAAACAAACCATTTATATGAAATGAAAATAAAATGATCACAAATATCAAACCAAAATGAAATAAAGATTTCTGTGGCCTAAAACTGCCATAGACCACAATTCTTTGCGCGATTTACCGGAAGTCGTACTGTGGGACGTTTCCCCGGAAATCTAAATATTTCAAGATGGCGGTACCCTGGGTGCCAGAGGTTCTTCCACGCTCGATTACGGGCGGGAGAGAGGGAAGAACCTCTGGACCAGATGGCGCTGTTTTATTACTGTTATGATTGACATTTGATGTAAAGAGTCAATAATGAATCAACCAATAAGATTTTCACACTCGCCAGTCGGGGGCGTGATTCCTAAGTCATTTGAGCGATAGCAATTATTACAATTTCATGTCAATTTCATTTTCATGTGAATTTCATTTGCCCTAACTGTGATTTGCCGTAGTTGCAGTCATCAGCCAAAACGCCCGTAAAAGCGTTAAAAAGGTTTTCCGTGGATAGCGAGTATTGTTGTGTTTGTGGGGAGGTTACCGTTGTAAACGGTGGTCACTACAATATTTTTAGCGAGAAGTCAAAAGAGCGTCAACTTTCAGATTTGCTATCAAAGGTGCTCGAAAGTAAAGTTTCGGAGTCAATTGGGTAAGGCATGCTATCGCAAAGTAGAACGATACAAAGCTACTCTGGAAGAATTAAAGATGAAACAATGTCAAGAAAAGCACATTGAAAAGTGGTTATCCCATTCCCAGAACCCCGACATCAACAAGACGACACCAACACTGACGATCGCGTATCCCAAACCAGAGTCCGACGTTCGCTCGCTTTGGTTGAAAATCTGATAGCATATTGATTTGTATGTACTGTACTTAACTCTATACCTTACAGTAAAGGTTTAGATATAGAGTAATTGTTTTATTATAATCGCACACTATTGTAATTTTGTGTGTTTCCTATAATCGGATTATCCAACTGTTAGAGGTCAAACCATAAAAATGTTAAGGACAATCCCAGTTGCACAAAAAAGTTACACTTCGTTAACACCAAAATGAATTTTTTATGTGAATTTTATATAAAAATTGTTAAAATTCATGTTACAGTAACTTTGAAAAGCATTGTAATTTTCCACTGGTAATTATAATACTGATACCAGTAATGTACTGTACTTTAGTCAGTACAGGTAAAATGGTAGATTATAATCCATATGATTATGGCTCATACTCAGAGTCATTGCTTCTAGTATCAGCTCTTCACTGTAATTACCACCATAAGCCAAGTCATAGTGATCAACAAACAATTTGTCTGCTACTTTGGCATCTTGATACTTCAGATCAATGTGCACTGTAAAATCACCAAAAATCTCAGAACATATGTTATGTCAATCTCATGTTGTACATTAAAAACTGGTAGATTTTCTAAAACATAATCAAGATTAAAGATGTATTTGGCCTTTGATAGTACAGATTTAATCAAGCTGTTGCTGAATCCAGTTGTGCAATCTTCTGACAGGTAGTAGGAAGGATAAGCACTTTGTTTATAGTAACTAATAACTCTTCTAACAGTTTGAGTTCCTCTTCCCTAATTTTTTCTTTTTTTCAGTTATGGTTTGCTAGGCTTTAACACTGCTTGATTCTTATGAAGATCAAGTGGTATTGCTTTTGAACACACATCATTACCACAACAACACCTTTCATGGCACGAGAGACAGAAATTATGTCCCAAGGCATTACTAATATCTTCCTCAAATTCTGAGAGGAGAGCCCTTGAACATTCTGCACTTTTGGCATAATGTTTGATGGGTCTATCACATTTTCAAAGATGTTTGCCTTGGTAGAGGAGGACAGCCAGAGCAGGTTTCCCATCACGACCTCCACGTCCAATTTCTTGAATAAAGTCCTCCACATTGTGAGGCGAGCCAAGTGTTTAACATACCTGATACCAGGAAAATCAATCCCATCACCAATGCATTATACAGAAAACTACTCTGCATGTTCCAGATAAACTATAAAGTGCATCAATTGATGCACTTTATAGTTTATCTGGAACATGCAGAGTTACCCACCCACCCTGTTCTTCCAGGGTATTGGAACATACCAATTAGCATGTTTTTTGCAACATGTTCTTTACCATTTACATATGAAAGCCTCTGTAGGCTATCCGTGAAAAATAGAAAGAGGCGACCACATTCTTTGGTTGTCTTACAATAGACAAGTGTCTTTGGACATGAATCACGTTCAGATCATCAACTTATTGAGCAACCATTCAAATGCTATCAATACGTTATCATTCACCTTTGACTTGTATAGATAAATGTTAGGGCAATTAGGGCTTACAACAATTAAATGATAATCAGGTCTCATACTCAAAGCCGGTGTAATATCTTAACATGTTTTATGGGTAGCGGCTCTCCAAGGCTGCCAAAGCACTCACGAAAAGCTATATAGTTTTCTTTTGAATTCCTAGATTCCCTGAAAAGTATAACACAGTATGCACATAATTTAAAGCACCATGAAACACAGTAATATAATTATATTGAAAACCATTTTTTTACCAATACCAAAACAAGGAACACAGTATAGAATACAGTATCTTAAACAACCAGATTTTAACTAAAAGCTTTTAAATATTTGTGAAGATTAGTATGCACATAATTTAAAGCACCATGAAACACAGTAATATAATTATATTGAAAACCATTTTTTTACCAATACCAAAACAAGGAACACAGTATAGAATACAGTATCTTAAACAACCAGATTTTAACTAAAAGCTTTTAAATATTTGTGAAGATTGTTGCATGCAAAAAACTTATGATTGAAGAAATACATGTAGAAGACAATGTACGAATACAATGAATCGAATACTCTAAAAAGTTGTGCACTGCCGAAATCGAGATCTAACGTAAAGCTTCTTTTACCTTTCACTCTACGCACGATTTCGGCAGTATATTAGATTTGTATTTCTACATTAGAGTCTTTATATAAAAACACACACCGGTATTACGGCGCCACGAATTATATTCATATCAAACTTACCAAACAATTCAGCATAATTTATTTTGGTAGACAGCACCCTGAATCATCTCGCGCCACTTCTCATTGAGAATTATCGTCTCCGGATTGCAAAAATAAATGAAAATCGCTTGTCGAGAACTCCTTTCACATCTTTGGGTTGCGACTGTACCAGACAGACATGCACATATGAAACCCCCGCTTTTTTAGTTCATTCATTTGGGATTGTATCAGTACAACAAGAATTCGCTCAACGCAGGAACCGAAAGAAAGCCATCAAATGCTGTAGAACCGAACATGCAGTATTGCTTCGATTCTGTGAAATCCAGCTGTTAACCACCTGTTGTGGTCTAGTGGTTACCACACATGTCTATCAGCTGGGAGACACAGGTTCAAATCCTGGGTCGGCCCTCCACTCGGGGTCTTAAAAATAATTGAGGAGAAAGTGCTGCCTTTGCAATAATATCAGCAAATGGTAAGACTTTCGGGTCTTCTCGGATAACGACCTTAAATCGTAGGCCCTCGGAACCCCTATCAATTGGGCTTCTAGCCTGTTGGGTTATTCCGTTCACCAAAGAGTGATAAATCTAATAAATCTAAATCTTGGAACTCCTGGAATTCATGACATCACTTGCTTGAAAAGGCAAAATAGTTGTGGCACTTGTTGACAGTCTGCTCTATGTTTCTTGGCGACATGTAGAATGCATGACTGACTGCTAAGGAAGACGAATGGTATGCGCACTTGATGGCTAAACAGTGCAGATTGGAACCCATTATGCAACTGGCAACAATGTTATTGTCAATGGAAATCATGTCAGTTGCAAATCCAATGTTGGTCATTTCAAAATCATGCTTAGCTACATCGCTCTTTAGTTTCTCAAAACGTTCAGCAGCTGTTTCACCAAGAACAGGAATCAAGTTCAACAATCTAGTTTTGACCCTCATCTGCTTTTCACAAAATAGCTTGATGCCGATAGCCATACATTTAATTGCTCTCGTCAATTATCAAACCCTGGATGTCGTTTCGTAACTCTGACGTCATCGAAACAGCTTTGGTTCGTTTGCAGGAGAATGCTCGAGGAATAGCTCTAGCTGGCCTCACGGGCACATTGAAAAGAAATTTGCCAAAAAATAGTTTAGGAGTCTAATATTTATATGCATAAATATTAAATCAGTTTGTATCAAGTTATACAAACATGGCAAAATAGTTTCTATTTTTTAAATAATTAATTACATTTTTTTTATATGTAGAGTATACTGTAGGGAAGTAATAACATTTGAATCAATTTGACACTTCAAAATATTATATAGATTAGAGAACCTTGTTATCCAGCTGGACAAATTTGTCCAATAAGAATTTTTATTTAAAATAAAACAATTCTTATTATAAAAGAGAGGAATATGAATAAATTATGAACCAAGCTACTGTAGGATATAAGTGCAGCTGTATGTGTGTTCCATGAAATAATTTATTAGTGTATATAAGAGAAGCAACATTGCAACTTTGTAGGAGGAAAGGGCTATCTATACCTAGAGCACCCAAAATCAACCAGTTACAAGCATCACTTCACTTACACCTTTGCAATTTTATAATATTTGGTCTAATGCCAGCGAAATTATCAGTTGTGGGAATAATACTAATGAATCTGACCAATCACAAAACACACAACTATTTTTAAAATAATTATGTGACCCAGACGGAATGACAATTGTCTTGTGACTTGAGTAAAATGACTTGTGGGTATACTGCAGGTGTGTAGAAATTGCGTTTAATTATTGTAATTTGTCTTAAGAATGTGGTGCAGATGCAGTTAATTCAGAAATTGTGGAGAGATCTTTGAAAACGATGGTATGTTATTTTACGTAATCCTACAATACAGTAATTAGTTTATGGTGATCTTTTTATTAATATTCAACTGACATTAATCAATTAATTAAAATTATAAAATGTAGACAACAACTTTTCAGTTAATTTTTCTTACAATTTCTGGATGGTTACTGTATCTTTTGCTGTTCAACACTCTTCCCGTCATGAGTAAGTTCATCTGGCTAGCAATTGGTGAAATCGTTCCTTTTAAACCAAGAAGGATTTACATGTTTATGATTATATGTAACGAATCTTCACATTAAAGTTAAGGTACAGTTTACATCTAATAAATTATACCATAATTGGTCCTAGTTTCTTTCATTCTCCATCTCCAGGCGTATCTTCTCTTTTCGGGTGTATCAGCTTTGAGCAACATGTGTTGTACATTCACAAAATAAGATGTAATGTAACTTGGTGTAATTACATTGATAGAACATCTTATCAAGTGACTTTTTATCTTGCATTTATTAAGAGTACACTGTAAAAAATATCTGTTTTTTACAGTAAAAAGTACTGGCAGCTGGGATGCCGGAAGAAGTACTGTAAATTAATGGAAAACCGTATTTCAAAAATTACTGTATTTTTACAGTAAAACTAGTGTTAGTTTGGATACCTGAATTAGTACTGTAAATTAACAGAATCCGTATTTTAAACGGAACTGTATTTTTCAAAAAAATATCAAGAAGAAATTTCTGGTGATTTTCTTTTACATCGTAATAAATAATGCAATGAGGAGAACAACGTGCTAGTTATATTTTGCGTATCTATAGTACGGTAAATCAGTGCTTGCAGATTTTATTTAGTAAAGAATTAAATTCATCCGTGAGAGCAAGAACATTTTATTTCATTTTAAGATCGTTCATTAATTGCATATTATTAGAGAATCACGGAAAAAATTAAACAATCTTTATTATTTCAATTAAAACATGAACAAACCTTGGTCGTATTTGACTTATTGGTAGGTATAAAATCCCTAATCTACATATTATCGCATTAACAGAAACGTGGCTTGATCATACTATATACGACTGTGAAATATCTCTCACAGGCTATAACCTCTATATCGCTTGAACGGTAAAAGTGGCGGCGGTACAGCTGTATACGTGAAGGACACTCTTAATGTTATCCAAAGAACAGACCTTGAAATTAGTTCTAAGTGTGAATTTACATGGCTTGAACTTATATCGTAGACTTCGAAATCAGACAGCAAATAGGATCAAGTATACAAAGGGGAGGTATCACCAGAATCTGTTACATGAAAATCTTAACGATCCTAAGTCATTCTGGAGAACGATAAAGACTATTTTCCCAGTAAAAAGGGCACAGCAAAGCTACCGGATGCTGTAAAGACAACACATGGAATAATAACAGATAAATTGAAAATTGCAGAGAATTTCAATCACTTCTTCTCTACTGCCGTGGAGAATTTAATGAGCAATATTTCATCTTCAAATACATGGCCACCACCGGGGTCTGACAAGTTTACGGATAAGTCTTTCGTATTAAATCCAATATCTGATGTGTTTGTTCAGAATCATTTGAAGAAAATGAAAGCGAAAAAAGCTACTGGGTTAGATAATATTCCAGTTTGCTTATTGAAGGACAGTGCCCATATCATTTCCTGGTCAATTGCGTATCTGATTAACTTGTCTCTGTTCACCGGCGTAGTTCCATCCGAATGGAAAATTGCTAGAGTCGTGCCTATACATAAAGCAGGTGACCAAGAAGATCTTGACAACTATAGACCCATATCGATTTTACCTGTAATCTCGAAGATTGTGGAGAAGGCGGTAAATGCTCAATTACAGGGATATTTACAAGAAAACAATCTTTTATCACCATTTCAATCAGGTTTTCGTGCTAATCACTCTGCACACACAGCGGTCACATATTTCTGTGACAAAATTCTCAGAAATATGGACGAAGGAAAGATGACTGGTGCTTTATTTGTCGATCTGAGGAAAGCGTTTGACTCTGTGCCGCATGATGGTCTTCTGCTTAAACTTCATCGATTTGGTTTCAAGGATAATAATAATAATAATAGTAAGTACTTATATAACGCTGATTCCCTATAGTCCATCAGCGCTTAACATTTTAACATTAACTATGCTATTTAAAATAAAAATATTAAAATTTGAAGAAAAATAAAGTTTCCTATAGATAAAATATGTTCCTAAAAATTACTAAATGTTAAATGGAGTTTTAAAAAGTAAATTTTTAACTTTTTCTTGAAAACTTCAGGATCTATAGTCGCGTCTCTCATGTCTTGAGGCAATGAGTTCCAAAGAAGTGGGGCAGCTACGTAGGTTTCCAATTTGTAGCGAGGTATAGTTAAGTAGTTTTTATTGCCAGATCTTAAAGCACGCCTAGGTACGTATTGTTCAATGAGATCTTTTAGATAGGCTGGTGCAGAATTATTTAAACATTTGAATGTAAGAAGAATGATCTTAAAATGGATTCTATATTGTATAGGAAGCCAATGCAATTCTTGCAAAATAGGAGAAATATGCTCGTACTTGGTGGTGAGCGATATTAATCTTGCAGCCGAGTTTTGTACACTCTGTAGTCATTTGATAAGTTGATTTGGTAAGCCGTACCATAATGAGTTGCAAAAGTCCAGTCTGGTGCTAATGAAGGCGTGGACCAGAGTTTCGACAGACTGAGATGACAGATATTTACGTATTCGGCTTATATTTCGTAAATGAAAGAAAGCTGATTTGCAAATTACATTAATATGGTTTTCCATAGACATTGTCGGGTCGAACGTTACACCGATGTTCTTAACACTTGTAGATTATTCAATAACTGCATTACAGACGGAGACAGACGAAATCTCTGGTGGGAGGCGATGACGGGCATGAAGAATTAAAAGTTCAGTCTTTCCCCTATTCATTTTTAGCATGTTATCAGACATCCACTTATCGATGTCATGGGTACAGGCTTCAATTTTCTCATGTGCTAACGACAGGTATAACTGGGTGTCATCTGCGTGTAGGTGGAAGCCCATGTTGTGTTTCCGAATCACGTCAGCTAGAGGGTGTGTATATAACAGGAACAGCAATGGGCCAAGGACTGACCCTTGTGGTAGTCCGTAAGTTAGGTCATGGAGAATAGATTGAGCGCCATTGACTTTCACAAATTGTTTCCTACCAGAAAGATAGGAGGAAAACCAGTCGAGTACTGCACCTTTGAATCCAAATCTACGATTTAGTCTAGTTAGTAGGATGGTGTGGTCTACAGTGTCAAATGCTGCTGATAAGTCCAAAAGGAGCAAAATAACTGACTTCTTGTCATCTAGCGCACGAAGGATATCGTTGTTTACTCTGATCAGGGCTGTTTCCATACTATGATTCATTTTATAAGCAGATTGAAAGAGTTCGTTCATATTATTCTCGTTGATATAATCATTAACTTGGGTGGCGACTGTCTTTTCAATCGCCTTAGACACAACTTTCAAATTTGAGATTGGTCGAAAATTTGAAAACTCAGTCGAGGATTTAGAAGGGCAATCTTTAGGTTAGGCGGCATGACAGCGTTGGATAGCGATAAATTAACGATCTTTGTAATTACTGGCAGAAGTACATGGAGGCAATGCTTCAGGACGGAGGCAGGGATCGGATCAATGTCACAAGATTTAGATGTTAACTTGTATATTAATTTAGATAATTGATCTTCGGAAACTGAGGTGAAGTTGCTAAACTCAGCTATGGGCGAGTATGCAGTTTCGGTGGCCGGGTCATAGTTAGATAATAAGTTAGTAGATAGTAGCACAGAAGGCGCCAGCTCATCTCGGATCTTTGTGATTTTGTTAATGAAGAAGTCGGCAAAATTGTTGGCGAGTTTTTCTGGAGATTCCCTTGATGGATAGAGATTTTCCGTAGTTGTATGTAACATCTTTTTTACTGTATCAAAGAGTACTTTTTGGTCGTTCTTGTGCTGGTCAATAATACTTGAATAGAAGGTCATTTTAGAATCGAAGATGGAAGAGTTAACTTTAACACAGTGCTTTGCATAAGCGTCTCTATCTGATGGTAGTTTGGTGGTGCGCCATCTACGTTCTAGACGTCGTTTAATTATTTTCAGCTGCTTTATTTCGTCTGTATACCATGGGGAATTTGGACGGATAGTGATGGTCTTCCTCTTTATTGGAGCATATAGGTCTAGTATAGTTGTCAAAGTACTATCATACTTTCCTGTAATATCACTAACCGATGATGAGTTAGCGCTGTCTAGAACGAGCGGTGAATTGCTGATGTCTTTGCATAAGTTATGATAGTTTAAAATTTTCAAGTTCCTATATTGTATTTCCTTTCGTGGATATGTTGGTTTCTCTATGTGAATTTTAGCATGAACAGCATAGTGGTCTGAGATACCAGGATCTTGTACGGAGATTGAATGAACAATATCATCGCTATGTCTGGTGATAATTAGATCCAGTATGTGATTGTCAATGTGAGTGGTTTGTGTGACGTGCTGCTTTAGGTTAAAATCATTTATCAGTTCCAGGAACTTTTTACTGTTGTTGTTATTAACGTCATCAATGTGAAAATTAAAATCACCTGAAATAAGCAAGCGCCCTGGCTCATTGTTGATCTCTTCAAGGAAAGCCCTGAACTCAGTAAAAAACAATTCAAGCGTGAGGTGGTTCGTATTCGATGGTGGCGGTCTGTAAATCACAATCACCCTTATGTAATTACTACCTGAAATAACCACGTCAATCAACTCAAACGATCTGAATTCATTCCGAGGTTTGCTTTTGAAATTGAAGGCCTTGTTATAAATTAAGCCAACGCCACCTCCTCTTGATTTTCTGTCGATATGTTTAAAGACATAGTTGGTAGGAGTGATATCACGGATTGAATATAGGTCGTTATTACCTTGTAACCATGTCTCTGTTAATGCCAGGATATCCAATTTAGAGTCGAGTAGAAATTCCTTGATTAAGTCTGACTTGTTCCATATTGATCTCGTATTTAGTAAACAGAAGTTCACATTCCTATATGATTTGTTATTTAATGTCGGGTATACGTGTTCCGCTCGCTTCACATTGCACAACATATGCAAATTTGCTCCTTGTCTAGAATAATATTTGTTTCCCTTTTCCGACGAACGACAGGTGATGCGAACAGGAATATTATTCGTTCTGTCTTTTATTGATTGTCCAGCACGTGTACCTCGGGTCCTTATTATTTCTTGATTCTTTAACTTTCGTAAAAACTTTCGTTTAAAGTTCGTCGGAAACAGCATATTTGTGTCTTAGGCCAAATAACACGGATTTTGAATATTTAATTCGATGAAAAGCATGGCAATTTGAATCCGAAGCATTTACCGTGACGGGTCAGTTTACATGGTTTTCTGATATAGTACAATGCGTTCTGCCAGTCAGGTAGTTTTTAAACGTTAAACCGTCAAGCGCCAAGATGGCCGCTCGTTCTATTTTTACGCTCCGCAGTTTTATGAGTTTGTTGCTTTTACGGCTGAACCTTTCTCGCAATAACTACCTTTTCCCAGAAACAAGGGATGTCCACCTGTTTGTTGGACCCGACTTAGACGCTCTCTGTCTCCGACAACAAAATTATTGCCATCTTTATTCCATCAACTTTCGAGTTGTATTCAAGCGTGTGGAGGCTTCATCGAATTCAAAGATCACCTGCCCTATTAACAAGACCACAAAACATGGAATAATCATCCTCGCTTTACCTGGCAAACCTTCATCGATGGACATGCAAGCAGCTTTCTAGCGCTATGCCTGTCAGATATGGAGTCCCTCAGGGAAGCACCTTAGGTCCCATTTTATTCTCTATGTACATAAATGATCTCCCATCATGTGTGCATTTCTGTGATGTAATGATGTATGCTGACGATACGGTCTTGTATTATCCATCCTCTGCATCAGAGATTGAATTAAACCTCAACTTTGATCTAACAAATCTATCGCGATGGCTGGAAGAAAATAGACTCGTGCTCAACTTTAAGAAGACGGAGTTGGTTACTTTTGGCACTCGCCAACGTCTAAGGCTCCCCCAGAATAAATATATTGATCTTTGTTTAAATGGTCATATTGTTAAACGTAGTGATTCATTTAAATACTTGGGTGTAGTTTTGGATCAGTTTTTATCTTTCAATGAGCACGTTGATTATGTAAAGAAAAAGGTGTCCAAGACCTTAGGTATGTTATCCAGGGTGCGACCCCTACTTACAACAAAAGCTATGATATTACCAGTCCTCGACTACTTTGATGTGACATGGCATAACTGTGGTAAAGGGAACAGTGACATCTTAGAGAGAATGCAGACTCGTCTATAAAGATGTTGCTAGCAAAGAGCTGCCAAGCGATGTTATATTACAACGTTTGGGTTGGGAGATTTTGCATGATACACGTGAAAATCATGTCTTGAAACTTGTGGAGAGATGTATTGAGGGGAATGTTCCTGAGTACTTTAAGGACAATTTTAAATGAGAATTGTACACAACTATTTAACTAGAGGACATTGTCTATTATATCAAGAACGGGTTAAGTTAGAACATACAAAGCTTGCCTTTTTCTATAAGGGAGTAACAATTTTTAATAAGAACTTGTAGTTATTATATTGTGATGTATTTATAGTTTTGTATGTATTATCCTTTTTTCTTTTTTTTAAAATTTTTATATTTAAGTTTTACAGGGCCTACGTTGATAGCAGTTTCTTAACCGATGTAGTTACCCTGTATAAATATGTAATTATTATTATTATTATTATTATTATTATTATTATTAATCATATAATAATCATTATAAAATCTCACATTTGTCGATTATCGTGGAACGCATTAGAGTTTACTGCTCTATTTTCGTGGGGAAATAGGACTCTTTTTTTATATAATCAACAGAACAT
This sequence comes from Chrysogorgia sp. JL179-B06, assembly GCA_035772405.1. NCBI lineage: Eukaryota > Metazoa > Cnidaria > Anthozoa > Scleralcyonacea > Chrysogorgiidae > Chrysogorgia > Chrysogorgia sp. JL179-B06. Next base: position 1,850,997 of record JAYKKM010000075.1, on the reverse strand, counting down.
GGATGTTTAGAAATTATCTCTCATGTTGAACAGGATATCTTTCTTGTACACTTCGCTCACTCGTTAAATACCCTGGTCAATACTAGCAAAAGTTTTATATTTCAACCATTTATTATTCTCTATATAAAGTATAAATTTGTAAAACAAACTATACCTCTGAATAAACTCAAGTGTGGCAGCTAATTCATGTGGGTACTCGATGTTGAAACAGTAATACGAGGCAAACAACAACATCACTGCATCCCTTATACCATTCAATTTCTCATTGACAGCAATCTTATCAATCACCAAAGCACACCTTTGATCTACAAGCATATTATCCCCTACACAAAGATAAAAAGTAATACTTCTGTCAGATTTAGTTGGTACTTAACAGGAAACCTGCTAAGAAACCAGATGACCTACCGACTGGACTTGATGTATATTTACAGAAACGTTGGTAACACAAGTGGTTCATTTCTATTCGATACCGCGTGAATGTATGTGGTTTAAAACTTAACCTGTGGCCGTGTGTAGATAGATACATCTACTCGTATAAAGTCAGCTGTGCGCAAATAGTAAACGTGCAGCCATCCAATTAACACGCATAAGGTAGCTTTTTTCGTGGATCTAAAGGACTTAGATGATAAAATATCATTTAATAAAGAAATAACTACTAAATTCAAAACGATTGGGTCGTGTATAGCTTTAAACCGTAGCTTGTTTTTGCCGACGGCCTTCACGCCATGCACAGTTGATTGAAACATGATGCGAAGCAAACATCCAAACTTAAATAATTGTCAGCCTATAAAATAAATAGATATCACTTCGCATTGTTTTCTGTTTGCCAACAAATCGGGTTTATACATCAAGAATATGACGCGGTCTGTGATGTGAATTACTAGTGTGGTAGCCGGTACTCGCGGTAACGCAAATAACTACTATCCACACATAATACTTAGAATGAACGGCTGAACGCGCGGCTGAACAGTTCTCTTGAAAGTAGGTGGTTATATTTCTGTTTTGGATATCTAAATAAAATATAATATATTCAGGCATACCAAGGGATTTTGTTTTACTTTCACACTGTATACTATTTGAGAGTCTATGAAAGCTGCCACAAGCACAGTTCATCCGACATATGTCCGAGTTGCGACTTATGCCTCTCAATGTTTGAAATACGACAAGTAGAAGCATATTAAACAAAGCATACAAACTGTATGATTACTGAACGTGCATGAACGACTATTCGCATCGGAAAAACGCAGTTTCAAGCTTATTATGACGAATCATATAAAGAAACCATAGTAAAATACTACAAGAATCTCCAGACGACTCTAACCAGTGACGTCAAACCGCAACTAATTCGGTTCCAGACCCCGGACGTCTTGTTACTCAAAATGCTCACTTGCAGACGAAAAATAAACTACTTTCTAAAACTCGGAGAAAAAAATGAATCACACCACGTTAATCAGCGCGTCAAAAACTATAAGAATATCAAATAAAACAGGGGTCGAAAATTTCGTTTCATAAACACTTTAAGAGAAAGAAAAGTTCAAAACCTATTTAAATCATGTTAGAACTGCATGCTTGAGAATAATTATCCACTCATTGCTTCTGCTGTATGCAGGCAAATAGTAGTACATTTTTAAATCAGAAAAGCTGAAACATTCATACTGGCTGCCCAACATTTAATAACTTGTAATATCCCATGTCAGGTTCATACTCAGATTGTATCTTTTTCACTAAGAAGCAGACATTGGAGTCATTGTGTTGAAAAAGCATGATAATCTGGCCAAATACTAAACAATTTTGGTTACATTCTATTACAATATAATGATCTTTCTTGCATTTGACCCCATTAACATCAGCAGAAACAGACGTAATCACGGATTGATGTAAAAAATTATGGCTTGTAAATGCATTTTTAATACTATCATTGTACAGATCAAAATTAAATGGGATTGCATCTTGAAAGTTTATACTACAGCCAAATAATGACCCATTACTGAGATAAGCCTGTAAAAGCTGGTGTCGTTCAGCAAAGGTATGGCATACATTGATGAAATTCTGGCTGTATCGAGCACACTTCTTAAAATAGGAATGCTTACTTTCAAAGCGTAGTGTCCACACTCTTATCAAAGGTCCAAATTGCAGTATAAGCCTAGGGTAATAAGCTAGAAAATTATGCTTTGGCCTTAACAAATTATCAGGAAAGGTAGTTAGTTATACGTACAGGGGGTGACCAAAAAAAAGTGGCCCCCCATAAAAAGTAATAAACTCGTTACTTTTTGTCATTTGAGTTTAGAAAGTGTTAGAAATGTTTTGTTTTTTGTATTATTTGGGCAGTTTTGTGGACTTGTCAGTTCGATAATTGTTATTCTATGCAATAAACTGGTAGATAAATTGTATTTGGAGCGTTTTTGCTCTGAATTCAAGATGGCCATATTTTAACCAAAACACACTAAATTATTAAATTATTATCATTGCAAGTGTTTAACTTTGCACAAATTGACAATAAATAAAATGTAAAAATATGAAATAAATCTAGAAAGACTAATATGTAGCAATCTTTGTAGCTTGTCTTATGTGATTTAACCTTTCTAGAGATTTGAACAAAAATTATTAAAACCAATGTTATACCCGACTATGAGATTCTTCTATAGATTTAACTACTTAAGTGAAATGAGGAATTGTTTACGCAAGAAAACAATTTTATGGTATTGTATTAATATATATCTGCTGGTGTCGGCTCTGTATATTTGCTTTTGGGATGCACTATCTATTTCTGTAGCCATAACTCATATGCACTGAAAGAAGACTACATTATTCAGTATTTAAACTCTACCTATATATGATGAAATTTTTTACATGAGATGGAATTTACTGATTATTTCAGCCATTTTACTTTACTCAACATTTCCGCCTAGTAAACCATTTGTTGTAAAAAGTACTCGATTTACTCTTCGGTGAAAATTTGATTTTAAACTGCCATATTGATTTTTTGTCAAAACCCTCCAAATTCAATTTATCTACCAGTCTATTGCTTAGAATAACAAGTCCACAAAACTGCCCAAATAATACAAAAAACAAAACATTTCTAACACTTTCTTCAAAAAGTAACGAGTTCATTACTTTTTATAGGGGGCCACTTTTTTTTGGTCACCCCCTGTAGCTCTAAATATTCTTCTATTTGAATTCTTAAATATACCACCTGAGCCAATGTTATCTTTGGTGCACATACAAGTTCAACTATTTCTCCGAGTAGAAGTGTCAGCTTCCAGGCAGTATCTGACTTATCATGGATTTTTGAACCAATTAAAATTGGTGAAAGCCGAAGCAGACACCAGTTCTGAACGGCATGTCCACCTATTTTATGGCCTTTTTCATTCACAATGTTAGGTTTATCACTAACATCACTTCCATTGTACTTAAACCTTGTTATAATGTGGTTGAATAAAGCATATGAAAACCATTTCCTAAGTTTCACCATGTAGTTAATAAATATAGCCAAATCATATTGTACCACACCTTCAAAAAGGTCATGGCCAAGGCAAGGAGGTAAACCAGGATTGCATACATAGAAATATAATAACTCATTAAAAATTGAATTAAATTTAATCCCATGAAAATTGTTTACACCTGGATCACTTTCAACTTTTGCTACAGCCTCATCGTAGTTCACTGGCGTTCTCTGAGAATAAATATCCAATACCTTACCCTGGGAAATATTCTCGGATGTTATTAAACATGTTCTACAGATATACTTAGTACTACTAAAATTTTCTACAAACCCACCAATGCAATGACTGCCCAAATTATCACCAAGGAACATTGCTACTGTACCCCGAATGTATTCGTCTCCCACTAATATACCAGTTTCCTCAATCTCCTTTAAATCATTGACAAGTACACGAAATACAGCTTCTTGTCCAAAATATTTAAAGTCAGCTTCTCTGATTAGTAGAACAAGTTGCATTTGGTCAACTTTTGAGCGGTTTTGAGGATAAAGGTTTCCCAAAGTAGCATAAACTGCTAAGATTTTGTGCTTTTTTTTGGCAGACCCTAAAGGATTCACAACATCAAAGGAATCTTGATAAAGTATCAGTTTTATAGCATTAGGAACCTCATTAAATAGAAGATTATTTTTTGCCACACTACCATCAGTAAAGTCATTTAATACTCCATCTTGCAATACAATAATAATTTTTCAGTATGCACAAAGTTGAAAATATCATTTTCAAATACTTCTTCTGTTATATCGGAGATTTCAGTAATTTTTCTCTTAAAATGATCTTTCAAACAATTTTGGGATATATCATGCATTGACTGCAGTTCTTGGATTACCATTTGTACAGTTGAAGCAGGCATATGGTTCTTAGCATTTAGTTTTAAATAGAATAGTGCCAAATTATTCAGAAACATGTCTCTAAGACTCTCATCACGACTGACTTCATCATCACTACCTATGTTATTGTTCTCAGACAAGTATGGGTCTTGCAGATCTACAGGGTCAACATTTGGAAAACTATCACCATCACTTATGACTAAATCAGCCAACAGCTGCCTGTTGGGGTTCGATCTATGTCGCCTGGTTATGTGAGAAGAAAAGGACGATTTCACCCTAAATATTAAACCACATCCCTGAAAAGGACACGCAACTTAATTACCCTGCACTATATGATCTTTGAGATGTAGAAGCAAATCATTCAAACTATGTATAACTTGGGCACAGAAATCGAATGGACATTGTAGTACTATATTCGTCTCTATATCTAAGGTCTTGTACCTATCCTCTCTCAAATTCTTGTGATCTCGAGTTATGTGACTTAAACGCATTATACGTTTTAAAAGACCTTATACAATCCTGAACAGCAAAGGGAAAATTGGTATTTGCCTCGTTGGAATGCAGATTGTAGTGCTGCACGTATGTTTTCAAATGCCGAGTTCGATGATGACATGATTTACACGAGTACATAACTATAGCAACAAATCTACATAACTACATGAAAAAGTTATTAATATGCATGAATGTTAGTTACCTAGTTGTTAAGGCCACAAACAACACACCAGATTTCAGCAAGACAGACTTCAGCTTCTCGTGTTAGACAAATGGCGGTCAGATGAGAAACTATACCACACCACTTTGTGGTCACGGTAGATCACAATCTCGCAGAAGTGTTTTCTAAACCTGTTGGTATGGACAACACTTAGCGATCTATTTTTATTTTAAATAATGCACATTTGTTAAAGTCTGTTCATGATTAAATTCAACCTTTAACAGATAATACTCATAATAGCCTGCTCGCAGGCTACAGATAACAGCACTTTGTACTGTAACGTAGCATTACAGTGCTTTTGCTGTAAAATATTACAGTATATTATCATGTCAAAAAACATAAATGTTTGTCCCAACATTTCTTTGTACTGTAATATCGTAATACAGTATACTTACTGTTAAATATTACAGTAAGTTTTAATGTAAAAATACGGAAATTTTTAACAGTGTATGTACATATACCCTTGAACGTCTTGCTCAACTCAAGCCTTGCACATACATCAAGTGTAGATTGAAAGCTTGTAATTGCATGTGCATCATAATCTGTTTTATAGCAAACCTTTGCTTCAATGTTATACACTGTATATAGTTTATCTTAAGACCAAAAGCCTATTAAAAGAAAGCTTGGCAGAGAAAAGCATATAAATAGCAATAGAGAGTTAATCGAAATTAAATTGTTACAGTAAATAACACCGATATAGGGGCTATCTCATCGAGTGAAACCGCTCTATAACAGATTGTAAGTAACTTATATTTATTAGTGCAAGCTAGAGTCCTTTAAAATAAAACTTGGAACCATCATATATTTATTATATGTTGTGTTTGATTTTGTTATCTCTTTTGTATGCTTTTTAGAGATTGTCTTGAAAGAAAGTTTGCGGGAGTTGTTTGGCTGGGGGGTTGGCAATGCATGTAAACATTGTTCAAAATGTGGTGAACTAACTCCCAAGCGACAGTCCACAATGTCGCTTCCAAAATATACCAGTACCACCAGTGAAAAACGCTTCTAATGAAGAGGGTATTTGTAAAAATAATAATAAAATATTTATCTGATAACGTTTACTTTATCTGATAATTAAAATGTTTAGATCGTGTTGGTGATGCTGTTAGTATATCCTGTACACTTTATACCTTGCAATTATCTCATATCATGTAGTTGTGATGTACTACCATCCATCCTCTACTGGTGGACCCAATGTGTGGGATTTTACATCCTCTCCTGGGTTGGCAACAGAATTTATCTCAGATAAAGAAAAAACTGGAAAACCTGCCTGGAAGTTAATTAAACATGGGATGAAATCGCTTCTGCCAACGTATCGAGTGTTGCATACTAACCCATCGGTTACCACTAATGAACCATCTAACTAGGCAATTATGTGAACAACCGTTCAAACACCATTTGTTGGAAAGTGTTGGAGATATCGGGGATATTTCCGATATTCTACGCATTTTGTCCACCAACCACCCAAACAACGTAAAGTGTACTCCGCAGCCAATGCGAGTGCAATACAATGGTTCATTTTTAGTGGATGTCACGTTGATTGCAATAGATGACATTTTTGCGGATGGCAACGGCTGCTTCGTAAACAATGGCCACAGCACTCGCACATACAAAGGAAAGAAATCCGGGAATTGGAAAAAAAAAAGTCTTCTCGCAAAGATCCGCTGGAACGAGATGAATTTCATCTGGAGCGACATTATAGACGACTGAAGGAATATCCTGAATTCCGCCAAACAATGTCCTATCTCCGCGACCAACGAGGGGATATAGTTGATAATGTAGCGATTGTTCAATATCTTTTCAAAGGCAACGAACACAAGATGAAACTTTTTCCACATGGAAATGCGAAGGAAGCCAAACCTTTTACGCGGACTAAGCCATCAACAGTGAATGCACTTCGACAAAACCTCGAAAAATACAACCCAAATGAGGCTGTGGCGAAAACTCGCAAAGAAATGGGTGGGTGTTTTTGCAACTCATCAGAAGCATGTTTGCCACGAGGCCAAATGCAGGCATACAACCTAAAACGTATTAATGCGAATAGCACATTAGTTTCTGGCGCTAAAAGATCAAAAGATGAAATGACTGCGCTGAATTGGTATGCAAAAACTGATGGAAAAACTTCGTACGAATGCAAGAGATTGCAGATGAACCCCTTGTAGTGATAGCGACCGATAACCAGTTATAGATGACTTGGTGCGATTTTGTACCAGCGAGATTGACTTTAGTTACCTGTCTGTCGACCCAACGTTCAACTTCGGAAATTTCAGCGTAACACCGACATCATATAGAAACCTACTTTTAAAATCTCGTAAAAATGGGAAAACTCCTGTCTTTATCGGGCCAATATTTATTCACCATACAAAACAGCGAGCAACATACAAACAGTTTTTTGATAAACTGACAAGTATACGAGGGCAGTTAAGTGACGTCATTTGCTACGGAACTGATGGAGAAAAAGCTCTGAGTGATGCTCTAGCCGAAGCATTCCCTTTGGCCATTCATCTTCGTTGCTTTCGCCATTTTCATGGTAATTTTCAGTCATTTCTTACGAGCTTGGGAATTAGCGAGACCCGTTCATACTTCGAAGAAGTGTTCGGAAAACAGGAAGGGGGTGTTTATCAAAAAGGTATGCTCGACGCTACTTCTGAGGACGATTTTGACGCAATACTACTATCACTAAGGGAATCTTGGGCCAAACGCGAAACATGTGCAATAGGAAATTGTCAAGTCTACCACTGGATGGAAGAATGTTCAATAATGATAAAGTCATGCATGATGGCTAATGTTCGCACTAAGGCTCGTTTAGGAAATCCTCCGATGAAGTTCTACACCAATGATAGCGAGAACACTAACCGACGCTTGCGTGAAAAAACAAAAGGTCGAGAACAAGGGGAGACGTCATTTATTTGTGATATGAAGGAGTTGATCGAGGACAGCCAAGAAACAGAAGTTGTACTAGCCATGTATGGATCGTCTGAAGTCTACGAACTTCGAGAATCTTTTAGCAAGTTCCAACTGCGAAGAGAGGAGTGGTTCCAAATGAACGAGGAACAATGACGGAGATACATTAAAGAGATGTATTCCAAATCTATGGAGGACCTTTATGCAGCAGAAAATAATGCTTCTATATATGCTGAGAAAACCGACAGCCATCGAGGACGGGACACCGATACGCAAGGACTTTCTGTGGAACGTTTGTTTCTGTTAAATCTGTATGACGACTATTTCTTGCAGTGTGTATGGAAAAAGGCCAAGCGATTGGTGTCTAAGCCAGACAACATCCTGCCGGATGTGGTATCCGATGTGGTATCCGAATCCACCAATATACCAAACCACGTCCAGGTTCATACTAATACAAGTAAGGTCACATGCTCATGCAAGCAATTTCCTCGTAAAAAAATATGTAGTCATAGCGTTGCTGTAGCTGAGGAAGAGAAGATCTTACAACAGTTAGTCGATTGGCTCTTAAAAACAAACCGCTCGAGTAACGTTTCTCTTACAGCAACTATGAATTTAAATACAAATCGTTCGGGTAGGAAAGGTGGTGTTTCTAAAAGAAAACGTCGTGCGCCAGAACCCGTTACTGCTGTCATCGACACTTTCTCCGGTGTAGTCACCCCTTTAAGACAACCCATCAGCCAACCTGGAGCTACTTCTAATATTCCCTTGCAGCGAGCCATTCCAAGTGCGTCTTCGTGTTCACCTGGTCGTCCTAGTTTACATTTACCTAATCCTTTATCCCAAAACCGCGTTGAAGGCCAGACCGTGCAACTTCAGAGACCTTTGCAGGAAAACGTGGTGGCACAAAACAACCAATCGCGACAAGCAATCTGGCAGCCATACTTAAATCCGAACGAAAACCGTACTTCTGGCACAGCGGCGGCGGCGTCAGGTAATATTCAACAAAACACGATAAATCCCGTTCCTCCTGGACTCCCTTTGCCACCAAAGCCACCTGTTCCAGAATCTAACAACCCTTATTTCCTCGCGCAAATTAGAGGAAACATTTCAAAATGTTCAGGATGTACGGTTTCGTTCAATGGAGTTTATCCTTTGCTTCCTCCAGATGACAATTTTGTCATAGGAAGAAAAGAGAAAGACTGGTTTCCGTATACCCAATCAAACGGAGAAAAATACTGGAAGCTAGGACGGGAACAGAATCGGTATTACCACCTCAACCCAGCTTGTATATGTGCTCGTCATCCCTTTTTCAACCCGTCCCAACTCCATAGCTTGATTTCGACATGTTCGAGCTTACTAACCCTAACACCTGAACTAATTACTGCATTAAGAGTGAGGTTTAGCTAATGCTTGTAACAATGAACATTTTTTGGAACATCACCTTTTACGTGCTGTGAACACAAAAAGTTATTTTGTTTTTGACGTTGAGAAAAGCATCAGTAATCAGTACCGTCGAATTCCAAAAGTAACGATTGTCCCCCGAAACTCCCGAAAATAACTTCCCTAGAAAGTACCGGTATTTTTAAACGCATGTTTATTTAATTATGATATATAAATATAATATTAATTTGGATTAAATTAATTAAATTAAATTAATTTAATTTAATTTAATTAACATCCCGAAATTTTTGCATATGAAAGTATGGCGCCCATGAGGGCAACCGAAACAAACGGGGACCGTTACGTTCGGAATTCTACGTTAGTTACGCATCTAAAGGAAACGCCATGAGTCTAATTAATTACCCCTATAATATTATTATGCTTAAGATGGGCATAAAATGGGTAAATAGAATGATAAAATTGTAATTGCATTTGGCAGAAAACATGGACTACAGAACCGAGGGGAAGAAGTCCTTTTGATTTTAGAGAACATATCGATACCGATTGTACCGCTAAGCCGCGTATCACCGTCGCATCAAGAATATATGTCACTTGCGATGCGAGCGCGTTAACATCGCGGAGTTCGTCTTTCGAGATTTTTCGTCGGTGCGGAACTGTTGACATTATGCTTTCGAAACATTTTGAGACCTTTTTATTATTACTTTCTATCGAGAAGACAAGATGCTTTAACGTCTGCGTACTTGACAAATGTCACACTGATAGCGTGGCGAAAGGAAGTGAAGCCTGTTTGTAATCTTCCCTAGTGACAAGTACTGTATAGCATCACATTTCACTTTAAAGGCAGAGTTATTGTCAGACCGAAAGACGCAGAAACAAGCTGTTTCCGCCGAAACGGCTAGCAAAATCAATTGTGTATATATCGAGTTTCAAAACACTTTAAACCCAACACTGCATTTGAACCCGCATGTCTAGCGTACCGGGCTAGCGCTCTAGCAATTGCGCTACCACCGAGCCAACTGGGTCGCGCGCATATTCAAACTGATTCTCGCAACGTAAAAACTTAAAATAAATATGAATTCTTACCATATCGATGGTACAGTGTTTGAACTCTATTTCAGAGCCATGCGCTAGATATGCGAGTTGAAATCCTGCTCGTGTGTAGACTTTTAGTTGACAACGCAGTGTTGTTCTGAAATTAGGCTACTATAATAAATTACCTTCTCAAGTAAATGAGAGAATTAATAATAATAATAATAATAATAATAATTAATTAATAATTATAATTATTAATAATTATTAATAATAAATAATAATTATTATTATTTATATTATTATTATTATTATTATTATTTATATTATTATTATTTATATTATTATTATTATTAATTATAATAATAATATTATTAATAAATAATAATAATGCACGGTAAAATACACGTTTTCGTATAATATAAAAAATTCCAGATTCCAAGATTCCAGATTTTACAACTTACCCTGCCATAGCTTCTTATACCTCTTTGAAGGCATAACAGATGCAATTGGCTCATAACGCATCTCCTTTTCCCAATAAAGTTCATAGTTTGTCATTTTTACAATGCCCATTTTCATTTGCAGACCAATCAGCCTTTCAATTTCATCCTTTGTGGTAGAAATGCTGCTGCCTGTTTGTTGAACACTATACAAATTTGTTTGTTCAACAATGTTTTGAGTAATAGTGTCATCCCAAAACATCTTAAAATACGAAAAAGGGCTCAGTTCATCTACATTATCAGGTAGAGTAAATTCTGCCCCTGAAAAGGATACATCAACTGCTTCTGGTTCCTTCTTTTTCCACTTGAAAACTGGGGTAGTTTCTTGTTGACTTGTGGTATCTTCACTTTCATCATAATATTTAGCTTTAAACACGGCGTACAGGTATACAAGCATTGGATGTCGTCAAGTTCAATTTATACTAATGAGGATAAAGTAGATATACCAAAGTCAAAGTAAAGGCAGTCGGTTTACTTTTTTCTGAACATAATGTGTGTGCTCAGACTTAATTTATCAAATATTAACATCTTTTCTATACCTCAACAAGAAAGCAGATGGATATGTGGTCTCACTGTAGTATAATAATGACAAGAGAAGCTGAAAGACATATCACTAAGCCCACAAAATTGTAACCCTAAACGGGCATTGTTGCCATTTGGCAACAAATACTTTTGAACTGCCTAAGCAACGACATTGTCAAACTTTATCCCCAAACAATTGCAGGTATTTTAAAAGTCACATTTCTACTGTATTTATCACCTGTATTTATTTGGTAAAACACTTTGCTATTGAAAACACACAGCTATTGAAAACTAAGCTTATCAATACTTAGTAATAATACTACATTAAAGCACAGTAAAACACTCACCTTTAAATCCACAAAAACGCATGCTTTACATCGAATTTCAACAAAATGGCGGACAAGAAATAAAATATAAGGTGTAATACTTCATGTTAGCAAAGTAAAACGTCTTTTTCAGTATTAAGGTGGCTACACTGTCATGGTAATTTTTTTGTTGCCATATGTACCTATGAGTGTTTAAAAAAAGGATAATTACTCGGTAAATAATTCTCCAATAACAACTATCAGCAATAAGGTTTAATTTAAAAATGTCGCAATTAAGTTATTTTTGACGTGTTTAGAGTTATGAGATATATATATAGAACGAAGTTGTACACTGTGGGTAACTTTAAAAGCATTTGCTGGGAAATTATATTTTCAACAAGACCAATATATACACTTTTAGCTGCCTAGTCATAAGCCATCAATTAAGAATACTAAAGATACTATATGTTTATGGTTAAAGTTTGACATCATTAAATAAACACCTTACCATAGCGAATATACTGTTGGGTATGTGAGAAGATATGCCTTGGCCATTTGTAAGCCTTTAAACCACCTATGCATCCGTGTTTTCAGCTCTTCTAAGGTCAATGAAAATCCTTTTTTGGCAAAGTAAACGGTTTTCCTTTCTGTATCCGAGACATGCTTTGTGTACTCTTCTACGATTTCCTTCAATTGTACAACATATACATTACTAAGAACTTACGGAAATTCAAGCTTCTAATCTAATTGTTAAATAGTCAAAGTAAAGAATTAGACTTGTGGTATAGTAGTCAAAATAAAATAATACACTTTTATTATATGGCAGTAGCGCTGAAAAAGTTCGGGCGAGAAAACTGCTGATATAGGTGACTTTATTATGGCCAACTCAAGTAGAATGAAACTGAGCAGCAAGATTAGAACAAAATGCAGCCGACGTCGAGAACTATGAAATTCAAAGATTTATTTTTTTCACAATAAACCATGAACACAGTGAAGAAAACAGCAACATACATAAATCAGTTCTCCTTCGAAATATTTTAATTGAAAAACATAACTAATTTTTTGTTATTTTTGTGTAAATCAACTCTAAAATTTTCCCGCCATAACCTACTGTTTCGACGAAAATTCGTATTGACCGTAATAAATACTTTTTCAGAAAAGCCATATAATAAACTACTTATTGACCTTGCTTGTTCGGTCTGTGCTAGTGACATATCGGACCTCTGTTTTTCGCATGGACCTCAACTCACTTCCCTCGTCTCGTCCATACTACAAAACATCGGTCCGATATTTCACTAGTACAGACCTCACGCTCAGTCAATGAGTATAGTTACTAATGGTAGAGTAATATGGGCAACATGCAAATTGCTGCAACTTGTTCCACAACAATGTTGTGCTGCAAGTTGAAGCGAGATGTTGCACATGTTACCACCCACTCTTGCAACTTGTTGTGCAACAAATTTTGTTGCAACTTGAAGCAACATGTTGCAAAAAGTAGAAGTAACGTCTACTTTTCGCAACATGTTGCTGCAAATTGCAACAAACAAACAGACTTGAAACACGAACACACCATATGACGCCATCTGTGCGTTATAGGAAACAACGCACGCCGTATTGGTCTGCAATACTACATGTTAGCCGTGATCACCAATGAAAAAGTATAATGAACACTGATTATTGTATGAGTACTCACATGTTCATCACCTTTCTTAATCTTCCTGGCAATGTTATCTTCTAGTTTTGATAATGTACTGGGACCAGTGGCATGCTCCTCCAAAACGTCTTGACAAAAGTACCACACTGATTCCTTGGTTAACCCAGGTTTCCCGAATGATAACCGTAACTTTAAGAAAAGGTATGAAAATGTTGTTTAAAATAATAATATGAAAAATATGCCAATTTTCAAATGTCTTTGTGATAACTGTACAATCATAGATGTATTTTCCAAAGATATAATTTTTTCGCTTTTCTATTGTATTTCAACTTCCAGCATGCTTGGATCACGTTTTAAAATACAACATTTATATTACACAAGCTTTCGAAAATTTCCCTGCAAAAAACCCTATTGCTTTTATAACTAAATAAACCTGAGATGTGATAAAAACATGCAGGAAGTTGCGAGAATGGCAAACACAGAAGTTAATTATAACACCAGTCAGTGATAATAAATTTAATGAACTGTATTATTAAATTTAATGACCAGAGTATTGGTAAACACAACAGTTGCCACACCTTTTAGCCAGCGTTGTTGTGGGCTTACATCTTTTAAGCATTGTTCAAGGATGCTGCATACTACTTCAACGAAAGCATGGAAACTTATTTTCCAAAAGTCCATATACTGTATGGCCCATGCAAGTAGAATCTCCTATTAAGAACAATATTATAAAGTTAAGATTACAATTATCAGAATATATGAAATAAAAAAAAAACAAGTAAAAAATATGTAAAAATGTAAAAAACAGATAATTATAGTTTGAAAGTTTACAAATGCCTAAACATTTCAGAAAGTTAGGTTATAATTATGAATAGTCATGCCATCATTTATTAATGTTATAGCTGTAGTCTGCAAATTATATGCAACTTATTTTCCTCCACGAAGGGAGAAGACTTGTGAATCAACTCATTGTCATAGGTTGGAGCTCCTTCAATTGGAATAAGTCTAAGTAAAAAATAACAAAGAAAAAGCAAATAACCTATAAATAATTAATATAAAAATAAAATACAACCTTTGGAGCAATGATGATGATATTTAAGTCAATGTGAATATTAAAAACAGGTATTGTCTATAAATAAAATTGACTATGGTAATTATATTTGGCCTTAAATTTTTTTTTTCGTTCAAAATTTATGATAACCTTTAAATTATCACTGGATAAAATTAAGTTGGCCGAAACGTCAAAAGTATATTATGTATAATATGTATTTGTATACATTATATATTTTATATATAATATAATTTGTTTGAGAATCAATTGTTAATGTTAGCATGACTATATATTATATACCTTGCCATTTGTCTTGGAAAAGTAATACTGAGAATATTTGCAAAAAAATAACAGCAGGAATATCTGCAATTCGTCGAGTCAAACCCTTTGTTGACAAAGATACACTCATTTCAATATATAACGCTATTGTTCGACCATACTTTGATTACTGCTGTGAAGTATGGGATGTGTTTGGCGAATCGCAATCAAAACGACTCCAAATACTCCAAAATAGAGCTGCTAGAATTATTTTGAACATGAGCAATGACGTAAATCACTCTATTGCTTTACGTGCATTGGGCTGGGAGCCACTCAAAACAGAAAGGAAGAAAGCTAAGGCAAAAATGATGTATAAAGTATTACATAAAATAGGTCCCAAATCACTCACTAGTATGTTTTCATACAAGAGTGAAAAAAACGAACTACAATCTTAGAGACATTTCAACCGGTCTTAGTTTACCAAAACCACGTACTAATAGCATGAAAAATAGTTTCATGTATGACGGCGCATACCTTTGGAATTCTATTCCAAAGGAAATTCGGGAAAGTGAAACTCTTTCTTGCTTTCGAAATAAAATTGCTACTCACATCATTGACATAGAGTAACTAGTAAGTAAATTAATGTGCCTGTAAATATTCTAATAACCTTCTTATCAGATAAATTGTTTAATATTCTACTTTTTTAAATAGTTATTCTATTTTTGGAAAATAGCTCCTATATGTACCATTCTTCTTCAATCTTGTAAAATTTTTATATTTTTGCACACGCCCCCCATGGAAATCAGCTTCGGTTGACGGGGTCAGCGTGTATAAATAAAGTTTCTATCTATATCTATCTAGTTCCGGTGAATTTGAAGACACAATAGCAGCAGCTCTTCATGTACTCATGCCTTCTTTGTTTGAACCTGACATAAGTCGCCCCTGTACTTGGAGAAGGAACTCTCCAAAGGGCTTAGTTATATCTGGGTTATCTATCATAACAACACATGTTGTATTTGCAAGACTTTGTTGCATCTTCTTCATTTAAAGCATTGTAATTTTTTATGACTACAGTAGTTATATTGGGCATTATAAAATAATATTTAAAAAACGCAAGTGGTGATTGGCTGAAAGCCATGTTTCTATAACTGCATAGAAACATGGAAAAATGTCCACGCCATCCAATAAGCCATGCTATGATTATTTCCACGTTATAGCTATTTTCGATGAGTTATTTTTATGACGGAAATAGAAAAGATTTTTCCCGTGTTCCCATAGAGTTATAGAAACTTGTGGAAGTTTTGCGAGAACTCGAAATAGTGTGAAACGCTCGCCCTGCTGACTCGTGTTCCCACTACAATTTATCATTCTCCCAAGCGTAGCGAATGAGTAAAAATATTGTTTTTAACACGAGAAGATAAAATTCAATTATTCAAGCCGAATGTATATTTTAAGCGAATAATTTTCTTTTTATTATATTTATTTTATATTTTATTATATTTCTTAATTCAATGCAAAAAGCAGGGAAATTTTTTATCACGTTATCGATATCTTCACTGGTGAGAATATGGAAAATATGTCACTGCATGCAGGCCCGGATTAGCCACCAATCCAAATAAGCCATGGCTTAGGGCCCACAGTCCTGTGGGTCCCTGGCCCCACCAAATCGACGGAATCGGACAAACATGGCAAATAAGTGTAAATTACTGTAAAACCCTATTAATTTCTAAACAAATTGTAAATTTTGGTACAAAAAAGGTCGTTTTCTAACCATGAAAATTCTGTAAAATCTTCCCCCAGAATGCAGGAAATGGCATTTCAGAGACTCTAGATTTAAAAATTTCGCAAGGGGCATGCCCCCGGACCCTCCTACAGGTCGCACGCCATCGGCGCTCGACTCCCTTCTATTTATATAAAGCCCCATCGTAAATTTGGCTTAAGGCCTCATCGTGTGCTAATCCGGCCCTGACTGCATGTCTGCATATTTCCTAGTGAAACACTCTAATCTATATAATAAAAATATGTATGTGACTTACAAATTGGCCTATATCTATAAAATTGAAGTATGATTGGTTTAAATCAAGCAGGTTGTATTTATGTGTTTATATTTTGACCAAATAATTAAAGTTTTTTACATACGCTGATGTCCCACAAAGGAGTTGATTACCACCACTCAAGAACATGAGATGGACTCTATTTGGTATCCCCTGGTCAAGAGCAAGGATGAACAAACTCAGCGATTTTCCAATACATTTAGTCTCTGAAATACAGCATTCCAAGAGAACTCTCAGCTGAAGTTATGTTATAAAAAAAACCAATGATTTCTAAAAAATGCAGTTTGCTTGTCGAGGCATTAATGAATACTGGGACTTGCAATTTAGAGAATCAAGGAAAAGTTAAAACATGTCTGAAAAAATCTTTTCCCTCAAAAACAGATTATGGCCTCAGGGCTGTTTTTTAGACCTTAATTGGAAATTTTTTCCCAATACGCACCTCCAAAATCAGGTAAATAACACATATTTATACTGAGGCATTTTAGAAGAGCAGATTATAAAACTAATTTAAGTTCAACCTAAGATAACATCTTTGTTGCTACTCCAACATTGGTCTGTGATTTTGATCAGAATAGTCAGATATTTTTAGTCAAACAATGTATGTATGAAATTTTATCAAATAAACTAAAATTAATTTTATAAATTAACCGAAAACTATACTCATTCCACACATCATCGGGATCAAGCGCATTTCTAACAATTCGACCAACTGTAAATGCTGTTGCCATTTGAAATTCCAGTCTGTTTTGGCCAAATCCTGAGTCATTAGGAAAAACCTATAAAAAGTGCAAAATATAAACATAAGAATGTGGTACTGTTGTGGTATTCCAATCCTAAATATATAATATCATGATAGAACGTTGATGCTTAACTGCCTTTTTACATTGAAAGAGTTGAACAGAGATAGAAATGATCGTCACTGCATCAAGTGATTTTCGTAATAGCATATTTGATAGAAAATGGAAAATAACACTGCCTACACAGCACTGTGTACTCTTTGTTATTTCGAATGTCTAGGATAGTGATATCCTTGTGTCATTTCATATTAAATTAAAATGTTTCGCAAATATAAGTAATTCGATCGGGACAACACTATCCATTAATCCATAGACATTCGAAATAACAAAGTAGACAGTGCTGCATAGACAGTGTTTCTTTTCCATTTTCAAATTTCGGGTTTATAACATGTCAACATTGGAAATATGCTATTACGAAAATCACTTGACGCAGTGATGATCATTTCTATCTCTGTTCAACTCTTTCAATGTAAAAAGGTAGTTAAGCGGTCAACATTCTGTCATGATGTTATATATTTTGGACTGAAACAACAACTGATCATTTTAAAACTAACCTTTGAAATTGAAGATGACGAGGCGGCGTCGGTTTCGAAGTTCAAGAACGTTCTTTTCGACAAACGGCGGAAACTAGTAACATAACTGTTGCGTGTCAGCAATAATTCTTTAAATTTGAAGCGTTCTTTACTTTTCGTTCGCAAGTACGACAGATGAAGCACGTTGCCATGAACTTTTTCAATTTCAACTAATATAACCGCGTTCTTGCAGTGTGTGGAGTCGATAGGACAAAAGATCGATCACAGGATAAAACTTCTTTGGATCAGTGGTCAATGGCCATTACAGCCAGTTGCTGCACCTGGATAACCTAAACTTTACCAGCCCCTCCCACTCTATTTTTATCACCCAGAATCTGGGACTGGGAAATGATAGACTACAACGAAAATATGAAGTTATAAAACATGCACAGAAATCCCTCTGCCTCAGGTGAAGAAGACACATTGCACATAGTGGACATCTGTAACTTTCCAAAAGGGCCGTTAGGCCAAAGGGGGCACACAAACCAACTAATTTACTTATAAGTCTTCCCCTGTTATATAGTAGACCAAAAGTTGAATGAGTGTTATTCAAAGCATGTGTGAAAATATGAAATTTATTTTAAGTGTTTACCAGGATATCTCAAGAGTTTCAAATATTTCATATCTCCAAGCAACTATGTATTGTTCTGTTTACTATATAACAATTGTCCTTATTGCCTTGAAAAAAATTGCTTTAAACTACAAATTAGGCCACATAAAAAAATACTTGTTTAGCATCCTTGCATTCCAACGTTTCCAGGTCAGATCGATCCCGCTCAACATGAAAGACGACACAACGAATTTAAGATCGCCCGACAAGATTAGACAATAAGACGCGACATTACGAAACTGACTTGCCCCCTACATACTAATCCGACACGACAACAAGTAAACCAACACGACAACAAGTAAACCAACACACAACACTACGAAACCGATTTGCCCCCCTACATACTAATCCGACCCGACAAGTAAACCTAATTTTGTCCCCTCCCTAACTCCATAAATAGAAGGGGTCTTTTGACTTGAGGACGCTCTGACTGGTAAGCATAACGGTGCCATTTGTTTTTGAAAAGCTTTTGACTCTGACGTGTTATCATTTTGGGAAACGATATTTGCATTTTATGACTCAGCCGCAGATTACTCTGTATTGACTATTGTGACAAATTCTCAGTGTAAACATGCCTTTTGAACTGTAACGGTGCCATTATTTTGAAAACGTTTTGATTCTTTGATGTGTTATCATTTTCGTAACGATATTTACATTTTATGACTCATTCTTCTATAATGTATCAAAATAAGCCACTTAAACTCTATAGTACTGAGAATTTTCTCGACGCAATTTCGACCGTATTTAGTCTTGGTGAATCCACAACCTATAGATCAGAACCATGTTTTTACGTTCATTCACCAAGGTCCCTAGTTATTACCTGGTTTATTTTTCGACGACGAGACAATGTCGTTTGTTCGTCGTGAAAAGATTGTCGCTTTAAAAGAAATAATTTTGGTGAAAGGCAATAGGATGTAGGTAGACTAACGAGCGTTGGGTTCCAATACTTATAAAGCGATGCTCATTTCTTTCGGAGGTAAGAAACGTTGTTCGTAACCGAAGCATGTACCGCTTTCGGCTATAATACTGTAGGTGTTTAATAGCCGTTTTTCGTTAATGCAAGCCCAACGTTTTTATCAGTATTAACAGTTTGATGCTTCCCTTGTCATGCTTGTACGAAAAACTTATAGCAAAGAAGACTGAGATTTCTTTTAGGATTTCTATAATTTTTTAGGAGAATCTCTCGCCAACGATAATGTGGTTATCGAGAGTGTATCGAGCGCGTTTTCATTCTCACTTCTCGCTCGATTTGCGCTGGCAAAAAAACTCGAATGGTTAAGTTTCATGTGAGCGGTACTGTAATACATTTGGTAGCACCAAAACCCTGATATTGTGATGTGATATTGTGATGGTGACTGGGTTTGTATATTTGCAGGCTGATTCATCTGGGCAAACATGGTCATGTGCATCTTCATCATCAAGTTGAAACGTCTGATCATCTTTTCTCCTATCTTCCTGAAACCTTTGCTCGGTCTCCAATCTCCACTGCTCTGCATCATTAAAAAGCTTTCTGTTTTGTTTTTCCATGTCATGGGGCACCAAGTGTAAATTTATTATTTAGCGAATTAATTGGTACATTTTTCATTATTTACAAATAATTGAAATAAAACAATCATTATATATAAATAATGAATGTTGGCTAAGTTTATTATTTATAAATAATAAAAATGAACATCCAATTATTTATAAATAAATAATTTGTTTAAAACATTTATAAATAATTAATTACTGTTACACTACTTATTTATAAATAAGTAAAAAGCCAATTTGTGTAAACGCATTATTTACATATAATAAAAACGCGCAAATTATTTACATATAATCACTTTATGGAAGTAAATTATTTATAAATAATTAGTTGCTGTTAAACCAATTATTTATAAATAAGTAAAAAGTCATTCTTGCGCGGAAATTCATTATTTACATATAATAAAAACGTGCAACTTATTTACATATAATCACTTTACTAATTATTTATAAATAAGTAAAAAGTCATTCTTGCACGCAAATTCATTATTTACATATAATAAAAACGTGCAACTTATTTACATATAATCACTTTACTAATTATTTATAATTAGTAAAGTAATATTAAATTAATTATTTATAAATTAATTAATTATTTAAACTAATTATTTATAAATAAGTAAAAGTCATTCTTGCGTGCAAATTCATTATTTACATATAATAAAAACTCCAGAGGCCTGGTTCCCAAGTAATATTTTCCCGTTTCCCGTGCTGTTAACGATGCAATCCATTCAATTCCGATTCAATCGATCCAATCAGTTACCCAGGTAAGTGGAAAGAATTAAAAGATGCGTAAACTGTTTAGTATTTCACTGTCACACGGCTATGTTTTACTGTTGTGTTCACGTTTATAGAACGCGCCTCGAATTGCAGACAGTTGCAATACCTCTCGCCCCTCATCTTCCACTTCGACAAACACAATGACAACCGCAGTATCTACTGCACAGGTAATATAATTTTTCTTCGCTGAACATTTGGTGTGTAAGGAATACGCGACAAAACGTTTGTTTCCCGCCAAAATATATTCTGCAGGTGTGCATATACAGTGGACGAAAACAATTCATACAATTTTAGGCAAATGTTATACCTTTCCAATTCCTTGTTTTTATCCAAACAATTCTGTCGGACTAATTTTGCTTAATAGGCAGATAGCCTTAAAAAAAAGTGTAAACAGTCTGCTGGTTTTCAGGTTTTGTGATAATTCTCACTCAAGATTGCGTTACCATAGGTCGGAGAGGTCAGAGATAGCGTCAGTATAGCGTTACTGTTAGATTAAGATACGACTTTCAAGATATTCCCCATTTACTATTGCATGTTATTGTAGATACTGTATATACTATATGTGACCAGACCTTTTCTTATCTGCTAGACTTTTCATGACCTACATGTTTTAAAAATTGACCCTTCTTATTTTGCCATTATTGTTTTCAGACTGGTCTCAGATTACCCTCAGCATTTAGTTTGAATGGGTACTCATCTGCTCCTCCTCTCCCTAAAAGACGCAGAACTGCTGTCCCAAAACAAAAAATTTCCAACACAAATATAATTTGCCTACTTAGTGTAGGAGACACAAGTAAGCCAATAACTATTCCATGAGGAGAAAGCCGGGCCCGTCTGACAGAAGCTGGCCTTACTGGGAAAATAGCTATATAAATTCTTGTTGGAATGCATTGGAAGTGCAGAGGGAAGTGAGCAACCTCTTTGGATCTTCATTTGGATTGACACACGGTGAAATACTTCCATTTGAATATTTAAGGTATGGCATGCCAAGGGTGGTGAAATAGGGGGCTAGGGGGTGGCCCCCCCTCAATATCTCTGAAGATGGAGCCAAAAATTGATTAAAACTTCTGATGGGGGTCTCAATGCACTTTCATATCCTACTATTTTATGAATTAAAAATATAAAACATCAACCGCCACCACTGTGCCATGCCAAAAAAACACGGGTATATTTTACGAATAAACTTGTTTTTTATTTGGAGACCATAAATTTAGAATGAATACATGTGTAAATGTAATTAAGTGACTGGTGATGCATGTTCTTTTGTTAAAATATGTACTGTAAGTGTTTGTTAAAATAAGTCAATTATTTAAGTTTTGTGTTTCATTTTAGCACAATGCCTGGTGGGAAAAGCGAGGGATGTTTGACATTGGCAGCCCTGGACTTCTTCCTTGCCATTTTCTGAATTTCCAAAATTGTTCTTGATCCATTTGATGTATCCAAAAGAGACCATGATTTAGAACCATCAAGTGCATTTGCACCAGATGCAAGGATGTGTTGTATGTGCTGCACTAATTCCACAAATGCAAGCAAGAAACTTCCAGTCACCCCCTAAAAACCAAAAAGTTTATCTGCAACTGAAATAATAGATAGGGATTCCATTTCTTTTCTGATGTCTTCAAGTGCAATAGATTAACTGCCATAATTTTCTGACCCTTTTATGACTGCGATCAAATTATTTCCATCTGCTGCCATAGCCTTTGAGCCCTCTTCAAGAATGGTAAATGTAATATTGATTACATGTAATCTTTTCCCAATGTTTGTGTCACCCCCAGGGGCAGATCCAGCCCAAAATCTGACTGTTGCAAATTTGTGAAGTGGATTGTTGAAGGGGGGTACGGGGGCATTCCCCCCGGAAAATTTTGAAATCTAGAACCTCTCAAACGCGATTTCCCGCATTCTGAGCGCACATTTACAGCTAATTTTGCATCAAGAACGGTTTGAATTTTCCGCAAAAACAAAGAATCAAATATAATTTAGAGTAACATTTCATGTTATCTTATATTTAGGAAAAAAAAACACTAAACACTGTCAACAATATCAAACTATTTGTGCAAAGCATTACAGTACTGTATCAATTGACCAGCTCTTCCACGTCACACAAAAAATTGATGCAAGGTAGATGCTTAATAATATTATTTTTTCTGTACAAAACAGTAATACTAATTTACTAGGCAGCAACCCCACTAAGACATATGCTTTTAAAGAAATGATGGTAGTACAGAAGCACAAAATTTAGGAGCTTTCACTGCACAGGTACAGAATAATCAGTTTCAAATCATCAGCTTGGTGCTGTAACAGCAGCATAGTAGCAAGGGAAGATATTTAATTTAAAATCATCATGATACAGCAGCATGAGGATGCAGTATTTAGGAAAGTTATTTAGTTCAAAATCATCTTGATACAGCAGCAGAATGACAATAGGAAAGTTATTTAATTGAAAATCATCTTGATACAGCAGCAGAATAGCAGTTATATACAGCAGCCAAATAGTGGTCAGTAAGCAAAAGCAGTTCAAAATCTTCTTAAGACAGTAATAATAAAATAATATCAATAATAGTGGTTAGGAGAAAAATAATAATAATAATAGTGGTTACAGTTCAAAGTCATTAATATAGTACAGCAGTCAAATAGTGATCAGGAGGGAAAAGCAATTCAAAATCATCTTGAGACAGCTCAGCCAAAAAGTGGTTGGGCAGAAAAAGCAGCTCAAAATCATCTTAGTACAGCAGCCAAATAATGGTAAGGAACATGTTAATTTGAATAAAAAATTAACATATATAGCTTAGAAACATAGCATAGCCAACAACATTCTTTCTCAAGACTACAACAACATGGACAATCAACTTCACACATCTAAGGAAGTTTAATAGAACTTGATAGTGACATGAGACATAGAAATGAGGACAGTTATGAGCATTATTGTGAGCTTCTGCAACAATAGCCTTTATTGGATCTTCTTTTGTCAAATGTTTGAGTACATTAATTGACAAATACATAGCAAATGCATTTCCTTCATGATGAAATAATAATAATAATAACATGCAGCTATATTTTGACTGGTTAATACTTGGTTATTCAGCTAGTTAATAAAAACATTGCTGCTATCAATCAAGGACCTGCCTATACAGTAAATGCACCTTTATTGTGCTGCTGCTCAACCAAATGGGTGTAAGGAATATATAATAGAGAGCATTCAGGTAAATATGACATAGACCTCTTTCATAATGGCACCCAAATTAAATATTCTTTTATATTCCTTTAAATTATCCTTTAAGACCTTGTTCGTGTGTCTGTATTAAACATACAGTATAAAAGAACATTTAGACTGACCGGCATTATGAAAGAGGTCTATAGTGCAATAGAACAGGCATTAGACAGACAATTGCCATCTCCCACAGTTCTAGAGGTAGTTTAAAGAGATTGATATACCTGTAAGCACATTAGGCCTTCTGGTCAACTTGTATTTATTTATAGCAATGGAATAGTGAACACACAAGGCCGGTCTGAGGTCTGGCTGGCCTCGTGTAAACAATACACCCAACATTAATAATTATTGCTAGAACTATCATTTTATACAAACTGAAAAGGTAATTTTAACGAACAGTATTAAGGTCTATTACTAAACAAAACTTGCTTTTGGACTATAAACAAAGACCATTCATTTCTGATAATATTATTATATTAAAGACATGTTCTCCAATCTGGCAAGCCACAAATTACGAACAGATGAAAACATATTCAATATAAACTAATTAGCGTAATATGTATTATTCATGAGCCGGCAGGCTTACATTGTCTGTTGAAGACCGGGACCGCCAATTCCTGGCTGTGCCGAAACTCGCAACTTCGAAAAGTTGTATAAATAAGTACGATAATCCACGTCCTTCTTGTTAAATTTACTTGTGAGAAGTTGTTCGCAATGGTGTACAACAACATCCATCTTCAACGTTGGAAGCCATTGTGATTGAACAAAGGCTGAAAATGGAGGAACGTTGGTAGCAAACCATATCACATCATCGGAAAGTTAATAGCGATTGCTTGCTATTGCAACATCTGTTGCAAACTGTTGCAAAATCCGGTGTTCTGATTGGTTTGCAACACAAAACGCGTCGTGCAACATGCTATATTTAGCGCAACTGTTGCAGTCGGCAATCGTCGACGCGCCTTTAGCGCGATGCTAGAATGGCTAGACTGTAAAATCTAGCCTGTGTGTAGGCTCTCCCGGGGCAAACAGGCATTGGAATCGCGGGTTTGGGCGCGCCACCAATGATCTGGTAAGGGTCTGGTAACTAAAGTATGATACATCATGATTCGCGCGGCAAATGAGGCCTCGCAGTTTTGAAAAACGCGATTCCGTGACTGTGAATTGGTATTGCATTTAAATTTCTAATTTAATTACAATTTCCTCTGCAAATTCTGACTGTTGCAAGTGCAACAGTTGCAACACCCTAGATCCACCCCTGACCCCCTGATAACTCAACTATTTTGTTACCAAGTGATGTAACCCATGCTTTGAATTTTCAATCAGTGTTTTTATTCTTATCACTAATCTTTCTTTGATGGTTTGTTCTACACCGACTGTATCACACCTGGGTCTGTGTTAAATTCCATTGCTATTAATTGTTTTTATCCTTTCCTGAACCTTCCATGACCTTGCCATTTCTTTGCAAATCATAGTAAGTTCATGATATGCCTGGTTTGACATACCAAACCGGTCCTTTGTATATAGTAAAATGTTAATGTAATCAATGTCCTTGTCTGCTTGGATCTGTTTCGTGATGTCATTTTCTACATGTTCATTAACTATCACTAAGGTTTCGTATTCCTCAGTCGATACATTGAAAACTTTAACTTCGGTGGGAACAAAATCGTAAAGGCCAAGAAAAGAAAGAGTTGTTTCACAGACAATCATCGTAAGCTGTTTCCTTATTCTACGTTGCTGCCTTTGAGTAATCAGTAAATGACTTATCTTTGTATTGGCCTCTTGTGTTTTTTTGCTGCCTCTGTATATTAATTAACTTCTTGGTAATTTTTCGAAATTTCTTCTCATGCTTTTCAAGTTCACGTAATTCTTTCACTTTTTTTCTAGCTTTGCAGCTTTAAATGTCACAAGTTCAACCTGTTTTTCAAGTCTTTGTGTTTCACATTTTAATTTACCATTGTCATTCTTTACTGAGACACAATCAAGCTCACTATAATAGATTTTGATCTCCCATGTCACATACCTTTCATTAGTCCACTTAACAGTGAGAGTTTTTAATACCTTTCCTACTATATTTTTGGGCTTTCTTAAGAGCCGTTTGCATTCTCCACACCTTGGTTTTAAATTCTTGCAAAATCCTAGTGGAAACTATCACATGCCCAACGCCAGAATGCTCGAATACCTGGTTAGTGAGATATTTTAGTACATCATTGTTGTATTCATTTGGTTGGTCTTCAGGCATATCCTTTTCGTTGTATTTCTTAAGAACTGATTTAAACA
The DNA here is from genome assembly GCA_035772405.1 of Chrysogorgia sp. JL179-B06. NCBI lineage: Eukaryota > Metazoa > Cnidaria > Anthozoa > Scleralcyonacea > Chrysogorgiidae > Chrysogorgia > Chrysogorgia sp. JL179-B06. The sequence continues at coordinate 1,824,509 of JAYKKM010000075.1, read as the reverse complement.
AATCACAGAACAGCTGACTGACAAAAAATATTTAAAATTTATAGTTGCATATGGTATTAATGACTACCACTATTCACTAGCATTTGTAAATAGTCTACATTCGACTATAAGACAGTATACAGGTATATAGCGTATAGACAAAATCGAAAAACAACCAAAGATCAAGTAACGTTATATTTACGAGGATGTAATCAGGCTACTTACTTATTCACATTAATATAGAAATCAGGATATGTCTTCCAGTCGTCCTTGCTATTAGATTTGTTCTCCCAACCATCTCTTTATTGAAATCATCCTCATTTACCGCATCAGCAAGCAGCCACATATAAACAAGTAATCTGAGCCAAACACATCGAGATAAACGCTGTTGAACTAAACATTGCTCACAAAGTACGCAACTAAAATTGCGCGAAAATTCAAGATTTTCGTACCAAAATGATAAACAGGGTGCAGTCTTTCAGAAACTACACGTACATCTTAACATTACACATGAATAACCGCTCAGCGCATAGTAATTAATATTAGAAATTCGGACGGGTCGCAAAACTTTATCGCCGAAAGTACTAATTGCTCCCCTTTACTTTTTTCCTGATATTAATTTTCTTAAATTGGGTTGTAAAATAAAATTGAAATAGAACAAAATTCAACATCTTTTTCTACATCCCAAATCTTCGTAACTTGAAATTGCCCCCACTCTAAAAAGTGCTACGTGGCCCCTGAGTATGCAGGAATGTTTGCAAAATATTAACAACAGCTAAATAAACCTGATAGAGTAATAATCAAAGAACACAAAACTAACTGTACATCTAAGGAAAGTAAAAAATAACCCAGCGAAATTCAAGTTTTACTGTTCAATATAATTTGCATGATTTACGCCATGATGGTCTGATACTTAATATTTCCTGACCAATTTACAGAAAATGTCAGTGGCTCTTAAAATCAAAAAGTTTAAAGTGGAAATTAAATTTGTCTTAAACAATATTTATCCTATTTTTTCTAACATGCTCGTGGTATGATTAGTGGAGTACCCAAATAAAAAGTTTGCCAAAATAACTATTATATTTGGGAAACACCATGGTTTAGGAGCAGCCATAACTTCTAAACAAGTTACGTTTTGCATGGTGACCCCTACTTTTTGGTTTTAATGAGTAATGTCAAAAATGCTAAGAATGGTTTCAGACAATTTTCACTGAGCAAAAGTGGGGATTATTTAAGATACTAAAGTTGCAATGTTCACAGATTCATATAAGATTTGCTGCAGAAATATTTTTTGTTTACAGAAAATGTCAGTGGCCCTTAAAATAACAAATTTTAAGGCCAATATTAAATTTGTATTACTAAAAAACTTTTAAATTTATACAGTTAAGTCTGTTGAGAGCTGGTTCATATCTAATATGGGGCGATAAAAATTTTACAATTACTACAGAACAAAGGGGCAAAATTAATCCTTGATCTGCCGAAAAGATCATCCAGTTCTGAAGCGTTGAAACTATTAAACTGGAAACCACTTTATTAGTGGGGTAAATTTCATCGATGCAGTTTTGTATTTAACTCAATGTACCAAGAAGGAAATTTAGATAATTTTCAAAATTTGCGTGTTGGACCAATTTAGAGTACCTGCTTGTAAAACGAACTGGGGTATGCTTTAATCAGCCTAGTTCGTAACTTTAATTATCTTAACAATTTAAATTTTACGAGTGCGTGAAGATGGCGCTGTCGGAAATCGACTACCGAATGTTGATCAGCCTTTGCCTCAATTTCTTTCCTCGGTAATAGTGGCGCTAAAGTCAGCCCTTAGAGACGAACAGGGTGCTCGATCTAACATGTGCTGTCGATAGAGGACCGCAATCTCACTCAACGATCTTCAGCGCCTGTTTTGTCTGCAGGAGAATTGGAGGGAGAGTCATAGAGCCTAGTGGCACAAACAAATGCCATTCAGTTAAGTGGTGTTCCGCCTTCGTTCGCCCAAAATATTGCAAGCGCTCAGGATGGTCAAGGTAGGTCACCGACTATTATTCCTAGTTTTGTGACGACATTTTCGAGTCCTAGAAGAGCGCTAGCAGTTGTCGGTAGAAGAGACAATACTTTATTGTCTGGCGCTGGTAGCAGGATGTCACAGCTTGGCCAAGCTAACTCATTGAACCAGCAATCCCACGGCGTGGAAACTGTTTCATCAATCCCTTTGTCGCAGTTTACGTTTTCTCACTTCGAACAGCTTTTATAGTTGGCGCTGGTTATTCCCCGGCACCTGTTAAATTGGTTACCCAGATATTGGCAGGAAAATTCATAGATTTTACAGAATTGTCGGCCAATTTGATTTGCTATGAGACAGAACCACAATTGTTGTTTGATGGCCGTTTGGTGTTTTGGCTACGGCACCTAAGAAACCGCGTCACCAGATCACGGATATTGTTCAGTGGATGGAGGCGTTTACTAAAAATTCGTCGGTGTTGATTTCACACTTTCCACATTGATGGAAGGATTTAAACGAATATAAACTGCTGATTCTGCGAACATACCATAAATGCTTGGGACGCGTATGGCTAGTTACGATGTGGCTTTCCGTGAGCAAGCGGCAGCAACGCAATTAACAGATTGGTCGAAGATCGATGGGCAATAGTTTAATTTCCTGCTGCAGGCGCGAATATAAAAGGTCGTCGGATTCGTCAACAAGTGCAAATGCTTGTGGAGAGTAACCACACGGAAGCGAGCGCTCTTCAGTGCAATGTTTATTGTGGAATTCTGGCAGATGTCTTGCCCCATTGTCCTTATGCAAACTCTCACATACATGTTTTGATTGTTATGGGGGGCATCGTCGCTGCAAGTGGCTGGGAAAAGATCTCAGAACCAAGTGTCATTAAAAAGAGACACTACTGATGGGATTATTCAAAACTTATATTCTGCAGAGGTTTGATAAATAAGTACTGTGGGAGCATGTCGTATGACGAGACGTTTTTACGATACTTGTTTGGGGTGGTGTTTGTTGCTTGTTCTGTTGCTGATTAATTGGTAGTTGCTGTATTGACATTTATATTCATGTTATGTCGTCATGTATAATGTAATTGCTATAAACAATAAGGATAATAATAAAGTAAGGTTCAGGGGTGTAGTTGGGAGTTGTCTACAATGCGGCCAGAAGTAATCTCCTAAACACTGAGCATGTGCTGGCGTCGTTGAAACGTGTCATGATTAGACAACGAAGCGTTTTGGTATCATTTTGGCATCGTTTCGTGTCGTCCTAGATTAGACTAAGGCCCGTTTACACTAGAGCAAAAGTTATCGGATTCGTATTGTTTTTTATTCCCATGAGGATGCAAAACAATATGAATCCGGATACTTTTGCTCTAGTGTAAACGCAGCCTGAGAAACTGTTCACATCTAGTGCTAAAAGGTGAGTTTCATTATCTTTTTTCACTTGTATTCTTACAACTTGTTGAAATATTGTTGTGTGTTGATCAAAACATCTTAAAGTGGTACTATGATCAAATTTTTGCCTATCCATATTTTTTAAGTACTTATAAAGCAGAGCTGCTAAATATTACTTGGTCGAAACTGTTTTGCGATTCGATGATTGCAAGTATTATTTCTGACTCCGAATCTGGAGTTTTTACGTCCGCCATTAATCGATTAAATGATTCTGAGTCCCAGACAGGAATCGAACCTGTAACCTTCTGATTGCTGATGAGATGCTCTAACCATTGAGCCACCGAGACTCAGATGGAGAGCGAAGGTTACAATGATGTACTGGTTCGATTGATATATATATACTGTATATATACTGCCTACGCAGCAGTCACTATATATCGGTAATGTTTGGATGTGTTAATATACACACTGCTGTAGTGAATGTGGTAGAGCTTGGAGTAGACAGGCGATACATAGGCAGTACATATATCAATCGAACCAGTACATCATTGTAACCTTCGTTCTCGATCTGACTCTCGGTGGCTCAATGGTTTAGAGCGTCTCATCGGCAATCAGAAGGTTATAGGTTCGATTCCTGATTTTCTGAGGATACGAGCTTGACGATCGTCCATGTATCGTCTTTCCAAGTAATATTGGAAACCTGCAGTTTTAAATGCGATCTGAATGAAACATTTATCAGCAATTTTCGATCGCGATAGCTCACCGATCGCGATCGCGATCGCAAACCAGCTCTAGAACCTTTACATCACAATAACATAGGATTGTGATCCATATATAATTGCAATACATATCGCGATCGCAATCCTTATTTTAAATTACCTTTTCGCGAGACAAATATTGATTCCCATTCGGATAGTTATCGAAATCCAAGGTTGCTGTCCTAATCTTCAGGAGCTACTGCTCATTGCATGCTTGAATAATATTCTCAACGTTTTAAAAGAAATGATGATGGGGAGAGCATTTGGACGTATTACACCACCGTAAACGCGTAACACGGTTTATGTTTCGAAACCTGACCGAAACATGTTTATTGTGTGTATTGAAGCATGACGTTTTCAGGATCACAATTCCAAAACTGCTTACACCAGCAAATCGATCCCGATAGTTCACCGACACAAATCGCAAACCACCTTCAAAGCAGGATTGAATCCCGTTAACACAACAACAACAGTACAGTATGATAATACGATACTGCATGTATTGAACCCTATAGGGTTCATGTATTTACAACATTTATTCCATTACCATCATTATCATCCATATCTGAGGAATCGGGCACAGATATTCCTTAAACCAGCAAAGAAAGTAATTAAGTCAACAAAATGCTAGATACAATTTATTGCATTACTGGCTTGCACATCAACGTCTATTTAGGCACCTCGTTTATACTGCAATAACGGTAGAAGATTGCGATCGTATCGCGATATATTGCCCTATTTTGCATTCCATATGTGTCAACAAGATGGCGGATAACAACAAAACCGCGTGCTCCTCAGCTTCTCTAAAATCTCGAGAAATAAACCGCGTTGTTGATCCAGAGAGCGTAAAATCTAAATTACTATGTGTTCAAGATGGTGATTTATTGTGGAAAGGTGATTTAGAATCATTGAAAGCGTTTGCAGAAACCAATTTACAACTGAACGGACGGTGGTCATCGTCTCGTGGCGAATCAATACAATTCAGCAATCCTGAATTCTGTATCAAATGGCATGGATCGACGGACAAAAAACTAGTTATCTTACAAGATAATGATGAAAGTCAACTGTTTAAAACCCTACAGAGCTACGCAAGCAATACAGATGGCGCAAATCATGGAAATGAAAATAAATCATGTGAGCAAACACCGAGCGAACACATGGTCCAAGATGGCGCCACCGAGACCAAATCAAAACAATCGGCATGTCAGAACTGTAACTCTTTCTCTGATGAAATTTCCAAAATAATGGACATAGTAAATGAACTTAAAAACCAACATGAAGAAGAACGTCAGAACACCAAAACACGAGAAGCTGAATCAAACGAAAAAATTCAATACTTGATCGATGACAGGAAAAAAATGGCGACCGAGATCAAATCGCTCCTCACAACTGTGACAGAATTGACACACGAAAACAGCGCTATAAAAAACATTCTGGATATGGAGCAAACCGAGTGGGTCAACACAGCAACAAAAGCGTGTCGCTTCGAAAGAAAATCGACCACATCCAATTCAAGTAGAGAATCAATTTGAAATCCTCGAAGTCGAAGATGATATAAATGAATCAGAATCAACAGTGCCAAACGTTCAAACTACCCATGACCAAATCCTTGAATACCGTTCCAAAGCACAATCGAAGTTTACCTCTCAGAAAAAAAAACCAACAAAGACACCAGGTAAACAATCCAAAACCACAACAGAGCCAGCATCCAAGAAACATGAAGGAAAGCCTGAAAAACAAGATAAAAGAACTCTGGTGATCGGTGATTCCATGGTGAAAAATATCGATCAACAGAAGATTCAGAGAGCCGCAGGTGACCAATCAGTTGTCCATTCTTACAGTGGAGCGAAAGTGGATCAAATCATGACGAAGATAAAAAACGACATCAAGAAAGACCAGTTTGAAACAGTCATCCTCCATGTGGGTACAAATGATCTGGTCGCAACAAAGATGGATGGACTCATTACAGAAACCAAAAGCAAGGCAAGAAAGGTCGCAGTATCCAGTGTTGTGAAAAGGTATGATGGCCGTGTTGCAGCAAGCAACATAACTCATTTTAACAATTTAGTAAGTAATTTATGCTCCCAGCATAATAGAGTATTCCTAAATAATGATCATGTAGACAAATCTTTACTGAATAGATCAAATCTACACTTAAACCAAAGTGGTGATAGTGCACTAGGAAGTGTATTCTGCACCTATCTTAAGTCCAGTCGAGTGAAAATTAACAATCGGCCAATTAATATTAGAGATGAACAGGTTTTTTACAATGCTTACCGCAATTGTCAGAAGAAAGAGTGGACAATGTATCTACAATTTGTAAACCAGATGATGAGAAATTAGATAGTCATAACATCCCAAACAATGCAGGTAGCGACTTTCTCACTAGCCTTAACTCGGTTCCCAGCACCAGAGGTTTTAAGATGGCTTTCTTAAATATTGTCAGCCTACCTAAAAATCTAGATGAAATAAGATATTTAATGTCCAGCAAGCATATAGATCTCATTGCCTTCAATGAGACACGGCTTGATTCCAATTTAAATAATAATATGGTTCATATTAATAATTATGACATTATTCGAAAGGATAGGTCAAGAAATGGTGGTGGAGTTTGTATCTATTTACGTAACTCTATCAACTATAAAATAAGGCATGATCTGATTCCACCAGAACTTGAATGTGTTTGCATTGAAATTATGAAACCACATAGCAAACCATTTCTTGTTACTACAGTATATAGACCACCAAATGCACCCTCTGAGTTTTTCGAAAGCTTGGAAAAACTTATCAAAGCTATTGATGATGAAAATAAGGAAATGTATATTCTTGGAGATCTTAATTGTGACATGTTAAAAACACATAATGATTTGAATTTGCCAACAAAAAAAATTAAGTCATCATATGAGTTGTACCAATTATCACAACTGATCAAACAGGCTACTCGAATAACTATGAGAACTAGTAGCCTGATTGATCACATTGTTACGAATACACCAGAGAAAATATCTGATTCTGGTGTCATCCACACAGGCATTAGTGATCACAGTCTAATATTTGCAATCAGAAAAATTTCAATTATAAAAAAGCAAGAAAATACTATTGAGATTAGAAATATGAAAAATTTTGATGATCAAAAATTTGTTAATGAACTACAGAGTCAGCATTGGGAATTTATATACTTTTTTGCTGCAGATCCAAATTCCATGTGGGAAATGTGGAAAGAAATGTTCTTGGAAGTTCTTGATAAACATGCACCAATTCAAAACAAAAAGATTAGATCCAAAAAAATTCCTTCGATAACGAGTAAAATAAAAAAAATAATCATTGCAAGGGACAAATTGAAAAGAAAAGCCATCTTAACAAATTTAGAAACAGATTGGTACAATTACAAACAAACTAGAAACAAAGTGAATATAGAACTAAGAAATGCTAAAAAAGATTATTATTCCTTGAAAATTGCTGGTCAAAAACACAATCCAAAACAGGTTTGGAAAACTATAAACAATTTACTAGGTAAGCAAAACAAACAAACAGTCGTAAACGAATTAGATATAGAAGGAGAGATTTTAACAAATCCTCAAGACATTGCAGAGGGTTTCAATGATTATTTTTCAAATATCGGTCCAAATTTAGCCAGCAAAATTGGCACATCAAATTGTTATTTTGAAAATTACATTAAGAAAACTAAATCAGAGTTTGCTGCATTTCAACCTACTACCACTAGTAATGTCTGCTTTCTTCTAAGCAGGCTTTCTAGCAATAAAGCTACTGGCGTTGATAAAATTTCCTGTAAAATTATAAAGATAGCTGCACCTATTATTTCAGATTCGCTGACTTATATTTTTAACCAAGTTGTTACTCAGTCCTCTTTTCCAGATGAATGGAAAATGGCTAGAGTTACACCTATCTTTAAGAATGGTCAACGTAATCTAGCAGAAAACTACAGACCAATTTCAGTTCTACCAGTCATTAGCAAAATTATGGAAAGAATTCTATATGATCAACTTTATAATTACTTAACAAAATTTGGAATTCTTAGTGACTGTCAATTTGGTTTTCGAAAATCTCATTCCACTACTACAGCGTTATTGGACTGTACTAACGAGTGGTATGTAAATTTGGACAGGAAATTATTTAACCTGGTAGTTTTAATTGACTTAAAAAAAGCGTTCGACACTGTCGATCATCAAATTCTATTGAGAAAATTGGAGCTCTGTGGAATAAAAGGACAAGCTTTGACTTTACTCAAATCTTATCTAACAAATCGAACCCAATTATGCCAAATTAAAAATCTTATTTCATCAGATAGAGCAATTAGTTGTGGGGTACCTCAAGGCTCTATTCTAGGACCACTCTTCTTTTTGTTATATATTAACGATCTGCCTCAATGTCTAAACAATACAAAGCCTCGACTATTTGCTGATGATACAAATTTAACAGCTGCAGGCCCGTCTATAAGTGAACTTGAAAATGCAGTAAATTCTGATTTGGAAAACCTTAGGAAGTGGCTGATAGCCAATAAACTTAGCTTGAATGCAGCTAAGACAGAATTTATGCTGATTGGCTCAAAACCAATGATTAAAGGTACTGCAGATTTTCATCTAAACATTAAAATTGACAACAAACCCATTAAACAGATCCAAGAGTGTAAAAGCTTAGGAGTAATAATTGACCAGTACTTATCTTGAAATAGTAACACTGAAAATATTTGCAAAAAGGTAACAGCTGGAATCTCTGCCCTTCGGCGTTTAAAAGATTTTGCTGACAGAGAAACACTTCTCTCTGTATACAATGCGCTTATATACCCCTATTTCAAATACTGCTGTGAAGTATGGGATGTATTTGGTAAAACACAATCAAAAAGATTGCAAAAACTTCAGAATAGAGCGGCCAGAATCATCACCAATCTTAGCAATGATGTTGATCATTCTATTGCCTTAGGTGAGCTAAGCTGGGAACCTCTTAAGGCTGATAGGAAAAAAACTAAGGCGAAAATGATGTATAAACTTTTAAATAATGTGGGTCCAAATTCACTCACTAATCTGTTTTCGTATAAAAGTGAATTAACAAACTATAACCTCCGGGATATTTCAAGTGGTCTTCACTTACCAAAACCACGTACAAATAATATGAAAAAAAGTTTTATGTACGATGGTGCATTCCTTTGGAATTCAATTCCAAGAGAAATTAGGAGTAGTACCTCCCTTAACTCTTTTCAAAAAAAAATCGCTACCTGCATTGACATTTGAAAAGACAAAAGTACAATAAAGTACATGCATGTATATAGAGGATTTCCTGTAAATAGCTTAATTACCTTTTTTTTAGTTCATTGTAAATAGTTAGATTGTGTTCTCGTTAAACCTACTTTTATATAGTTATGTAAAGATATTTTACACACGTCCCCCGTGGAAATCAGCTTAGGTTGACAGGGTCGACGTGTTTAAATAAAGTTTTTCTATCTTTTTTCTATCTGCGACTAACAAAAAGACTTTGGTTGAACCATTTGCAGCACTGACCTATATATATTAAACTGGACTGCTTGCTTTTACTATCATTGATGTACCATTATAAAAGCTCAATTAAGTCACCCCATGGGGGAGGGCTTATTTAATTTCAGGACTGAGAAGGGCTTAATGGAGAGTGAAGCTTATTATGAATTATAGATTTCATTGCAGATCTTTAGCTATCGTAATTAAATATTCATTATATTTAAATATATCTGAATTAACTACAGGGGGAGAGAGCATTAAGAGTTTTTACAATATGAAAAATGTGGCCAACAAAAAGGTGGAAAATTGAGGATGATCATTTTGATTGAAGTGTAATTCCATCTTCACTTTCCAAATTAGACATACTGTACCTTTTTCGCTTGCATTGTTCAACTTTATTTAAAAGAGCAAACAAAGCAGTCATTTTGAACAGTCATTTTGAACTATAAGGGTTTCGTGCAAACAAGCACACTAGACCACTAGGTGATTCCTAGACAGAAAAAAGAAAAAACATATTGAACAATCGAATTTGGAAGAACATGACCCAGCCAAGATTCATGGCATCAAATATTTGGAATATATATGACTTTACAAGGACAACAGAAAGTATTTATTATTGAGGCAGCTACAGTCTGGGAGATGCTCATGACTGGAAATTTTGGGTTTTTTTGTCCTCTGCATTGGCTAAAAACTTTAAAAGGACACCTGTGGCTGCACTAGTTTCACTGCCATTATCAATTTCAACTTCATTGTCTGACAAATCTGGCTCAGAAATTTCTATAAAATATATTAGAAGGTATTAGCATACCACCCATCCCTCTATTTATCTACCATCATCTTTGTACATGTGTGCATTGTCCTTGTATATAACACTTACCATCGACGTTGATTTCGGCCAAACTCTTTCCTACCCACTTGCTTGTTTTGCTTTTTACTTTCGTGGACTCGTGTATCCTGTAAAATTCCGTGTGTACAGTGATGTCATTCCCTAGATGCCTGGCAAGCTAGTCCAGCTTCGTCTCCTTCAGTGAGAGCACTTTCAAAATTGTAGCTATGTATTTTTGCAGTTTTGTGCTCGTTGGAAAGTGGTGGCTTGCATTCTTGAGCAAACTTTGACATACAGTCCCAAGCTCGCATGTGACCTAGGGACTGCCTGCTTGCTCTTGTGAAGACGTACAGGTTCCCATCCGGTATGCCAACCATTGCACTTGTTTGGTTAAAGGGGGGTTACAGTCCGTTCTGCGCATGTGTGCGAGTAGTTTGTTTTGGTACGTTATGTTTAACATACATGAAGTATTGCATGCTTTCTTTAAAATAAGGATACAATTTCACTTCGGAGCATGGCTGAAGAAAGGGCAAACGTTTCACTTGACGATCTTGAAATAAGCCAAATAGAAGAGTTAGAATCGCCAAATATCGGGAATTTGACAACTTGTTCGTGTCGTGGTAATTGCCTTCGGGAAAAAGGAAGAAAATATTGTCCGTGCAAAAGTCTAAACCACTATTGTACGAGCGCATGCCACGGTGAGAATTCCGAACAGACTCTGTGTTTGAACAATCGAAGAGCACAGGAAAGTAACAGTGATGATACTACGCTAAGTGTATTTCTATAATACAATCTTAGTTTGTTTGTATACTCTGGTTTGTATATATTTTTATTCGCAACCACCAATTCCACAAATAACAGAGGGCAGACCGCTTATAGTTTGTTCGCCCGACTTGACAGAATGTTGAATCACAATATGAATATATTGAGTATCAAATACTTTTCTCTCTATAGCCCAACTAAAAACGTCTATATTTGTGATATACTGATGCTCTTTCCCGTTGATTTCCATAGTATTAAATGCGATCAGAAATTTACATAAATAACTCTATAATACTCTCGCTTAAAACTGTGAAAATGAGAAAAGTATATCTGATGACTGATATTTGCATTGCTGCCATGTGCTATACAGTATGTTTTATGTAAATGCGCCCTATGGCTGCTTATTTTACGGCTCCTGTTGTTAATTGTTTTTTTTTATCTAGTTTTGTGGATTTATCTCATGTAATTTGACCTTATTGTACCGATAAAGACCTAGACTCACTGCTGGGATGTCTTATTCCCGAAATTTACTATTTTCCATTCGAAATAACTGGAAAATTTGGCTCAAGTCATGTAATGCATCACCAACTCCGCAATTACAAAGCGACGTCTGGGCACGGCTTAAATCTCTGGATTTGTCAGCGCCTAGGAGAGGTCTACGAGGGGGAAAGAACCGAAGCCATCTAGAAGACAGGAGGAGGATTAATGTAGTTGCCAGAACATATTTAAAAACTCCGAAGTATCCATTACCTCGCCAAAGAATCCAAGGCAATCTCATTAATATATCGTCTTCTCCTAAAGCCGAGTCATTAAATATTCAACCTGTCACCAATACACAATTAACACAAAGAAACTATTATGTCCCAAAGCTGATGCTCGCAAATGCCATGTCTCTTGTACCGAAATTGGATGAAGTTCAAGAGTTTATCCTTCGTAACAAGATATGCCTAGCCTTTATTACCGAAACCTGGTTAAAAGAATCGATTTCAGAAAGTGTTGTTAGTATTCCTGGTTTCACTATCATACGCAGGGATAGAATCGCCAACAATCACGGCGGCGTCTGTGTTTACATCAAGGACGGTAATATATACAGGCTTTCTGAAGAACTCGCTTGTTGTCAAGATCATGAAGTTCTCTGGATTCAACTGAGACCTGATCGCTTGCCGAGAGGGTATTCATGTCTAATTGTAGCTGCAGTGTACCATCCTCCTGGAGCTGACGAAAATCTCATTCGCGATCACTTATTCCAATCGCTTGCCCTAGCGGAGTCCAAATTTCCGAATTGTGGTATCATCGTGGCCGGTGATTTTAATCGTCTGGACGTCACACGGATAAAAAAACACTTCCGTCTGAAACAAGTGGTCAAGTCACCAACTCGTAATCACGTCTACTTGATTTCGTGTTGACCAACATGCACGACTATTATGATACTCCGCAGACATTCCCACCTTTTGGGTTGTCTGATCACAATACGGTCACGGTGTCACCTAAAGTAAGAGCTAGTAACTCGAATACAAGGAACGTCATCAGCAAGCGCGACTCAAGAGCTAGTTGCAAAACAGCAATGGGGAGATTTTTAAGTTCGATGGACTGGCCTCTGCTACTTAATTCCCTAGAAAGCTGCGAAGATTCTTTGAAAGTCTTCCAGGATGTGATTCAAATTGGGTTTGATTTTCTTATGCCTGTGAAAAAAATTCGTGTGATTCCAGCCGACCCTCCATGGATGTCTCAGAAGTTAAAGTCGTTAATCCTAAAAAGACAAGAGGCTTTTTCTATTAATGGAGCCAACTCTGTTCTTTTTAGGTTTTACAGGAATGCAGTTAATCGCCAGAGGAAAACGTGCAAAGCTAATTACTATGAGCTGAGAGTACAGCAAATGAAAGGCGAAAATCCTAAGGCTTGGTGGAAAGAGGTTAAGCGTATTAGTGGAATGCAGTCTCGCTCTGGTAACTTACTAAGCCAGATAAATGTTGAAGAGATCAAAGATCTGCCTATCCAAGAAATAGCGAACGTAATCAACAAGGCGTTCCTGGAGCCTCTAGAAGAATATCGATTGCCATGTTCAATAATTCCTCTGCCACTGGAAGAGGACTGCCCAGAGTTTCTAGAAGTATCTGAAGAGAGAGTCCTTAAGTTGTTGTCTAAACTCAACCCCGCAAAGGCTTCCGGACCGGATGAGATACCAAATTGGTTGCTGAGGGAGTATGCTGAGTTGCTCGCTTATCCCGTGAAAACTATCCTGAACGCGTCATTCAGCGAACAACGCCTCCCCAGTATATGGAAATGTGCTGATGTAACTCCACTGCCAAAGAAAAAACCCGTGCAAAGTCTGACGAAAGATCTGAGGCCTATTTCATTAACACCGTGCATCTCAAAGGTCGCCGAGGACATTGTTGTTTGTGACTATGTTAAGCCTGCTGCTATGAAAATCATCGACCCCAACCAGTATGGAGCGGTTCTCAAGTCATCTACCACGTTTGCCCTACTGAGTATGATCCATGAGTGGACTATGGGAACTGACGGAAACGGTTCTACAGTAAGAGCTCTCCTTTTCGATTATCGAAAAGCTTTCGACCTGATAGATCATAACATTCTCGTTCACAAATTATGCACGTTAGATGTACCAATCAGCATTATCAACTGGATAATTGATTTTCTCAGCAATCGGTTCCAAAGAATCAAACTTGCAGAGGGTTGTCTGTCTGAATGGGGCTCAGTTCCATCAGGAGTCCCTCAGGGAACTAAATTAGGGCCCTGGTTATTTATCATAATGATAAATAGTAGTATAGTAAGTGGGGCTGCGAGCCCAGTCAACACCAACCACGATATAAACACCAAAACATCACCAAATTTGTGTCGAGCCACAATTCGGCAATGTTTTGGTACTCACGTTTTATAATCGACGTTGGTGAGCTCACAGCGTCAGTCTCTGTGCTATTATGGTGATCGTTAGTCAATCTAAACACCCCTCCCACGTTTTCTACTCAGTTGATGCCAAATATTAAAAAAATCACAACTTTCGCTAAACTTTACGCTACTTTAGCCATATTTAAAAAATAGTCGTTTCAACATTTTCACAAATTTGTCGAATCGCATTTAAAAAATAGTCGTTTCAACATTTTCACAAATTTGTCAAACCACATTTAAAAAATAGAAAGCGCCGTTTCAATATTTTCACAAATTTGTTAAATCACATTTTCACAAATTTGTCAAATCACATTTAAAAATAGTCGTTTCAACATTTTCACAAATTTGTCAAATCACATTTTTACAAATTTATGTATCGTAAAAGTGTCTCACGCGTGATAAAATTGCCACCTGTTATGCAAATTAGATTATTGCCACCTGTTAATAATAGATTAGTCCGTTTGTTCACTATTTTCAGCGTTTGTCGCCTCTTTTCTAAAATGGTGATCGTACACATATTTCGACGTTGTGATTCCTCCCGACAACAAGCCCAAGAAAGGCACGTACGGCGTCACAATAGCGACAATGCTCTCAACGTCTTTTTTTAATAACGGGTCTTTTTGCAACTCGTCATTTAATTCCTCAGGGTTCTCAATAGCGTTCAACCCATCCAGTAAGCTAGCGAATTTGCTGATTAACAAGTCGGTGAGAAAAGCGTTTGCAATTTCCATTCTCTTCAACTCATATTGGCGCCATATCTTGTCGATAACCTTTGCGGACGCTTTTTTAATGTACGCCTCAGATTGGCTCACCACACCATCACCAGACAGTCTAATAAGTTCGGATCTCCTAACGTCAACGTTGTCTTCCACAGTCGAAGTGTCATCAGCGTCCTCGACTAGTTCCTCAATCGTGGGATTTTCTTCACTTTTGCGTTTTACCATCACGCTATTACTTATACCCATATTTTATTGCGGAATAACAACTTCGTGACTGTATGGATAGCGTAGTGAGATTTCTAGTCTAGCGTACTTGTTATTTTTTAATGCAGTCGCAATCGCCGACGATTTTTCTCTGCTAATGTTTCCAAGGTAATCGTCGATAACGACCTTCATATCACTCCTACTTGGGCAGTAGAAGCAAACGAGCTTACTAATATTTTCTCTGTACGGTTTTGCGATCGACGTCAGTTGTTGTGTGATGACAATAACGCTCAGCATAAAATGTCGCGCACTAAAAGCTAAGTTGACTAATTGACTAGTCCTATTCTTGACATCTTGAGAACTCGCACAGTCGTCCAACACAATCAGAGTGTTAGTGCCTTTAAAAACATTTGTTACACACTTGAGAACAGCGTCGACACTGTCTTGCGCGCAGTCTATCGCTAACACGTCGGGGTCGCGCACATATTTCCAATCTTGATACGCTTTGTTCCACTCGAAAGTAGGACAAATCAACACAATGTAGTCAAATTTACTAAAGTACTCAGATTCCAATGTTTCCAGCAAATAATGCGTCTTGCCACAAGCTGTCATACCAACAATTAACATATTAAACGGAGTCTCCATTAACTCACGTTTGATTTAATACTGGATTGATTGCAACCCATTATTCATAAAGTTGACCAACCCATCGCTTACCACAAACACCCTGCACATGACATTTGCAGTCGTCGCTTTCTTCGTGATCTCAAGAAGCACGCCGGATTGTGTGTTTACAATGTTCTTGCCAGTGGCGACATTGCGATTATCTTGAACGCTCCTCAAGTCGATGACTAACACAAAGCCATCTTTGTAGAACTTCTGTATGGTCATGAACTGAGCGTGTTCCTCACCCAACCCAAACAATCGTTTCGCTTCCGCATAGAACTTCGACTTTGGGATGCCTTGTGAGTACACGCTATTCGGCACACCTTCGATTGTGACTCTAACACTCTCAATATTTGGATAAAGAAACTCCTCACTGTCTGTTCGCACCTTATTTGTGAATAGCAACACAATCGCCTTCATGCTTTTTCTTGGAAGATTAATGTTTTCATTCACGATGGTTGTGCCTTTGTCCCATTCGGTGATTTTCATCAACGTGATGTGCTCATATGACAAACTACGACCACTTGCGTAACCCGACGCTATCTCATCAGCAAGCTCCTGGTTATCAATCGTCTCATACTCAAGCTCGAGGTTCTCCAGAGTGTATCCACCCACAGCGCTACCGGATTGCGCTACCATGATGTCTGCAGCCTTCGGAAGTGTGATCACATACTGCAAGTTGTTGTTCATGCTAAAAGGAGCGTACAACCCGTGGTCATTCATAATTTTACCAAGCTTAATCCGCTGTTTCGTCCCAATCACACCAAACATCAACGCGTCACTAACTTTAGTAACATTCCCACTCGTCGCACCACTGTCATCCTTAGAAATTAGCTTTCTCAAGTTCTCACCACCAACACCATAGTCAATCATTTGGTCTCGCGCAGTAGCACTCTCCCAAAGGTCGCGATAGACACCAGTGTAATTTTCCCCATTGTTGTCGTACACAGTCTCCCCGGCTAGCCTCACAACAAGTTTCTCAACCAACAACTTGCTCACATTATTCAAGAACCAGCTTTTGGCGTTTGCATTCTTAAAGTCGAACACTAGACCCAACGATCCAGGCACCAAACAGCTACTAACCTTGAGCTTCGGTATATCAATGTAAAGTTCCTCGCCAGGGCTGACTTTATTAGGGTTCAACGTGATTACGTGTTGCGTTCTCACCCCTTTTATGACGCCCATGGTCGCTCGTCTAAAACCAGGACTCAACTCTGCCGATGTGACGTTCATATACCTTTACATATGTTTTATCGCTACCGTTTTAGCTTGTAATAATCATAAGCGAACCACGCAAGTACCACCGCGAGTACCCACAGATTTTGAGCCAACCAAGCAAGACCCTTCGCACCCAACGTCAACGCGTTGTAAACTAAATTAGCCAGCCCAACAGCCCACTTCGTGATTGCGTTCTTAACAGCCTGTGCGAATGACTTTGTAGCCATAGCGCCTCTCATAACAGCAGACCTCCCAGCGATAATAATAGTTGTTATAATCCCAGCCACTGAAATCGCTACAGCGCTCAACCCAACCATATTTTCTTTAGCCCATTCCTTGAACTTCTGCAATCTGTCAATGTCAACTTCTTGCTGCTCTCTAACTTCCTCTATTTGTCGTTGTTCTAAGACTTCTTTTTTGGCTTGCGTGAGTCCCACCTCTCTACTAAGCAAACCGTCGTACTCTAGCTGTTCGTCACTCGTAAGACTACTTTGCTTATCTTTTGTATCAAGCTCTGTCATTCTCCTACTCGTTTCATTTATCGCTTCCTGATAATAGTCTGCTTGTATTTGCAATGCGCCAGTGTCACCTATTCTCGATTCACGCAACACGCTATCGCTTGGGGCGAGCACACCATTATGTTCGCGGTTCTCGTCTGGTGTTAGCCCAGGTATGTCATCATAACCCACTTTTGTTTCAATTACTGGGAAGTCATCTGAGGTTACTTCTGCTGTGACAGCTGTTGTTTCTGCATTCTCAGGGATTTGACTAACTAACTGTTTGAACTGCTCAATCGCGTTTTTACTACTTGCGTCTTTACTGTAGATCAAGCCTTTTTTATTAGGTATTAGAATTCGTTTGGGTTTTCCATATTTACCATCTTTGTTTATCGGTTTGAAAAGAATAGCCCCTGAGTCCGTAACCTGCGACCTGTTGACTATTTTCCTTGACGCGTCGTCGTGTCCGAGTCCCTTTTTGCTTAATTTACGTATTTTCCTATTTATTAGCTTGATTCTTTTTACATTGTTTTCTGTTAGCTCTTTGTTGGACGCTTTTAGCTCACCCAGTCTTCTCTTAATTTCCTCCTCCTCTTCAAAAGCTAGACTGAAACTTACGTCATTGACGTCACCATATGAATCCTGTTCAACAAACTCTACTGTTGGGACTTCTGTGTTAGTCCCCCTTATTGTCACCGTCTTACCATTATCAGTGTCGATAAATGACGTCTCTTTTTCTAGAAACCTCCTCTCTTGCTCACCCTGTAGTCTAGCCACTCTCCCATACAATTTTTCGTACTCGACGCGCACAATATCTGGCATGTCACCACTGGTGTACCTATCGTCGAGTAAATTGTAAGCTTTGGTGGCGCTCTCAAGTTCGACATCTAATTGATCGTCAGTGTAGGCTCTACCAAGGTTCTCCATCTGAATCTCGTCAAAACCTTCCTTACCTTCCCTACCTTCAGCCATATTACATTAGCTCACGTTTTGAATGTCGCTTTCTGGTATCCACGAATTATGTTTGCTCTCATAACCCAACCATTTGACCAACGCCATCTTCTTCCCTCTGACTTTCTTTCTTTTCAACACCTTTTCAACTCTGTACACATCGTCGCCATGTTTCTCACTGACCAGCGATAATTCCTGCTCGTAAAACTTACCAATAATCTGTTCACCGGTGTGATCCTCAATTTCGTACACATTCGGATCACCACGAATAATCTTCACCACTTTAAACAGCTCTTCAGTGAAGTTGGCTTCATAGCCCTTTGTGAACACACTCTTGTATTTGCTAATTCTCACTGACTCACCAACTCTAAACTTTGGCAATGGGTTGTCTGCAAATTGGTGACCAAACAAAGTGGTCCACACTTCGCCTTCGTTTGACTTATTGACATCCTTCGGTTTCGTCATAATGCTTCGATTCACATTACCATTGTAATTGCTCACAAACTGGTCGAGACCCCCAATCCATTTGTACGTTCCACGTGCATAGAAGTACTTCCACATAATACTCTTCAGACTTCTGTTAAAACGCTCAACAACAGCGGCCTTTTTATCACTCTTAGTGCTGAAATATTCAACACCATGTTCTTTCAGCAAACTTTTAACACCAACGTTATAGAACTCAAGCCCATCGTCAAATTGCGCTAACTTAGGTGTGGTTCCAAACCGATCTTTAAAGTCACTCAACAATTTTCCAACAGCCTTAGTCATGTTCTTAGTGTCTTTTCTATAAACCGCAATGCCAAAAGCATATCTACTCAATATTTCAATGCCTGTCAATATCCAATAATAACCTCCATTCTGTTTTGAGTACTTGCTCATGTCCACTAAGTCCATTTGGAGCTCTTCACCAAGAAATCCAACAAAAGTCGCGCGGAATTTATGTCTTCTCACAATAGGTTTGTACCTAGTGTAGGTGTCTTGCGCTATCAACCATTCTTTCACTGTTTTTCTAGTTACTTTCAATCCGTCTCCCAATGCACTTTGATACAGCCTCTCTGCACCACTGAACCCTGTCTTAGGATTGTAATAAATGTCTCTCAACCCCTGCTCTGTTTCCACACCAAGCTCCATATAACTCACACAATATACAGTTCCAATAACACCGCGCCAATTTTGACACCACCGTTATTTGGTTTGACACGAAACGTCATACTTGAGTAAACACCTTTTTTAATACTCACCTTTGACTCAATGTCCACATGACGTTGCACTGACCCATTCAAAGACTGTTCAGTGGGTATTGGCAACGTTGTGATCACACTGCTACGCTTCCCATCAACACCTACATTGTTCTCAGAGTCAACAATATCACATAAGATTTCTATGTACTTCAGACCTCTTAGAATGTCGACCTCGTTTGGGCTGATGTACCACTTTGAGTCACCCTTAATCACCCTGCCCTTCGCGAAACCAAATAGAGGTCCAAGAGGGCCAAGCTCAAATGGGACGCTAACCCTAATCGTGCATCTACTTGTGAACGGTATTTTCTCTATCTCAAGGTCCACACCCTTCCTCTCTTTAAAGTCTTTTTTTAATAGTTTGACTAGTGCGTCGAAGTTAGCGTACCCACCACTCGTTATCGTGCTTTTAAGATCACTCGAAGGGTGACTCGCCGCGGAGAACCAAGTGGAGTCACCATCTAATACGTTATTGTAGTCCCAAAACACAGTGGCTGTCTTAACCATAATGTATGGGTTATCGTGCGTGATCATCACACTGTTGTCAAAGGACACAACTTTTTCTGCACTTTCAATGAATACCGTCAACTTTCGCATTATGTATAACATATGGTATATTATATATGCAGAAAGCCCTTCATGATTACTATGGAAAGTACTACAAACTCGCGATGGCGAGCACATCGAAGGCTACACATAACGCAAAGGCAGACTTCGTCAAAAAGTACCCCAACGCTACTTTAGGCAAATTCGAGTTCTATCCAAATATTTCACAAGATGGTAAAATCGTGAGTGTCGATGTGTATTTCAGAAACAATGACATCCTCAGCACAGACATAACCAGCACAACCTTCAAAAATGATAAAAACATGCAGAAGTGGTTGCACAACAGCGAGTTCCCAAAAATATGGTCGAGCGATGGGCGTGTCCCAAAGTTACTACTGACGGAGACCCACAAGAGCTACAGAGAAGTCACAACGTTTCCACCATATGTCCTAAATTACCCAACCCACAATTTTGACATCTTTGTTGACGACAATAATTCCTTCAAATCAGACCTACCGAGAATACTCATCGACACCAAAAGACGTCACAACGACAAGGCAATTGGTGGTAACGTTAACACAGTTTGGACTCTACTCGAGAGTTACTATCAAGCGATCGCAGGTATGTACATCGCTACATACCGCTCAGGGGTGTCTCTACAGAACTTAAGTTATCAAGTCGACGTCCCAAAGCAAATCGTGAGTCTCATGAGGTTTCATGTATACTTCACCATTCGTCGTGTGATGTTTCGTTTAAGTAAGAGTCAAGTTGACATTAACAACATCTTAAGACTGTACCTCCCTGACTGGCGACTTTTGAAAGGTCACCTACCATTGACTGATGTTGACAATAGATACATCAAGGACATCCAAGGTGATTATCGTCGGTATTGCCCGAGACACTCTGACGGGTTCACACCATTAGGACAAGAACTACTAAACCAATCGATTGAAGTTTACATGTACGCCATTCTTGGAGCCCAAGCGAGGTCAAAGCAAAGCATCGTGGGAACTAGAGCTAGTGCTCGAGAAACGCAACAAATCTTTAGAGACATCGTTGAAAACGCTGTGGTTCAATATTCACCGAGTGTTTGGATCAACCTTATGAACAAAGCGATTAGTGAGATCAAAGTTAAGCTAGACACAGCTGTGACACCCAACACTTGGCTGATCCCCAGAAGCATGGTCTTGTTAAAGGACCCCATTGTTGGTTACAATAACGTGCTCAGAACTTCGTCTGAAACTGGGATGACATTTGGGTATAACGACGGGTTGAACTACCACCGAGTGCCAAAAGCGAAGCATAAAAAAGTCCACCAAGCGGCAGGACTCCACTTGGAAACTCTAGTCACACCACCTTCAAAGCTAGGACCTTCGAAGCTAGGACCTTCAAAGCTGAGACCTGCCGCGAAGAAAACAGTGGTCACCACCAATCAAATAGCACAGACCACCACAAGTAAGTCAGACACGACAACGCTAGCGATAATCTTAGGGTTCTCGGCAGTCTCTGGCTATTTAGTAACCAAATACACCTTGAAGTAGTAATGAGTCTAAACTATGGGTATGAGTCTGACGACCCTCACGATAAAATACTGAAGAGAACGAAAAGGCATCTGGACGAAGATCCTAAGTTAAGTGCGACCGGTGGAAGGATGTCTGGAATAATAGACATGCAAGGCTCAGCAATAAAAAACGTAGCAGACCCAGTCGATGACTCAGACGCCATCAACAAGAGAGCTCTAGAGCAACTATTATCAGGTTTCCTCAAGAGTCAGTCCTATAATGTTGTGCTCGACTTCAACGTTAGCACACATGCCTTGAAAAACGTGGAATTTCACACCAATGGTTCAAACAAAGTGAAAGCCATTGGTGAAACAAGTAAATTAGTGCAAAACAACCCAGCTTATGGTCCTATTGTTGGCATCAGCGGTGTGAGTCAAAGTTTTCTGTCACCTGTGTTAACACCAATCCCACTTGAGTCAGGTCTTCATTTTAACTGCCCGAGTATGCAATGGTGTGATCTCTCTATTTTTGTTGTGGTGAGGTTACCTACTCGCACCGCTGGATCAAATTGGGAGACAATTATATCAAACGACGATGGTCAGTGGGATAAGTTCATAGGGTACAAGACTGGTATGACCAATGGACTCGCGTATGGTGGTAGCATCCCAGCGATGGAGAGCGTATGCACTATTCCAAGTGGCGTTGACATAAGTAAAATGCACATGATATCAATACACTGGCAAATGGACAACTCACATGTCAGGGTCAACAACGTTAAGTCAGCCGATTCAGACTTCATAGCAAATATGAAAAAGATAGGCACACCCTATGGAACGATTTTTGGAATACATCGACCAAGAATACCACTCGCACCTTATGCGTACCCATCGTTGATAGAATTCTACGGTGTGAAAATTGTGAGTGGTTACATGACGAACCGAGACATCATAATCATGGGTGGAGAAATGATGAAGGAATATGGTGTAAAGTAAATGGGAGCATGTGTTTCGAGACCTCATGAAATATATAAGATAAATAAGACGACTGATCACATGTTCAAAGCTGGTGGGTCATTTGGTCGCGGTGACGTTACTCTCGAGCTCCACGCTGAGATTGGTATGAGGTCTAAAAAGACTTATGGCAAACCTATTACGTTACCTGCAGAGTCAGACAAAGTAGGAGTGGTAGGAGACGTGACCTAAGTTAAAATGGGTTGGCTTAGAAAACTGGTTCGTAACATTAGAAACTTTTTCAGACGACGTAGAAAACTGAGGACTAGTAAAACGTATTTGCTGCATTGGTACACAACAAACCAGATCTATAAAAAACCTGACACCTACGTCGAGTAGTTTTTTTGTAGGAGACTATAATATAGTGATGACCTCCACAGCGCTTCGATTATTCGACTTCGATGGCCACCAAATCACAACGGTCATGGACAACGGTGAAATATGGTTCAAAGCGAAAGAAGTCGCGAGCGCTCTAGGTTACGCTCGACCAAAAGATGCAGTCAACGACCACGTCGAACCTGATTGTAAAATGAAGATGGAACAGGTCTCGTTTATCAACGAACTTGGGGTCTACTCGTTGGTGTTCTCGAGTAAAATGGAGCGTGCGAAACACTTCGGAAGGTGGGTGCACTCAGAGGTCTTACCAAACGTTAGAAAAAGTTTAGCTGACGTTGGTCTCAAACACAATCAATTCGTAATGATCACCGAGTTCGATCTCCACACGAAAGTTGTTGGTTTTCTTAGGAAATATTATCCAGAAGCTATTTTGATAGCCGCTTGTGGTGAGAATCAAGACACTTCGAGTAAAAGAATAAATTCGTGGAAAAAAGGTTACCAACGTGGAACACCTGACTTGATTATCGCCAATGCAAACCGACAGCACAGCGGGCTCGTGATTGAGTTCAAGAATCCAGGTGGTACAGGTAAGACGTCCAAAGAGCAAGAGTCTCTGTTGCTCAGATATAAATCCGCTGGTTATCTAACACTCTTGTGTGACTCGTACGACGACGCTATTACCACGGTAATAAAATATCTCTTTGACGTTGGGTTTCAGTGTTCCCAGTGTTTTCGTAAATTTAAAAATAAGTCAGCGTTAAGTAACCACGAGAGACGTTATTGTAAAGAGACTTTTTAGACAGCGAGTAATAAGTCGAATTAGCACTCGTTCTCGTTGTTGAGACGACGTCTGAAGTGACAACTGCTCTAGCATTTTTTAAAGACGTTTTTAACTCAGTAAAAAATATCTGCGAAACTTTCTCTATTTATTTCACAAACCTTCTGACCACTGTGTGAAAAAATGTTTCTACGGGAGACATTGGACGCTTCATGTGACCAATGTCTAAATTTAAAAAAGTGGGGTATCCGAGAACACCCCTAATTTTGTGTGGAAGGATGATGACGTCTGCACACTGCGCGATATTGCTCAGCACCACCAACGAATGATGGTCCTGGGTTGTATCTCCAATTGAATGGTGCGTCAACAGTTGTTCCGTAAGTGTCACGGCAAACGATGCAATGCGCTTTTAGAAATGTGATGTCGTCTGCTACTGGGAACAGTGTGTCGAGCTCACCAAGTCTTTTTAAGTGCTCCGTTGATATGAGACCACAAATAATGACGTGAATGCCGGCTTTAATGTATTCACGGGTAACTGGGAGTAACCCAGAGTACCAATGGCCTTCATCAATACCAATGACGTCATAGTCAGCTATCTCGGAAGAACTCGGGAGGTTGGTGATTAACTTCGCAGGTAAACTGTCTGATCCGACAACAATAGTCTGACGATGTGTGGAGAACGCGTGGTCAGTTCGCCTAGTGTCACCTGTGTTGTTCATGTAAAGTACTTTGAGCCCTGATTTACTTAACGTGATTAACCTACGAAGAGTCTCTGTTGTTTTCCCTGCAAACATGGGACCAATCACGATTTCTAGTCTACCGAGTTTCTTCATGATTACTATACCTCCAGAGAAGTGTTCTCCCCTCTCGCGGTAACTGTTGCTCGTTGTTGAATATCCGCTGGAGCTCTAAGTTTTTAAGATGAGTCTGCGAGCTCTCGTGTCTCAAGCGATACAGTGGGTCGTTGGTGACCACACCACATGGGTGACAGGTGTACACGTTTTTATTTCTCACAAAGTGTCTGTGGGCGGGCGAGAGTACGTGGTCCCTGATATCGTCCGCACCCAGTATCTCATTACACCCCACCTTGCAAACGTGAACGTCGCGGTTTGCAGCGAGCTCTAGCCACGCTTTGGCTTTGGTTGGGCATGGTTTCCACATAAGGGTCACTAAGAACACTTGGAGGAAGTTACCGAGTAACGTACCGTTGGACCCACTAGGGTTGTTCAAGTAGACATCACTTGCTAACATAAGGTACTTGAATGATGAGTAACACCACACAGGGATTATGCTAGCTAATCTATCAGCAATCTCCTTGGCTCTATCTTCTCGAAGATCGATCCAAGTGTCGTGAAGATGCCTCGCACAGTCGACCTGGGGGATAGGCTGTTTTATTAACACCTCTTCACGTCTGAGGTCGAGCAGATTGTATATTGAAAAGTACTCGTTTAAGACGTTGGGTCCATTGTCGACTCGTGGGGTAGACACACTGACAAAGGCCGTTCTCAGCAAGCGGTCAATAACTTCTTCGCTAGCCTCTCGGTCTTGAGTCATTGTGTTATACTCTCAGAAAAAATCCTAATTTTTTAGTGCGTTTGGTCTGGAACTGTGAGACACCTGTGAGGTCAACTGTGAGACACCTGTGAGGTCAACTGTGAGTAAGATAACACGTGATAGTGTATTAGATGGTTGAGGACTCACAGACGGCTGTCGACGCTAAGATCACAGCTGATGTGAAAAGTGTTAAGGTGAAGGACCCAAAGCGTGTCGCCGCTGGTAAAAAGTTGGCTGAGATATCGAAAGCTGCGAAAGAAAAGAAAATGCGTGAAATGATAGTCAACGAAGAACAGGGTAGTGAGTGGAGCTATGGTTACATTGTTGGAACACTTGGTGTAATCATTGCTGGTGCTTCACTATGGTACACAATTAGCAGTGAAAAAGAACCTGTGAGTGCTGCACCAGCTAGTGTGTCAGAGAACCACAAAACTCGTCGTCCAGCGTTAGACACATTTGATTCTTGAACAAAACACACGACAATGTATATGACTGCGATCGATCGAAAAGAACTTATGAACGAATTGTACGACGCGCTACTTGTCACGACTGGTGCTGTGGTAGTGAGTATGATTTCTAAAAAGGCTTTGGGAGAACCATTGGGAACACCAGAGACAGTGAAAGGTACAGTGAAACTTGCTGCAGCTGTTGGTGCAGGAACGCTGCTAGTAAAATGGATGCAATCGAAAAAGTGGATACCGACAGACCCATTCAAATCAACGTAAGTTAATGGTGAGTGTTGTGGCTGGAGGGATATTTAATGCAGTGGCTTTTGCAGGCGCTGGCTTTATGTTTTCAAAGTTCAATCATTCAGGTTATGAAGCTGAGATGAAAAGACACAACCATGCGTTGGAGCAGTTAGCCAGCGCGAAAGAAGCGTGGTCTGAAAACGAAGTCGCCAAGAGAGATAAGATCCAGCGTTTACGACAACAGCTCTCTGATGCTAATGCTGACATTAATGACACAAGCCGCGCGTTGGAGGAGCTTGGAAGAGCGATGACTATTCAGCACGGCGGACGAGTGTTCACTAACTCCCCGAAGATTGCGGATTACTACCAACCGAGTGCGGAAATGAAGGAATACCAATTATTGTTTGTTAGCGCGCTAGGTTTGGGTAGTGGAATAGCGGTGCGGGTGCTAACTCGGTAAAAAATGTTGGAGTAGTATAATAGTGATGGACAAACTTATGAGGCAGATGAGCTATGGTTACACAATTGACGAAATCGCGAATGAGACGCAAACTGAGTGTGGAGACACCTTCAGAATCCACTACTGCTCGGATTGTGACGTTGCGAAAAACGTGACTGACTGTGGTGGGTACGCATGTCCAAAGTGTGGTGACATCGAATGGGGCTACACTCAGAGTTACAGCGACATGAGACTCACGCGATTAAAAAGCGTTCACAAACGGTCTTGGTGGATGGGGAGGAGACTACGGAACGTTGTGAAGGGTGAGCACCTTGAGTTGATAAAAGAGGACTTCCTGAAAGTTGTCAATGCGTTGTACTCATGCAATTTGGTAAAGGGCAGAAATGTCAGCAGATATGGATACTACATTATTAGGTTGTGCCATAGAAGACGAGTCGAGACACTCAAGAAGGTGTCAGACCTCAAAGACGGGAAGGTGAAAGACTTGTTTGACGATAATTTGTTTGGGGTGGTGTACCCAAAACTAGGATGGTGCGAAAGTGGCGACAATTATTACGACGAGTGGTTTAGGAAAAAAACAAGTGTAGTATATAGAAGCCAATGAGTCGGACTGTGAAAAACCCACTAACAAAAAGACGGGCGCATAAGACGAGCGCAGCCGTTGTCAATTCACTAACAGATGAAGCGACCAACGTTCACGGCTTCTTTAGAGATCAGGAGGGACAACGTCTAGTCGAAGACCTCGCACCGTCGACGCATCTGTTGGATCGAGCACTGAGAGGGTTCACAAGGTCCTATGGAGTCGAAGTAATTGACGACAGAGACATCAATCAGGTGAACGGTAGTAGAAGTGCTGTCACTAACCTTTTGAGACGTGAATTAGGTGAGACCAATGGAATGAAAGTGGTGGAGACAGTCAAGGTCACTTTTGAGAAAGTTTTAGAACTCGATAAGACCACATACAAAACTGCCTACTTTAACAGCGAAACGTTTGTCGTCATTAACGAGCATGACATCGAGGGTGTTGCCAATCGTGGATCGGAGCAGATTTTGACGCGGATAGCTGGGTGGTTATCTGAGGGGTCTGGATGGGCTATCGACAAAATAGATGCGCACTACGTCAACGTCGCTATTTACAGACCTTTGCATGGGAGTAGCTACATTGCGTTGCCAAAGGAGCTGCGCGACAGTATGAAGGGTCTGATAAATGTAAATAACGATGATGACAACGAGTGTTTTAGATGGTGTCACCTAGCGCATAAGTTTCCTGTTGGAAAACACTCCGATAGAACGTCGAAGTACGCTAGACATGTCGGCGAGCTGAATTATGACGGAATTGACTTCCCAGTCACACTCAAAGATTACAACAAGATCGAAAAGGCGAACGATATTAGCATAAATGTTTTTGGGTATGAAGATAAGCAGCCATTCCCTGCGTACGTTTCTAAGGAGGCGTGTCCTGACCATATGGACCTATTGTTGATAACTAATGACGTGGGCAACAAGCATTATGTGTACATTCGCGATTTTAACAAGTTCATGTACCGTCAGACAGAGCACAAGGCGAGAAAGCATTTTTGCAGGTATTGTTTGCAGTGTTTCACCCGCGCGGACGTGCTTGAAAGTCATATTGAAGTGTGTTTGGTCATCAATGGGAAGCAAGCTATTAAAATGCCACAAAAAGGTGCGAAAGTGAAATACGAGAATTTTAGTAGACAATTAAATGTACCATTTGTGGTGTATGCAGACTTCGAGGCTATCACACAGAAGGTGCACACAACAAAGCTGTCAAGCGAGTGTAGCTACACAAATGCTTACCAGAGGCACGTTGACTGCGGTTATGGGTATAAACTGGTTTGTTGTTATGACAACGAGTACAGTAAGCCAGTAAAAGTGTATCGCGGTGAAAACGCAGTCAACAAGTTCATTGGGGAGATGTTAGAAATTGTTGAATATTGTAAAGAAACATCTGAGAGTCACTTTAACAAAGAAATGATACTGACTGACGACGATAAGAAGAACTTCGACGAGGCTAAAAGTTGTCATATTTGCAGTGTTGAGTACACTGGTGCTGACGTTAGAGTGAGAGACCACTGTCACGTGTCAGGTAAGTACAGAGGGTCCGCACATCGTCAGTGTAACGTGAACTTTAAGTTGACTGATAAAATTCCTGTGATCTTTCATAACTTACGCGGCTACGATAGCCATTTCATTATGCAGGAGATTGGCAAGTTTGGTCAAGACATAAATGTGATACCAAACAACATGGAGAAGTACATGGCGTTCATGCTTGGAAAAAACTTGGTGTTCTTGGACAGCTTCCAGTTCATGAGTAGCGGTCTAGACAACTTGGTGAGGAACCTACCAAGGGACGCTTTCAAATACACATCAGAAGTGTTTCACGACGAGGGTTTGGCACTCATGACAAGAAAGGGAGTCTATCCCTACGATTATATGGACTCCTTTGATAAATTCGACGAATGCGAGCTACCCTCCAAAAAGGACTTTTACAATATTCTGAATGACGAAGATATTACGGAAGAGATGCATGAGCGTGCTTGCGATGTGTGGGACTACTTCGACGTTGAAAACATGGGTGGGTATCACGACCTGTATTTGAAAAGCGATGTGCTCTTGCTCGCTGATGTTTTTGAGAACTTTAGAAAGACATGCCATCGCGAGTATAAATTAGACCCGTGCCACTATTTCACATCACCTGGATTGGCTTGGGATGCTATGTTGAAGATGACTGGAGTGGAACTTGAATTATTGTCCGACATTGACATGTTCCAGTTCGTAGAATTAGGTATGCGTGGTGGTGTGAGCTACATATGCAACAGACATGGCGTGGCGAATAATAAGTACATGGAAGGGTATGACAAAGAGCAAGAGTCGAAGTATTTGATGTACCTTGACGCCAACAACTTGTATGGATGGGCAATGAGTCGAAGTCTACCCACGGGCGGCTTCAAGTGGTTGACTGAGAAAGAAATAGAAAAAGTTAATCTGCACGACTATCACAACAATAGTAAAAAAGGTTTACTGCTCGAGGTCGACTTGGAGTACCCAACCATTTGCATGACCTACACAACGATTACCCGCTGGCTCCTGAAAAGATGGAGATAACCGTCGACATGTTGTCAGAGTACTGCACGAAAATCAAAAATAAGTTTAACGTGAGTGTTGGTGGTGTAAAGAAGCTGGTGACTAATTTGATGGACAAAAAAAAGTATGTGTGTCACTACGGAAATCTGCAGTTGTACATGGATTCACAGGGTCCTGCAGTTTGACCAGTCCAAGTGGCTAGGCAAGTACATCGACTTTAACACAGTCAAAAGAACCGCGGCTAAGAACGCTTTTGAGAAGGACTTCTTCAAGTTGATGAACAACAGTGTGTTCGGAAAAACGATGGAAAACTTGAGGAAGCGTGTGGATGTAAGATTAGTGACCACTGCGAAGAAATTAGAAAAGCTTGTCTCAAAGCCAACGTTTGTGTCTTGCAAGATATTTAGCGAGAACTTAGTCGCTGTCCACAAAGTTAAAGAAACGCTGACATTAAATCGACCCGCGTATGTAGGTATGTGTATACTAGACTTGAGTAAAACGCTGATGTACAATTTTCACTACAATTATATTATGAAAAAGTACTCTAGCGACACCTGCAGATTACACTTCACTGACACCGACAGTCTGTTGTACACAATCAAAACCGATGACGTCTACTCTGACTTTATGATGGAGCGCGAAAAGTTTGACAATAGCGACTACCCCGCAGACAGCCCATTCGCTTTTAAAGAGAACAAGAAAGTCATTGGCAAGATGAAAGACGAGTGCGCTGGAACACCAATTATCGAGTTCGTTGGTTTGCGTAGTAAGATGTACAGTTATTTGAAAGAGGATGGAGGTGGTGGGAAAACTGCTAAAGGTATCAGAAAGAACATAATTAAAAAGGTGATCAGACACGAAGATTACAAAAGTGTGTTACTCGAGCAGAAACAATTGCGACACACAATGAAGACCATTAGAAGTGTCAAACATCAGCTAGGTAGTTACGAAATTAATAAAGTGTCGCTATCCTGTTTTGATGACAAACGATACCTTTTAGAAAATGGCATTGACTCCTATGCGTATGGTCACAAAAACATTGAAGTAAAAGGCGAGGCGACAAACGCTGAAAATAGTGAACAAACGGACTAATCTATTATTAACAGGTGGCAATAATCTAATTTGCATAACAGGTGGCAATTTTATCACGCGTGAGACACTTTTACGATACATAAATTTGTAAAAATGTGATTTGACAAATTTGTGAAAATGTTGAAACGACTATTTTTAAATGTGATTTGACAAATTTGTGAAAATGTGATTTAACAAATTTGTGAAAATATTGAAACGGCGCTTTCTATTTTTTAAATGTGGTTTGACAAATTTGTGAAAATGTTGAAACGACTATTTTTTAAATGCGATTCGACAAATTTGTGAAAATGTTGAAACGACTATTTTTTAAATATGGCTAAAGTAGCGTAAAGTTTAGCGAAAGTTGTGATTTTTTTAATATTTGGCATCAACTGAGTAGAAAACGTGGGAGGGGTGTTTAGATTGACTAACGATCACCATAATAGCACAGAGACTGACGCTGTGAGCTCACCAACGTCGATTATAAAACGTGAGTACCAAAACATTGCCGAATTGTGGCTCGACACAAATTTGGTGATGTTTTGGTGTTTATATCGTGGTTGGTGTTGACTGGGCTCGCAGCCCCACTTACTATACTACTATAAATGACCTTGTAATTAGTGACGCCCGTGTGTGGAAGTATGTAGATGATACGACGGTATCAGAAGTCGTCCGGAAAAACGATGTCAGCAGCGCCCAACTTATCACTGACAACGTGGCTCAATGGTCTCTTGATAACAGAGTTCAACTAAACATCAACAAATGTAAAGAACTACGAATTTCCTTTGCTAGAAATCAGCAGGAATTAGAGCCGATTAAGGTTATGGGTAAGGATCTGGAGATTGTAGACAGTGTTAAGCTTTTAGGTTTAACGATTACAAGTAATCTATCGTGGAATGCACATGTAAACGAGGTTATTAAAAAAGCCTCTAAAAGGTTATATTTTTTAGTGCAGTTGAAGAGGGCTAACGTCCCTCGAAAAGATCTAGGGCTATTTTACATTACCTGTATTAGGTCTCTTTTAGACTATGCTGTTCCTGTGTTTCACTATTCTATTCCACAATATCTAATGTGTGAATTAGAACGCATACAAAAGAGGGCAATGTCGATCATTTGCTCCAATTTCGATTACACTGAAGCACTAATATGTATGAACATCGTCCCTCTAGTTGAACATCACAAGGATATATGTAATATACTGTTCACTACCATTGTTAATGATAAGACCCATCGACTACATAAATTATTACCGCCTTCTTATGAGACTAAGTACAATTTGAGACACTCGCGATCATTTAATGTTCCCAGATGGAAGAGCAACCGCTTTAAGAATACTTACATAATGTCTTCATGTCTTAATGCCAATATGAAATAGTCAGTTTCCAGCTTTTATAATTAGTTTTTAGTTTAGGTTTGACATATTCTTATAGTATTTTAAGTAAGTTTATGTAAATATATTTTACATATAAATTTGTAATTTTAATATGACTATAGCGATTTTGACAAATTAATGTAATTCTAAGAGATACGCAATTCAGCCTTTGGCTGCTATGTATTTTTTCAAATAAACCATCTATCTATCTATCTATCTATATAGCAGGTATTAGGTTACATTTAACGATACACAGCAGGGAGTCACTCATTATAATCATGTATAAGCAATGTGATTGATGTTTTTGTGAAATAGCACTGCTTGAAAACCAGCCATATTCAAAATACACTACATATTTGTGAAACATTGTGTCACATTTGTGTTTATAATGATCCTGTTTTTAGGATTATGATTTGTCCATTGAGGAAACTGAGGAGGAAACTGAGGAGGAAGAGGATCTATCGCTGTAAGTAGGATAAGAGGCGGAGTAAGGGGACGTAGTAGAGGTGAAGAAACACAAGGGGGGGGGGGAAGGGGACGTGGCAGAGGAATACAAGAGCAAGGAAGTGGCGAAGAAAGACGAGGCAGGGGACGAGGCAGGGGACGTGGCAGGGGAAGGGGATGTGGCAGGGGAAGTGGCCAGCTTGTGGCAGCAGAAGATGCTGCACAGAACCAGGCTGAGCATGAGCAACAGATGGTGGTAAGTATTGCATAATTTTCTATTTCAGAATCATCCTCTGAGATTGAATATGGAAAGCTAGATTTATATTATGATATGAATATAGTGCATACATTGATTTGCAATAATCACAATACACTCAAGTGAATTGGGATTATTGCAAATCAAATAATCCAATCATTTGTGGCTATTTGTATCATTCGGAACCACGCTCAAGCAATGGTTTCTATTACTTAGTATTTATATTTATACATCTTTGAAACTTGTATTTCAGAATTTAGTTGATGGTCTTGACGTGGAAGCACTCCGAAGGCTTGCCTTGGAACTTCTTCGAAGACAGCCTGCAGCCTTCGCTGACATTGTAAATGGGGAAATTGTTGCAGGAGATGGGCAACCTCCTCCTAATCCACAACCAGGTGATGTTCCAGACTGGTGCAAATGTGGGCACTGTGTTGTCATGCCAACACAGGAAGAAAATAAGTGTTGTACGAGAACAGTACGGCCGTGCATTTCAAACAGTCCTCTCTTCCAGCAGCTTGTCCTTGATCCAAACGTTCTGGACATTGCAATGAGGTATAGAGAAGATGTTCTTGTCTTGAACAATGCAAGAAACAATGAAAACTTCAGGCATGCTGGGTACAGGCAGTTTGTGTTGTGGCAACATGATCGCTTGGGGAGGGGTAACAGAAGAGTTGTCGCTATCCATCACCCAATGGATTATATACTGGCTAAGGCCAGCACGATTGTAGTCATAGACAAACAATAGGACAATTTATTGTTGTTGAACAATTATTTCATTTTAATATTGTACATGCTATTATTATTTTGTTTGTTTATAATCTATATATTATCTATAATTTCCTGGCCTGTTGTTAAAAGCTTGATTACCATATAAAACAGTATTAATATTAAGCGCCAGCGCTCTCCCCTTGACGAGTAAAATCGCCTGGCGTTAGACAGAGTAAAATAAAATGCAACTCAATGGGTTAATCCACTGTTTTCATTTGTGTATTTGTGCACATCTGTTTATTTTATCAATATCTTAGAAATTAAACTCCCCAGTTTATAATCAACGCAATAGACCTTACTGTTTATTAACTTTTCACCCAATAGCCTCATTTTCATGTTTGGCTGTTTTAGCATTGCAGGTGCACATGAAGGTTATATTCCCATGCTTCCTGCACAAATTTATTTCTCGATGATCTTAAGTCCAATCACAAGCTTATTCTTAACTGCACGAAACATGAGTATAAATAACACACAAAAAAGAGGCTACTGGGTAAAAAGTGAATAAACATTACGGTCTATTGGAAGTTTGATCTGAAAAATTATTGATAACCCTGGACTTTAAAGCTAATCGACTTTTGAACAACCAGCCTTGAATAGTATATTTCCAAATAATTTTGACTTAATAATTTTAACATCTCATTTGCCTGTTTTTGCATATTCTGATGCTAATATATGAATTTCATCACACAAGAGTTGGCTGTTTCGCTCTTTATCAGAGCTCATCAGCATGCCTAGGAGACACTGGCAATACTGTATTTCTCAATTATACAGTGTTTAAGCCATTAAATGGCAGTAATCTTCCACTGATAAATAAATTTGTCTGGTGCTTGCTAGCTAGACAAAGTCAAATACTAAAAAGTGGGGAGATTACAAGTTAATTTGTGAGCATGAAACATAGTATTCTATAATTCTAACCAGTGACTCCGACATGGACAGCGTGGTCCTTGGCAGGACCTGGGGGTTTGAAATCAGAGTTTTCCTTCTCTTAGATGGATTACCTACCCATGGCTAATGAGCACCATCTACCCAATATGTTTCTAAAACCTGGACTGGTGAGTTTCAACAAGTGACTGCACAGAAGGTGGAGGGATTGCAGAGATGTTTGGTGCAATTCGCCTGGGATCCTCACTCAGAATACCAATTATTTGGCTTACAGATGCATTAGAAGCTTCTTTCTTCTCAAACACCTTTCTTATCAGCCCTGGTAAATAAGTGTAGGCCTTGGATTCTAAAACTTTTGCTGGATGCCAATGTTTTGTTCGTTTGCTAAATTTGCGTTCCCATCTATAAATACACAAACTTTTAAATAAGCACTTTACTCCCCCCCCCTTTATTTCTCCTCCCTAGCATACTTGTACATGTTGAACATCACGAATGATGATATCCTTGTTATTGTACTTTTGGTAAATTACCTGGGTTGACCATCAGCTGTGGAAGCTACTGCTCTGCCTCGGCGACAGTTGAAGTCTATGGCTGCCAGTTGGTTGCGCATTCGATACGACACAAATCTGTGGATGAAACAAACAAACATTAGATTAGGGCTAGCTATTGGTGATACAGAAGAAAGTTTTGAGTATATTCATTCACCCACCTATAAGAGTGTCGCTTTGGGGCATACATCAAAATGTGGTTGTGGAAAGACTCCAAATATCCTGTGTGTCTACATAAGAAATAGGAGTGAGTAAATTTATGCAAATTCAGCTAGAGATTTTCAAGAACTTACCTAAAGTTGGTGTAGTATGGGATGGTGTTAAGGAATCGTTTATCCAGAATAATCTTAGTTAATGCTTTGTGCGCTGGTGATTCCTTCTTTAGCCAGGGTTTGTTTCTTTCCGCCTCATTCAGGGGATCATGAGAGCATTTGCCACCATTTCTGCCTTCCTCCAATATCCACTCATATTCGTTGACAATGTGATGTGAATGCCTGTCCACATATACTAAAAAAAAATTTAGGATGATATGAATACTATTACTACTGTATATAAAACACCATCCACCCCACTACTATATAGAACACCCACCACCCATGTGCTAATACATCTTGAATTTGTCCAGCAAAAAAACATCAAATTTTGTTCTTGCCTTGAAATTTTTAGCATCATTTTCACAATTATTTGAACAGTGCCAGAAATGGTTTCGTACATATGGTGCCCAAACCAAAAGATCTTCACTGGGTCTAGACTTTGCAGCCTGTATTAGAGAATTGAAGAACAACATAAATATGACATATACTGGACTTTGTACCATGACACAGTAAAATGGTGGCCTAATTAATGGAATTTACAGCATTTATCTTCTTTGTAATGGATTTTCCTCCATGCCAAACATCATGCTGGTGTACAATGTCCTTATACTTTTCGGCTCGTTCTATAAGATTATATCATGCACATGATATAAACTGCTACAACCACTTCATACATATACATGACATGTATTTATAATACAAAGGTTAATCATTGGTTGAAGTGTACATAGAATCGAAAAACTACTAGATAATATCTCAAACAGTCGATTTGAAATATAATTTTGTTGGGAATTAGTTGTTTCATGTTCCACTTTCCAATGAAATCACATTGGTGCAATAAAGTACATGTATTTATTTAATGTTTATGGATACTTACTCATTAAAGCTCCAATCTCAAGATGGCCATCGTTGACCACCTCCTTAATGCACATTGCTGATGTGAGCAACTTGTCCATGGCCCTCTCGTAACCAATTATTTACATATTGTTACTTTTTCCTGATGCTTCCCTTACATCAACAACATTCATCTGGAGAATGGCATGGTCATTGATATCTGCTAGACTGTATGTGCAATACTGAGCAGAATGACCAGGTGAGTCGTTCCTTCCATCGCCACTTAGGATGATGTCCTTGCCAGCTCGTTCATCCATAGTTCCTTCTTGTGCTGCTCCCAGAAATCATTGACAGTAGGGGCAATGTACAAACTCTGGTACTGGTAGAACAGTGTATGAGATAAATACTGTATGTTACATAATTTGAACATCATCCCTATTTTCCTGTATGAATTGCCTGAGAACAGCAAAGAAGAAGCCAGCTCTAACTTTTTTACAAGTTGGTTGAGCTGCCCACCTTCCACCAAAATGACCAGCATTGCAACGCCATGATACCACTAGACAAGTCCCAACATATGTCTTGCGATATTCAAGTGCACGAACACATCCTTGTCTACTACAGATATTACCATGAACTTCTGTTGGCAATGCGATGACAACATCTGTGAAGACAATGCATTTCTCCATCTTTATAGCATCTTCTGGTGTAACTTCCAGCACTTTAGATGCACCATCCATTTCCTGTGTTGTCTTCTCTTTCTCTTGTTCATTTTCTGGGTCTTCTCCATCATGGCCATCTATAGTGGTGTTGTACACCTCTTTCTCTACAGATGCAATGTCTAATGTTCTGTAAACAGAGTTGCTGGTATTGTTATGGCGAAATGGTTTTGGTTTATGAAATGCAAAAAAATTCTGAATTACAAATTTCTGAGGGGGGTTTTGTGTCGGCACTTTGATCTTTTTTTATTAGGGGTCAAAATTTTACTGACCTCATCCATAGGGGGGTGTGGATATTAAATGGATGGCCCTGCATATGAAATATATACATATGGCTTGATCTCACACATTTGCATAGGCACAGAATTATTTAAAATAACGTACAGTTAGTCCTTCAGAATTTAGAAAGTCACTTACTCGAGGTTATCATCTATCGGAATTTTTTCGAATAATTGTGTCGTCATCATCATCATCTGACTCCCCTTCGCTGGCAGTCAAGGTTGTGAAGGCATCCTCCAAACGATCGGATCTACATAAACACACAAGACGACAAATATAAATACACATTAGAATTTCAAATTTTGCAAGCAAATAATGTAAATTAGGCTCTTATGCCGCACAAACCTGAGATATCTGCGACAATGGAGAACTGTTCAAACCCGTGTTCAAATCTGGTATCAATCTTCGTCGGCTTGACAAAGTCGACTGCTCTGGTGTCGATGGTATCACTGCATGAGAATGAAACATTCATTATAGGGTAAATTAAAATACATATTTGCTAAAAACACCACAAAATATGTATTAGATGCAGTCAAATTAATAAGCATATAATCATAAAGGGTCAAAGTTCAAGTTAGATAGTTATGCTTACCATAATGTAGTTATCGCCATGTAATTGTCAAGCAGAAACTCCGCGACTTCCTTGTCTGATTTCAGACTATGTTCCTTTTTAAAATCCCTCCACCTTTCGAAAGCATCGAATAACGACACTTTAGAGTTATCTCTTTTTTTGTCATAGTCTTTTCTAGCTGCAGACCTGGTCCGTTTTCTTAAATTCGAAGGATTTACATTCGAACTTGAAGCGCTAGATTCAGCCATCGCTCTTTGTTGTTCGACGGCGAATATAAACAACGCGGTCGCGCGTGTATAACCGCATTAAGACTGGGACGAGAAATATGAGTAGCCTACTCCTTGCATTTTCAAAACAAACGCTTGCACACGCGCAGAACGGACTTTAACCCCCCTTTAAGTATATGTATACAGAATATACACTATTTATTGACAGGTGTATATTGTGTATATTCTGCAATACTGTGGCTTAGTGATTTTCGGGCAGCTTGTCTTAGTGACCATTTCTCAAGGCAAATAACTCTGAAACCTGGATGTAATGTTATACAAGGTGGTGGCTCACTCACATCTTGTAGAACCAAAGCATCATTCGGTGCAGCCATACAGCCCTCAACTTCTGTACAACAATAACACTCCTTGTTGCTTTGAAGGAGCTATATGTGACAATGGCCACACTTACAGAACATGGAACTGTGAATAGAGGAAGACCGGAAACCACATTTATTAACTAACTATCTAACTAACTATTATTTACTAAGGACACAGGTCTTCTTGTTCTTCATTTTTCCTGAGCTCTTTATTATATTCTGCCAACCAAGCTTCGTCAGCGAGTGGCTCGTCAGCATATGACACATCAGCACAACAGATATCGTCCGTTCTGGGGGATGTTTTCGAAGCTGAAGAAGGAGCTTCGGGATAAAATTGTATTCCGAATCGTTCTGACTGTTTTCTGATTTCATGAAGATGACATGTTATAAAACAACAATTTTCAGACCACAAACGTTTATCGGTTCACTATATTCGATAGTTCTCGATAAGTGTTTAGATTCCGTAAATGACGTCACAGACCCAGTCCCCCACGTTACGCGAACTTTTTGTAGATTGAGGGCGATTTTTTCCTATTTAACTGTGGATAACTTGTTAAAAAATAATTTGCTTACTTTCGTTCTATTTCCATCTAAATACGCGATTTCCAAGGTTTCTTTTAAGGTATGTGTTTTTGGGGTCATGGGCACTTCAATGTTGATTTATTGTTGCCAGGGCAACCACAGCATATGTGGTGCTTCGGTAAAGTTCAATATATAGGCTACACGTAAGCCTGGTTTCCATTTGGTCGCCACGATCGCAACAGTGTCACACTGGTCGATGTAATAGTGTTGATCTATCTTGTCATTTGTCTGCTGTATGCAAAGCAGTATTTACTGATTACAGGGCTGATGGACACTCTATTGCATCGACCACCATGACACCGTTGCGATTGTGGCGACCAAATGGAAACCAGGCTTAAGTGTTAGGTTTGTGCCAAGTTTCAATGTGATTGGTCAAATATTTTTGAAATTACATCCTGAAGTTTGTTTTTGTAAGTTTAGGGTTAACTACCACCTTAAGTGGAGAGTGGCTTATGAAAGTATGGGGTAAAATCTTTTTATCCACTGTTGGTCCTCAGCATGAAGAAGGGCTTGAAGGCTTCCATGAGTGTGGTATGTTTGTCAGAGTAGACCGTCCATTTTTAGCTGGCTCACCTAGTCAAATGCCCATTTTCAGTGTGGAACATGAATGTACATTTGCAAGAAGTTTATAGTCAAGTTGACTTTCTCCAAGACGAAGATGGAAAACCAAGGTTGAAAAGGAACCATAAATACTTCACCCAAATTCAAATGTGGTTGGTTAATGCACCACATGCTTATTTTATTGTTTGGACACAAGGACACCCACCATTGATTGAGAAGATCACCCTTTGATCAGGCCCGCCGTAGGCGTGAAAACCCCCTAGAGGGGTCTGGGGGCATGCACCCCTGGGAAATGTTTGAAATA
The DNA here is from genome assembly GCA_035772405.1 of Chrysogorgia sp. JL179-B06. Classification (NCBI taxonomy): domain Eukaryota; kingdom Metazoa; phylum Cnidaria; class Anthozoa; order Scleralcyonacea; family Chrysogorgiidae; genus Chrysogorgia; species Chrysogorgia sp. JL179-B06. The sequence goes on along the minus strand of JAYKKM010000075.1, from coordinate 1,784,840 downwards.
CAGTCTCTGAAATGCTATTTCCTGCGTTTTGAGACGATATATTAAAGAATTCTGAAGGTTCTGAAACGTCATTTTAAACAGTCAAAAGACAACATAATTATTTCTAATATTTTAATACATCCAATGTTTTTATTTCATGGTATTTTTCTTATAAGACACTGTAAGCTAACAGTCCAGTAACCATCGTGATGTTTTAGGTAAGCAACGAGACCATGAGGGGAGTGAGTAGCAACGAGTGAAAGAATTTTAATTAAACATTTCATAGATCAAGTAATCAATAAACAAAATCAAAAGGATTAAAGTACAGTATATACTCCGTTTTAAGTGGCTACTTCATGTTAGGTTGATTTCACACAGGGGTTTTAGTTACACTGTAAATTTCAAGGAGTAAAATGTACCCTCAAAATGGGATAAAATTTCCCCAGATATCGAGGATAACCTCTAATTAAACAGGGGTAAAAAAAACACAAATAATTAAGCGATGTAAACTTTCAAAAGTTTTAATAATAAACTCAAACCTAACAATTATCAACTTTATTAAGTTGTCATAATGCATATTGTTTACTATTTAAGACAATAAATCGTTGATATCTCTTATAAATTTGTTAAGGACAATTTTGTTCGTGGCTGTGTGTTGCAGCCCCATTAATACAGAATCGATGTATGCGAATACATCAACATATTGCAGTGGATAAACAATGGAAAATATGTAGTAGGTGGCGTATAGAGTAAACAATACTGTATCAGTAGGAACTGAGGCAACATCCACCAATACTGTGGCTTCCACGCAGAGAAAAAGGCGATCCAACTTAAATGTTGTCTACACTTCCTACAAGACAGGGTGAATTTCGTGTATTGCACATACACGTTTAGATCTTCCTAAAATTTAAAATAAATTTAATATTTTCATGAAATAGAAAGCTTAACTCCCTGTATCATACGCACAATGCAGGCATACATTATGATCTTTACAATGTTTTTTCTAACCTGTGCAACGAAAATTCCAAGTTGGACAAAATAACAGCAAATTAAATTTTAAACTTTCTTTTGATCGTGAAAGTATGTCTATTTTGCGTTTGAAAACTGTGCATTTGACCCTTCAAATTTATTATGGACTTATCCTGTTTGGTTACGACCGTCAAACAGCCAAACAGAACGGAGAGGTCAAGTTTACGGTCGAGGAGCCATGAAATGAATTTAGTTATCCAGTGGATTACTATTTATCCCCTCGCCCGGGTGCTAATCTCGACCGGAATTTTCCCCGCGCTTTTTTATGCAGGGGGAATGAAAGTAGACTTTTGTCGGAATATATATATATATTTGTATGTATGGTAAACGATCCTTTATTGTTGCCATGGTAACAAAGGAAAATTGGGGTTAGAGAGGGATAATTTGGCAGTCGAAGGGGTTAAGTTAGGATTATTAGGGTTAGGAATTGTGATTGGGACGTACGTACCACTGGTACTATAAACCATAAACAGCTTTTTGGTGGTTACATTTGGAGTTTAATGCCAGCGCGACAAACCGCCTTTCCGGTCTGAGAGGTTCTATGCCGCCGCCTGTGGACTAAAGCATCAAATTATACAGACTTTATCATGAGCTGATTTCAAGCGTAATTGTAGACTGCCGTGTTGATGGGCAAGAACAGACACAAATGAAGGTAAATAAATTAATAATTTCTCAAATAATGGCTAATAATAGTACACTCGAGTCTGTGTTGAGGAATTAATTTGCCTTTTCTGCATAGTTTTTTTGGTTACGGTTAGTAATTTGGCTAGGTTTAGGGTAATAGGTTTTTGATGATATTAGGTTAGCATTTCGTCGTACGGCATGCAAATTTTGAAACTATTTACATATTCAGATCTTTAGAAATATATTGTTTTCAAAATAAATTGGCATAGCACGACCAGTTGCTACGACCAGCTTCGCCACTGTGTTTTGCTAGCTTCTCAAGTGCCATTATAACTCGATAATCACACAAGACAGTTTTTATTTATTTTATAAAATAATTATAAGTAATACCATGACTTGACGGAAATTAGCGATTAAATTGCCCGCCGCCGAGGGAAGATTTGTGAACTTTTACAAATCTTCCGAGGCGAAGGGCAATTTAATCGCTAATTTCCCGACAAGTCATGGTATTAGTTTGTAATATTATGATCGCCGAGGATAACTTTGAGAACCTTACACAGCCCGTGGTTGGAGACAGAGTTTTTGTCTACTAAATTTCCCGTGCATTTGAATGAGGGAAAATTAGAAGACAAAGAAATCCTCTGTGTTCTACTAAATTTCCCTCATGCATATCATAGGAATAAGGAAAAATTAGAAATTTTCCCTAATTTGTATGCATGAGTAGTTTTCAAACAAATAAACGTGAGGAATTTAGCGATTAAATTTCCCTGCGAGAACAAAAGAAACCGAGTAAATCATGGTATTACACCATTAAATTAACACTAAAGCCCATGAAAACTCAACGTACTGCAGTTAAAACATTCTGTTGTGTTAGTACTTTGATTATAGCCTTGTATCCAGGTATTCTTTGACTGATTTAAACTACATCAAAAACGACAAATCTACGTGAGGAACACATCAGCTTATGCTTTATTGACTTATAATGACACGGTTTTTGAGCTCAATCAGCCAGCGTGTTGTCGCTCATTTATTTACGATTATTTTATAATACCAGATATAATTGCATGGATGTGTCAGCTCAACCAACCAACAAGCAGGTGAAGTGCACCCTTGATCAATGTGGTGATATAATTTACTGTAATGCATGCATGCATGTTGTGTTTTTAATTTTTGAATGGGCATAAAGGCATTTGTATATTTGAGTAGTGTAAACATGCATTGTACACGGCAATGTGCAATGCGGTATTTTTATGTTTTCAAATTTATATGTATAGAAAAATGAAAGGCAGGATATCCTCGACAAAGTTAACTTTGCCATTCCTATTTTTCACTGCTATGGCCACAAATCTTCTTGTTAGGTAATTTGTACAGTTACTTTTATTTGCATACATACATTACTAAAATTTTCGCCAATGATTTACCAGGCGAATAGCCTGAGAAAACAGATGCGTTTTCGTTGAGCAAAATTATCACCTCTGCGGAAATCGTAGTTGAAAGATGAATAAGCTGGGCTCTGATATTTATCTTTCGACTACATAATATTACAGTGTATGATCAGTGTAGGTATCTTCAGTATATTAATGGCATCATTTGTTTTACATCATTTAGATACAGTTTAGCCCAAGACAACAGAAAGGGTATGGACTAACTGATGGTGAAGGTATTGAGCGACTTTGGTCATTTTTGAGAGGTTTCTCATCAATGACAAAGGAAATGACAGCTGGACGTCATGCTGACATTTTAACAGATGCCTTATTACATTATTCATCGCGTCTATTGAAGAAGATGATCACAGCGGTAAAGAAAACAAAAAAGGAAGGCAGAGGTTAGGTATTAGCAAGTTGTACAAAATGAACTGTACATAACGGGGATGACTAAAAAGGTCCTTTCTGTTTTTGTCTGGTCTTTATTTTTCGTTAGGTTAGGGTTAGCTACGGTTAGGGTTAGTTTTAAGGTTAGGATCAGGTTTAAGGTTAGGAGTAGAATTGAGATTAGGGTTATGATTAGTAGTTCTAGAAAATGTGAAGGTCCTTTTGAGTTATCCCTTTTAGCCTTCACCCATACATAGCTTTATAAATTTAAATTGCTGAGAGCCTTTTGGAACAAAAGCTTGCCCTCTCTTGTATGGGGACTCATTGTAAATTCACGGACTTTATCTAGATACATACAATGAGGAATATAATTCATCCAAAGTCTTTGTTCTTCTAAGGATATGCGAGATATACATCCATATGAGTATATAGATATATAATTATCATTATTATAGGGAAATGAAAATCGTGGAAAACATTGAGAAAAGACAAATGGTGTCGAAAAGGTGGAAGGCAGGAGGAAGACAATCCAACTCTGCCGCTCTTTGTTTGGAAAACCAAAGACGAGAAACCATATTATGGAACAAACATATAATTTGGCAGTTGAAAGAGTTTCTCATCTCCCTGAAACGAAAGTATGCAGGTACTAATTGCAATGAACGAGATTGATATGTTCAATACAGGGCCCAATTGTTCAAAAGGCAATTAGCTTAATCCAGGATGCATACAAATATGTACGAAGTTTTCAGTTCAGACATCGCACAAACTTTGAAATGTCTCACCCCAGGAAGTTCGAACTTAAGTTATCAAACAGAACATACCAAAATAAACAACCGATTAAATTTTAACCCAGGATTAGGCGATAATCGGAGGCTCTAGATACATGTTGATTGGTTTCTGTGGGTTGGTTAGTGTGGATACGTTTATGACTTCCGTCTGCATGTTGTAAATGACTAAAACGATACCATAAACACATTTTTTCGTAAACCCTCCAATATCTAGAACGCCTTTACGTGTTATCATGTGGACAGTCGTAAACGTATATTTTCGTAAACTCTGACATATTTGTATCGTACCCAGTCCACAGAATAATCGGAAATGGCGAACAGTCATGCTACCACGTCGATTGCTTTTTTGGCAGTTTGCTGGAGCTAATTTCAAGTTTAATGCTTGCCTACAGCTTAATGTTGTACTGTTGAATGCGCAGACTAACTATTTATCTTAAAATGTGTCCATTTATTTATTAGATGGACAGGCTACAAAGTTGTCAAAGCAGATAAACCAGAGAACCAATGCAATTAAAGCAGTTATTACCAAATACAATGCCTCCTTAACTGCTTTTCAAGATTGTGTGGATGCGTTACCAGTAGAGCTGCAATTCGATGAAGCCAAGGATCCAGAGTCCCCACTTTATTTACACTTTAGTACCCAACGTACCACAGACGACATACCCTTTGCCATCAAGAGATCAGTAATTAACCTACATAATTTCCTGGAAAGGTGTAAAGAGGAGCAGGAACTTTTGCTGCTGGAAGTTGAGAGGTTGTTTAATTATTATTTCGAAAAAAAAGGAAACCTGGAAATGTTTCTGGCACGACATCATGAAGAGAAAACAAAACTAATGAGTGGAATGAACAGTATCATTACGAAACAGATTTATGAGATAAATAACATGTTACATTCACTAGGTTCTACTCTGCTTGAGTACTTAAAGCCATATATTATTAATAAACTTCCTGTAATTAAGATAACGTCTTGCCACATGTCAAATGAACTAGAGACCAGGCGCGGATCCAGCTCAAAATCTGACTGTCGCTCAACACTGGGGCACATGATGTGACGTCATATGACGCGACGTAATATGACGATCGAGCGGTCATATTTAAAATCAAACAAACAAACGGAAGGCCCTTCTAATATACCTGTGTATGTTCTGTGGCAGCATTTCACTTCTGATAAGAACTCCTAGTATTAGTTTTGTATATATTTTTAATACAGGAAATATGAAAAGAAATTTCTACGTAGACTGATTCAGGGTGATGGAATTTATGTGTGGGCGCCAGGTTTAAGCGAGTTATATGCATTACGAATATTATTTAATCATAGAACAACTTGGCATTTTAACTGTGTACCAGCCTCGTACCCAGGCGCTTATTTTTCTACCCGCCGCGATGCGTGGATTTGCAGGAAAACATGCGGGGGGAGAACACCGAGGGGAGAGGCGGAAGCGCCTGGCAGAAAATGCATTCAAGATGGCGGAACATTGTTTTGTGTCACATGCAAATGAGAAATGGAACGACCAATACATAATGGTTTTCTATTGGGAAAGGTATGTCCAAAGGACATGTGTGTGGAAAAGTCAGGGTTTTTTGAAGAAAATGGCATTGACCACCATTTGAAAAACAATATGGAATTTACTGAAATTGACCTGGCAGATTCGCTAAGAATTCGCCGAATTTTACTGTAGGAACGACAATATCGAAATATTTTTGTCGTGTGGCAAATAACGAGCGTGAAGCCATGCAATTTATGTGTTTACTGTTGTATAATACGCTGGGATATTAGTCTTATAGCAAGGTGAATAAATCATGTGCTGTCGAAGTCAAATGCGAGGCCAAATTTAATTGCTGGTATACCTGCTATATACTCTAAACAAAAGATCAATAAAAAATTTTCATTATAAATGCAGTACAGTATAAACATTGTATATTTAATATACATTATGATGTATATAATATTTTGATAGAGTACAGTGGCAATATACATATTCCAAATTCCAATAGTTTCCAAAAAAGGATAATGATCCTCATGCATATGCATCCCCTCATACATATATATGCAACACCAAATCAAACACTTAAGAAGGTGAACAAAAAACAGTTATAATTTTTTGCATTAGTACATCAGTACATTTTGCATACTACAATACAGTATATCAACTGATTAAAGGACAAGGGGCAATTTACAGTATATTATTATTATTATATACTAATGACAGACAAATTTATACAGCAGGGGGTGTGACACCTAACCTTAAAGCTACAATTTGTACTTAGTTCAGCTGGGAATTACAGCTTTGGATTGACTTGGACTCAATTAAGGCTGAACTTTTCATGAGCCATATATAATGCAAAAATTATATACCAGTATTTCTCTACAATGCATGGTGTCTTTACGTGAGAATATAGGTTGAACCAACAATGACAATACATGTGTCCGAACTTTACTGTAGCTAAGCCGAAACTTAATTTGTGCATGTGTAAAACACGAACTCATCTGATAAACAGGCATGATTTTCTTGATTTAGGTCAGCCTAAATAAAATTGCTGTGGTTATTCTTCTGACAATTTGTAGGGATGTTTAGGGTTTTTAGTGTTAGGGATATTAGGATGTGGGTTATTTAGGGATAGTTTGGGTTAAAATTATTGGAAGTATTTTACACTCGTTGATGTAGTAAATATGTTAAAAATCCACCTCAAACCTTTCAACATAAACCTGAAATAAGGTTAGATTCTGGGAATAGGAAAATGACCAAATTGTATTGAAATAATGACGTCACTACATCAACCAAGTGCATATAGCTGCACCCAAATTGAAATTAGGTTCTGTTCACGAAAATTTTGGCATCTAAACCTTGCCTATAAAGTATAGTAGGTTTAAAGATACAATATTTACTCTTTCACTATTTTTATTCCTTTTTGAATCTGGAAAACAAGCTGTTATACAGAGTGTGAACAGACTTTTATCTGCAACAGTTAGCTCAAGCAAATCCAGTAAAACAGATTGTTTGACAAATGAACTGGAATCATTTTGACCAACCACAAAGTTCTTGATTTCCTCACACAATATCAATCTTCTGTCGTGACACTGCCTACTGGATCGGTTATATGCTATGAAAATGTTTACAATGGATGTTTTAAGGATATAATATTATATACACCACAACAACAGGAACATATACTGTATATTGTATATTTATATGCTTTATTAATAACAACAAATAATTTCGACAACATAAATACTATAATATATTCCAGATATTTTTTAATGATATAACAATCCAGAAATGTTTCAAAACTAAATTTCAATCTCCAAACTTACTAGAATGATTTGCAAATCGTTTAGGCTTTGATTCAGCAGACAATTTGGTCGACTCAGGTGTCAATGCATGCTTTCCTTGTTGCACATAAGACGAGGGAACTAGAAGATCAACGGGTATGCTCTGGACAGACGCTGTATCTACACCTTAAAAATATTGGACATTTTGTAACAAACTGTGAAGCCTTTCTATTCTCCCATAAGATTAACATAAGATTGTTCTTCAAGAAAATAGACAATTAAATTTACATATTGATAATATACTATTATATAATTAGGCTCATGAAATTCCACATCAAGTTCTTCAGACACTGTATCAGAAACGGGAGAATCTATAAAATAATTTAATAATTATTATAAGAGTTTTTCACAATTCACTAAGTCGCAAACAAACAGGTATTCTTACCGTATATATATATAGCTGAGATCGGTTCTTATAAATATTAAAATATACATACATTAATGATATTTTCGAATATATTACCTTCAAAAGTTACTTTCTGAAGAGACTTGTTGATGTCATCCATGATGTCGGTCGAATTCTTCACTCCATTCTACACAAATCGGAAATCGTCTCATTTGGGTACGAGGTTGACTGTGTACCAGATAATTTAGGCTTTCTCCGGTGTCTCTCCGTCTGTGCTAGCGCAAACCGTAGTATTGAGACGCCTAAACTTGGTCTAACTCTTATCAACAAGAGTCGATCACACCGTGAACGTTTGGTCGGTTTGCCATTGGTCATGAAATTTTAATCTAGTAATTGCTCATACAAATTTAAATTAACATAACAAGCATATTTATCTGACCTTGTTGGAATGCGATCCTCTGACCAATTTTTCTGGCTACTGGGAACTTCAGATTGGATAAATGGCATATCCTCCCAGGCGAAATGCGCGCAGTTTCTCTCTTGGTTGCCAACAATATTGTATGGCAACTGGCAAGCAGACCCAAACGATCCATGTCAGTCGCTTCAATTGTGGCTTGAGTGATTTGGAATTACGTTTCTCCAACTCGAACTTCTAACCAACGACGGTGTACTAACTGCTCTTACAATTAAAAGGGACACTCGAACTATATTATCGCTGTATCACAATCGCTAAGCTCTTGCTGTCAGATTCTCTCCTGTGGCTAAATATATAGCCGATGAACCGTAAAATTTTATTGACTGAACTTCTGCTATAGCTGAGCGATAGTCAACTCTACGTCTCATTGGATGCCATATCTGAGCGATAGTCAACTCGAATTTTGATTGGTTAGGTCTTAATCACTGTCGCTACCGCCATATCTGAGCGATAGTCAACTCGATTCTGATTGGCTCTGCCTTAGTCACTGTAGCTCACGCAAATATGATCAGCTACAGTGAACAGTCGCGTGTACCTTGCGTGTACTTGGCGAGACTGACATACGATACTCGTAATATTACAAAATAAACACTCCGTTGGACTTCGTGCTGTTCGTTTGCGATCGTTCATAATCACGTTGTTCACTTAAATATTTAAGAATAAATATATAGCTCTCTCAGTTCCTTAGGCATTGAAGTAATTGTCGTATTGCCCACTGAAATTTCTGACTATCGCTCGAGCGACAGTCTGGATCCGTGCCTGGAGACAATGGAGGTGGAAGACAATGAAATGGATCCTCTTGAAGAAGACATTGTAGATGACATTGTCGATTTGTTAGAATCTGACGATGAGGAGGAGGAAGAGGATGTATAGGGAACATTTAATTCCCCCAATTGATTATGTTTATATTTGAAATTTTTAAAATCATACATTATCAAAACCTGAAACAAGCTTGTTGTAAACTATATCATAAAAATGAAGTGGTTCAAAGCCACTTAGAAATTGCACTCGATGCCTGGAAATAGTGACGTTACCATTGCATTACGAGACCGCATGATGTTTTAGGGACGGTTCCCTTGATCTCATGCCCCCCAAACAACCGGCATGATGGTAACGTCTGCAAGCCCAGGCCTCCAGCGCAATTTCGAACTGGCTAACAACAAGCGCAAGCGTTTTGTGTGGAGCCCTTGTCGAAGTTGATAATACCGAAAAAGATAGCGGCTGTGCATTTTACCACAATGCTTTGACGTATCTTCATAAATAACCTGAAAACATTGTTTAATACGTGAAATTTTCATTCTTATCAAACTAAATCTCCATCTGCTGCATGATATTTATGCGAGATACAATGTTTACCATGCGCAAGGAGTTGTGGTTAAATGTACCAGTCGTGGCCATCTTGGTTTAGTACCGTAATTTTAATATTACATACTACCATTTTTAGCGAAATAGCAGAAATATTGTCGCTATATTATTATCGCTAAATATTCAGGGTAAAATCACTAAATTATGTTGTCGCTAAAAATAGTAGCCTTAAAGATAGGGCTTAGTTCGACAATTAATTAAAATATTAATTTAAAAAGCTCGCAAGATGGTTAAGTAGTATAGAAAGTGGGGCTACCAGCGCACTTTTTTCATTTTTCATGTCTCAACTTTTTTCTCTGATGAACGCAGCACTTTTTCTGTTTTTAGATTCCACATATATCTTTCGAGCAAATATGTGGAATCCAAAAACAGAAAAAGTGCTGCATTCTCCAGAGAAGTTGAGACATTCAAATGGAAAAAGTTCGCTGTTAACCCCACTTTCGAGACTACTAATAGACGATGTGTCACGTGGTTTGGAACCTATGAGACATATGTCAGCTAGTAGGCTACAGAGTGAGGTGTCTAGACGTGGGGCTGCTGTGGGTGGGGATGTCGCTCGTAACAAGACTATGTCAAGTAATATTATGCGTGATCCTGGTATGGGTTTTATTTCAACTCGTGAGTTGAGTGGGGCTCATGATTCGAAAGGGTCTAAAGACTTGGCTATATTAAATAATAGAACGACTCTCATGAAAAGGTCTGAACGTAAACGTGACTCTGTTGTGGGTGGTAATGTCGCTCGTAGTGGTACACTATCGAGTGGTGGTGCACGTGATCCTGCTATAGGTTCTGGTAATTTAGTTATACCGAATATTAAGATGAGTTTTCTAGAGAGGATGTCTGACTATCTAGCTGATGCTAAAGCATTGGGGTATAAGTGGATGGACCTTATTAGAAGGGGATCTAGAGAGAACGTTATTAATAGAGTCACCAGAGTTAGGGAGGTCAGAGAGATTCGAAAGGCTAGACGTGATCTTAGACGATATGTGAGGAGGTCACAATTAAGTCAGGAGGCCTCAGACAAAGAGTATGAGAGAGTCACTAGTCTTATTGCTAAGATGAAACGTCCTACTGTAGTACAAAGGAGAGTTGCTCTCAAAGGAGAGTTGCTCTCAAAGGGTACACCAAGTCGTATAGTATTGAGGTGATCGACAATAAGGATCCATTAAAACAACTAGTCAAGACTAGAGGAGTAGTGGGCTCGACTTTACAGAAAGAGTTAGAGAAACTGAAAGGTTTAAAGTTCTCAGAGACATTGAAAGTGACTCTAGAGAAACAAATTGGTGATGGAGAGTCTGTGTTTAAGACAGCCTTCTTCAATAGTGTGGTCAAAACAGTGGTTAGTAGTGTTGATATTAGTGGGACTACTAGACAAGCTAGTGAGGAGATAGTGAATCGTACAGCTGTATGGTTGTCAGAAGGGTCTGGGTGGGTTGTAGACAGTGTTAGTGATCACTTTATTAATGTGGTAGTGTATAAGCCTCTTAAAGGATCGAGTTATATTGAGCTACCGGAAGAGTTGAGGAACGCGTCGAAAGGTTTGATTAATATAAAGAACAACGATGACAAGTGTTTTATGTGGTGTCACGTGTTGCACAAGTGTCCTGTAGGAAAGGATCCGCAGAGAGTGTCGAAGCATAAGAAGAACGTAGGTTCTGTGAACTATGAAGGAGTGAGATTTCCAGTGAATACAAAACAGTACAACAAGATAGAGAGGCAGAACGGTATTAGTATCAACGTGTTTGGGTACGAGGACAAGCAGCCATTCCCTATTTACGTTTCTGAGGAGAAGTACGAGGATCATATGGACCTGCTACTTATAACGAGTGGTAATAAACGACATTACGTATACATCAAAGACTTTGATAGGTTTATGTGCGGTCAGTCTAAACACAAGTGTCGCAAGAACTTCTGTAGGTACTGTCTTCAATGTTTTACTACCAGTGAGATTCTAGAGAAACACAAGGAGGTTTGTATGGTGATAAATGGCAAGCAAGCGATCAAGATGCCAGATGAAGGAGACAACACTCTTGAGTACAAAAATTACCACAAACAATTAGAAGTGCCGTTCGTAATATACGCAGACTTCGAGGCTATCACGGAGAAGGTAGACAACGTGACACCACTCACAGGATCGTACACTAGTGAGTACCAAAGACACACAGACTGTGGGTATGGGTACAAAGTAGTGTGCTGTTATGATGATAAATATAGTAAACCAGTAGAGATGTTTCGAGGCAAGAACGCTGTTAGGAAGTTCATGAAAAAGATGTTAGAGGAGGTCAAATACTGTAAGAAAGTTAGAAAGGAGCATTTTAATGAGGACATGGTGTTGACTAGAGCTGATAAGGTTAACTTCAAGGAAGCGACTAAATGTCACATTTGTGATGGGAAATATAAAAGTGGAGACATGAGAGTTAGAGATCATTGTCATATCACTGGTAAATATAGAGGTTCAGCACATCAGTTATGTAATAGGAACTATAGACTGACTGATAAGATACCTGTCATATTTCACAATCTAAGAGGATACGATAGCCACTTCATAATGCAAGAGATAGGTAGTCTAGGTCAGAAAATCAACGTCATACCAAATAATATGGAGAAATATATGGCATTCATGTTAGGTAAACATCTAGTGTTTCTAGATAGTTTCCAATTCATGAGCTCTAGTCTAGTCAACCTAGTAAACAACCTACCAAGAGATTGTCTTAAGTACACGTCCGAAGTATTTCAAGGTAAGGAGTTAGAGTTGATGTCACGAAAGGGTGTGTACCCATATGACTATATGGATAGTTTCGATAAGTTCGAAGACATAAAGCTATCCTCAAAGGAGAGCTTCTACAGTGTGCTAAACGACGAACACATATCAGACGCTGATTATGAACACGCACAAGAAGTGTGGAAGACGTTCGATTTGAATAATATGGGTGAGTACCACGATGTGTACCTCAAGACTGATGTGTTACTATTGTCTGACGTGTTTGAGAACTTCAGAAAGACGTGCAAGCAGTACTACCAACTAGATCCTTGTCACTACTTCACATCACCAGGACTATCATGGGACGCTGCTCTAAAGATGACAGGAGTGAAACTAGAGTTGATGACTGATATTGACATGTTTCAGTTTATCGAGAAAGGAATGCGAGGTGGCGTCTCTTGTATCACGCATAGATATGGTAAGGCCAATAATAAATATATGAAGGACTATGATAGTCGCAAGCCATCGAAACACATCGTGTGCCTAGATGCGAATAACCTTTATGGTTGGGCTATGTGTCAGTATCTACCGACTGGTGGATTTGAGTGGGTCGAAGGTTTTGACAATCTAGACAAATATAGTGAGAACTCAGACAAAGGGTTGATACTTGAGGTTGATTTAGAGTACCCAGAGGAGTTGCACGATCTTCACAACGACTATCCTCTAGCCCCTGAGAGGATGAGAGTAAGTAGTGATATGTTGTCAAACTATTGTAAGACAATCCAAAACAAGTTTAAGATATCTGTAGGAGAGGTTGCAAAACTTGTACCTAACCTAAACGGTAAGAGTAAGTACGTCGTTCACTATAGAAACCTACAATTATATAAGAGTTTGGGAATGAAGGTTAAGAAGATACATAGAGTACTTCAATTCAATCAGTCACCATGGCTCAAACAATATATCGACTTTAATACGGACAAGAGAACCCAAGCAAAGAATGACTTTGAGAAAGACTTTTTCAAGCTTATGAATAATAGTGTGTTTGGAAAGACTATGGAGAATCTACGAAAGCGTGTGAACGTGGAGTTAGTAACAGACGAGGAAAAACTGAAGAAACTAACGTCGAAACCAACCTTTGTAAGCAGTAAAATATTTGACAATAACTTGGTAGCAGTTCATAAGATCAAAGAGACACTAACTCTAAATAGACCAGCATATGTAGGTATGTGTATTCTAGACCTATCGAAGACATTGATGTACGACTTCCACTACAATAACGTCAAAAAGGAGTATGGCAACAAAGCCAAACTACTATTCACAGACACGGATAGTCTAATGTATGAGATTGAGACGGAGGACGTGTACAAAGACATGCATGCTAACAAAGAAGTGTTTGACTTTAGTGGATATGATAAGTCATCTCCTTACTTCGACCCAACTAACAAGAAGGTTATTGGTAAAATGAAGGATGAGACATTAGGAGTCCCCATCGTTGAGTTCGTTGGTTTAAGGTCGAAAATGTATAGCTATATAAAAGAGGATGGAAAAGGTGGGAAGACTGCTAAAGGTATCAAGAAGAGTACCATTAGAAACAACATAAGACACGACAACTATAAAAATGTCTCACATAATTAAAACTATTCGCAGCAAGAGCCACCAATTAGGAAGCTACGAAATAAATAAGATATCCTTGAGCTGCTTTGACGACAAGCGACATATACTACCAGACGGCGTGTCTAGTTATGCGTATGGACATTACAAAATAGTTCAAAATTAGATGTTCAAATTTCTAAAATGCTTTTTGGTCTCCAGGTGTCTATATTTAGAGGTCACATGGTATGGTCTATTATCACATGTCTCACACACCCATTTGTGAGTTCTCATCCACTCTTTAGTTTGAGCTCTAGCTGCTATTGAAGCTTCTTCTCTTGTTTTGTAAATTCTTGGTCTTGCCATTATATATTACTATATATTTTATTTACCCACTCGTTGTAGTATGGATCTCCTCTCCCATCCCAACCTAGATCCTCGTATACTACACTATACAGGTTATACTCGAATCGTGCCTTGACCTTACCAGGTTTGAGGTCGTTAGAACTACCTCTCAACTCTATACCTCTTTTAGAGCATATTCTTATGATATAGAAAATATATTTCGATATATTCTTGACAATCAGTTTGTTTCTTTTAAGAGACCATACTATCTTTATAAAATCACTGACCACTATTGATATGTCACTCTCATTAACTAGTCTTTTGCTAGTCAACATTCTCTCTAGCCACTTACTATAACTATGAGCCAATTTCTTGTACATCCAAATCTTAGGTATGAAGTTTCTCACACGTCCGTAGGTAGTCTCTCCACACTTGTTACAACTAAATACACCATCTTCGATTTGGGTTCTGTGGTTACTACACTCATAACAGTATGTGGTGTCGTACCACTTTTTTGGTTTTGCGTCCCTAATTCCATTCTTGATCTCGTCCAACGTGTACCCTAATGTAGTACCACTCCACTTTTTTGATGCAATCTCATCCAATGTGTACCCAGCATAGAACATTCTCATTGTACGTTCGTCAACCATTTGAGTTATTATAATATTATGTCTTTATACTGTTTTTAAAGACATAATAGTATAATAACTTAAATGTCGTTCTAGAAGGCGTGATAGTTAGCAGAATCAGACGTCTTCCTACTATACTGTCTTGATTGGTCTAGAACGTCCAACAATAGTTGTTTCAACTCTTTAATCTCATTCATCTGACGAATCTGGTTCTCATAGACTATCTCCATTAAGTTTCTACTACTATGTTTTGCTTCCATAGCCATCTCCTTCAAAGTTTTAGTGCTCATTATAATACTCTATATATTAAGTAACCTAAAGGTAGTCCAACAACTCCAACGAATACCATTTGATATTCTTTCATCTCATCTGAAGGTTTGTAATAGTCTGACAACTCAGGCTCTTTACTAAATGTCTTCCCATCATACTGTATCGTCAGTACTTGTCTTAGCTGATCCAGAGCGTGGTTCGTGTCGTTTATGTCTGCGTTAGCATCTGACAGTTGTTGTCTTAACTCCTGAATTTTATCTCTCTGACGAATCTCATTCTCGTAGAACTTTTCTTTAGCTATTGCAAGACTTTCCAATGCTTTGTTGTGTCTCTTTATCTCTGTCTCGTAGCCAGTATGGTTTAGCTTGCTGAATATGAATCCAGCTCCTGCGAATGCTATAGCGTTGAACAAACCACCCGCTATCACACTAGCCATTATGTATTACGTTAGATTATTTTGAGAACGGGTCAATAGGTAGGTATTTCTTACTCTGCGCCCACTTAACGAGTAGAGTTGAAACGCCTACAGCAGTCGCTAACTTGAGGGTGCCCTTCACTGATTCGGGGGTACCCAACGGTTCTTTTAGTATTTTCTTTGATGCCATCGATACAGCTACGGCTCCAGCAGTCACAAGGGCTGCGTCGTATAGCTCGTTCATCAGTTCTTTTCTGTCTATTGATGCCATATATTATACGACATGTTTTAATCGAGGCTGTCGAGTTTACGTGGTGGTGGTTCCTTTTTTATTACAACGTTCTTAGACTCCTCATTAACAGTCACCATTTGTTTATCTTGCTTCATCGCATAATACAATGAGCCGGCAGCTACAACCACTCCTATAGTTCCTATTATGTATCCATAATTAAAACCATCATCCTCTCTCTCACTTATCACTCTCTCTCTCATCTTCCTCTCTTTCGCAGCTTTAGATATGGCAGCCAACCGCTTGCCTGCCTCTACTCTCTTAGGGTCTTTGGTCCTTGTTGTCGACGTTATAATAGGTACGGACTCACTGTCAGTCATCTATATTATACGTGATATCTCGTCACAGACCATCTCACAGTCATCTCACAGATTATCTCAGTCATCTCATAGATTATCTCACAGATAGAGTATTCGATGAAAGTATCTTTGGTGATTAGATAGTGTGGTTTCACTCTTGAATCTCCTATTACAGTACTCACACAGAACTCTGGAGTCTCTCATATATGTCTCTATGAAATGTATTATCTCATGTTGGTCTGAGGATAATAATGTGTTGTACCCTTGTGATCTTAGTCTCCTTAATACCCTCATCTGGTTATTCCTAATAACCCCATTACCTTTCGGTGTTTTGAACTCTATAGCAAAACCATTGTATCTCTTATGTAGTTGCAGAACTATTAAATCTGGTTGTCCACCACTATAACCTTTCTTCCATCCATCTATTCTTTTAGTAGATGTGTCTTGGTACTCACCCAACCCTGGGATGACTATTGTTGGATGGTACTCTCTGATATATTTAACTATATCGTAATGCAAGTCTGTCTCGTTCATTATTGATAACTGGTTGTATTGTGTGTAAACACCTGTTTTTCTAATAGATGGTAGGACTTCTGTGAATACCCATTTTTGAAACATTCTTGCTGACTCGAGTTTCGATGAGAAGACTAGAGCATATACTCCTGGTTCTGATATGAGTATCGTGTTTGGTTGCAAGTTTAAAGGGGGGCGTGATTCGCGCCCCCCTTCAAACACCTCTCGTTTGACCTTATATGTATCGTCAACGTGTACACTGATACCCTAGTGCCTTAGCGACTTCTTTTCCATAGAACCAAATATTGTCTCCATCTTTAATAGTCGTGACTGACATGTCGTTATTTCTAAATATTTTAGTGATACTCATCACCTATACCATACCACATGTTTTATTTCTATGTCTACACAACTCGTCGAAACAGGACCACCAGGTCCTGAATCGGGACCTCATGTGTAAACGACCCTTCTATCGATCACAAACACACCACGAGTAGGGGGTCATATATAGTGTCTTAATCTTTTACTACTATTTGTACGCTACTAGGACATCTTAATTATCTGAGGTCCTGTTTTAGGACTCTTTTGACCAACACCCCGTTTTGGGGTGTTGGTCAAAATGAGCTAATTGATGGTAATAATTCTGAGCATCTACTTTTGGAACTTGTCGACTGACACACCACTGGTTATTACGTGTAGACCCGTGTTTAAAGGGGGTCGGAATCGGACCCCCCTTGTGTCTCGTCATATATTTTATTATACCTTTTCACCATTCCATTGATTGGTGGGCATAAGTCTGTCACAATATCGTCCAACACTTTAACGTCTGAGAGGAACATTGACTCATTATAATGAAGACCTCTAAGATACGATCTTAGTTGTGTCAGTATCTTTTTGTAGCTAGTGTGCGCGAACTTGCAATGCTCCACTCTACTCGTCAGATTGGATTTAGCCAAGTAGCCTTGGATGATCACACCAGGACCACTAATACAAGCAATGATTAGAGGGTTAGCGGTTATCGATCCAGCTATAATCCCTACTGTCGTTAACCCTATGCTAGTCATGTTTAACGATAGTTTAATTTTCTTCAACCTCTTGTATTTCCATTTGTAACAGGCTTCTAGTTTGTGGTAGTACGCGTACAAGCGTTTGAGCTCTAGCACCTCTTCCTCTGACATATCCTTTGATATGTGATTGAAATCAACAACTGACTTCTTCCTCATTAACTTACCCCATATTCCTTCATCATATCTCTACCAACTAATATTATGTCTCGGCTCGTCATGTAGCCAGAGACAATCCTCACACCGTAGAACTCTATCAAAGACGGGTACTTATAGGGTGCGAGTGGTATTTTTGGTCGATGCACTCCAAATATAGTTACGTAAGGAGACCCTATCTCTTCGTAATTAGCTGTGAAGTCTGAGTCTGTTGATCTTATGTTGTTCACCTTAACGTAGGAGTTACCCATCTGCCAATGTATTGATATCATATGTCTCTTGGTGGTGTCGATGTTATTTGGGATTGTACACATGTACTCCTTTGCTGGAGCTCCACCACCATATGACAATTTATCATTTTCACCTCCTTTGTACCCTATGTATTTGTCCCACGATCCATCATCGTTTGAGATAATCGCCTCCCAATCTTTCGTAGAAACCCTCGTGGCTAACCTCACTACCATAAAAACGGATATGTCACAGTATTGCATACGTGGACAGTTAAAATGTACTCCAGCTTCAAACGGAATTGGAGTTAGCTCGGGGGATAGGAAGCTATGACCATTGTTAACACCAATAATAGGACCATACGTTGGATCGTATTGTACTAACATGTTCGTTTTATCTCTAATGGTTTTCACTTTATTTGTTCCATTGTGGTATTCCACCATACTCACAGCATGCTTTGTGACGTTAAAATCAAATATAACGCTATAGGACTGCGTTCTAAAGTATTGCGATAAGTATACAGACTCCAACACTTTTTTACTGACAGCATCCAAATCATCTTCTGGATCTGCTATGTTTTTGAGTGCCCTGAACGCCATATCTATATCTCCAGACATCCTCCCACCGCTAACGCTTAACTTAGGGTCACTGTCTAGATGTCTCTTCGCTCTTCTTAATATTTTGTCGCTCTCGTAGTCTCTGTCCTCAAATCCATAACTTAGACTCATTATGTTATAACATATATTTGCTTACTAAATAGCCAGACACAGCCGAAACCACTAGAACTAGCCCCAACTCTGTCGTGTCACCTGGTGTCACCTTTGATGCCTCCAGACGGTGTGTCACTTTTGGTGTCACCAGACGATTCGTCACCTTTGGTTTATCAAGTGTCTCCAGGTGCTCTTCCTGGTGTGTCACGTCCGGTGTCGTCAGACGATGTGTCACCTTTGGTTTGTTGAGTGTCTCTAGATGCTCTCCACCTTCTTGATGTACTTTCTTGACCTCTGTCGTTTCTGTGTAGTTTAACCCACTATTTACTCCAAACTTCATACTCTGTGTAGCAGTCTTCAATAGGTTGTTGTACCCAGCGATTTTGTTCTTGAGGATTACCACGTTACTTGGCATTAACCACGTAGACGGTGATAGCGCAAGATTTTGGACAACGTTAGTGTCTCTAATCGACTTGTTCATGTTGAGAATCCACGTTGACACGTCGTAGTTTATAACACTATCCTCCACCAACTTTCGGAACTCTTGTTGAGTCTCTAGACTGCCTGCGGAGTCACCAACGACTGACACACGTGTTCTAGCTTGTGCACCAAGTGTAGAGTAAACAAAGGCCTCTATGGACTGATTTAGGTATTGTCTCCCAATGTTGGTGAGACCATTCGACACCAGAGGAACGTATCGTTTGTAGTCGTTCTTAACGTCGTTAATCGTGAAGACTCTCTCCTCACCTGTTGTACCGTCAGCAAGGACTTTACCCTGGTAGTAATGTTTTCTAGGAATCTTGTCTGTCTTACCATACAATTCTCCAGCATCAAACTCTCTACTTATCGATCTCATACTCTCACCACCTTCCATCCTTCTGAGAAGTCTTCTAACAGTAAAGTACAGATGAAACCTTATTACACTCGTGATAACAGGGTGAACTTCTTGCGAGGGTGACAAGTGTTGTAACGACACTCCACAACAGAAACTTGCACAATAAGTCGCAAACACGACTCTATAGTAGCTCTCGTTATCGTCCCACTTTGACTTTGTCTTTGACGTGGTGATTTGTAATATTGGTAGCTTTGAGAGAAAGTAGCTCTTTTGATTAACGAAGACTCTAAAGTTATTCACTGGGTAGTT
This sequence comes from Chrysogorgia sp. JL179-B06, assembly GCA_035772405.1. Taxonomy (NCBI): domain Eukaryota; kingdom Metazoa; phylum Cnidaria; class Anthozoa; order Scleralcyonacea; family Chrysogorgiidae; genus Chrysogorgia; species Chrysogorgia sp. JL179-B06. The sequence goes on along the minus strand of JAYKKM010000075.1, from coordinate 1,764,739 downwards.
CAACACGTTTTCCGTTGGATAACCATCCCAAAGTCCCCAGTGGTTCTTACGACCTTTCGGTAATGGTTGGATAGTTCCACCAGATAGCCATATTTCTGGAAACTTGTTGTTGTGTAACCAAATCCACATACTCTTGTCGTTTTTGAAGGTATCACTAGTTATGTTCGTGCTTATGATGTTGTTGTTTCTAAAATATATATCAACACCATTAACCTCACCATCTTGTGAGACAGTTGGATCGAACTCAAACTTGCTCAAAGTGATGTGAGGATACTTTTTCACTAGATTCAGCTTATAGCCACGCGTATGGCATTAGCTATCTCTTTTTGGTTAGCTATCATTAGCTTGTTTATCGTTAGATACTTAGTATACTCCGGGTTACTCTTAAACCTACTTGAGTCTATCGAAACGTCACCAATATTAGTTTTCGTCACGAAGAATATATGTATATGCATATTGTCGTCAACGTCAAGAAAAAACCTATTCTTGTCAGCATAAGGATACTTTCTTTTGAACGCATCCATCATAACATACCGTACGTTATATGAGAGTGGTAGTATTGATTAGTGGTTCAACGAAAACTACAGACCTACCAGAGTCAATTCTGACAACTAACCCAGACCCTCACTTACTAGTGAAGAAGGCAACCATCTTTTGGGATTACGTTAACGTAACCACAGCTAACAACGAGATAACTTATAACAGTAGTGACCACGTTTTTAGTCCTGGGTATTACACCTTTAAAATGATTGCCGACGACTTGAAAGAGTTAGGAGACGTCAAGCTAGTAGCTAACAGATATGACTCGACGTGTACGATAACAACTGATCAACAAATAGAACTGTTTAAATTTGGACAACTTCTGGGATTTCACGAAAACACTACAATAACCACCGCAAAAACCAGTCCCAACGTTGTGAACGTTAACAGAGGACTGAAATACATACAACTAACGTCTAGTATCGTGGACAGATCTAATGACATAGTTAATGGTAACAAAAGTGATTGTATCACAGTACTGCCAATAACTAGCACGCAGACACTTAAGGGCTCTGTACAACATTTTGGTGTTGGGTCGAGAATCCCAATAAACAAAGGAGTAATCAACCAACTAGAGTTTAAGATAACAGATCAGGACGATAACAGTGTTAGCGTTGGTGAAGTGTTGTTAGATTTACACATCATGTAGTGTATATGGACATAGAGCAAGAACTAAGATATATTTACTATAATCCATCAACTGGTTACCAATCTGCTGAGAGGCTGTACCAAAAAGCACAAGAAGACGGCCTAAACGTTAGTAGGAAAATGATAAAGGACTGGCTAAAATCCCAAGACACATACACTAGGTACAAACCAGTTGTTAAGAAACATAAGTTTAGACAAACGTTTGTTGACTATCTGGGTGAGCAGATACAGATGGACTTGGTTGATATGGGCAAATACAAGCACAAGAACAACGGGTACTACTGGATACTAACAGCCACCGAGATCCTTAGTAGGTATGCTTTCGCAATACCTGTCTACAGGAAAGATACGAAAAACATGACTAAGGCTGTAACAGAGTTACTAGAGAAGGCTAAGGCTAGATTTGGCGAGTATCCAAAGCTGGTTCAGTTTGACGATGGTAAGGAATTCTACAACGTTGGTGTGAAGGATCTATTGGAGAAACACGACGTGAGATACTTCAGCACGAACTCTGATAAAAAGGCAGCAGTCGTGGAACGGTTTAACAGAACACTCAAGACGTCTATGTGGAAGTACTTCTACAGTAAAGGAACGTACAAGTGGATTGACATTTTAGACCAACTCGTTGAAAATTACAATAATACCAAACATAGTACTATTCTAATGAAACCTAAAGACGTTAACAAGAAAAACGAAAACGAAGTATGGACGACGTTGTTTGGACACCATTTCGGTGACTACCCACTACCAAAGTTTAAAGTAGGTGAGACTGTCAGGATATCAAAGTACAAAAGCATATTCGCAAAAGGGTATGAGGCTAACTTCACTGAGGAGCTATTCAAAGTGACAAAGGTCATACGTGGTGACCCTACCGTGTACGAGACAGAGGACCATGAAGGGGAACCTATCATTGGTAAGTTTTACGAGGAAGAGCTATCAGCTGTTGATAAAAAAGACGATGTTTATAAGGTCGAGAAGATACTAAAGAGAAAGAAGGTGGGAGGTAAGAAGATGGCTTTGGTTAAGTGGCTTGGCTACGACAGTAAACACAACTCATGGATACCAGAAAGCGAATGAAATATCGAGTAGTATATAATGGCTGAAGGAGGATTTGATGAAATTGAAATGCAAGATCATGACGAGTTTAAATCATTTGATGAAGAACAACTAAACGATGAACTCTCTTACACTATTGAGTATTATACTGATATTGGCGACAAGTACTCTAATAAGAGTATGCCTATTAAAGTCCGCATCGAATACGACAAAGTTAATGTCAGGATAACTGAGATAAAAAAAGAGATAAATAGGACACAACGACCTAAGGAGAACGAGACATCGTTCACAGACAATGATGACGGAAAAACGGTGACAATCACCAGTAAGGGTAGTGGTGTCACCGCTGAGGCCTCAGCAGTAGTGTTTGCTGAACCGGTGACATATGGTGACGTCCACGATGAGAGCTTCAATTTAGCTTTTGAAGAGACGAACGAAATAGAAAGAAGACTGAAAGAACTAAAAGAAGACAATAAAAAGATAGTAATAAATGGTATAAAAAGAACCAATCTAATAGATAGAAAAATACATAGATTGTATAATAAAAGACTCAGTAATGATGATGTGTCAAGGAATATAGTCAATAGGTCATACGTGACAACCTCGGGTTCTATTCTTTTCAAACCGATAAACAAAGATGGTGAATATTTGAGACCTAAAATAATTCTAAAACCTGGAAAAAATGGTTTAATCTACAGTAAAGACAGTAAAAGTGCGATTGAGCAGTTTAAAGAGCTAGTCGGTCAAATCCCCGACACAACAACAACTGACGCTAGAACAGGAGACACCTCAGCAACTGGCGATAGAACAGAAGACACCACAGTTTCAAATGACTTCCCAGTAATTGAAACAGAAGTGAACTACGATAACGTATTTGGGTTAACGGAAGAAGAGAATCGCGAGCTACGAGGCGTCCTAAACCCAAACAACACAATCGATCAAGACACTAGACTACAATTTCTAAAAGTACAAGCTGACCACTTTCAGGACACTATTAATAAGACTGTAGACCTTCTCAACAGAGAGGAAGTCGATTCCACAGAGGAGTTCGAGTTGAATGAACGATTGACAGGTCTCAAGACAGCTAGGGACAGAACCCTAGACCAATTGGAACGTGAGACTGTTAGAGAACAACAAGAAGAGGACATCACTCGGTTACAAAAAATAAAGGAGTGGTTTAAGGAAAATTGGTTGGGTACCTCAGCTTTAGGAATAACCATAGCCTCTTTTATCACCACAATTATAATATCTGCTAGAAGTGTTATCTTCAAAGGTGGTCAAACACTTGGAAAACTAGGAAAAGCTATAGCTAATCTAGCCACAAAGGCTGGTCCTCTACTGTCTGGACTACTAAACATGGTGGCGACTGTGCTAAAGTGGGGAGCTGCAGGTGTATCTTGGTTAGCATCTAATTTATGGATCCTAGCGATAGCACTAGCTTGGTTCATCTACGATCAGTACAAACAGAGGAAATAAAACATGTGTTATAATATATAGCATGAATACTAGCGAAAAAGAGTTGCTTCCTGGATATAGACGTCGTGAAATATCTGCTATCAAAGGCACAAGAACCCGTCATGTTGTGACGCTAAACCCTAACAAAGCCAATCCAGAGGAGGAGTTATACATTGATATCCCAAGAACAAAGGGTAACACTTGTTTGGTACCCTCCAGTTTCCATCTTCTATTCGACTTCAAAAGTGCGAACGCGAAATCATGGTTTCTTAATAACCTCTCGAGACTACTCTCTGAAAAACTGGTGATAAAATTAGCAGGTGAGACTGTGTACGACAACTGTGGTGAGAGTGTTATCGGTACGTACAAAGATTTATGGAGATCTAAAACAGAACGTACGGCTATGGTTGAATATGGTCTAGCAAACGAGAACCTTCGAAAGTTAATATCGAAGGATGACAGCGGTGCGGCCAGTGGAGACGTACAAAAAGTTAGCGATGGTCTGATGTTCTCTATTCATGGCACCAAGCAAAAGATTCAACTTGACAAGATTCTAGAAGATCGCGGTCTATACGCACCATACAACATGAACAATAATTTCAGGTACATAATCACACTCCCCAAAGCGTCTGATATTATGGTGGCTCAAGCTAACGAGGTTGTGGCTGGCTACACGTTGGAAAACCTTGAGTTGGAGTATGAAACTATTGAGAGTCAAGAGATTGCTGATGAAGTATCATCTACATACTCGTCCGGTAGATCTCTATCATATGAGCACGTCACACTAATGAAGACTGTGGAGTGGCCAGTGGGATAAAGGAATCACACTTGTGAACGAAAATATTAACCTACCAAGAAAATCAATGAAAGCTATCGTTCTACTCTTCACAAATAAGATAAGAACTGATAGTGAGGAGTTCGTCTATCCAAACATAGAGTCAGTCAAACTCACCATAGAAGGTGTACCAAATATGGTATACAGTCAAGGAATACCAAAATCAAGACTATGGGTAGAAGCGAAACGACTATTTGAACGAAAACTAGACTGTGACCAGCACATGACTGTCCAAAAGTTTTACAAAGACGGTTTCGCTTTGGTTGTTGACCTTAGATCTATCGAAGATAACGCGAAAGTCGCCACTGGAAAAAAGATCGTGAACACTCAGTCAGGAATATTGATGGAAATCAATAAAGAAGCCACTCCGACGGACTCGTAAACCTTATCAACAACGATCTACAATCAATCCAATACTAAAACATGTAGTATTCTATATGAAAACACCTTTTAACATGCTAATTGTTGGTATGACAGCCTGTGGTAAAACACACTACCTATTAGATATGATAGAGAAAGAATATATGAATCACTTCGAGTATATCATTCTTATATGTCCAACATTTGAATGGAATAAAACGTACACAGAGTGGAAATACTTGAGAGACCCAAACTTTATCGCTATTCAGTGTAAGCAAGATAAGGTCAACGTATTTCTTAAATATGTGACTGGTATTTATAAAGGCACCAATTCATTGATAATATTAGACGATTGTGCTGGTGGGCAGGACGTTAAAAACAGAACAAGCGAACTAGTTAAACTAGCCTTTAGTGCTAGACACTACAACCTATCCACAATAGTCGTAACACAACAACTAACCTCAATTAGTAAACCATATCGTGAGAACATCTCAAAGTTAGTGACATTCTACAACCCTAACAGAAACGATATGAAAACTATTGCAGACGATTATCTTAACGGAGTTAATAAAGTGGAAATTCAGAAAATAATAAAACAGTTGAAAGACAATGAGTACGTAAGATTGGAGATACTTCTAAGGCATCCATACTCATACGAAATAGTCGTTCCGCGAAAACAAAACACGTCGTATAGTATAGGACATGCCAAGACGCAAGACAAAAAATCCCGAGACAATTGACGAACTCATTGAAGACATACAAGAAGCAGAACAGGAAGTGATCGACGAACCACAAATCGACACACCACAAGTTGACGACACTCCACAAACTAACGTAGACAAGAAACGAAACGAACTAAAAAGACTCTCAGAGGACGGTGAGATAGATCAATCCGTCGCTTACCTTAAAAAGGCCTCATCTAAAGTTATCAATAAGATCCATGAAGGATGGGAGATAAAAAGAATGGAGAAAGCGAACGTGTTCCTCTGTGATCTTTTAATAAGCAAGTTCGCACACGTGTTAGGAGGGTTCAACGCTATTGAGTCACCTGAAAAGCTCGAAAACGAGTTGATTACTGACCAGTTACTAAAAAGAGATGTAGAGAAGCTTATATCACACATATCGCCCTACCTCCCTTATTTAGGGTTGCTATCAGGTGGACTGACAACTAGTAAACACGTATTCAGCCACATGGCTAGAGGGGAAATCCCCGAGGGGGAACCCCCGAATGAAGGAGACAGTTCTATCTGATTACAATAATTTACAAAACGACCTAAAGACATGAGCATATACTAACTTAATGAGTGTAGAACGTCAGGAGCCAGTGGAGGAAAAGACAGCGAGACTCAACAAAGAGTTGTTATTTATCTACCAGATTAGAGAGATCAAACGACAACTCTTCGCTAAGACTAGCTTAGAACGTGAGGAACTAGACGAGAGGTTTAAACATACTGTACTCGGGAAAAGGATGACCAGCCACGACAGAGAGTTGCAGCTTCTACGTACTAATACTCGAAAAACTATTTTGGGAAACGAGTGTGATGGTTTTCGAGTCTAATTTATTTCGTCTCGTTTTAGTAGTCTCGAAAGTGGGGTTAACAGCGAACTTTTTCCATTTGAATGTCTCAACTTCTCTGGAGAATGCAGCACTTTTTCTGTTCGAAAGATATATGTGGAATCTAAAAACAGAAAAAGTGCTGCGTTCATCAGAGAAAAAAGTTGAGACATGAAAAATGGAAAAAGTGCGCTGGTAGCCCCACTTTCTATACTACTTGGTTATATTCTTATTGTCTGTGCATATACTGGCAACTTCGCTTTAAGTTCTAACCAGTCCAGATAAATTAAAAACTTTTCGTTCTTCAGTTAAAATATAAAATCTTTTACACCTTAGCTACATGCATTAACAAACAATATATTCGTGAACCTCACCAATCATGGGGTGCGACACCCAAAATATTTTTACGAGTTTTAGTCGGCAGAAGTTATATTTTAGACGTGTTCGATTTGATTTAACACAGACAAGTAACTTAACTTTTAGCACTTATCAGTTTAAATTAATTTCAAACCACCAAGTTTAAGACTTGCCAATCTAATGTTGATGTTAAATGTTTTGTTTATATGTAAATGTAATCAACGAGAGAACACCAAAGTCATAAATTTATTAAAATGTCATGTTTTCATTCCGTATGAGACTAGTGCGTTTATTAACGTAGGATTAATTGGCCATTTCACCAGCTCACCATGTTCATTTTAGTAGGCACGCAACGGAACGACAATATTTTGACAAGCTTCCGTCAGTTGGTTGAAGTAAGCTTACAGCCCCTGTAAAATTTTCTGAGTACGTGGCCCTGCATACATACACGCATATTAATTTTATACAAAAATAAAGTATACTAAAATATACTACAGCTGTGCTATGTCTAGTTACAGCACTGAAGTAAACTTCGTAAAGAGCGTCCTGAAGGGTAAAATGGGAACTGGGATTCGTCCATTTTTAGCACTGGGAACTGGCATTCTTGGGGATTTTCCTCACTGGGAATGGGATTAAAATGCCACTGGGAATGGGAAAACTTTAAAGAGAGCATGTGATTGGGATTTTAATGGGAGTGGGATTTGCTACATTTTGTACGTTCGGAAATGTATCTAGACCTCCCCCCTTCAGGACTCTCTGTAAAGGTAACATGCTTATTACGTAGTTGACACGGTTAAACGTTCCATGTTAAATATTCTGTTGAAAAAGGAACGTTGATAGCTGACTGTCCTAGTACATTTACGAGAACGAAAGTATATGGAGGGTCCTGAAGAGGGGTCTAGATCCCATTTCCCATGAACATACAAAATGTAGCAAATCCCAGTCCCACTCCCATTAACAATACATTTTAAAATTCCAATCATGTGCTCTCTTTATTAAAGTTTTCCCATTCCTAGTGGCATTTTAATCCCATTCCAAGTGAGAAAATCCCTATTATAAGAATCCCATTGCTAAAAATGGACAAATCCTTTCAGGACCCTCTATATGATATCAGCTGGGATGCAAGATCTAGCCTGCTCGCAGCCCGAAATTTCTAATTGTTATTCTTCTCGGTGAGTAAGGCTCTTACTTCGTATACAGGACACAGCAATTTAGCACTGTATATAACTGCCTCGTTCTTTAAAAAATCCCATTTATTTTTGTCCAATCCCAAATTTCCCTGTAGCAGTACCGTTTAAGCGATTTTAAGCATAGTTTGACTCTACGTCATCAGTGGTTTTTAGGATAATACATTTCGCAAAGCATGACGGTAGTAAAGTAAAATATCATGAGCACTTCGAAGTCGAAAAAGCCAAGGTTTTTACCGTCAGATTTACGGGATATTCGGGTTACTTGGTAAGTTTTGTTGTATTGTTAATTACAGTAAATACATTTACGTTTGGTGATATTAAATATTTAAATTATGACACGTATTTTACAGGCTTTCTCAACTATATGTTACCGATTCATCCTCTCGTGTTTACAAACGTTTCTTCTCGAGAACACCTGTTCGTAGAACAAGCATGCTGGGGTGTGCGTTCCTCATATAATGAATCAACAAAACATACTCCGTATGAGGTCATGCACATAAGGAAGCCACGGTTCCCATCTGAGCTGCCTGAAGAGGAGGACCCTGCCCCTATTAGCCTGCAAGAACCTACCCCTAATGAAGTGCCTGACTATGTCAGCACCAAACAGGAACAGCTGATTGCAGTGGAAGCCAAGGTTTGTTGCAAGGCCATGTGGTTAGGTATTATGGGTTAGCACTTAGCATACTGTATCACTCAGTACTGTATGTCATAAGTATTCCTGACTTAAAGCACTTTAAACTTAGTGTAAACTTTTCTGTTCTCAGGTTACTTCAAATAACATACAGGCAAAAGAAAAACAGAAAAAATATAAGCTAAAGAAGTTTTTTTAAACACGAGTTTTTGCCAAAGGCAAAGAAAGTTTCATTTCAAGATTTCTCTTCAGCGGCAGCAAATCAAGCCCGAAAAGATAGTTCTTTGACCTCGAGCAGAACAACAACAATACCATCCATTGACTATGAAAGCACCTCAAGAATCTATGATACCTCTATTGCAGAGAACGAAGAGGACCACTGTTCTTCCCCACTTCCTCATCCTAAGCGCTTTGCTTCGATGTCAAAAGTGGATGAAGAAAATAAAAAACAATTTGTGCCACAGACGACTAAAGCTAGAACTACTTTCCCTAAGAAGAAATTCAATATGTATTCCAGACCAAAAATACAAAAGTCTCAAATTAAAAAAAAACTGAAAGAGAAAGTGCTAAATTTGTCTCTTATTTTACATCTAATACACCTAAGCCTTCCGTAGACAAAGAGTCGGGGCAGATGACCAGTGATATTCCAATGCCGGATTGCAATGCTATTACCAAAAAGGAGTTAATGCCATCGCTAACTTGGTCAGGTCTGAATAAAGAATGAAGAATACCATAATTATGGAAGATAATAAAATAAAAGGGCTTGTACATGGAACTGCGACAGGAATTCTTAACCAGAATATTGACGTCCTCATTAACAAGCTCAGTTTAGAAGGATCATTACAGCAGCAAGAACATTTGAGCACAATGGTATCCCTCCGTAGATACATATTGTAAAATGGCTTGCTACTAGCGACTCAAGATCTCGCAAAACAACACAAGAAAATGAAAGGATTAAAGTAGTCCAACCATATGGAGTCCTCGTTTGCTGGAGATTATGTCAAAGCACCTGAATGTACTCCAGATCTACATCGAAGGGAAAGGCTACATTACAGAGAATCGTGGGAAAGAAGTGGTACAGTTGGTAGACTCCATCGAAAGAATGGGCCAAAAAATTGTCAATAATAAGGTTAAACAGGCTATTGGAGGGAGTTATGATACAATTTTGAAATATATCGACAGTAAGCGTGACAGAGATACATTAAAAGCAGTTTTAACGGAAATTACAAGTGCTAACTTCATGGAAAATTTAGCAAACGTTCAACAAAAAAGAAGTTTTAAACGCTCAAAAGATCTTGTGAATCTTAATCTTGAACTATTCCAAGACATGAAGAAAAGTTTAGAAGAAGTTAATATGACGCTAACTGGCGAAGCAGAAAGGAAGAAAAAGAATAGAATGCTTCAAAAAAATGAAACTTGACAAGCTTTGTCACGTGTTCAAAGGAAGATATCTAAAATTAATGCTTGCCTTTCGCTACACAAACCCCCACGGACTGGAGTAGAAAAATTCGTGGTGAATTTACATTGGTCAACTCACAACGTCAATCTTACATTGAATTGCGCTCATTTGTTTCCAAACAACGTCATGGTCGACTTTAAGAATGCAAAGGCCAAAATCCATGCAGATGTGTCGCCTGTCCAGAAACCTGGGAAAAGTTGGCGAAAAATACCCCCTTCCCAATCACGACTGGGCTAGAGTAGCTCATAATGCTGTCACTCCTATGAGTCACCTTTTTATAGAAACTGATTTGAATTCAGAAGGGAAAGAGGATGAAGATTTTTTTATGGGATAAGAAGGACTGGAGCAGCATCTGCCCCTCCTCAATCTTTCTTACTTTGAGCCAGAAACTGTCCAACGCGCATTTAATGGTCAATCCCACACTTGATCATTTTTTTCGAAACCCTGAGACAGGAAAATTGAAGGAGCATTTTGTTTTTATCGTGGACAATGGTCCCTCCGAATCCGCGTCAAGTCCGATTGTGAAAATGTGGTTGGTTCGCTTAACAAGGCTACTCGGGCTTAAATCAGTTATGCAGAAATAATTTCCTGAATATCATAGCAAAAGAAATCCTGTTGAACGCGTCCATGCTGCCCAGAACCACGCTCGTTCTAATGAACAATTTTCCAGTAAAGCTATTCATAAAAATTATGATATTGGAGATCAAAGACATGGCGAGAAAAGTGTTTGGCACATACACAGTTTGGTGGAAAACCATGTATTGCTTTACGTGGGATCGGAAAAGAAGAAAATTTTGTTTTTAATGACAGAACATCTTGTAACTTTTCTCAGAAAGAGTGAATGCCGAATGAATTAAGATGACTTACATTACCAACCGGTTAAAAACTGTTTATGGGAAGTTGCCATACTCTGGAATTTAAATAAAGATTTTATTGGAATTTACAGAGATGACTGGGAGAACGAACATGTTGGATGGACAAATATTCTACTACAATTTTTAACCCAGCAAGAAGATAAGTAGAAAATTTTGACATTACAACCGATTCCAGATTACGTTAGGTGATTAAAAACCGGGGAAGAATTGCATTATTTACCTCTGGAAAAGGTGCAAAAGTTACAGACCCAAGTAATTGATGAAACACCTGCTGCATATATTGCAAAATGCTAGAAATGATTTCCAAGGTTTTTAGCCATGGCTTAGAAATTGTCTTGCCATGCATTGCATTTCTAAGTTGGTGTACTGAGGCGATGTGAAAACATTTTATGCAGACTTTAAAGAAAAACTAAATAAAACATTTGGGGACGATAAGGAGAGAGAGTATTGGTCCCAAGATGATTTATACAAGAAAAAAAACAAGGCTGAGTTACAGGAGCTGTGTCGGAAAAACGGCGTTTCGGCGGAAGGCAGAAAACACGAATGTGTAAAGCGTCTTGTTGAGAAGATTAATCGAAACCCACCACCTGCCCTTGATGGATACGACAGTAAACTCTCTTCTCTTCCACATTCTGTCATAGAATTAGCTAAAATGTCAGTATAAAGGCTTCGAGAAATTGAACTGGTTTTGAGGATTGGAATGTCGAGGGTGGGAAGAAGCTATTTGGCGTTCCACAAGGAACTGGAAGCCATATTTAACATCATCATGGCAACAAGAACTATAATTTTGATAGAAAAGGACATGTACTTGGAAGATCCAACAATAATTCACAAAAGAAGAAAATTCTCAACTCCATTAGATCCTTCTGTCCGTACGTCGCATCCGAGGGACAGTGCCTCCATTTCCAGCCATCAAAATAAGAAGGCATTTCTGGTTGTCCCAGAAGGAATAACACTGGAAACTCTTGCAGAAGTTTTGGATCCTTTGGAGAATGAAATTGGACTTTACCAACAATCAAACTCAAAAAGAAAAGAAAATTCTTCAAGTACTACGGAAAGTTTAACAGTCGAGTTGGAAGCCATAAAATCATTGCGTGTTAGAGTACTAGCTCTATGGGACAAAAAAGAAGTTGGTGCTTCAGGATGGAAAACAGGTAAGCATGCATCTATTTATTTGCATAGGAGATCATAGAGAAAACGGTTCTTGACTCTAATTTTAAAAGTAATATATGTCATCATAAAATATTCTCTATTTTAATACACCGATATACAACCAACGTCTTGGAGTTGTATATAGCTGTATGAAAATAAAGAATTTTTTATGACACCCCTGTAATTGGTATCTACTGTTGTGGTTTCCCTGCAAGTAATTCGTCGTTTGTACCCTTGTTATTGTATACTGTATTTTTCTTTATTTGGCGAAGCTTATTAAATTAAATTTAAAAATAAATTTACGATGATATATACATATATGCATATTTTAATAGGTTGGTACATAGGATTTTTGTTGAATTACACCAAAGAAAATGACACAGAACAAGTACGTTCTGGCAGAAGATGTAAAGGCCAACAGAATAAAGCTTGCACAAACCACCAAGAGAAAAATCAAAGATTATGAGGAAATTTGTAAAATTGGAGCAGTAGTTGAAATGGTCAAAGGGTGAGCTCTCTGATACAAACTGGCCAGCAGGTGAGACATTAAAATATTTATTGGAAGACTGTATGTATATGCATGCAGGCAGTTATAAACATAACATAAGGAAATTGAGCTGATGCATATAGCAAAGCATAAATTAAATAACTAGGCAATTACGTAATTTTCCATACATGCATGTTAAATTATGCTTTTATTGTGCTAACATTATTTCCAGGACGGTCATTCAACCAATGTCAGTCTTAAAAAATTACAAAATCTTTTTTTATCTTTTTTCAAAGGTTGGTACACAGCTGAGGTACAGTCTATAGACTTTGACAATGATGAGGTTGATCTGGTATTCTTGGAGGGGCCAGAATGTGTATACACAATCCCTATCTAGCCTGCGTCGCATCCCGGACCAGCGACCAAATTCGTGTTCCGACCCTGCGATATTTTCCCACAGAATAAAATAACATGGCGGTTTACTGGAAGCGTTCTACCTGAACAAGAATCAATGAGAGTTTTTCCAAATTGTGGCTGATATTCTTCATTCGAAGCCTCATGGATGAAGCGTTATTGTTGTCATTTCACCTTTGCACTCACTGATGGATGACCAAGTTATGTATTTGAATAATCTCTGTATTCCAGCCATAGCCAGCCATTACTGACGAAGAAGACCCTGAAGTCATCCAGCAGGTCTTAAATGGCAATTACATAGTTTGTTTGGTTCACCCGAATGCCTATTGTGAACCACTACTAATGTGAATATTTACGTATGAAAACTTCAGAGAAATGTTGTATTAATAAACTTGTCCTGTTATATAATATCTATGAATTTTCTGACTTCTGGTTTTAGTATTTTTTTTACATGTACTACTGTATCATGTTAGGCAGTTTTATCACAAATCATACACTATTTTTCAAAGAAGTCTTCTCAGATGAAATAACATCAAATTATAATCACTACAGACTTTGTGTGACCAAAACTGCTGTATGTCAATATGTTTTGAAGACTTGGTTAGTTGTTTACAACATGCGGGATACTTTGGTTCGTTGATGAATAAATACAATATTTTAGTTTCGTATATGTTTGATTTTATTAAATAATAAAATTATATGAGGTTAGTTTCTTAAAATTATAAAATATTACTTGACACTTGTTTGACCTTGATTTTGTTACTTTGTAAATGGTTGATGTATCATTTTGGTGTCTATGGTAGTCCTTCACAATTTCTTATCTTGCACGAATGTTGCGATATTTGTGTATAAACATAGTCTTAGCCACAGCTACTGTATATTAGACGTTGAAGTCAACCTGTACCTCTTCACATTCATTTACTTTTTCAATATGATTAATTTTTGCCAAAGGATATCACCTCAGGTGCATTCCAGCAAAAAGACAGGAGTTTTTGGAATGGCAAGTTTCTTTGTCCCAGGCATAATACTAAATTAAAAAAGACATTGGCAACAAAATATTAGTACCTTTCAGATAAAGGTCTGTGACTTCAATAGCTAGAATATCGTTATACGTTGTAAAAATGCTCATAACGCATGTTTTTGTAACGTTATCAGGGAGGTTAAAAGCACTGGCAAAAACACTGGAAATTTCCCAAACAACCTCTCTAGCTTTCCAGGCTGAGTTAATTGAAACTTTTCCAATTATCCCCATTTCTGCTAAATGAGCTCTTTTGCCTCCTCTTGGTATTGGAATATCGGACATACACTCCTCAAGAGGCAACCTGCACACAACATCCTTTGTGTAAATCTTTGATGCTTTTGGGTGACACACACCAGATCTCTTTCTTTTTGATGACCCCTGCATGACTCCACCAAAAACTGATGGGAGGGTCCTGTTTGGGAGAACAAAAAACAATAGAATGCTCACTTCAAAATGCACCAAGGTTAAACTAGACAGAAGTACACTATTCCAGCTTTGACAATCGTTAAAATGAGAGGTGCATGTACTTCCCAAGGCCCTTCTTTAAGGCCCTTATCTATCAGTAACTACAGTAACAATACATTATCTTACCAGATTGATACGACATGTATTTGTTGCACCTGTCTCTGCAGTGTTCGGCGTTGTATTGCACGAGTGTTGCATATTGTCCCCTTGCCTGGTCAAAAGATGCATAGAAGAGGAGAAAATTATTGCCAATCAGTATGTGTACATGAACAAATACATGTAACATGTTATTTCTTATGCAAAAAGAGGAATAACGCATGTATTGATGCATCACACTATTCCTTATGAAGTTGTTGTTTACATGTACAGTATTGTCTATTGCAACATTTATACTAATGGCAGTTCGGCATGATTAAAATGGCAGTATCTTACACATGTTAGTGACTTTCGTCATTCCTATTGAAAGACCTTTTACTGACTTACAGTAAGCTTTCCTGATTTTTTGTTCAGAGTGACTAGTTGGTAGTCACTAGTTATGTTGCCAAATCGAAAGTGACTATAAAGTGATTTAAAGAATGTGGTTTTCTTTTAGGATTAAGATTAGGGTTCGGATCAGGGTTACGATAAGGGTTAAGCTGTTAAGGTTAGTATTTAAAAATTTTGGTTAAGATTAGATCCTGTTAGGGCTTACTTATTGTAATTATTTGTTTTATTGGATAATGAGCCCTCAGAGCCTATGCCAATTAATGATATTTATTTTATTCATTTTGTATTTAAAATATTTGGTACCAAAGTACCTTACCGTATCGGACCTTGCAATCGAATAATTTTGAAGGGGCAACTGAGAATGTGACTGCTGCTGCTGTATAACAAAAACACAAAGTATATTATTAAACAGCTACTTATAAAGACTATCTATTAGTATAGGTAATAGTATGGTTTCGAGTGCAATTTGGAAAAAAACATGCACAAGTGAGTTTTTCAAAGACTATCAAAATAGCACGAGTCCGAAGGACGAGTGCTATTTGAAGTCTTTGAAAAACTCACGAGTGCATGTTTTTTCCAAATTGCACGAGAAACCATGCTATTACTTATTAATAATATACAAGAAAATGTGCGAGACAATTATAAGACGAACATCCGGTGATCAAGAAAACTTGATCTTCCGGTCGTGTTTTAATTGGTTTACACAAAGTCACGCTACATGCGTCTTAAAATATTTACAACAGTTGTTCATTTCAAACGAGCAATGGAAGTAACCAGTATCGTACAGTCAAAACATTAAACAACTTGGATTTATAACACTCAAAAACGAAAATATCCAGTTCAAATAGTTCATCAGTTAGTTGGAATCTCGATCATGAAAGTGCGACGCCGCTTTTGTCCTTGAGCTTGTACATCATCAGACGGCTTCGACATGACAGTAAAGCTAACTTGTCAGTTATGGAAAGTGTTTGAATTAAACATCTGATGTTGGCTTTCTTGTCTGATCATTGCACTGTTGAAACACGAGTTGTTAAAGGCCATATTTGTTTGACTTGTATCTTGTTGAGAGACGTTAAGTCCATACGGACGACTTAATGTAGAACTAGTCGAGGCAGAACTTTGTTGTTGTTGGCAGACGATGTTAGACGCTGCGGTCAATACAGATTGCACGTTGCTGAAATTGCTTCGACAAGATATTTTTGTAGAGAGATCTCGTTGCTCAACTTCATCTCCTTCGTCGTAGTCGTCAAGGGACTGTAGGTTACTAGGTTTCGATGGCCAGTAACCTTAATGGAGGACCGTTCAACGTTGCATTTTTTTAAACTTGTTGACAAGGGTCTTCCGAGCGCTGTGGTTTGTCAATTTGTTGCTGCTACTTTCCAGAGAAGTGCCAGCAACGATTCGCTTCATCATTTCATTGATACGATTCGTACCCATCGGTTGTGCTTTATACCAAACTTCGTCCTTGGGTTTGTAGTTGATGGAAAGGTAAAAGGAGCCTGTGGTTCGTAAATTATTTGGTCGGCGCGACAAGTACTCTTTAAACAGCGAGACAGGGCATCTTTCTCCTCCAGTGGCAAACATTTTTGGTGAAAAATCCCGGGATTTCTTCGATAATCCTCCGCCTCTCGTTTTGGTCAGGCCTTCAGCGAATTCGACATATTCACGACCGTTGTCGTCTTTGCGAAGCGAGAAGTCGTCGACAGCCATACTGTGGTGTTCTGGGCGGCCACGTAAACCGAAGTACTGGGTGAGTGTCCACCAAATTGTATTCATTAGGCTTTCTGGTGTTTTGTTCCCTAGTTTGCCAACTCTCCACAGCACCTCTTCGTCTTCCTCGGACAAACTTCTTGCCTTGTTTTGACGCTTTCCCCCCTTCGCGAAGTCGTCTTGCTTTACCTTTGAGGACTTGTTTGGACAAGCTGAATTCTCTGTCACGAATTAAGAAGGTTTTAAAATTATGCTCCTTTAGATAGCGGTCGAGAGCTGCAATCATTACGCGAAGACTGTCCGGTTCGTAGTCTTCCACGTCCTTGTTTCTTACTTCGGCGTAAAATTGTTTAAGTGCCGTGTCCAACTCGCTCACTTCGTACTTCTCAATTTCCCCTGAATATCCGCGTTGTTCTGCCCAGCTCTTAAAAACATTGACCCAGAAACCAGTGCTTATAGCTGTATTTTTGTTTTTGGCATTATTTTGTAGCTCCTGTATCAAAGACGGTTGAGCATTTGCAAATCTCTGGTCACTTCTAAAACCCACCATATTTTTTTGTTTACCAAAAAGTTAAAAAACTTTGTATTTTGATTTTTGGAGGAAATTTTGCTTCATTGTGATTGGCTAGTTTCTCTTTTTCAGTCAATCAGATGAGTTTGTTACAGATTTTTGCACTGTTGTTACAGATTTTTGCACTGCTGTTTGGGATTAAATGCACTGAAACCAACCAATCACAGTCGAGTAACATTTTCTTGTATATTATTATAAAAGAAATAGAAAACATCTTTCCGTGTTTACATACAGTTATAGAAACACTCGTGAAAGTTTGGGAGAACTCGAAATAGCGTGGAAACACTCACCCTGCTGGCTGGTGTTCCCACTAATTTCTCGTTCTCCCAAACTTTCACTCCTGTTTCTATAAATGTATGTAAACATGGAAAATGTTTTCTATTTCTTAATTATATATATATGGTGTTTACGTTAGTATTAATCAGATACACACAATACGTAAACATAGTGTATTTACTTGTTTCTGTCGTTTCATAATTTTGTTTCTGTTCCTGTTAAAAAAAGCTAAATGTGAATTACATTATTATATGTTACTTCATTGGCTTACTTGTAATTAAAATGTCTGCGGTAAAAAAACTTATTTACTGTGGGAATTAATGAGTTCTAAAATACAAATTTGAATTGCACAATAACTGGATTTGTGTTTACATATTGTAACACCTACAGACTACAGTCAATACCATTATACCTCACTATTTAAAAATATTTTAATTATATGTTCTTCACTCCATTGCCAGATACAAATCTGTAAAATCTGTTTTCAACATTCCTTTTTCTCAACCATACAGGATTCTATTCTGATGATCATTTACTATATTTAATACACTTGATTATTAATTAATATTTAGCAATACTACCAACAAAATAAAAACCATATCACTATATGCCGGTATTTGTTCTGTCAATTCCATAAAAAATACGGTATAAATCATGGGTATTGACATATAAAGTGTGGGGTGCAGACTCTCAAATAATAATGGCGTGATTTCACTATATTCGGCACCCCTCTAAACTCAAAACTCATGTCAAATAACAGGTCAAAACTCAGTAATAGATCATTTATGCTATTGGTATCTGCATAAATTCGCCATTACTGTTATACAATTTTAACGTGTGACAAAAACACTAACTATATGTACTTTCTTTATTACCTTATCTACATTGCCATAGTTATTTTCAACTTGCAGGTCGTTCATCTCTTTGAATGCTAAAAAACACTTCCTCAGTTAACATACAAGGAAGTAAAAATTGGCTGTTAATTTTGTAGAAAGAGCAACAACAGTCCTTATGCATTTACCATAATTAAGGCATAAATCCTCTATTCAATAAAAATTTCTTAAGATCATTTGATAGTGCTATCCCGCCAAGGAGTCGGCTTGTTTCCAAATTCAGGCCTTATAACTGAGACGATAGAGCATTGGACTAATAAACCGAATGTTACCAGTTCAGTACTCGAATCCCAACTGTGGTCAGGTAGACTCTCGTATTTGTGCAGTATGGTTTACAATTTGGATTAGTAATAATATTCTTATCAGGAGTAGATTTTACATGGGGAGGGTTAGCTCAAATTGAAGCGGTTGGACACCACGAGTTTCTAAAACATGATTTCCTACATTCGGGGATGAGCTATTTTTGTATCATTATACAAGACATTCCAAAAAATTAGATTATGCAGATACTCAAATTTATTAAAATCCCTTAGATTTCATAAAATGAATTTCATAAAATGAACCCTAGCACATGATTTTTCATTTTATTGAGAATATGCAATATGTTATCATACATAAAATATAAAATATGTTATATAATATATCATCATTTTACCTTTATCCCATTCCTTGGACAACATCGTCTGGTAACATATGTCGCTTGAGATGCACACATCCTGTCACCTGTTTCTTGAAGCCCTGGAATGTCAACTTGCCAGTGCCAGTACAACCTCGTTTAGTTTGAATTATGAACTTCTTCATTGCCTGGTCCTTGTCCTTTATCGAAATGAAGTCAAGAGCTTCTTTTATTCTGAAGCCACATACGTCATTGCAGTTGCACTTTGTCATTGTGGTTCTGGGTGCAAAGAAATTTTTCGCCTGAAATGAAAATATATCAAATCACTATGTAGGATACAAATTAACATACGGAAAATATTTATCTGGAATTTTAAAGTCTATGGATCCGACCGAATAGTCGAATGCTTTTGTTACTTTCTGATGAGAATTGATGATCTGCAGATAGCAAAAGTTGATATTTCACTCTTTTTTAAATTTTGATCCAGCCCCATTCGTATTTATTGCCGATCTACGGTATTAATGTTTTTTTGACTGATAGCGAAGCACTTCGGAAAAATGTACGCAATTTTTTTAACGATTTTTTTTGTGATTGTTTTCAAGTTTCCACTGATTAATTTTTCTGAGATGTTTTGTATATGTAATGATATTTGAATTTTTTATTACCGTGATTTCTTTTTTTATTATTTTGTGATTTTTCCGAAGGCGCACTTGATCTAAATTAGTGCTTTATCCTTCGGCATTAGCTAGCAAAAATTAACGACTTTGTCGGAGCTATACACGTCGACGACTTTTCCATCTTTGTATGACGTTCCAGCTTGCAAAAGTTGTTTATGCGATGGTGCCACAGTACTTACAAACCATTCTTTAACAACGTCAAAGTATTCATCTTTGAGTTGCAATTTCTCCAGAATCTGCAAAAAATAAAATTTGCATAAATAATCCAGGTAATCGTACATTATCCAGACTTGCAGTGATTGAATACGACCTTCTAATAATTATACATTGTATGTTTTTCTTTTAATTCGATCACAAGGTGTATGTATAAGCGCTGCGGTGCTTATTAAATTTTATTTACTTTTTAATGTGGCGCTTATTGAAGCAATAGGTATTGACTTGCGTACATGAGTGGTCTGCCATTTGGCTTGATTAACACATAGCTTAATTATCTGTTCTAATTTTTCATTCTATTCAGTTTTACTCATTGTTCTGAGGTTTTGTCCTTTTTAAAATCACAATAGAATTCAAAAGAATGAAGTTGCGGCTACGCGTGTATGATTATGCAATTGGTTTATGTATATCTTACGATGTTGGTGGTTGAAACGAAACATTTGATTATTCAAAAATGCTCTTTTATTAGATTGAATTTCTGTTTGGTCAATCTTTTACCGTTATATGTGCTGCCCAAATGCAAAGATGAATAACTAGCTGCTTTTCCCGATATAAAGTGTACGATATTTGGATGATGCATTAATTTATAAACTATACATACCTTTCCTGTTGCAAATAGTAAAAGTGAATAATTCAGCTGGATTCGCATATCCAAACCAGCATTTCCCACCAATAAGCATGTTTCGTCAGAGAGATTGTCCTCTCTCATTCGTTCGAACGATTCTGCTAATTAAATAAGTGTGCCAACACTCATTACACTTTTCTCCAACAACGGCCACAAACTGGCTTTCAGGTTCAAGCAACCTTTCAATGTTTGTGTTTCACTAATCTTGTGAAAAGGAATTACTGCCATTCTTGAAAAGACTCTATAGTTGAAAAGGACATTACCCGGTAAGTTATGAAAATAGTTTATTATAACAGCAAGAAGAATGTTAAAGTGAGAACTTTGAGCAAAACTTTAAACAACAATAGCTATCTCTAAAGATTATAACATCCATAGTTGCAACACGAAATGTATTGCTTGAATTTTGCAAAACACGTTGCAGTGATTTAGTTTGTTTTACCTCGCTATATATAAATTTCAGATAAAATATAATTTTTATAAAAATTTCAGACAAAATATAGATTATATGTACTCTAACCATTACAGTGTACCTGGAAAGTTTTTCTTTTTCCAATTTCCCACGCTTTTTGTAAAGACACGGGGGATTCATGGTCATCCAGGGTATTGACCTTGGACGAGTTTGTTTAGTATTTCTTGCTGTTATTCTATCGGACTAAAAAACAAACATGAACAAGTATAGTTTTAATAAGGAAATTAGTATAGGAAATAACACGGTTCGAGAAGAATTAATGAAAAATCGCACGCGTGTTATTACGCACGAGTGGTATTACGAATATTTCGTCAAACACAAGTGCGATTAATATTTTTCATTAATTATTCGAGAACAAGTGTTATTTCCTTTTAATTCCTTTTCAATCAATTTTACGCATTCCTAAATACCCCTAAATTTTACTACGAAATGGGAAAACTGATGTTTGTAATTCTGCAGATCCATTTTATCGGGGTTGCAGTCGCGATTGAGAGTTTATATCGCACTCATTATTTCGACGATTTTCTTCGTGTAACCACTTAGTTCATTTGCTTATTAGTGCACTGGATCCAGACTAGATGGCGTGCGTTCGCATTTATCGTCAAATCTATGCAGGCCTCTATCACAGAATAGGCCTCTATTTCAATAACGCCAGCGACTAAACGCTCAATAGAGCGCGGTCTTGTTTATCGATATATGAAAAAACCGAAATTCAAATAATCGCTAATCCTAACCTTAATCCGGGTTGATGTTATAATAATTTTAAATTTCGGTTGCTCATATATCGAGAAAGGGCCGAAAATCAACCGGATTGGTAGCGCGATATCTCTCGAGATCGCAATCACAATAATTTGGCTTCGTGTAAATGGGTTATGTAAAATGGGTTATGTAAACTGTACATACAATAACTTCTTTCTTAATATACCATATTCAATTAGTATATACGGTTTAATTTGTGAAGGGGGATACACGTTTTAGACTATCATAAAACTAACGGTTTCTTACTCGTGACCGCTCATACATTACTAATAAAAACTCTTTCTATAATTAAGTTGGACAGTTCCACGAACCAGGCCCAGATAGTGTCCATCTTACGCCCTGATTACATGAAAGCGAGCCAGCCCATTTACCGGCTCACTTCATGTAATATATCAAACCAAAGTTGTCTCAGCTACCGAGTTGGTCCGCTTGCCGGGCCAGCTCGCCTGATGTAATCATGGGTTAGGACTTAAGTCAAACAACAAATTGGTTTTAAATAAAAGGCCTGTAAGTATGTTTAAATATGTTAATATTTTTACGGTATCTTCTATTCGAGAAATAACGTTTTTCATTTTCGTATTTTATGCTTCTGGACGCCGCCATTTTCGAGTTTGTTCGACGGAAAAAAATCCTAGTTTTAAGCAAATATTTCCTTAAATCTTAAGATTTATTCCTTATTCCTTTTATATTTCCTTAAGTTTTAAGGAAAAATAACCTTGTTTTAAGAAAATCAGTTTCTTAAAACAACCAAAAT
This sequence comes from Chrysogorgia sp. JL179-B06, assembly GCA_035772405.1. Taxonomy (NCBI): domain Eukaryota; kingdom Metazoa; phylum Cnidaria; class Anthozoa; order Scleralcyonacea; family Chrysogorgiidae; genus Chrysogorgia; species Chrysogorgia sp. JL179-B06. Next base: position 1,742,190 of record JAYKKM010000075.1, on the reverse strand, counting down.
TATCTTCTGGTCCCTTCTACACAAGATAAATATCTTGTCAAAATATTTCAACAAGAAAAGTTTTCTTGAAATGAGATTTCTGTTAAATCTTGATTGATGCAATTATAACAAAATTGTCTCAAATCAAGATTTATTTTCTTGAAAAACAAGAACATATTATAGTTATTGGAAAAAATAAGAAATAACTTGCATGACTATAGCGCTTCTGTTAATATAGACAAATAATGCATTACGTGTTTAAAACATTTTTATTTAAATTGTAAAACTTTAAAACATGCCTTAATTAAAAGGACAAAGAAAAATTAAGGCAGGTGTGACTAAAAATGTTACTAAAAATTGCCATTGCAATACAATTCTAACTCATTCCAACCCTTTCAATCAGTAAAAATAATTCTTTGTAAAATAGAAAATGAAAATAAAGATCGTAAAGGATAATCAAAATCTAAGTAAAAGCTAGCCAGTAGTGTAACGACAGCTTTAACAATCTCATCTTCTTCGAACAGGATAAAAATCTCTATCCCCCAAAAAGAGCTGCACCATTGTCTGTGACCACAAGTCCAGGTGTATATGGTGATCTTGCCATTCACTTGGCTCTTCATCACCCTATAAAATGGAAAACATATATGATTCAAATTGATAACCTGAATAATTTATATAGATAATAGACGATACATGGGCGATTGTGAAGCTCAAATCCTCAGAAAATGTTACTGAGTCCTGAACAGGGATCGAACCTGTAACCTTCTGAGATGTCTAACCATTGAGCTATCAAGACACAGATGGAGAGCAAAGGTTATGTACTGGTTCGATATAGTGGACTTAATAGTGATTTAAAAGAAATAATTGAACAGCATATTGTTGGACATAACCCCTTGCATTTTTTGCTTTTTTAGGCAATTACTGTATATATACATTGTATATATTTTGTATTTTAGTAATTGGATCGCATAAACATTGCGGTTTCTGTATGTCAGTTCATTCAGTAATCACCCGCTATATTAAGAACTTTCCACCAATAAGAACCTCAGGCTGAAATTAAGAATTTTGCATGGTGCATGATTTAAAGATTCTGCAATCTGCTCCTCAACATCAACTGACTTGTGAACACTGATACATGCCTCTAAAGTTAATGAGAAGGATCGAACGATGATCAGGCTGTGTGTGACACAGAATAAAAATTAAAGAGGCGCCTATGTGTTTGACAACTTTGACTGTTGTCAATACAGTATACAGTACAAGTATAAAGTAGATGCTATCAATGTTATTTAACCAAGATAATTTTTTCCTATTGTTATAACATTTAATGACAACTTCTGAGCCTGAAAATGTATTTGGTATATACCATGAAGTTTTTATCCAAATGTTTCATCTTCTCAAGTAGTTTCAATAGTTTAGAATGTTGTTAGTCAAACTACAAAACGACTCTTGAATTTACAGTGTGACGGGTACTTCATTGAAACAGAATCACACGAATCATATGAATCATACAAATCGTATGAATCACACGAATCATACGATTCACATGAATCATACGAATCACACAAATCACACGAATCACATGCATCGCATGAATCATATGAATAATACAAATCAGATGAATCACATGAATCAGATGAATCGCATGAATCATACCAATACAAATCATATGAATCATACGAATCATACAAATCATACAAATCACACAAATCACATGTATCACATGAATCATATGAATCATACAAATCATACGAATCACATGAATCACACCAATCATACGAATCACATGAATCACACCAATCATACGAATAACATGAATCATATGAATCATACAAATCACATGAATCATATGAATCATACAAATCACATGAATCATACGAATCATACGAATCACATGAATCATACAAATCACATGAATCATATGAATCATACAAATCACATGAATCATATGAATCATACAAATCACATGAATCACATGAATAATATGAATCATACAAATCATATGAATGTATTATTATATATAGTGCGATACTATATGAGCTAGCTTGAAATGTATTATTATATATAGATATATAGTGGGGATACTATATGTAAGCTAGTGTATAGTGGAACATATTGTAGGGAGACTATATGTAATGTTACCATGAAGTATATACCCGTTTTCGAGCGCTACATGTAAACACCCCAGCCATAACACTTCACATCATTTTTATGGTCTTACTGTAAATAAATAAATAAATTTTAAAAAATTAATGCACTATGTTTACATTCATGTAGCATGTTGGAAAACAGTCAATGGAGTTTTAGTGTATAAAAATGCATGGCACCAATTGAATTAAATAACGTATTCTTGCCTAAATCAGAACATTACGGAGTTGAATGGCATTCAGGTTGGGCATTTTCGACGTTGGAATTAATTGGCTTTGGCCAATTAATCGGCCGAGATTAACCGAATCAGTAATTTTTGGTGATCGGCTCATCTCTACATGTTTGCGCCAGGCTATGCAACATTAAATACAGAACTTTGGCATTATCTATTTTCTATAGGACAGTACATACAAAAGTAGCTAACAGCTTTAATAATATAATACTATACCTTTGAAATTTTGGAACGTGTTTGGAGTTTAACAAGAAATTGAGCTGCAGCTTGTTTTAGGTCAATTACATCTTCAATTTCAGGTTCATCATTATTAACAGCCTGTTATGAAATAAAATAAAATGCATTACATCATGGTAAATACATGTATTGTCATGTATGCCCAAAATAATAACATGTTCTACAAATATTGCATTTGTTATTTCCTATTTGACAAAAAGAACATGGCAATTTCAATATACTATTTATAATCTTGCCAAATTCAGTCTCCAAGTCTACATACTACAGTAATGAAGGAAAAATCAACGTACGGTGCAAACAGAGGCAAAGTTTGTGTAATAAATGCTTAAGAAAAACTGTACATTTTTTGGTTATTTTTTTAGTAATATTTGAGTTGAGTTTGTTCTAGGGAAAACTGGGTTCTAATTTAGGGGGTTTAATATATTTAAATGGTTAATAGGACCCTCTAACAAGTAATGACGTTGTGACAGAATTTCGCTTGTATGCTTCTCTGATTTCGTTCATTCGGTAGTTCTAGATAATTTACGAAGATTTTGCTCTTTCATTAATTGAGAAATGCCTAAAACCGAGATAAGTAAATTTATGGGCATTCCATCGGTCAAGAAAAGATGGATCACTGAAGAAAACGATCAGAATGTGGACGAGTCTTTACAACAGTCACAACCACTAGTTGTTGACAATATCGACATTTAGACCGAGAATTCCGAGCAACAGATTCCCAGTTCCTCTCCAGTTCTATGGATAATCCACCAGAGCACGAATCTTTGGAACATGAAGGGTATTGCCCAGAAATGACTGCATCCGAACATCCTTATGGCTTCAAGTGACAGCGAAAGTGAGAATGACCTCCCAAATATTGATGAACCTGGATATCGGTTTGTCCACCTGTCAAGTAAGCTTTTGAAGAAAGTCGTCAGTGCAAAGATGCACAAATGCTGCTAGTTTCAAATACTGCCAAAGTTCTTCGTTTTCGCTCCAACGTTCGAATTGTAAGAAGAAAACATCCCTTCAAACATCAAAGGCAAGTGGACCATCATGGCAGCCCAGGGCCCCAGAGATGCTACGGATATAAACAGAAGGCTTGTTTATGCAGCTTCTGAGACTGGAATTGGCAAGGAAGGTATGGCTACAATTTGTGATATTTTAAACATGCCTCAACCCATGTCAAGTAAATTATGGAACGACCACTCTAATGTCTTGTACGATGCCCACAAAACATCAATGGTTTTACATTTCAAATCAACCAGGAACAGGCTCGACAACAATTATCCAAGGACAACCCGAATATAACAGACGAGGATGTAATTGATGTTGCTGTTACTTTTGATGCGACATGGTCAAAGCGAGGACACACAGTAAACTACAGGTTTGGCTTTGTCATTTCTAATGATACAAAGGAGGTACTAGATTATGACTTCAAGTCCAAAATTTGCTTGTAGTGTGCCAGTCAGAAAGCAGAGCTAGATTGCAGTGAGTACCAAGAATGGTATGAGAAGCATGAAGAAAACTGCTCAAAAAACTTTCATGGCAGTAGTAGGAATACGGAAGTTGAAATTTCTAAAGCATATGCTGCTGTCTGGGATGTGTATGGCTGTTGTGATACTTGTGCAAAATATGAGAAACTGAATCGGCAAAGTCCAGAATACCAAACCTGGCTGGGGTCTGATGGCTACCAAACCTGAAAAACAGAGCATGAAGATGACTGCTGTGTGCAACCAAGTTGTGAAGCTTGATTGTATTGGTTATGTCCAAAAAAGGATGGGCACTGCTCTTTGCAAATAGAAGAAGAAAACCAAAGGGAAATTGGCAGATGGCAAAGCAATTGGTGGTAGAGGACACAGACTTTCTGATAAGACAATTGACAAGCTCCAGGAATACTATGGGAAAGCTATTCGTGGAACTGTAAATAGAAATACTACATCAACAAGTGAGATTAACAAAAGTGTCAAAACAATGATGAAAGCTATCTGGGCAGTACTTTATCATTGTACCATCCAACCTGATGCAAAACAAAGGCACAGGCTTTGTCCTAAAGGGTAAGCTCCTTGGTGCAGTTACCAGCAAACAAAACAAGAAACTGAAAACAATAGTCATTATCTAGATCCTGTTTTCCTGGATTTGCTGAAACCAATATTTCGACTTCTTAGTGACCACTTACCGGTTATTCACAAAATCAAAATGAAAGTTTAAACAGTGTGGTTTGGTCAAAGGCACCCAAACACAAATTTAAAGGACCAAAGGCTGTAGAAATGGCAGCAATGTCTGCTGTGTTGCAGTTCGACCGTGGCCAGAAGGGCCGTCCTGTTGTAATGAAATTAGCACAGATTCCTCATTGGCACCACACTAAAGGTGGTAAAAAGAAAGACAGGAAAAGGTTATATGGTGTTATGTTCAACAGAAAATAAGAGTTTCCTAGAGGCAAGCCAGATTAGTGCGGGAGCAAGAACCTGTTGTGAGAGAAGGGGTTACGGTTCACTAGTCCGAAAGTTTGTCCAAAGGTTCAGTAATTGAAAATTAATTTAACATGATCTTTGAAAAGAAATTAAAAATACTACGTAATAATTATTTAGTTGATAATTATTTAAAATTAATTAATAATTATTAATAATTATTATTACAATAATAATACAATAATTATAATTCCCACAGTTTTAAGGCTAACTTTATTGTTAGTGGAAAGGTGTAGTGATGTCGAGTGTTTGTAAAGTAGGAATTAGAACAAATTAAGAGGTCAAAGTTAACATTGATAAATCAATAACATAATCACTAATCAGTACAGAATTTGCACTTGGGCGTTCCTCCGCCTTAGCGGTTTTCGTTTTATCCGGACCCGCGTACGTAAAACCATTGTGGAGGAGAGAGTATCTCGTGCATTTTACAAATTACTTTTTACAGTCTATAACTTCATACATGGTTGTGCACAGACTTCATAGCTGCAGTATTCGTTATGGCGAAATGTAAACTTATGTTACTATATATTGATTGATATTCAAAGGATAAACAATCAATAATATAACTAGTCTAACTGAAATCCTGATCAATAATCGCTTTGAACATGGGAAATTACTAATAATAGAACAATTAATTTCTTTATATTGTTAATTTATATTTATATTGATATGATCGTATTCGTATTCATTATTCATGTCATATATCTGACTATTAAACAGGTGGACCTTCGGACTAGTGGACCTTCGGACTAGTGGGATGTCACCAGAGAACTTCGTGGTAGAAGATGGCGGTGAGAGGTATCTTATGGGCTCTCTACCTTTACCATTTTATAAGACTTTCTACATTAAACCTGTGGTTACAAAATGAAAATAACTATCAAGCGTTCCCTTTATGGAAGATTGGTCAACATCATGAGTCTTTTGGGCCGCGTTTTGGACAAGAAATCCTATCAAAGTTAACTGGTGTTGATTGGAGCGGAACTTTGACACCTTCCTCAAGCAGACAATCTCCAAGCAAGGGAACTTCGGTATCGGTTAATAGATATCTCTCTTGTCTTATTCTACTTTTATCCAACGACATAAACCTAAATCGTGGACCAACTGCGGGAGCTACTAAGTGCCATTGTCAATCCTGTTTTAAAGTTATACGAAAAAATCAAAGTAATATCTCTTGTTCGACCTGTAGTAAAATCTTCCATCTAAAGTGTATTGGCCCAAGCGACAATGGAATTTGTATATCATGTTCAATCAATGCTACTACGATAAGGCCTGCTGTGGAAGATGTTGGCTCGCTTAAAAGACCAATACCTGAGTTGAATATTCTCTCAAAGGTAAGAGGTTTCAAACTCATTCATCAAAATGTGCGTGGTTTAATCCATAATAAAGATTTGTACTACCCTCTTGAAATAAAGACTTTCATTCATTCATTCATTCATTCATTCATTCATTCATTCATTCATTCATTCATTCATTCATTTGCTTATGGAACTTTTATCATCACATGAGAATTTGAATATTATTGGTCTGAGTGAAACTCATCAAGATTCTTCTACAACCAGTGCTGAATTGTTTATTCCGGGATATATATATGAAAGTAAGATCAGATCAAGTGGGAACGCTGGAGGCGTTGGAGCATATATTAGAGACGCTGTATCCTATCTTAGGCGATATGATTTAGAATTTGAAGAGATTGAATGTTTATGGTTGGAAATTATTTTCCCAAATTCCAAAGGCCCCCTTGTTGGTATTATTTATCGACCACCTGACTCCTCGAAATATTTGCCAACAAATTTCAATGTTTTCTTTGACAATATGATCTCCAAAGTTTCAGCCAAGAATAGGGAATCAATTCTCTTGGGGGATGTAAATTGTGATTATCTACAAAAGACCGATCATAAAGATTTTAAAAATACTTTAACGGCTGCTGGTTTTAAACAAACAGTATCGTCTCCTACTAGAATAACCCAAAACACGAAATCGCTTATAGATATCATAGCAACAACTCATCCTGAAAGATTGTGTCATATCTCAGTTATCCCTACCAGCATAAGCGATCATGATATGGTTGGCTGTTGTCGAAAAAGAAATGCTCTTAAATATAAGCCGTTGAAAATAAAATGCCGAAATTATCGCAACTATAATCCTGACAAACTTTGTGATGAATTAAAATGCATTGATTGGACAGAGTATTCGCGGCTGGTTCTGTCTCTAGAGCATGGCATAACATGAAACAAATCCTTTCCAACAGCTTGAACAATCATGCTCCACTTATTGAAAAAATAATATTAAAGGAAGATTTTGTCCATGGCTAACCTTAGAACTAAAGAAAGAAATGAACGTACGGGATTGCCTTCTACGTAAAGCTAGAAAATCGAATAACGAGCGACATTGGTTATTATACAAGAGAAAGAGAAATAGAGTTAATAACAAAATTAAAGCAGCAAAGGGAAAATACCACCGTGACTTAATTAACAACAATCTTTCCAAACCTGACCACTTTTGGAAAACAATTAAGCAAATATATCCATCCACAACTCCAAAATCATGCAGCACTACCGGATTTCAAATAAACGGAGATGTTACAACAGATAGCTCTGAAATAAGTAACGGTTTCTGTATCTTTTTTAGCTCCGTTGCTGCTAAAATTAAATCCAAATCAATTCTATTTAAAGACTTTGTCTGGAACTATGTGCAACAACCTTATAGTGCTTTAAGATGTAATCCTTTCAGATTCAAGACTGTTACGGTATCTGACGTTTTTAGGGAATTAAAGAAACTTAAACGGAATAAGACTGCTGGGTTAGACGATCTTCCCCCAAATTTACTGAAAGATTCTGCCTTTGTCATTGCGGAGCCGTTAACTTTTATTATAAATCTTTCCCTTGACTCTGGAGAAATACCAATGGATTTTAAACAAGCTATGGTAATTCCAATCTATAAATCAGGTGATAAATCAACATTTGATAACTATAGACCAATTTCTGTATTACCATCACTTTCGAAGATTTTGGAAAAGTTTGTACACCAGCAGCTTATGAGTTACTTAGAAGAGAATAAGCTGTTAATGAAACAACAATTTGGTTTCAGACCAAGGAGATCCACTGAGCTGGCAACAACATTGTTCGTGGATGATATCCGTAGAAGCACAGATCAAGGAAATCTAACTGGTGCAGTCTTTATAGACTTCAAGAAGGCATTCGACACTGTCTCTCATTCAATTCTCCTTTCAAAACTACCGGCCTTTGGAATAGTCGGGGTTGAGCATGAATGGTTTATAAATTATTTATTTCTAAGAAGACAAAGAGTGAAATTTAATAATGTGATGTCAGACTTCCAGTATGTGAATTGTGGAGTGCCTCAGGGATCTATCTTGGGCCCCCTTCTATTCGTAATGTATGTAAATGACATCGAGAAATGCTTTAATCATGCCAGGATTATAATGTTGAAGATGATACGGTCATATATGTCTCTGATACAGCCTTAGATGTCATCAAGTACAAATTAAATGATGATCTGGGTAGATTATCCGAATGGCTGGATGCAAGCGAACTTATAATAAACTTGAATAAAGGAAAAACGGAAGCAATGTTACTTGGCACAACTAAGCGTCTTAAAAGTATTACTACTTTTGATGTATATTATAGATCAACCAAAATTGTTCATTGTCAATCATACAACTACCTGGGAGTACTAATCGACCCTTCACTCAACCTCACTGATCATTACGCCGAAATATATAAAAAGTCATCAGGAAGACTGAAGTTACTCTATAGGATTAGAAACTCCATCACAATCCATGCAGCCGAATGCATTTATAGAACAATGATTCTCCCTGTAATGACTTATTGTTCAATACTTTGTTGTAATCCTAGTGACTCATTAGCTAAGAAATTCTCAAGGCTAGAAAACAGAGCAAAGCAAATAATATTACATACAGCCGATCATTTTAAAGCTAACATTACTATTACTACCTTGGAAAACTATCGAATAAAGCGATGTTGTACTTTGGTCTACAAGTCGCTTAAAGGAGAACTTTGTGAAAATTTCAACCATTATTTTAAATTAATGGATCATGGAAAATCTACTAGGAACAATCAACATTGTATTATCTTACCAAAAACAAGATTAAGTGGCACCCAAAAGGCTTTCTTCTATCAGGCAGGAATTATATTCAATAATCTACCTCTGCATATTAGAAAAATAGATAACACAATGGACTTCCTCAAAGCCATCGAACTGTACTTTAAATAAATATTATATAGTTTAGATTTTCATTAATATATTATTACATAAATTCAGGACACACATTTATAACAGTAAAATTGTAATTACTGAAGTGTATTTATCCTGATTAAAAATTCGTACAAAAAAAAAAGAAAAAAAAAAAGGGTGGTCCGTCCTATGCCAGCGGTGCATTTAATGAACATCCTATTTGTGATACACCAGCACCCAAAGGATGAAAAAAACACATTAAGTATGACTTGCATAATGTACATAGTGTGAGCTGATGTTATTTTTAGGGCATATGTAGGTTTATCATAATTCAATAATACATGTTAGCTGAACTTTAACTTCGATTTTCTCAAAAACTGTATTTTCGGATGTCACACAAGTCAAAATCTATCTTCTCAGAGAGTTTAATGGATTGCTCTGAAATTTTCACAGCCTACTTACCAGAGAGTGTTTAAAAGTTTGAGAGCTTTTAAAAAATTCCAAAATATTAGAATTAAATATGCATTTTGACTTTTGTAAATGTTTGTACTGTAAATTGTCAATGTTGCCATGGCAACACTGAAGAAGCAATTAAATATCTGTCATTGGTTTGTTCATCACTGAATGTTTGTGCCAAGTCTCTAAATCATAGGTTAAACTCTTCAAGTTTTTAGAATTTTAGTCTCCTACTTGATTTTTCTAAAGTGGTACTTTAGGGTTGGCATGCACCACGTTTTTGGAAAGACTGAAGCCTAAAAATGTATAGGTTTACTAGCATCAGACCAGTTTTAGTGGTTGAAATCACTCGTTTTTAGGGGTGCACTGGATATCATATCCGGCCGGATATTTCTAATATTCGGCCCGGATACCGCATATTTTTTTCAAGGCGTATTAAATTTATGTTAATTTAAGATGAAAATAGAAATACCATGAATAAAAATACAGTTAGATATCAATACAACAAAACAACAATATTATATGATCTGGTTTACTGTTCCAGTATTGCTGGTTATAGTTAACTATCTTCCTAAATAGACAAAATATGTCAACATGCAAAAAAAAAACTAGACTTACTGCTGCGGTAAACAACTTTATCTTAGTAACAACTGTTAGTAACAACTTTTTAAAAGTATTTAACAACGATCGTATCCCAAAGTCAAAACTTCCTCGCATTATGATGGCTGAAGAGAAGTTTCTCTCCTTTCAGGGAAGGAGAGTGCTCCGTTTATCTTCAAAAATGTTGCTTGACAAGGATCGTCACTAGAATTCGGGTCTTCCTCTTGTACCAGATGTCCGGATTGTCCCCCATGGACTTCAACCAGTAGCCAGCCACGCTTTGGCTTTCTCCTCATCTAGGCTTTCTTTGAAAAAGTGATTCGTGGGTCGATACTTGTGGTATTTACGTGGTGCTTGTTCTTCCTGATATTCAAATCATTCGGGCCTTCTGTGGTGCAAAAGAAACGCTTTCGGAGAGCCTGGAGAAGAGATTCCCAGGTTGACTGCACACCCCGATCGCCTTGCCCTACCTTGGACAAAAACAACTCAAGGGTAGCGATGTTGGGGATAATGTAGACTTTCTCAAAGCCCGTTTTTTATTTTGCAGGTGGGGAGGAGGAAACGGACTTTTCTAAGCCGCTTCGCGCCATTTTCACCTACCTGTATTTTGGTCGGGGGTGTGTCTGGTATTTAACCAATGAAAAGCCCAAGCTTCTCTGCCGTCAAATTTATGCACGGAAATTAATAAATACAGTATACAGTATACAGTAATGATGAATGTTCAAGGAGCTGTCGATTTCGGTTTGGGGAAGCTTGGTTTCAAATCAATGAAAGAAAATCAGCGAAAAGTAGTTGATGGATATTTAAGTGGAAGAGATGTATTGATGGTTGCTCCTACTGGGTCAGGCAAGAGTTTGACTTTTCAAATTAGTCCATTCGCTCTTAACTACTGGAAACATGGCGACCGAAACGATAACCAAACAGTTTGCCTTGTGATTGCTCCTTTGATTTCACTCATGAAAGATCAAATCTTTATTTTGCATGAAAAACAAATCAAAGCATTCATGGTTGGCCCTGAGAGCTCAGGAGGAAAATAAAGAAGCCAAAGAAGAGAAATACAACCTCGTCTTCGCGAGTCCTGAAGCAATATTCAGCAGCCATCGTAGTACGATAGCAGCACTGAAAGACAAGAAAGAAGCAGTATTTATCGATGAAAGTCATTGTATTGTCAAATGGTAAGTCGTTTTCAATCCAGAAATGATAAGAACGAATAATTATCCGAAAGTTGATGGTTACAATTTAACAATTATATTATATACAGTATATATATATATTTACTATATATTTTATACTTGTTTTTATATTATTATTTTGGGATGGTCGCAAGGTACCACAGGTATCATTGGGATTGGGCATATTTGTAATTCACAGAAAATTAGAAAAACAATTGCAGGCATTCTTATTTTGAATAAAGTTTATTTATTGGTTTCTTTTTTGTACCATCTAGGGGCCATGGAAACAGATCAGAGGATGCCTTCCGAAAGGATTATTCACGCCTTGCAGAATTAAGGTCAATCATTACATTGACAGCAACAGAAGCTGTCAGAACTTCGATTATCAAGGATTTAGCAATGAAGGACTGTATCCAGCTAGTGACAATTCCAAATAAGCCAAACATTAGGTTCTCTGTCTCAGCAGTTGATTCTGATGATCTTTCAAACTCTTTCCAGTGGCTGATAGATGATCTCAAAACAAAGAAACTGAATACACAAAAGGTCTTGGTATTTTGCAGAAAAAAAGCCCATGTCAAGGATCTGTATGAGGCATTCCATGAGGCACTTGGACCCGAGAGTTATGTTTTGACAAAAGCACAAGAACCCAAGGATGATAGAACTAGACTGTTTGCTATGTACCATAAGAAGACACACCACCTTGTTAA